>CM052798.1:64400768-64524228 GCA_028533885.1 Nasua narica
CTAAGGGTTGCTGGGAGGTGGGGGGGTAGGGTTATGGCCATTGGGGAGGGTATGTGCTATGGCAAATGCTGTGAAATGTGTAAGCCTGATGATTCACAGACATGTACCCTGGGGCAAATAATACATTATATGTTAATAAAAAATTAAAAAAATATATCTTTACTTGGATTTTGTTTAAAATATATGGTTTGTATGCAGGAACATCACACTTCATTTTCCTTTTTAAATTTTTTGGAGGGGACTGATATAAACTATGGAAAGACAACTGCAGGGAGAGGTGTTTTAAACATGGGGCTATGTTTAAGTAATGTGACTGATCTTTAAAGAGTGTGAGTTACATTCTAATAATGTGGAAGTTCTTTATAATGTTTTCCAGGAGACGGGGTTTTGAACTCTATGTGCAGGAAACCATTACATTGGGGGAAAATATTGCTTTATGGGTCTCTGGCTGGGACTTTTAAGTGTTACGTATGAGAAAACATTGAAACTGGGGAAAGAGAAAGATGCTATAATGAAGTGATCTTTATTATGTTTCAAAACACCAAATTCTGAGGAGTGTTAATAAGCACTCTTCAAATTCATTCTTATTTGATTGCTTTTGTTCACATTTCTGGAGTTGATTTTACTTGTGTTTAAAAAAAAAAAAAAACCTCCTTTGGAAGTAAAATAAAAATTTAAGCACGAAGTCTTTCAACCAAAAGCACAAAATGCTCTTTCAGATATCACAGTTCTAGTTAGAGTAGAGAACATGACACAGCTCTCTAAATTATGAACAAACCACTGAAGCCATTATGTAATAGAGGGTATCCAGGGTTTGGGCAGCAAGCAGTATGGGCAAGAAGAAAGAGCTTTGATTTGAATTCAGTTATATAAATATATTACCTTTTGTTTTTCATGCCTATATAATGAAATAATTTTTTTTAAGATTTTCTTATTTTTTTTAATTTGAGTAGTCGCTTTGTACCAGGCGCTTCCAATATTGGGAGAGTGGGCAAGCAGGGAGAGCGGCAGGCAGAGGGAGTGGAGAGCCTGCCTGGGGCTCGATCCCAGGACCCTGGAACCATGACCTGAGCTGAAGGCAGATGCTTAACGACTGAGTCACACAGGTGCCACTTTCTTAGACCTTATTGGTTCTTGATGGATTATTTGAGCTAATACATATAAAGTAGATAGAATAATTTTTAGCACTCATAGAAGCTCAATAAATATCTTTTCTCCTTCTTGTCCATTTAACTTTTTACATTTGAGATGATCTCTCTGTCTTTACATCCAGAGACTGGAGAGAGGCTAGATGAAAAGTCAGCACTATGTTCACAGACCCAAGCTATACTGCACTGGCTAGAAAATTCCAGTGTCTTCTTTAGCAGCATGGGACCTGTTAGATTTCCCCCAGAAAGCCTAGAGGCTTTCCATCATACCGGGCAATGTCTGGAATTGCCTCAGGTGTAATCACATTCTGTCCCAGAGCTTGAAGGAGATTTCTGCTCACTTTGCTATTTCAGCTTGGTACGAAGAAAAGAATACTGAATCGGGAGCAACGAGAAATAGTCTGGGGTAGAGCTCTAATCTATTTTGTCCCTAATTCCTTCAACTATAAACTCAACAGGTGGAAATAGAGTGATCTCCAAGATTATTTTGGAGATATATTAGCAAAAGTGTATTTTGGAATCAGAGGGCCATTGGTTTGAATCTTGGCTCCACTACTTAATTGTTCAATTTTTGCCAAGTCATTTAACCTCTTGGAGCCTTAGCTGCACCTACTGAAAAATAGCCAATAACACTATTTTGAAAGGATTGTTGTTGGGGCGCCTGGGTGGTTCAGTCGGTTAAGCAGCTGCCTTCGGCTCAGGTCATGATCCCAGAGTCCTGGGGTCAAGTCCCACATCAGGCTATTTGCGCAGGAGGGAGCCTGCTTCTCCCTCTGCCTGCTACTCCCCCTGCTTGTGCCCTCACTCTCTCTCTCCCTCTGGCAAATAAATAAAATCTTTAAAAAAAAGAAGAAGAAGAAGAAAGGATTGTTGTAAGGATTCGATGAGAAAAATATTGGAAACCCCTGGCACAAAGCAAATACTCAATAAACATTAGCTCCCTTTTACTAGATGAGTATTTCTTAAACTATAGCATGAATCAGAGTCACCTGGAAGGTTTGTAAAAACACAGAGGTTAAGACCCCAGAATTTCTGATTCTGTACATCTAGGGTTGGAGCCCCAAGATTTGCATTTCTAGTGAGTGCCTGATCATGTGTTGAAAATTCATGTTCTGTATCAAGAATTGGCAAAGTACAGCACAGGGCTCTATTTGGCCCACTGTTAGCTTTTGCGAATAAAGTTTTATTGGAACACATGCATGCCCATTGGTTTACGTATTGTCTGTTTTTATTTTCCCTTTATAACAACAGAGTTGAGTGCTTACAACAGAGACTGTACAGGTCAGGAGGCCTGAATATCTTCCCAAATATTAGGAAACATATTTTCTGAGTCTGAAGACTTACTTAACTGAATCCACGGAAATATAATGATACCCTTCCACAGCATAGTCATTAAGAGGCCTCTTGAGTTTGAACCCAAGCTTTGGATAAGTTATTTCACTTCTTATATGTTAAATGGGGATAATAATAATACTCATCGCACAGGGCTATTATGAGAATTAAAGGGAGTTATACACTTGAAGCATTTAGAAAAGTCCCTGGCATACAGAAAGCCATCAGTATTAGCTATTACCACTATTATTAAGGGAAAAGGTACCTTCAGAGGGCTCTGTCTCAGAACCACATTTCATTTTTCCAGGTTTTTCAAGCTTTTTAATTAGTACATGAGATCATAAAGTGTATTCACTGTATGTTTATGATAGCAATATAGCCACTTACTCTAGTTAAAAATATTTGATCACAAGTCTTGTTATCTCTAATAAATATCAAAAGCAAAGAGACCAAATTGCATTTTTATGGGGATGATTCATTAGAACTAATGACAAAATTAATAGGGCAGATTTAGACAAATCCGTTCTTTCCAGCATCCTTTGTGGAGCCTTAAAGTCTTTTCTGAAGTGGAAAGGAGATGAAAGGTCCTTTAAAAGAAAAAAAAAAAAAAATCCGGCATATCGTATGAAGGAATCTCTGTGGTCAAGTTTAAATTTTTACCCTGAGTTGTTTGTTCTGAGTCTGAAGCTGTCCAGAAAGGTCACAGAAAATAAGTTTTCTTACAGGGCTGTTTTGCTTGTAGCACTTTGCCTTTTAATAACCTTTGAACACAAAGCACTGGGCACGGGAGTGATAAACTATAGACACTCACTCGTGACGTGCACACGGTACCAGTCAGCTTCCCTCTCTTTTCCATTCTCTCGACTGTCATCTTGCTGTCGCTCAGCAAACTAACACCACGCTTTTCTTCTACCTCCTAACAGTGTAATGGTCTTAAGAGCTCCATTAGAATCCTGGGTTTTTTCCTTAGACCTTGTAAGCCTGGGCCTCTATTTCGTCTTTTCTAAAATGAGATCATTGACTCATAAAGTATTATAAATATTAATCTGAGAGTATAGGACAAATGCTTTGTGAACTCCTGATGTATGTGAGGACTCTGCAAATGTTAACAGCTTTGTTTTCTACCCCTATTTTTGTACCCCCTCCCCATTTGTTGAGCCATAGTTGAGGTCCCATAATGAGACCTGATAAAGTAATGTCTTTACTTAGTCCTTTAAAAATGAATGTGGGTCCTTTAAGTTGAACTGCAGCCCTCACTCAGGGGGAACAGCCATGTGTGAAAGAATTAAAAGCACCTGAGCTAGGCATTAAAAAGGTGTGCTGAGGAGTGCAAGGGGCCAGAGGAATCAGCGAGGCCAGGATAAAGGAACTGCTGCGAGGGAGTTAGGGACTGCTGTGGGAGAAGCCTGGTAGTGTTAATGAGGCAAGGAACACTAGGGTTAAAAATAGTAGCCAAGTTCAAATTGAAGTAGGTGGAGCTAAAAAGCAATGAAAATGGCCTGAGGCAGTTGTAGGTGCAAATAAGGTGAATGCACATATATTTTAGGAAACTGAACTATTAAGTTAGTAAGGGTATAAATAAGATTTTTGAAAAGACATGCCCTGTAACCACAGTATTGCAGAGGTAAGAGTATACAACATATAGATAGTATTAAATAATTTATTTTGATGAAACACCTGAGTAGGTAGAGAGCATTTTCCTACACCTGTAGAGTAGCACTTCTCCACTCCAGAAATAAGTCAGACCATCTGACCATAATACAATACCATAAGACCATCTTATGGTATTTTCACAATTCCATATTTCCTGGTGACAGCCTTGGATTTGCTGGTGAAATGTCCATAGGCCCGTCCAACATTGCACTTGACCCCACGTTGCAGAACAAAACCATGCAACTTTCTCTTGAATCAATACTAAACTCTGAATCTTAAACTTTGAAGATAAAAGTGCACAGTGAATCTCCTTTCCCTTTACTTCTCTTCTTTCAACCAGATATAACTTTTTTCCCCCTATTCTCCAAGCACTGACATTCTATTTCTTGGCTCCTGGTTACAGAGGTTGGCTTCATCTGTTCATCTCAAAGACATCCAGAGAGCAGCAGGAATCACCTGATTTTCAGTATTCCTATTTACGATGGTAGGTGACTGAGAGGTGACCTGCAGAAGTCTTTTTTTTAATTAAAGTATAATTGACAAATAATATCCTATTAATTTTGGGTGTACATAATAGTGAGTCAATATTTTTGTACATTATCAAATGATCCCCATAAGTCTAGTTACTGTCTGTCACCACATAGTTATCACAATATTAATGACTTAATCATTATGGATTAGAGTTGAACTACTATAATGTGCAGTTTTGTAAATAACATCTTTGAAAGTTTCTTGTAACATTCAAGTAAACAACCAGAGCCTCATCAAGGTATTATGGAGAACCGAATTAAGGATAAAAGGTTTCTATATGCTCTGTTTGCTACAGAATATGGTATTTATGCAAACTCATCTTGTGTGGAGTTTAAATTTCCATCCTAATTGTAATTAATGAAGAATTCAAACTTCAGAAGGCAAGGAAAATTTGACTAGGTTGGTTTGACCAAGGTTGATCCGACCAAGACTTTTTAAAATCCAATTATTCCTAATTTATTCCAGAATCTCTCTTCCTAAAAAGGGCTTATATTCAATTGGCTGTGACCAATAATCATGAGACTTACTATACGTACGTTAGCTTATTATTGTTTAGATGTCGTAGAAACATTTTAGGAACATAAACAATGACAGCAACGAACAGTTAAGAATTTATCTAACATGCTCAGGAATTGAACTATAGTGTCAGGGGACAGCTGTTACACCACTGGATGAAGGAAGAAGGCACTGAGAAGTTACTGGACAGAATTGAGAGGGAAGTACCCCTTCTCCCACCCCCAGTGCCTGCCTTGCATAGCTATTAATTTGTAAAATGTATTCAGTCTTTCAAGATTAAATCACAGATGTTTAATTTTTCAAAAGAACTGGCTCAGGGGCAGAGAAGAATTTATCAAGAGGGTCAGACAATTACACAATGGTCTTAGGACAATGTGTAAAAAGCATGCTGATGATTACAATGATGTCTTTGTTTTGTGCTTGAGTATCTTAATTTTATTTGGCCTTCTTGATGCTGGCATTAGAACACACAAACAGCTGTCTTACATCAATGCTCATTTGGTACATTCCACATAGTCCATCGATTGTGAAGTGCAATCAATCAATTCCCCAATTTTTCAACAACCACAGGGCCAGATAAGATAGGCTTCCTTAAGACAAAATGGCTTCGACTCGGTAGCCAGAAGTATTTTTTTTTTCCTTTGCCTTTAGCACCCATGACTAATAACTCCCTGTGCCTAATTTCAGGCTGTGTGTTGTCCTCATCTCAACTTTATTAGTTTATCCAAATCTTGTTTCCTTGAGTGACCATCACAGATGGCATCTTTTATAATTAGCACATTGGTCATACAGATGTAGTATTGTTTAGTGGATGAGAGGGTAGAATTTGTGTCCAATGGCCCAAGTCCTCTTTCTTCTCTGCCCTCCACTCTGGGACCCTCGCTCATCAAAACTTTATGTTTCTATTATCAAACAAGCTGAAAAACATTTTCCATCATGTATATATGTGAGCAAATATACTGGGAAGAAAAGTTGACTATATAAATCTATGATGTTAATAGTCTCATAATGCATTTTATATCCCATCAACATGCAAAATGCATCAATGTGCAAATGCATCTCATAATGCAGAAATGTAAAACACTATAAGAAACCCTTATTGGCTTTCTGAAAACAACAACAAAAACAAAAAACACCAAAACATTGCAGTTCGTGTATACCTGATAAATATTTATCAGATAGCATTTAAATTATAGTGAGTCAAATTCCCTTTAATTCAAACTAAACTCAAGAAAAAGAAACCATTTTAGGTATTAATTTTCCTAATACCAGTTAATATGGCATGGTGTGAATAATTTTATCCTGTAGCAGAAATTAATGGAATTCCAAATAAAATATGATCTATAAACTTTGTAAAGGGGGAAGAATAAAGGTGACACTGACAAAGTTAGCATAAATTAAAGCACAAGGAGAAACAACTGAGATAAAGTAATCCTCCAACACTGAAGAAATCACATACAAGCTATATATCAAATAAACTTAAGGGTGCCTCCTTGTGTCATACTTGTAAGGTGGAAAATTCTGATATCAGTACTGCAGAACTTAGAATGACTCAACTATGGCTAATGACCCCTGTTTAATAGGAGAATAATATTCGTTAGTTATTATTAGTGATACTTGTAGACAGGACACTTCTCTTCCACTACCAAGTCACTAGAAAAATGAGATGATTCTGAAGTAATTCCTCTGTAATAATATAGTACATGGTGTTTCCCCAAATCCACCATACCTGAAGATTCACTTTCACCCTGTTTTCCCAGGGTAATGCTGCTGCTGATCAAGGTAATCTGAGAATCTTCCTCCGAATAAAAAACTCCAGTTCCCGCTCACTGTGCTCTGACTTTTGCCCCTTAAATGGCTCTATCAATCACCTGGTCAAGTTCGCGTAAACGGTCTCCATCGGTGCCATACCAGATTTCCATCTTACGGCCAGTCCTAGTCTCATCATGATACCTAAGAGTTCTATTCCCTTACCTGCACATCTGTAGTTAATGTTTATTGTTTTCAGTTGCTCAATCCAAACATGATTTTATTGTTCCTCTGATTGATAGCATGTATAAAAAAGCTAGCGAATTTATAGTTTGAACTTTAGCCAGCAAGCCAATTCTGAGATAAGTTTCTGCAATCAAAATTAACTGCAACATCGAATGGAATGAAGAAAAAGCACGGAAGTAGAGGTTAACATATCATAAAAAGAATAGAAGAAACTGTTGGGGGGAAGTACATCTCCCCAGTCTATTTCCTTAAGATGTCTTTCAAGGATCTTTGTGGACTAATGATCAAAACCATTTCCTTGTTACAGAAGCTCTATATCATTAAGGCAAAGGTCACAGTGGCCTTTCCATCCTAGATTTTATCGGCAAATGCCCAGCTTTGTTAATATGTATGCAGCGTGTGTGCTAGGCAATTTGAAATAGACCCTGAAGTCTCCAGTGCTATCAATGATTAGACTCTTTTCCCTCAACATAACCATAGACTTCTTTTTTTTTCCTCCCCAAATATGTTTATTTTAATTTTTCAGTGTTACAAGATTGACTGTTCATGCACCACACCCAGTGCTCCATGCAATACATGCCCTTCTCAATACCCACCACCAGGCTTGCCCACCCCCCCAACCCCCTCCCCTCCAAAACCCTCAGTCTGTTGCTCAGAGTCCACAGTTTCTCCTGGTTCATCGCCCCCTCTGATTTCCCATTCACTCTTCCCTTCTTTCTCATAATGCCCTCCATGATTTTCTTTATGCTCCAAATATAAGTGAGACCATAAGATAATTGACTCTCTCTGCTTGACTTATTTCACTCTGCATAATCTCTTCTAGTCTTGCCCATGTTGATACAAAAGTTGGATATTCATCCTTTCTGATGGAGGCATAATATTCCATTGTATAGATGTACGACATCTTCCTTATCCACTCATCTGTTGAAGGGCATTTTGGTTCTTTCCACAGTTTGGCTATTGTTAACCATAGACTTCTAAAAGCTGATTTTTTCCCCTGACATATTCTATCCTACCCGCTGGACCATGTCAGATGACTATCCCATTTGTTTGCATAAAAACCCTGACTTGGCCTGGATTTGGATTTTATTTTTTCCCACTTCAATGTATCAGATACCACCCTAACCCATCACACCATAAGAACCCATCTATTTCTTCACAGAATGACTGACGCTCCTCTGACCCCACTGGCCTACCTGGGCTCCCAGTCTATATCTTCCCTCTGGGTCTTGGATATCCTGTTGCTGCCTGACAAGCTCTGGAACACCTCGGACTTCCAGTGCCAAGAATCCTGCTCGAGACTGAGAGAGCATGCTGATTATCCTTCCAAGTGATAGATGCCGCCATGGCTTCTGTCACTGAGGAAGAAATATATTTCTAGTCAGAGCTAACAGTGTCAGAGGAATAATCAAGTTTGGACTAGATAATTTCTAAAATCTCTTTCAGGCCTACATTCCGGATTTCACATTTATAGATGAGAAAACTGAGACTTGGAGAAGTTGACTCTTCAAGGAAAAGAGAAAATGTGAAGTTGCCTATTGATAAAGGTGGAGGCACCGTCAGAGATGTGCTGGTAAAGATTTAACAGCAAGATCTTGGGAGGGGGTTACGAAGAAAAAAGTTCTGATTTATAGCATTTCTGTAGGGTACTTCTGGTGCTGACTGCTATGGTATCAATACTCCCATGAGAATTGATTTCAAACAACCAACATGAGTCAACCAACTGCAAAATTCCTTAAAATCTAATAATCAGCTCTTGGGATCTGGTACCTGTCAGCTCCAGCACATCCCCCACAATATTCTGATTTGATAGTGATAATGAAAGGACCATTTGGTTGGTTCTATTGCCCTGAATTTCTCTAACCTTTATAGAATCACTTAACCCCAACCTGAGGTCATGGCACCATTCCAGATTCTGAGACTAATGCTGTCCCTCGGCTCAAGGAACATAAGACTCCTTAAGGCAGTAATTCATTGAACACTGACTTTTTCAGGCTTCCTCACACCCCTATTCCCCACCTTGTTCTTTGGTTCTATTGTAAGGAAATCCAGTCCCCTCAGGGACAGGCTAACTGCCAGAGAACCTACTCACCTTACGACCTGGGTTTCCATAGATGGTAACTAAAATCCACCCAAAGACACACTCATGAGTTTATTTTACTCTAATAAAATAAAAATGGTGTAGGTGAGAACTGAAACACTAAGAGAAGCAGCTATAGCAGAATTGTGGAAAACAGGCATCAGGGTGGTGTGAGAAATGCTTACAATGAATAAGCTTCCAGATCTGCAGCCACTGTAGAAACGTGTTATTTCTAGAGACATTGAGATCCTTTATCTTCCTTCACTTCTGACTTATAAAAGACCAAAAATGCATAAAAGCCTTTGATGCTGAGTCAAAGAAACATCAGTCCTGTACCTCCCTCTTGAACAAAAGACATTCCACTACGATATCAGCAAAGATAAACTGAATTCAAAATGTAGCCTAGGAAACCCTTCATGAATGGCTATCATTTCGAAACCAGAACTTAAAAAAATACGAACTCTGGCACAAAAATGGATTGTCATCCACAGTGATAATCACAAATCATAGTGCGCTGATCAACTTGTTAACAATTCAGAGAAAATCAATCCAACGACAGAGAAATACACAAGAATGCATCTGACAAACTATTATGCAAATCATTAAAATTATAGTTATAAAGACCATGCAACCACATGAAGAATGCTTAAGATTTGGGAGGGTAAAAAGATATAAAACCGTGTATCATTAAGAATATAACAATGTTTTTAAATGTACATAGAAAAAAAAAAAGCCGGAGCAAATACTCCTGAATTGTTACGTTATGGTGGGAATTACTAGTTTTTTCTTTTCTTTTTTTTTTTAAAGATTTTATTTATTTATTTATTAGGAAAGAGAGAGAGTGAGAGAGAGCACGAGAAGGGAGAAGGTCAGAGTGAGACATGGACTCCCCGATGTGGGACTCGATCCTGGGACTCCGGGATCATGACCTGAGCCGAAGGCAGTTGCTTAACCAACTGCACCACCCAGGCGCCCCTTTTTTTTTTTTAAAGATTTTATTTATTTATTTATTAGGAAAGAGAGAGAGTGAGAGAGAGCACGAGAAGGGAGAAGGTCAGTAGTTTTTTCTTTTTTCTAACTTACCAAAGTTTCTATAATGTGGTTATATTATTCTTACACTGAAAGAATATCTAAGCTAAAAACAAGTAATTAAATAATAAGTTCAAAAGCAACTTGGATTCCTAACGAGGATCCTGACTGCTCATGAACACCGAGAAAGCGTTTGCCCTGAATAAGGCCCTAGCTGCACATGTGCAAGGCTCAAGGCAGACCTCGTCACATGTCTTAGACCAGGAATACCATTTCAAACACCAAAAGACTTGTGGCAAAGTGAGGGCCCTTGAGGTGAGCTGCTGTCGCTCATGCTTTTATCTCAGCTCCCTCAGGGAAAGACCAGGTCCCCTTTCTTGTTACATTGTTACTGCTAGAGAATGCCTCGCCTCAGGTTCAATCCCCTACTGACCATCTCCTCCTTTGTACCATGGTCTCTAGATCCTTTATTCCATTGCTAACTCAGTTCCTTATGTCTTCAACCTCTTTGAACACTTGAGTCAAGAGAAAAACTTGGCTTCCTGGTTTCCTTCAGTTGCATCCCAAACTGCTGATTCTCCCCATTCTGGCAAAAGCTTATCCTTCTTCTTCTTTTTTTTTTTTCTTAAGATTTATTTATTTATCTGACATAGAGAGATCACAAGTAGGCAGAGAGGCAGGCAGAGAGAGAGGGGAAACCAGGCTCCTCACTGAGTAGAGAGCCCGATGTGGGGCTCAATCCCAGGACCCTGAGATCATGACTTGAGCTGAAGGCAGAGGCTTTAACCCACTGAGCCACCCAGGCGCCCCTTTTTCTAGCTTCCTTAATAGAAGCCCACATCACTGATTTTTAACTATTTTTTATTTTTTAATAAACAAAATTTTCAAAACAATGTGACTGTGTGACTACATTCCCAGGGCTCCTGGTGGGGCTTTGGAAAGGCCCTGTGATTGAGAGGCTGACGCTTCCTTAAGCTTCCTTAGACTCGTAATAATAATAATCCTCCTCCTTTACTTCCTCCTCCTCCTCCTCCTCCCCCTCCCCCTCCCTTCCCCCTCCTCCTCCTCTTCTTCTTCTTCTTCTTCTTTAAGGATTTTATTTATTTATTTGACAGAGAGAGAGAGAGAGATCACAAGTAGGCAGAGAGGCAGGCAAAGAGGGGGAAGCAGGTTCGCCACTAAGCAGAGAGCCTGATCATGACCTGGGCTGAAGGCAGAGGCTTTAACCCACTGAGCCACTCAGGCGCCCCAAAAGCTTATCCTTCTTGAGGTTCATGTTATTCCCTTGTCCCACTTCTATCCTTCCTTGGTAATGTTGTTTATGGTCTCCTGGCAACTTCCTGTCTTTCGCTGAAGACTTTGGCATGTGCCTTAACATCTCCCTCTTTACTCCCACCAGCAAAACCCATGTCTGGATCAATACTGTATCTGCAATCTCTGTCCTTGTATGGGGATGCCGACAAACTGCTGAGAAGCAAACAACCCTGCAAAGTAGAACTACTACTTTGCAATTTCCCAGTGGTGTTTCCTCAATCCTATCTCTTTCCTCTTTACCAGAGATGTAAAGAAAGGTCTTTGGTAAACAGAGCAGCAAGTTGCATGGAGTCCGTGCCACTATCAGTTGTCTCTCCGTTCCAATTCACCCTTCAAATACATACTCTGGGAGAATGGGTGGAATTGCTTGAAGCATTTCTTTGTTAGCATGATGTGAAACTTTCTCAGTAGAGAGCGCTGGAGGGACACTGCAGGAGGAAGGGGCTCTCTTGAGGTTTCTGGCTGCAGCGTGGCAGATCAGCAGTGTGGGTGTGAGGACATCTGGTGGTACTTGGCCCTAGGCACCCACCCAGCAGGCACTGTCCCTCAGGGACACTGCAGCCCCAGCACAGCCTGGTGATCATCTTCCTGTTGTCCTCGCTATACAGATATCCTGTGCTCCAGGCCTCCTTTAGGCATTGGCTCCCTGATTCTTTGCAGTAACTCCCTCCTCAGGTGTGGCTCCCATTGTCCTCTCCATACTGTGCTCCCCCAACCCCACGTTCTTCCCCAGAGGGACATCAGGCCTCCACTGCTATGGCAACCCATGCACTCGCCACCAGCTGCATGCCAGAGGGCTCGTTCCTGCTTATCCTGTCACTGCAGACCAGCTCTGGCCAGCAAATCAGCAAACTTCTCTGCCATCTAGGAGGTTCAAAGACACACTTCTCCAATGAGATTTAAACCACAGCCTTGAGGAGAGGGCTCCTCTCCTTTCCAGGGGACCAAGGGACCTTGGAAAGGGTCTCTTTCCAAGTTTGTCCATCTCCTGCCCTAAGATACCATAAAGAGTAATCTTATATTCTAAAGTTACTCTATTATTATAGTTAAATAATTCTTTATATTAAACTTACCACTTATTTATTTTTTAAAAACTTCCCCCGTTTAAATCCCTGTGTGGTCTCAATCTCCTGATTGGATCCAGACCGCTAGAATCTAAGAAACTATCTATTTACCCAGAGAGGATGGAAAGAGTCAGGGGAAAATTTGTCTACACCTGCTGCTTCCACTTGACATCCTGTCTACTATTCATCCTACTGCACTCTGGCTTCCACCCCATTTGCTGAAAATATTTGCTCCAAGATTACCAACAATCTTATCTTTTTTTTTTTTAAGATTTTTTTATTTGAGAGAGAGCAGGCACACGTGAGTGCACATAAGCTAGGGGAGGAGCAGAGGGAGAGAGAGAGAGAGAGTCCTCAAGCAGACACTCCACTGAGCATGGAGCCCGACTTGGGGTTTGATCCCAGGAGCCTGAGATCATGACCTGAGCTGAAATCAAGAGTTGGCCACTTAAATGACTGAGCCACCCAGGGCCCCCCAACAATCGTATTGTTCACGTTAACAGACAACATTTTGAATCTCATCTTATTTGACTTATCTGCTCCCTCTGACACTGACTGGTTGCTTTTATTTTGTAACACATTTTCCTGGTTTTCTTTCCACTTCTTTGATAATTTATTCTCAGTCTCCTTCAGAGGCACTTCTGTTTCTTCAAATAATGATTTTCCAGGATTCTACCCCTGGTCTACTCCATGTAATTTCCTGTGTGACTTCTTCAACTCTCATTTACATAAGACACCTCCCAGATCTGGAGGCTTAGTTCAGATATCTGTCCTGATATCTGTCCACTATCTTTCCTCTACACATTTTCACCATCACTCATAGGCAACTCAAACTCAATGTATCCAAACTGAAATGATCATCTTCTCTGCCAGATTTATTTTTCTCCCCCATTTTCTGTATCAGGAATAACTCCACCAGTCACCCTGCTCAAGGCAAGTACCTGGCTGTGAGTACACATTTGCTTCCCTTTCTCATCTTCAAAACTCATCAGTCACAAAGTCCTCTTGATCTCCCTCCTGAATAGCTCTTGAATCTTCCAAATTCTTTTCTTCACCATGACCCAACCTTTAGTAAGAAGGTAAATTCCAGATGAGAAGGAAGTATATTCAAGGAATAAGTGGACAACACGAGGGGGTGCCTTCCAGAGGGTGGTTACAGCTTGTACAAGGAAGCAGTATGATCTCAGTCCATGTTGTTTTTACCTTACCCGCCATAGGGTAAAGAACATGTTGCTGTGAAGGTATTTTGTACATGTGGTTAACATCGACAATTAGTTGACTTTAAGTAAAGGAAATTAGCTTTGATAATATAGGTGGACCTCACCCAATAAGTTGAGGGCCTTAAGAGCAAAAACTGAGGTTTCTTGGAGAAAAAGAAATTTTTTCTTAAGACTACAACATTAACTCCTGCCTGAGTTTCCAACCTGCTAGCCTACCTTACAAATGTCAGGCTTGCCAGTCCCAATTGTATGAGCCAATTCCATAAAAAATACCTATATGCATATATATTTTTATTTAAATATATTTCTATATTATATATATATATATGTATCACACACACACATACACGTATCTATCTCCCATTGGTTCTTTTTCTTTTGTGAATCTTGACTGATACATCTGCAAAATTCCTTCGCTTGGTCTACTTAAATACTTGATGGACAAGCCACAGATGGGTCTATCTTGGAGTTTCAGACTCTGCAATTTAAATACCTCTACATTCAGCTAAATCACAAGATATGAAAAAGATCATGTTTTTCATATTCAATGTATGAAGTCATGTGGCATTTGTGATAAGAACCATACTTTTTAGCAGTTGGAAATATACGTGGTCAGAATTTTTGGTTATGAGAGAAGAGAAAAAAACAAAATATGTCAGGAGAAAACCAGTCTGGTTATCAGTAAATTAACTGGCCTGACAGCTTCAGCAAAGATTAGTAATTAATTTCTCCTTTGGATAAAAAAAAAATTATAGTTCAACACATAGATGGAAAAAGTCAAGAACTAAATTCCATTTTTGTCTGTGTTAATAACTTTGCTGGGTTGTTTCTTTCTTTTTTTTTTTGGCTTTGTTTTTTTTAAACAAAGGGAAGCTGTAGGAACAAGAAGGCAGTGAGAAGTATCTTCTTGTAGGCACATTTAATTTAATTTCTGGTGTTGAGAACCAATAGAATAAAAGGGTCAAGTTAGCATTTATAGGAGGCAGAAGAACCCATTTGTAGCGTCCAAGTACCTAGGGATTTGAAGAGGACATTCTTTTTTTCTCATGACAATTGTTTATTATAAAGGTGAACCCTGATTCTCATGATGGGCTTATCGGTGGGATTTTTGGTAGTGAGCACAGCACCAGGAGAGCCAAATTTTTGGAGTCATAGTTCAGGGGGATCAGCTACCAGCAGGGTCCAGTTGTACTGGATAAGATGTCTTTGATCTCTGAAGGAGACATTCCTGAAAAATTTCCCTCCAGAGATGATCTGGATTAGTTCAGGGATCATCAACATTTTTGCAAATGCAACAACGAAGTCTCTTTTTATAACAATTCCCAATCCTGAGATGTTACATCATATTTTTGCTGATAGAGCATCCCCAAGCATGTGCTCTTTACTCAAGAAAAAATTTAGCAGAACTAATGATCCCCCCAAAACGATGATGTGACTCATGCTAACTCCACAGTGCCTGCAAAGAGCTCAAAAGACTCATTTTTTTGTTCATTTGTCAAATACTTAGAGACTTCTTTTTTCTCTTCATTTTCAGGATAGAGGTAAGGAAGAAAAGCACAGGAATTGTTTTAAAAGATCTAAAGTTTTGAGTAGAGACATGTCAGTTTTAAATTAACTGACTTAAAACACTTCAAGAGTCTAATATTGTATGAATTAGATTTTTTAGCTTCCTAATGTGCATTAAGATAATTATGGAATTGATTACTTGAAATGTCACCCAAGTATCAACTGAACTAAATTGGAAAATCACAAAGTAAGCTGAAGAATACCATAATAGTATAACAATGGAGAACAGAAATTTTGGGGTGGGATTTAAACACATTAATAACTCTGTCTCAAAAGCACCTTAAAAATTCAGTTTTTTTGTCTTAAGTTTTCAAGTGAAATTTGATTTGACATTTTTCTTAAAGATCAAAATTTGCCAAGCAACCAAGTTTGTAGGTCACCTGCTAGTCTTTATGACAAATTTTAGTGGTATATGATTATAAGAGTCAGAATCTACATAAAAACCAGGAATTTTTCTGGTTTCTATTGCACAAAGTTCTATTTCTGAGTCTCACCTTAACCTTACCACCACTCTACCACAATTTTAATAGTATAACATTTTGGAAAATCACAAGGAGCTACCAAATTAAGGTACCAAGCACTACCTTAGCACTCAAACATTTTGTTAAGTTGAATGAATAAGCAAGAATTAATGAAATATGGATGTTGTTGGGAATTCTACAATGTTTTTGAAAGGGGCACTAGATCATTACCCTAACCTGAAATTCAGTTACCATGAAGGCTGTGATGCTACATATAAATAATAGTCTTATCTCAAGACTCCATTCATAAGATCTCATTCTACTCCAAACAAAGACATAATGTTGCCACAGTTTTCACATTTGTGAAAAGTAAATAATATGTGAGAGATTTTAAAAAAATGAAGCAGACTTGATTATATTGTAAATATCAAAAATATTCTCATTTAATAGAATAACATATATTAAGTCCCTAATAATAGGATCTTCAATGGAACAGAATAGAGAGCCCAGAAATGGACCCCCATCTCTATGGCCAACTAATCTTCGACAAGGCAGGAAAGAATATCCAATGGAAAAAAGACAGTCTCTTCAACAAATGGTGTTGGGAAAACTGGACAGCCACATGCAGAAGAATGAAACTGGACCATTTCCTTACACCGCACACAAAAATAGACTCAAAATGGATCAAAGACCTCAATGTGAGACAGGACTCCATCAAAATCCTGGAGGAAAACATAGGCAGCAACCTCTTCGACCTCAGCCGCAGCAACTTCTTCCTAGAAACATCTCCAAAGGCAAGGGAAGCAAGGGCAAAAATGAACTATTGGGAATTCATCAAGATCAAAAGCTTTTGCACAGCAAAAGAAACAGTCAACAAAACCAAAAGACAACTGACACAATGGGAGAAGATATTTGCAAATGACATATCAGATAAAGGGCTAGTATCCAAAATCTATAAAGAACTCAAACTCAACACCCAAAGAACAAATAATCCAATCAAGAAATGGGCAGAAGATATGAACAGACATTTCAGCAAAGAGTATATCCAAATGGCCAAGAGACACATGAAAAAATGCTCAACATCACTCAGTATCAGGAAAATACAAATCAAAACCACAGTGAGATACCACCTCACACCAGTCAGAATGGCTAAAATTAGCAAGTCAGGGAACGACAGATGTTGGCGAGGATGCAGAGAAAGGGGAACACCCCTATACTGTTGGTGGGAATGCAAGCTGGTACAACCACTCTGGAGAACTGTATGGAGGTTCCTCAAAATGTTGAAAATAGAACTACCCTACGACCCAGCGATCGCACTACTGGGTATTTACCCTCAAGATACAAATGTAGTGATCCGAAGGGTCACATGCACCTGGATGTTTATAGCAGCAATATCCACAATAGCCAAACTCAAGAACCTAGATGTCCATCAACAGATGAATGGATAAAGAAGATGTGGTATATATATACAATGGAATACTATGCAGCCATCAAGAGAAACGAAATCTTGCCATTTGCAATGACATGGACGGAACTAGAGGGTATTATGCTAAGCGAAATAAGTCAGTCAGAGAAAGACAATTATCACATGATCTCTCTGATATGAAGAATTTGAGAGGCAGGGCGGGGGGTCGTTGGGGGGGGGTAGGTGAGAGAAATGAAACAAGATGGGATGGGGAAGGAGACATACCATAAGAGACTCCTAAACTCACGAAACAAAGGGTGGCTGGGAGGTAGGGGAGGGTAGGGTTATGGTCATTGGGGAGGGTATGTGCTATGTTGAGTGCTGTGAAATATGTAAGCCTGTCGAATCACAGACATGTACCCTGGGGCAAATAATACATTATATGTTAATAAAAAAAATTAAAAAAAAAAAGAATAGGATCTTGACATACTGACAATAGCATATTGGCACATGATAGGCATTTGAATGTTGGCTAAAAAATATTAAACAAGCATGTGGTTGTTTTATGTAATGGAGAAAACTTTCCCAGATTCTTGCATTATTCAGCAGTTCTTGGTGCATGTAGCACAGAAATTGTTATTTCAATTCAGTTCCAACTGAAGCAACTGTCCAGTATTGGAAGTCTCATCATACGTTGGTTTTGCATTAGCTTACATTAACGGGGGTTTGTTTGGCAACAGCGTCAACTCTAGAACCTCAAGTAATTTATATAGAACCACTCTGTTCATGGTTGAATTGAAAATGCTACAGATGAATTTGTAACAGAGAGACCCTCCCTCTCTTTTTATGACAGAAAGGAGGGAATTGCCTGGGCAGGATTTGCAACTTAGTAGCAGCTAAAGAGCGGCCAAGAGCCTGTCTCCTGAGTAGCTGCTGTGAAGAGAAGTCACCACCCCCACTTGCGAAGGGGTGGGGGTGGTGGCTGAGAGTCTCTCAGCTTGGCCCACATCCCAGGAGGAGGGAGGACACTGGAAGCTGAAGGAGTGTGATGGGTGCAAATGAGAAAAACTGGCATGTAGCTGGGGCTGTCAGTTCCCAAAAGCTCTTTCTCAAGTGTCATCAAAGGCGAACCAGAGGCAAGACCTATAAACAACCACAGTTATAATAAGAGTCTGGGAAACAAGACTCAGTCAAAAGTTTTTGGGCCCGGTTAGTACTTGGATGGGGGGGATGAGTTATTCTAAAGAAGAGAAGCTGAGAAAGATGTACGGGGGGCTACTTATGACTCGGCAGGAAGAAGTAATCTACAGTTGACTAAATGCTTTTGTAACAAGCCAGGCATTTTCACATACGTGACTGCCATTTTAATAGTAACCCTATGAAGAATCATCTTATGGCTGAGGAGAATGAGGCTCTCGAAAGTTAAGCAACTTACCCACATCACAGAGCTAATAAGGACAGAGCTGGGATTTTCTTCCAAGTCAGCCTGACTGCCACAGTCTTTCCCTACAGGGCAGTGACTTCTCTACAGTTTCCTACTCACAGATGGATTTGCTTACAAGCCCAGAGATGAGGCTCTAACAGAGTAGGAAAGTCGTCTATATACATAGTCCATGCCTGCTTCTAGTTGCCTTCTGTCTGCTAATGACAACATAGATTGCACCTGTCTCCCACACTCCCTACCCAACATGGTTGCACACTTGTTGCCAGATTATAGAAGGACATTCAATTCAAATCCGAGTGACTCCAAAACTTAATGGTGTTAAGGTTTTGTTTTTTTTGTTTTTTGTTTTTTGTTTTTTTAGAGAGAGAGAGCGAGAGAGAGCATGAGAGGGGAGAAGGTCAGAGGGAGAAGCAGACTCCCCATGGAGCCGGGAGCCCGATGCGGGACTCGATCAGAGATCGGGACTCCGGGGACCCCGGGACTCCGGGATCATGACCTGGCCGAAGGCAGTCGCCCAACCAACTGAGCCACCCAGCCGCCCCAATGGTGTTAAGTTTTGACTCTAAAACTTAATGGTGTTACACACACCCCTCCCTAAAAGCTTTTGGAGTAAGGTCATATATTTAAATGAAACAGCCAGTGCTCTCTAGTAAAGAGACAAAGGACTCTGACTTGGCCAATGTTAGAATTAGAGAAGAAAATAAAATAAGTAACTACAGAGGTGCTTCAGGCAAAGACTAATAATGCCCTAACAGTTCCCCTCACCACATCTTGGGGCAGGGGGTAGCACCATTATAGTATGGTGTTAGCTTGTATCTGACAGTCCTAAAACCAGAGAAAGGAAGAGGGGAACTTAGGGTTACCTGGCCCAGGTCTCTTTTTTTTTTAAAGATTTTATTTATTTATTTGACAGAGAGAGAGAGAGAGAGAGAGAGCGAGCAAGCACAGGCAGGGGGAGAGTGACAGGGAGAGGGAGAAGTAGGCTCCCCACTGAGCAGGGATCCCGATGTGGAGCTTGATCCCAGGACCCTGGGATCATGGCCAGAGCTGAAGGCAGATACTTACCCACCCAGACACCCCTTCTCTGGTCCAGTTCTTACATTATTCATGAAAAATCTGCCACCAAATAATCTTAGTTTAGACAAAAATAGGATTAGTGTCTATATTTCCCAACTACTCCAAGGTACTCCCACCAGGCTCCCACACAGTATTAGCGCTTCCCAGGTCCCAGAAGATGTCATTTATTTATTCCCGTTTATTCCCATTTATTCAATTTCTTCAGGCCAACCTCATAGGTTCTAGTCTCTGTCATCCTACCTTTCGATTCTGCCTCCCAACTCTGGTCCCACGTACTCCATGTTCCAGCCCCACCCTGCTGCTTTCTGAACCCTCCACGCATGCACTTTCTTGGGCTGGAATTTTCCCACTTTTTAAAATGGCAACCTCTTATTCGTCTTTCAAAGCCCAGCTCAAAATAGTCACCTTGGTGAAAACTTCCAAACCTTATGCTCATGGCAATTAATATGTAAGTAGTGTGGCATTAATGATAATGTTACAATTTCCTACTTCCAAACTAATACATATCTTTATTCCAAAGACTGATATGAGCAACTGTACCACTTTCTCATCTCTGTGTTTTTTTTTTTTTCCCTTTCTCTGTTGTTTGACATCAGGATCACTTTCCTTTAGAAAGTACTTATGAATCTGGAGCTCTATGAGGGGGCTTGTGGGAGTCTGGAGGATGGGAAGCAGGAAACTGATGTCTTGGGATTTGCTCTGGGTTTAAGGCAGACAGAAGTAATAAGGACTCTGGGTTTCTATTTAGACCATATTCCCCAGGTTACTAGTCTTAGAAAAGCAGCAGCAGTTGAGTACAGAAACCCTTTCCAGAAATGAATCCTATCTTCATTTGAACAGTTGTAAGGACCAAACCGGCACTTACAGGAGAGTGAAAAAACCTCAACCTCTACCACGCAGTCACATTTAATTAACATTTGCTACATTTACTTGAACTGAAGAAAACTCTCTGACATATATAAATTTAAGTTTCTTCATCCAGATCTGGTCTTAAATATAACACTTACACAAACCCCCAAAACTCCTTTACCCCTGGCCCCAAAGAGTTCTTGGGGCAAAGTCCCTGAAGGGTCCCTATTCTAGGAAAAGGATTTGACTATTACTATTATCCCCATGGCCCTGATTCATTTCTTTACCTGACTAGTTAGTTAGCCAGCAGCTTGGGAATTATGAAAGGGAAATTAAGGGGCACCTGGGTGGCTCATTGTGTTAAAGCCTCTGCCTTTGGCTCAGGTTATGATCTCAGGGTGCTGGGATGGAGCCCCATATCGGGCTCTCCGCTCAGCGGGGAGCCTGCTTCTTCTCTGTCTGCGCACCTCTCTGTCTACTTATGATCTCTCTCTCTCTCCGTCAAATAAATTAATAAAAAATCTTTAAAATGAAAGGGAAATTAAGATGCTTGGAGAATAGATTTGAAAATGCCTGAAAGTTCAGGCATGGTCAAGGAAAGAAGACATAGAAAAATGTTTTGAGAAACTCTAATGGGAAAATTCTGCAGTGTACATAAGTGGGACAAAGGTATTAGGATGCTGGAGGGGACCAGGAAGGAAGTGACACTAGAAAAGATAAAAACTGAATATTGAGAGACACCTAGATCAGCTTTGCTTGACTTCTCAGATTTTCCCTAGCCGTGACCTTGCTTACCATATGTCTATGCCCTTAAATCTCTAGTCACAAGTCAGAGAAGTGGGCACGTGACTTGTAAAAGCCTGAAGGAGCCCACTGTCCTCTAAGGACCCATTATGTTCTCCCTCCCCCAGCGATTAGGGATCGTGGGACCACAGGGAATTAGGACTGCCTGCAACCTAAGCTGCCAGCTGGTCCAGTCCTTTTAAAGATGATGAGAAAGTCAAATCTCAAAGAACTTATAGAAACTACTCAAAGTCACACTGAAGCCCTAAATCTCATATTAGGCTTTCTATATACAATGCTGTCTCAATAGCTTTACAAAACAAGCAAGACTAAGAGGTTCATATAAAAAAATACTTTTCTATCAAAGCACCACATTTCTAAGGGCAATATCTTTCCTCTCAACCCTTAAACATATCTTTATAGGTTATAGGCTCTCTTTTGCTCCAAACCAACCATCTCATCCTTAAATGCCCTAAGGAAGGTGTTTTGCTGCTCATACCTACTGGGTCCACAATGTTTTAGTGTATTCACATGCCGCATAATTTGAGGACCTGAGTTCAAATCCTGACTAAACTCTATAGCAGCTACAACTTCTCTGAGTCTCAGTTTCGTCTTTTGTAAAATGAGAGTAATAATTACCTCCTGGAAGTAAATATTTTGTGGAGATTAAATCTAAAGTGTCCAGAAAGCTTTTAGTATGGTGTCAGACAGCAATTCTCATTAATGCGATTATTATTTCCATGCTCTTTCTTTTACTTATATCACTTAATTTCCACAAAATATTTCTTTTATATTAGGTACTTAGTCTCCACCCCTTCTTGGCATGTCTTGCCTGGCTTGTTTTGGATCTGTCATTCCTTCAAAAGGGCCTGTTATGTGCCTGGCACTGCTCCTAATAATGGGGATATGAAAAGTAAAGCAGACACAGCTCTTTGCTTTAGAATCTTCTTTCAGGCTCACTGATGGAGGCTCTCTCATCAGTCTACCCTGACAACATTTTGTTTTTAACATGACAGGTGTGACATCTACTTTATGTCCACATTTCAGCACAAAAAAGGTATTTTGGATGCTATTATTTGGGGTATTGATTAGGATTGCTTTACCAAAATCGAAATGACAATTGCTTAAGCAAAACAGAAAGTTTTCTACCCTCTCATGTGGAAGTCTAAGCTGTTAGGTGGTTTGGGGAGGAGTGGGCATGAGGTCATAAGTCTGCTACCTGCATTGTCTAGGGATCAAGGTTTCCTCTAAATTAATGCTTCCATACTCCCCAAGGCTGTAGTCTTTATCTACTGGTGAAAGCTGTCTCTTACAACCACATCCACTCCCAGAGGAAGTGGAGGACAAGCATGACTTTAAGGGCATGTCTTGGGAATTGCACACATGCCTTCCATTCCCATCCCATGAACCAGAACTCAATCATACGGCCACACTTAGCTGCAAGGGAGGTTGGGAAATGTAGTCTCTCACTGGGAAACAACATGCCCAGCAAAAACTCAAAGGGAAAGTAGATATTAAAGGTCGACTCTTGGAACCTGCTTCAGAAGAGGTGGCTCTCCTGTGAAGGATACTAGCCAACCAGTCAGACCCTCAGAGACAGTAAAGCCTCACTAACCCATGGATAAGAATGACTCCACTGTCATATATAAACACCCCTGCATCATTCATACATGTGCTATTTGCATAAACCATGTGATAGGGCATGTAATAGGGTATTTTCAGCTTTTATCAAATGAAGAGTCTTGAGGTGACTTCGGAAAAACAGGATGTGGTCACATATATAACTATTTCTTAGTGCTTTGCTAGCTACAGAGTTGCTTCTGTTTGGACATTTAGTATCAATTTGAATGAGAAACTATAGATGGCAGAGGAACATTAAGTTGCCTATCATGGCACACTATGGCCCCAAAACCTAATCCATAGTTAACATTTATTAAACTCATTATTCTAATCACTCTATATAGGTCATTTATTGGATCTTTATAATAACCCCATGAGTTACATGCATTGACTGATTTTACAGTTGAGAAAACTGACCCACAGAGCAATAAACTATCTCTATGAGTCATGCAGCTGAAAGTGGCAGAGTCTGGCCACACCCTTGACTACTACACAACATTGGCTCTTAAACAACAAATTGGCCTCTGCTTACCTCTTTTATCTCATTCCTTGTCACTTGTAACTCTGCAAACTAAGCTCTAGCTATACTAAGCCACTTGCTTTCCCTGACACATGTCCTGTTTACCCTTGCTGAAATGCCCTTCTTCCAGTCTTCTCACCTAGATAACTCCCCCTTACCTTTCAGATCTCTGCTCAGATAGTGTCTCCAACCAGTGACATCTTTCTTGCTATCATCCACCAGCAACATAAAGCCCAGACTAGGCCTGCCTCTGATGCACTCCCATTACCCATGCTTCCCCCTATCCGAACCCCTATCTTTTTATTTACTTGCATGTTCCCTGGGACAGAACGCTGCTTGAGTGCTAGAAAGTTGTCATGATGGCCTTGTGTCCTGTGGGCCGAGCACTGTGGCTTATATATAGGAATCTACACAGGGTGGACCAGGAGACCTGACACTTAAAGGTGGGGTCTTGCACACTCCAGGAGATAGTTTCTGTTTTCCTAAAAAGATTGCCACTAGAAGAATGTCAGTTTCATGAGAGCCAGGATGTCTGTCAGGTTTATTCACTGATGTATCTCTAGAGCCTGGAAAAGCACCCGGTACCTTGGAAAAACTCAGTAAGTATTTATTGAATGACAAAAAAATAAATAAATAAAACGTCTATACTTATTAGTGATACCATTTACTTTTAAAAATATTATATTGAAAGACATTGTTACATTACTGTATTTCTAGAGTTTCCCAATACCCATCTCTTATTGGATATATACTCGAATGTTAATTATTGGTTTTACTTTTTACTGTGATTTATAAAGCAGAGAGACTTTGCAAAATACATATTTATATTTTTAAAGAACTTCTTAAAATATATTCAAGGGTATCTATAATTTTTATTCAAAATAATACATGTAGATAGGAAAAAGTAGGGCAATAAAAAACCACCAATAGTCATTAGTAATCACCAGAGTGATAACCACCTTTAACATTTTGGTATCCTCTAAGACCTCACATTATTTTCATTTTTTCTCTCAGTCTGTATACATACATGATATATGTGTGATATGTGTGGCTTATATACCAAATACTTATGTACAGATAGAGAGAAAATATATATTTACATACACGTACATGTACACATATTGGAACATATACACACATATAGGTCTTGTAAATGTATTACACATGCTGTCTTCTAAGTTCCCTAACTCACTTAACAATTATTATAAACATAGTTCTGTACCAGTAAACACTTTTCCACATTGCCATTTAACCTACTTTATGGATTTATCCTCTAGGTCTAAACAATAAGCATATTGATACTGGTTGGATGGCTTATTCTGAGTAAGGATAAACATAGTAGCCCTCAACGAACACCTGCCCAATGGATGAGCGGTATACTCTAAGCACACCCTTGGTGGTTCCCACTGGATACATTTTTTTTTAGGTTTAAAGTTTCCATGAGGGATCATTCATCTCTGAGTGGTAGACAGCTACCTCAAGCAGGAAAAGAGGAGACTCCGGGTAAGAAAGAGTCAGGAGCCACAGCTGGACCTCCTGAGGCACAGGAATCAGGAATTCCCGGCTCTGGAATTCCCCTGTGACCGTGCTTGCTCATCTGTGTGCCCTGCCCTATTCCAGTCTCTCCTTATAGATGTTTCCTGCTCCGTGGACAAACAGAGCTGACAGCGTCGGACTTTTGGCTCGCATATTTCTGTGCAAGCAATGAGCAGAGTCCGACAAGCATCTCTGAGTACCATCTTCCCCCTCGGAGGAGAGAGAACCTGGGTCAGGGATCCACACTGGGTTCAGTTTGTGCTTAACAGGGAGACAGAAAAGGTAATGACACCTCTGCCAGAGGGAAGGGAAATATCAGAGAAGGCTCCTGAGCCAGTTAAGTTAGGTGACTCAATGTCATTAACCTCAGATGTATGTCTTGGAGAGCAGGAGAAATGAATAGAAGAGTGAATGCTAACTAGAATGGAGGCATACAACAATTTTCCACAAGCACGTCCAGCAATAACTTATCCGATGGCTCTGTGATTCCAAGGCCGCCCTCTATATGACCATGAAACAGGTCAAATGTGTCATTTGTGTTGTTCCAGCTTCAATTTCAGAGTCCCCCTCCTGCTGTTCAGTTAGCCCCCTTTCTCCCTACTAAGCAGAAGCCCAAATTTTGTCCCCCTTCCCCTGGAAGCTTCCTTCCAACTCTCACAAAATAATGTTCCATTCCCTCAGAACTCTTTTCTCTCTCTGCAAATCTAATGAACAAGGTCTTTACTAAGTTAGCAACAGCGGTGACTTATTTATATATACCCCTTCTCATTCCAGAAAGGATTAAGGACAGCTTATGAGGATACCTAAAATAAAGCAAGATATCTTAAGTAAAAGTAGGAAAGAAAAATAATGGAAGGAACATCAAATGAAGCCAGGGATAAGGTTAATTTAAAAATGGTTTTTCTATCCATAAAAGCCTATGAGTCTTCTATGAATACATTATTAATTTGACTTAAAATTTAAGTAACAAGCATGAAAACAGAAATCTAATCAGTTGCCCAGTTCATAGTATTGAAAAGACAAAAAGAGACCAATTGTTCAGAAGTAATGCTTAGAATTAAGACTAAAATAGAATTGCTCTATGTCCCTATAAAGATGACACAATCTAATATTATTAAAAAAAAATACCCTCACAAAGATAAGTGTATTCGGGCCTCAGTAGAGCTGATAATATCACACTCAGAGCTCAAGTGAAGGGGCCAGCCTGCTAGGCATTTTCCAGGGTTGCTAGTTCAACATTGTCTTTGATATATTGGAAACTCTGTGCCAGTTGACTCAAATTTTTATACATGACTTTACACGTATTTGGTAAAACATAAATTGAACTCATCACATGGGATTCTGCTAAAGAAAATTGTGTCCTTGGATCAAAATGGGCACTGTATCCCTAACTCAATTTAGTCTTTGTGTGGTTCATATGAGTAAGTTTTTTGTGTTTTTTTGTTTTGTTTTGTTTTCTCCCCAAATATGTTTATTTTAATTTTTTCAGTGTTACAAGATTGATTGTTCATGCACCACACCCAGTGCTCCATGCAATACGTGCCCTTCTCGATACCCACCACCAGGCTCACCCACTCCCCCACCCCCTCCCCTCCAAAACCCTCAGTTTGTTGCTCAGAGTCCACAGTCTCTCCTGGTTCATCACCCCTTCTGATTTCCCCCCATTCACCCTTTCCTTCCTTCTCACAATACTCCATGTGAGTAAGTTTTTTCGTGCAATTACAGCCAAAATCAGCCATGTCTCAGGCACCTGAAGCTGAAATTCTGAATATGAATAATTCATGGGCTTGACACATCTACTAGGAAGGAATGATTTATTTACGTTTTAAATAATTTAACATGTCTTCCAAGAAGTTGTCTAATTCCAAATATTGCAAATAATAACTACATATAATTTAAATTCCTTATTTTAAACATAAAGTTATTTGTACTCTATTTCTGTTATTGGAAGCCTTTTTTTCCACCATCTCCACTATATAACTATTGAAAAAATGCTTTAAAAATATTGGTTTGGGAACGCCTGGTTGGCTCAGTTGGTTGGACATCTGACTCCTTTTTGGGGGGAGGGGGAGCATCTGACTCTTGATTTGAGCTTGGGTCTTGATCTCAAAGTCTAAGTTTAAGCCCTGCCTTGGGCCCCATTCATGGAACCTACTTTAAAATATCTATCTATCTATCTATCTATCTATCTATCTATCTATCTATCTAACTATATTCATTTGATGAGGTATCCCAATACTATCTTAACTAGGGCTTCCACCTGTCTCAGTCCAGACCTGATTACACCAATGTTCAATTCAATAAAAGCAGGCCTATATCCTGCTTCTCCCAGAAGAAGCTAATGGAGCAGAAAAAAAAGAGATCCCAACTCTGTGGGTAAGTGCCTCTGTACCCACTTATTGCTAGTGCTGAAGTCTACATAGAACATGACTTGAATATGATCAAATATTACCAACCAAGTGCAAATTTACTTTCAAATGTTATTAACAGCTGGTTAGAGCCAATAAACAAACAAAACCAACCAAATAGATAAAAAAGCAATCCAAAGAAAGTCTATAATACCAAGAGACAATTTGCATTGCTCCACATTTGGTGTATAATTGGGTCAGCATTTAATGCCTCAGTCTATGAGGAATAATCAATTGATGTTCATCAGCTCTTTATCCTTTGCAAATTTCACAAGCATATCATAAGGAAGATAGTTACCATCTTTAAAAGAGTTCTTTTTTTGAAGAGAGACTAGATAGGTGTTACACTTAAAATTTCAAGGTGGTACAGTGAAAGTAATTGCCCACAGAGCAACTGAGAATCCAGATGAGGAGTTTCATGGTCTCACTAATAAAATTCTGCTGATAGTAAAATATGAACTATTTCTGAAAGAAGAAGAATTTTCCTAAATTTTCAAGAAAATTTAGTCAATTTCTTCTAGTTTGTACATAAAGGGATACAAATAAATATATTTTAGAAAAGTGTCTGGGATCAAAATATCTGAATTTTCATCCCTGGAAGAATTTTAGGGCCCCTCAAATCTTTAAAAAAGTGCTACCACTCTCCTGAGAAGAGCTACCTATAATAACATGCCCTGTGTTTTCATACACCAAATGCTGAGAAGAAAAATAAAAACATATGTGGCTGGGATTTCTTTTTTAAAGAAAAGAAAACCATACTTAAGTTTTCCTGTCCAGATGCATCAGTGAGAGACACATCTTGCTTGTCTGCCTCTATAACTTCCTAACATCCGGTCACGGTGCACAATTTTATGTGAACTGACAGATTCCTACCAGAGGAGAAAAGAACTCAAGCTTCTGCATTGTGAGTTAATTTATGCCACAGGGTATACACAAGTAGTTCAGGATGGTATTTTTTCCCCCAGTTAAGTCTTTTAATTTAAATTTACATATCCATCACAGTTCTTGTTTGGATAACAAAGATAAATGTGCACCTTGGGTCCAAACTTCAATGTTATTTTTAGCCCTCTCAGAGTCAGTTAAGCAAATAAAGAAAGTATCTCTGTTCTTGTCTTCCTTTCAAAATTGTCTTAATAGGCTAATAACTAAGATTTCCTCTACAGAGTGCTTTATTTCTAGGCTGTGAAGATTCATGGTGGGAAACAGCTAAGCTCAGTGTTTCAAATTTTTGGCTTTGGAGTCGGATAGACCTGAGTTGACCTCTGCTTACTGCTGTACAAGCTTGGGCCAGCCCCTGAATCCCACTAAACTCTGGATGCTCAACTGTAAAATGGGATAATAATAGTATCTATCTCACAGGTGGTTGTAAAATTAAATGAGATAAAGTATATGAACTGCTTAAGTGGTGCTAGGAACAGTAAATATTGACTATATGTTAGTTAAAAAATAGGAAACCACACACACACACACAAAAAGCCACAAACAAGGGACTTTTCTCCCAGTAATGGCAGATCAGGTAATTTAGAAAAACCCTCCTAGTGAAAATAACTAGCAGAACAGACAAAATGTACTTTAAAACATTGCCTGAATATGTCAAAGAGCTACTAAGGGAGTGAAGAATTTTAGGAATAATATCTAGAAGAAACAGTTTTAGAGAACATGGCTTTGAGAACTCTTTTCTCCCTTGGGATTTCTTCCAATTCTGGAAAACATAGCTGAAAATCTGAGAAGCCAAGTGGAGCTTTTGTCAGCCTCATGGAGTTAGGGTGACCAAACTAGGTTCAGGGACTTCCAAAGGCAGAGACTTCGAGTTAGGCACCAAAGTAAGGGTCAACTTGAAACAGGTTCTGGTACGGATGAAAAGTCTAGTTTCAAATCACCTCAATTACAAGTTTTTATTAAGGCAAACTGGCATTTATGGGGTTCCTAGCTGTTTACAACTATGTAAATACTCTCTGGGGGATAGAGAATCACTCCGGTCTTCACTTCTTTCTAGAATTTTTCATATACAATGTCTGGAACTCAGTAAAAAAATAACTGGACCTCTTTTTTTGTAGATAATTCAGTTCATAACCCCTTAGTAAAATAGGTGTTTTTGAGGGTGACAGGGTACTAGTTCAGCAATCCGGTGGTGGGGACCGAGCAGTATGATGAATGCATCTGTGAAATAGAAAAAGATGACGAAAATAATGGGAGATTGGTTACATACAAAAGGAGCTTATCTAGTAAGCAAACATATTGAAGACGATAGGAACCAGGTTTCTCCTGTCACAGAAGGGAGTCACACATATGGAATGAAAACATATGGAATAAATCCTCTGCTCCTGGATCAAAAGTGGGGTTTAGGTATGAATTTATGTTTTTCAATATGTCTAGACTGACCTAGGAATAAATATAGATTTAAATGTGAATGTACACACTTCCACACACATTCCCTAGTTCTGTCCAATGAGAAGGCCTAGGAACAAGATACCCCATGGTGTTGAGTACATCTAGCTCCCAGGTCTTGTTTTCTGAATTCCATTCTCCACTAAAAGAAACTAGAGTTCCATGGGGAAAAAATGGTTGATTCATGGTTTATTTAGAAAAAGTACAAGCTAAGTCAAGGCCATAAAGTAAAGAAGAGCTCAAATAATGGAGGGACATGTCAAAAGACAAGAAAGTGTATTAGTTTTCTATTGCTACAAACGAAATTATCATAAACTTAGAAGCTTAAAACAATACATATTTATTAGCTCATAGTTTCTATGGAATAGGTGCCTAGGTAGGACCATTTATCCAAGTTCTCTGCTCAGGGCCTCAGAAGGCTGCAATCAAGGCATCATCTGGCCTGTGTTTTCATCTGGATGTGTAACTGGGGAAAGGTCCACTCACAAGCTCCACAGGTTGTTGGAAGAATTCATTTCTTTACACCTCAGTTTCTTGCTTGTGACCAACATCAGTTCCTAGAGGCTTCCTGTCATCCCTTGATATTAGATCACTTACTTCTTCAAGTCAGGAGGAACATGAGAACAGTCTGCTAGGAGGCCAACATAAATTGCCACCAAAATCTGACAGTTTATTACAAGAAAGAAAAACTACAGGCCAATCCCACTCATAACTTACGGATAAAAATCCTAAACAAAGTGCTAGTAAGCAGAATCCAACACTATACAAAACGGATAATATGTCATCACCAAATTAGATTTCCAGAATTGTGAAATTGATCTAACATTCACAAATCCACTGATGTAATTTACCGCATTAATAGAATAAGAAGGAAAAACCCCATATGATTATCTCTATAATGTGTAGAAAATCTTTTGTAATATTTAACACTTATTCATTATAAATACTCTTAGCAAGTTAGAAATAGGAAAAAAAACTGTCTTAATTTGATAAAATGTTATCTACAAAAAAAACCTATTGCAAACATCACCTTTATTGGTGAAATGTTGAAATTGTTTTCTCTAAGATTAAGAGGGAGATAAATACACTCTCTACTACTACTAAACGTTATATGGCATTCCTAACCAGCTCAATAAAGCAGGAAAAATAAATTAAAAATAATTGAAAAGAAAAGAACAAAATTATTCGTAGATAATTATTTATGTAGAACATTTTTTAAACCTACAGATAAATTATTAGAAACAATGATGAAGCTTAGCAAGTTTATTGGATGCAAAGTAAAATTTAAAAAATTAACTGACTTTTATATTCCAGCAACAAATGGAAAACGGAAATTTTAAAATTTCTATGCATAAATAGCAAACATAAAAAAATTAATTACCTAGGAATAAATCTAATAAAAGTTGTGTATGACCTCTACATACACAAGCATGTAACACACACACACACACACACATACACACTACTGGAAAAAATTTTAAAAGTTCTAAATAAGTAGAGGACTTTATCATATTCATGAATTACAAGACTATTTTAAATATAGTTCCTTTTTCCCAAATGGAACTACTAAGATACTACTTTTTCCCAAATGGAACTAATGGAATCAATACAATATCTTGAAAAATCTTAGGGCTCTGTGTGTGTGTTAGAAATAAACTAGCTAATTCTAAAATATATTCAGAGATGCAAATGACCAAGAATGGTAAGACACTCTGGAAACATAATAAAATGTGAAGAAAACATACTCTTCCAGATATCAAGAGTTATTATAAAGCTATACCAATTAAGACAATGAAATGATAGTAATAGCTGAATGATAAAGAAACTGACCAATGGACAGGATAGAAAATGGAGAAAGGAGACTCACACATATATGGGCACTTGACTATGATGAAGCAGCACTAATGAAACAGTGATCCATTTCAATGGATTGTTCAAAGAACAATGATCTTTTAATAAAGGATGTTACGTCCATTGATATTAATATGGAAAAATACTGAAACTTAAGGCCTTATACCATATACACAAAAATAATTTTCAAGTGGATTGTGAATCTAGTACAAAAGGCAAAATAATAAAACTTATAAAAGATATTATAGGATGATATCTTCCTGACCTTGAGGGAGGAAAGGATTTCTTAATCATGATGCAAAAAGATAACTATAGAGGAAAAGAATGATATATTGACTACCTTGTAAATAAGAATTTTAGGGGTGCCTGGGGGGCTCAAGCAGTTAAGCGTCTGCCTTCAGCTCAGGTCATGATCCCAGGGTCCTGGGATCAACCCCGTATTGGGCTCCCTGCTCAGCAGCAGGTCTGCTTCTCCCTCTCCCTCCTCTCTGCTTATGCTCTCTCTCTCAAATAAATAAATCTTAAAAAAAAAAAGAAAATAATAATTTTAGTTCATCAAAAATCACCATTGGGGCGCCTAGGTGGCTCAGTGGGTTAAAGCCTCTGCCTTTGGCTCAGGTCATGATCTCAGGGTCGTGGGATCAAGCCCCGCATCGGGCTCTCCGCTCAGCAGGGAGACTGCTTACCCCTCTCTCTCTGCCTGCCTCTCTGCCTACTTGTGATCTCTCTCTCTCTCTCTCTGTCAAATAAATAAATAAAATCTTAAAAAAAAATCACCATTAAGGGGTGCCTGGGTGGCTCAGTGGGTTGGGGCCTCTGCCTTTGGCTCAGGTCATGATCTCAGGGTCCTGGTGATCGATCAAGCCCCACATTGGGCTCTCTGCTCAGCGGGGAGCCTGCTTCCTCCTCTCTCTCTGCCTGCTTGTGATATCTCTCTCTCTCTATCAAATAAATAAATAAATAAATCTTTTTTTTAAAAAATCACCATTAAGAAAGTAAAAGGCAAGCTACATAATGGGTGAAGATATGTATGTCAGATGTAACTGTCAAAAGGTTAACGTTCAGAATATATAATTTCTATAAATCAATACGAAAAAGCCTAAATGATCAATAGAAAAATGGGCAAGAAGGGTGCCTGGATGGCTCAGCTGGTTAAGCATCTGCCTTCTCCTCAGGTCATGATCCCAGGGTCCTGGGATTAGAGCCCCGCATCAGGCTCCCTGCTCAGTGGGAAGCCTGTTTCTCTCTCTCCCACTCTTCCTGCTTGTGTTCCCTCTCTCGCTGTGTCTCTCTCTGTCAAATAAATAAATAAAAATCTTAAAAAATAAAAATGGACAAGAGACTTGAACAGGCACTTTACAAAAGAGGACATCCAAATGGTCAATAAACAAATGAAAAAGTATTCAATTTCATTATCCACCAGGAAAATGTAAATTAAAACTATAATATCTCTAAATACACAGAAGAATAAGTGTAAAAGATTGATAATATAAAGTTTAGGCAAGGATGTGGAACAATGGGAACACTCACCACTACCAGTGGAAGTATAAATTGGTATAATCACTTAAAAAAACTTGTAACATTATTTACTAAAGTTTAATGAATGCCTACCCTATGACCTGCAATTCTTCTTCTCAGTGTATACCAAACAGAAATGCATGTGCATGTATACCATGAAACGTTTTTTGTTTGTTTAAAGTTATTAAAGTTAGTTATTTGACAGAGAGAGAGAGACAGACAATGAGAGCAAGAACACAAGCAGGGGGAGTGGGAGAGGAAGAAGTAGGCTTCCTGTTGAGCAGAGAGCCTGATGAGGGGGGCTCAATCCCAGAACACTGGGATCATGATCTGAGCCTAAGGTAGCTGCTTAACAACTGAGCCACCCAGGTGCCCCACCATGAAACATGTTTATGAGTGTTTATTAGCAGCACTCCTCATGATAGCAAAAAAACTCAGAAATAATCCAAATGTCCATCATAGTAGAAAGAATAAATAAATTTGCTATATTCACACAGTGGCATTTGACATGTTGCAATAGAAATGAACAAAATGCCACCACATAAAAGAGCATGGATGAATCTTATAATCTGTAAAGTTGAATGAAAAACCTTTTCAAAAATATTATAGGTTCTATGTTTCCACTTATGTAAAGTTTAAAACCAGGAAAAACTATCATGCAAGTATTTGGGATAGTGGCTACCCTAGAGGAGGAAAGGAGGGCTAGTGGTTGGGAAAGAGCACAAGATGGGTTTCTGGGAAGCTGGAGATATTATTTCTTGAATAAAATGTTAATCATGTAATTATTTGTTTTGTGACCATCCTGAGCTCTACGTTTACCTTTGGTTTACATTACTATAGGTAACCCAGAACATACTGTATAAGCTTCTAGATGTTTTCTTCATTGGTGTCAGGGGAGGGACCATGTGAGACTCAGGAAGAATCAGGTTAACTAATACTGATACTGTTTCTACCACCACTATCTTAACTTATATTTTTTGATGTGATGATATAGTTCTTTTCTTCCTAATTAAGCACTGCCTAAGTCTTCATATATGAAACATAATGGGAAGACGATCTAGTCAATAAATGGGCAGAACACATGAACAGACGCTTCTCCACAGAAGACATACAAATGGCTAACAGACACATGAAAAAATGTTCAACATCACTAGCCATTAGGGAAATACAAATCAAAACCACAATGAGAAACTACCTTGCACAAGTTGGAATGGCAAAAATTAACAAAATAGGAAAGAACAAGTGTTGGTTAGGTTACGGAGGAAGGCAAACCCTCTTACACTGTTGGTAGGAATGAAAATTGGTATAGTGTACCATACTGTACTCTGGAATACAGTATGGAGGTTCCTCAAGATATTAAAAATGGAGCTACGCTACAACCCAGCAACTGCACTACTAGTTATTTACCCCAAAGATACACACGTAGTGAAAAGAAAGGGCACATGCAGCCCTGTGTTCCTAGCAGCAATGTCCACAATAGTTAAACTGTGGAAGGAGCCTAGATGACTTTCAACAGATGAATAGATAAAGAAGGTGTGGTTCATATATACGATGGAATACTACTCAGTCATCAGAAAGGATGAATACCTACCTACCATTTGCATTGAAATCGATGGAACAGGAGGAGATTATGCTAAGTGAAATAAGTCAAGCAGAGAAAAACAATTATTATATGGTTTCACTCATATGTGGAACATAAGGAATAGTTCAGAGGACCACAGGGGAAGGGAGGGAAAACTGAATGGGAAGAAATCAGAGGAAGACAAACCAAGAGAGACTCTGGACTCTGGAAAACAAACTGAGGGTTTCAGAGGGGAGGGGTGTAGGGGGATGGGGTAAGCAGGTGATGGGTATTAAGGAGGGTACATGTGGTGATAGCACTAGGTGTTACACACAACTAATGAATCGTTGAACACTACATCAAAAACTAACAATGCTGGCTAATTGAACACACACTCAAAAAAAAGATAGAAAGAAACAATAGGCAAAGACCAAGAGAAACTAGAAAACTGACCCATCCAAATACAAATTTTCTGGAGAAATGTAGGGAAATGTAGCAGTAAAACCTGTGTTTTTATCATATTGATTGTTTCTGTTTGACACTGGGGAATAGCACATCTTGTTGGAGCTGACATAGTATTTATTTTTCTTCTTTAGGGTGAAGTAGTTAAGTGCTAATTCCTGAAAGGATGTAATATTTTAAAGAAAAGATGATAGAGAGCCTGTGTGGCTCAGTTGGTTAAGCATCTGCTTTTGGTTCAGGTCATGATCCCAGGGTCCTGGGATCCAGCCCCGTGTCAGCTCCTTGCTCAGTGGGGATCCTGCTTCTCCCTCCTCCTCTGCCTGTCACTCTCCCTGCTTATGTTCTCTCACTCACTCACTCTCTATCTCAAATAAGTAAATAAATCTTAAAAAAGAAAAGAAAAGAAAGATGATACTTAAAACCAAATTTCTATAGTATGTTTTGTCCACATTCACAATCCAATGAAAAGTTTCTTCAAATTCTTTCTCTTCCAGTTATCTTTTTCCTTTTTTCAAAGTGAGCTCATGGGATGATGTCAATATCCTCATGCTGCCATCTACCATGTTTCTTCTTCAGGCACTTCATTCCCCAAACCTACTTTCTTTGTTGTAGCCAGTCAGATCTCTCTGGTGACACCAACGGTTTAGTTCTACAAGTTTCGGTTATGTCAGATAAATAAGTTCTGGAGATCTACTGTACAACATTGTGACCACGGTTAACATTATTATATTATGCACTTAAAAATTTAAGAGGGTAGACCTCACATTAAATGTTCTTGCCACAGAAATAATTTTTCTAACATTAAAAAACCATATACTGACCACTTACTGTATTCCAGGAATCCTGCTTCAGCCTTTCTGAAAAGGCCTGTGTCCCATTCATAGGCACAGATATTAGACTTTCTTCCATAGGAATTTCCCGATGACAACATTGCCAAAGCCTACTTTAGGATTTTGCTTCACTTTATGATGAATTCTAGAGTGAATGTTTTCACTTAAGAATTCAAACAAATTGGAACAACATCGTATTCTACATGTATGCATTTTGACTTTCATCTCTCACAAAGGGGGCTGGAGGAGCAGGGTCAATAAGAAACATGAGAAACAGAAGTGGAAAGAGCATGACTCTGGTTGGGAAAGTGTAATTGAAACCAAAATAATGAATATATCAACTTATACAAATGAGGCATCTGTCATTACACCATAGTATGTGTATAATAAGGCACCAAAGAAATAGCTGCCTAATTTAGTGGGATTACAGCTAATTGGACTGGATGCCTCTTCACATAAATAATCTCCTGCAGGGAATGAAAATACTTCTGGAAGTTTCTCCATTCTGTAAGTAATGGACAGGAAAACAGATATGTTTGATTCCTTTGGAAAATATTTTAACATAATTAAAAGTGTACAGCTTTGTAAGTTCTGAATAATGTATGCCAGTGATAAGACCGTTTTCATGATTTGGTAAAGGCTTAGAATTTTTACAAACGATTATGAAGTAAACCCTGCACATATCCAGATACAATACAGCAAGGACAGTAGTGGCGTGAAAGTGTTTGAATGGAAAGCCACGTGAGGCTAACGATCCCCAGCAACACAGAGTGAATGGTAAAACCCCACCACAGACTGCTACAGGCCTGATGGCAGAAATGGCTTTTCCATTTCATTTCCTGATCTCACAATCCTAAGTTATAAAACATGTTTAAAATGAATGAATTTGTCTCCTTGATGACTTTCCCAGTCTTGGGTTTTAAAGAGGAAATGGAAAAGACCGTGGTCCCCGCACACACAAAAACAGTTCTATGTGTAAGCTTCTCACATGCCTCATTTTTATTCAATCCAAAATAAACTCTGACCCTCTGATGCTGTAGTGGCTCCTTGGGGAAGGATGTCGAGAGCAAACGAGCACATATTTGTGGCATGGAAGTGAATGCTTTTGCTCAGGCCCTTTCAAAACCACAGTATCCCCCTTTCTGCAGCTCAAAAATACCTATCAGAAGAGTCGAAGTCCTTCCACTTTGTTTAGATCTCTTAATTAGGAAAACCATGCAAAATAACTTATCCAGACTGTGTTCTTAAATAATTAGCAACTGCTTTTAAAAGGCCAGTGGCCATTTTTTTCCTTAGAGGTGGGGAGGGGCAGAGAGAGAGGGAGAGAATTTTTAAGCAGGTGTGGTACCCAACATGGGGCTCAAATTCATGACTCTGAGATCAATACCTGAGCTAAGATGAAGAATAGGATGCTTAACCGACTGAGCCACCCAGGAGACCTTAAGAGGCCTGCAGTCTTTTGACATTTCACTTATACAACTCAAAATAATTTCAGAGGACAATTAATTTGGACACTTTTCCATTTAGCTTTATCTTCCTTTAGGGTATATGTATGTGGCTTTTTAAGCTGTAGGTTCCATGGAAGTCCATGAGCTGTGTTCATCGCCATCACTGGAGCTGTTGTTCAGTGTCTGTGTCAGTCACAGCATATGTACTGGGAGATCCTGAAGCAGACCCAGGTTGAATTCCCCACCTAGCTCCTGACCCTACCAAATCACAGGTCCCAGATGAACCAGGTCGCAGCCTCTACCTCAGGATTCACATCTGTAGGAAGGTACTCAATTTCCAAACATCCAAATGTGTCATTGGACTGACACATCTTTAGAGATGATTGTGTCTTAAAAGGAGATTAGCCTGATGGAGCAAAACTGTTGCTAATTTTCATTTTGTTCTCCTATCTTCCCTCTCCTCATCTGTCCTAAATGCCTCATAAGCAGTACTTTTCTGGGCAAATGTCTTTCCAGAGCAAAAAGGACCAAGGATAGGCCCTGGTTGGAAAACTCCAGGCTTGACTTTTAGTGTTCTCGGAAAGCTCAGGGAACCTACCAAAGAAGCCAGAGTTGCTTAAGATTTTATTTTCTTTAGTATAATTATAACTATAATGATGATAGTAATACTTACAGCTACTATCTGTTGAGTATTTACTATGTATGAAATAGGTACTAGGACTCCTATTTCATAGGTGAAGAAATGGAGTTTACTAATAAATTCATCAACTTACCCAAAGTAGATTTTTAACCACTAAGTTATATCATCCCGTATTTTCTTTTCTTTTTTCCTTTTAATTTTCTTTCTTGCCTTGTTCTAAAAGGAGGGTTTGATGTAGAGATGTTATTTTCAGTGTCCAGTAGCAAGTTATTCATTAAAGTAGCATTTCCCCATCCACTATAAACACACACACGAGAATATTTTTTAGATTATCATTATCAGATTATTGGGTTTGAATAAATTATAGCAAGAGAAACAGGGAAGGAAAGTGTCAGAACCCTAGCTCTAATCATAGCTTTGTCCCTTCTTTCCTTGTTGCCTGATCTTGGGAGAGCCCTGTGACATAGTTGACCCTCAATATTGTTATCAGTAGAATGGGTAAGGTAATAGCATCTATCCTAATCATGTTACGGAGGCTAATCATTAGAATACTTACAAACCCTAAAGTGCCACACAGGTGTCAAATGGAATTACCACTCCCCACCTGATCCCGGATGCTGTGCAATCTCAGCAGGTCTTGCTCCTACCTTGGAAGGCTTGCAGCAGTTCACTGCAGAGGACTGAACATGGGTCATATGTTCAGGATTCAGCCTATCAAACACTGTGAGTACAGCATGGGGAGTGTAATTTTTCATGGTTGAACTGGCATATCTCAACTCAAGGTCCACTGGGTAGTAAGCCCTGGGGACGAGGGTGATGCCTGCTGAACTTGTATCCCTAGCATTCGGTGCACAGTAGGTGCTCAGGAGCCATTCGTTAAATTAAACACACCAGACAAATGAAATGTGATCATAGATCCGGACACGGAAATTAACTTTCTTCCCAAATTCACAAGTGGGAAGCCTGTTCATTCACTACCATAGAATTGTTAAATTTGGCAGGTTAGCAGAGTTTTGAAGATTTGGGATGTTACTCCTGACCAATTTGTTGCCTTTCTCTCTAACTTGGAACAACTCCATGCCAGAACAAGTCTGATATTTTAAGTGAATTCAAAAATAGAGAAAGCAACTGTGACAACAGTTCCTAATGAATGTAACAGTGAGGCAGAAAAGAGAGCAGAGGAGCTTTAAGCTGTGGAAGAAAAAGTGATTGTCAGGAATGCTGGGAAACTGTCAAACCCACAGCTTCTAAGAAAGCCAGAATTCTCCTTGCAAAAATAACGACAAGGGACATCTGAGCTGCCTTTGTAGCTTACTATACAAAAGGCATTTGTGTCTCTTAGCACGAGGGCTGAGAATATAGAGCAGGCATTGCAAGAGGACGCAGGTTAGGAAATCTAGAAGGACAACATGGAGGCAGAGTCTAGAGGCAAGAAGGCTCTGTGGTATGGCTTATTATAATGATTCAGGGTGGGATTGTCTCGGTCCCGTTTCCTGAAGGGGTACATCTCTACCGCTTAGAGACCCTCTGGGGTTTGAAAACTTCGTTCTATCCCCTAAGTCCCCTTTGAGTGGACCAGGAAGAGCTTCGGGTAAGGTGATCCTGGAACAGTCCTCGGGATCCCCGGTACTAGATCAGCCTTTACCCTGTTCATGTTCCCCTTCCAAACTGAGGTTGGTTTAGTCATGGAGTGGGGCGAAGTGGGGGTGAGGGAAGGAGGAGAGGTGGAAGAACTGTTCATGTCTGATAAAGCATTTATCACATGTTTGACATTTGGTTAGACTCCAGAAAATCCTACTCAGGATAGAGATTTTAATAGACTCCAAATGTCATGCTCTCTCTGCCAAGGACTTGCCCCATATTCAAAATCTCTAAGACACAGAACAATGGAAACAAAAAGCAGAGAGGCAGAGAGAAAACAAACACCTGTGCTCTCCCTGGAATGCAATGATTCCAGAGCACTTCTAAGCCTATGGATAACTCTTTATTCAGTACCCCATGCATGCATTCTACATGTATCAATGTAACAATATGCCTATTTAGAGCCAGAGCTATCACTCAGCTTAAAATCATTTCAATAAATTCATTTAGTCAATGCACAAATATCAACAACAGATTGATTTTTACTTTACAATTCATAGAGGGTCTAAAACACCTTCTCCACCAACCTCTTCCATGCTAGAGATATATCCTAGTATCCTCCCTCATTTTAAAGATGAAGGAACTGAAGCTTAGTGAGCTTAAGGAAAATGATGAGGGGATTTGAATTAGGAACATAGGCTTCATGACCACCTTCTTCTAACAACAGCTTTGAAGCCTGATAAACATGACTTATATATTTTACAAATATGGAAATTGAAACTGCCCAGTTGGCAACCAGAATTCAAGGGATCTGAATTCAAACATGTTTTTCTGACTCCTGTACTTAAGCTCTTTCCATCGCATTGTGCGGCTTGCCAACCTTCAGGGTAGAAATAAGGACAGTTTTAACTTCTAAAGCTGCTTTAGAACAGCCAATATAATTTGAGTAGACATATGCAAATTAAGCACTACTGTTATGTAAATATCCTTCTCTGCTCTTCCTAACAATTTCAAACACAGCTGGCTGTTGCCCTTGAAGAAATCCAGGTTAAAAGCAGGGCTGTAAATTGAATGTTTGTTTTTTCATCTCCTCAAACTTCAAATATTCACCAACAAGGGGGTGTGTGAGGGAGTTCTGGGGATAAACACTCTTTACTAAGAAAGATCTTAGTGGTCTTTTCTTCTAGACAGTCAGAAAAAATATGTATATGGCAGTTTCTCTCTCATCTCTCTTTCTAATAACCTCAGAGTCATCATAGTCAACTGGCTGGTATGTGATGTGTGAATGGCTTCTATCACAGGGAGACATGACCTTGGCAAACAAATTGGAAAGACAGATTTAAAAAAAGATTACTTTCTCATTTCCACTGTTGGGCTCACTCAGAATAGTGGATTTTCATCCCGAAGCCTGAGTCCTTCAAACTGGTAGAAAACACTAAGTCTGGGTCAATAACTCCCCATAAATATCAATACAGGCCTTTTTTCAGTCAAGAAAAGCTTTGATCTATCACCATTGGGTAGTATGTCTCCTCTGCACATCATTAAGCAGAGAGGGGTCAATTGTGGGGAAAAGAATAGGGAGCCCTACTGAGAAAATGAGATGTTTCATGCAGACACATGTCTTTATCCCAGTGGAATATTATTAATATAGAACTAGCTTCCATTACTAAGGAAACAGTTTCTTTTTTCTCATCTCTGGCGGCCCACATGAGGGTTGTTATGGGCTGAATTGTGTGCCTCCAAAAAACATAAGGTGAAGTCCTAACATAACCTTGAAGTATCTCAGAAAGTGACCCAATTTGGAAACACGGTCAGTGCAGATGTAATTAGTTAAGATGAGGTCATACTTGAGTTGAGTAGGTCCCTAATCCAATATGACTGATGTCCTTAAAGAAGATGGTCATGTGAAGACAGAGACACAGGGAGCATGTCATGTGATAATAAAGGCAGATGTTGGAATCATACAGAAAATGCAAAAGGTGCTACCAAACTACCAGAAGCTAGGAAAGACTTTATACTACAGAAATGAAAGCGACCTTAATTCGAATAGTAAGTGCCACCAAGGTATTTCACTGCCTCATCTGTTACTAGTCACTCTGAGGTTCTGAGCAAACTAAAAAATCTTCCAGCTGACAAACAGCAAGAACCCAAGAAGAGATATAAAATATGGTGCTATAGCAGGCCTCAGATATCTGGGGAAAAAAATACGCTGTCACTTTTTTTCTTAGGTCAATGTCAATTCAAGTTGTACGACCTATAGTAAGAGAGCAGAGTGCTGCCCCGCCTTCCCTTCATCTCTTTAAGCTCTGAGATCCTGACAGCAAGTTTTGTTTTGTTTTGTTTTGTTTTTACCATTTCAGCTGGCTTTGATTTGAGTTCACACTTCAGCAAATTCAAATGCTAAACCAGCTGGTTCCTCTAATCTACAGTTTTTCTAACTGCCAACCATGTTCTTTAGAGTGTTCTGACTCTTCTTAGCTATAAAAGAAAAGATATCATTCCAGTTACCTCCTTTTTTTCTTTCTCTTTTACTTTCACATTGAACACTTCACTTCTGACACCTTTGGTCACCAAATGCGTGCAGGTTTTTCCCCACACCGAGCAATTCTCCATGACATCAGATGGAGATCTTGTAATCTACTCAATTCTAACACTATCCATGTGGAGACAGTGTCAGATCCCACAGGTTAAAGGCTCAGTCCCACAAGACTGCCCACCCCACTTCAGGTGCCAGTCCCAAGTAGTGGGTCCTTAGGTTATTCATAACTCCTGTCCGACCTGGCTACAAATTGAGCATTCCCATGACTGCCCTCCTCAGGATTGATTAATTTGCTAGAGCAGTTCATGGAACTCGGGGAAACACTTAACACCCTCTACCAGTTTATTCAAGTATGTGATAAAAGATGTAGACTGAACAGCCAGATGAAGACATGAATAGGGCAAGATCTGGGAGGATTTGGAATGCAGGGGTTTCCCTCCTCCACAGACCTGGGTGTGTCACTCTCCCAGTATGGATGTGTTCACCCACCTGGAAGCTCTACAAACCCCAAAACCATTGGACTTATTATGGAGACTTCATCACATCAGTATATTCACCATGAACTCCATTTTCAGCTCTTCTCCCTTCTCAAGAGAAGGAGGGTGGATCTGAAAATTCCAAGCTTCTAATCATGGCCTGGTCTTTTGGTGACAAGCCCTGATCCAGGAGCCCTCACAGAGTCACTTCCTTAGAACTAAAGACACTATTATCACGCAGGAAATTATGAGTTTCAGGAGGCCTGTGTTGGGAACTGGGATCAAAGACCAAATATTAGAAAAAAAGAAGCTCCTAAAGCTCTTATCACTTAGGAAATTACAAGGGTTTCAGGAGCTCTGTGCCAAGAACTGGTAGTAGAAATCAGTATTTATCTTCTATTATTTCACACTAGCTAAAGCCATTTTGGAGGGGGGGCAAGGTCTCTGCAATCATTGACCCTAGAAGTGAAGTGTTTAACACTGACCTATACATTTTATGGCATCGTCAAAAAGCCATCCTTCATACTCTATTGACCTCAGTTTCCATGTAAAGCCAGTTCAGTTAGAGAAATAGCCCAAAGCTCCGACCTGTATAGAGAGGTGAGACATTAAGTTATTTTTTATTTGGAGATATTTTTATTAATAGGCCACAATCTTTTTTTCATTTCTCCACACTATTATGCTTTGCATTGTGTAGGCCCCTCATTTGTCCTTTAAGTGGAGCATTTCTTTGTGATACAGCTTTATTTATTTTTTTTTAGAATCTTTCTTTTTTTTTATTGAGTTAAAATACACATAAAATATTTACCAAGTTAACCATTTTTCAATGTACAGTTCAGTGTATTAATCTTTTTGTGCTAGCTTTTATATTAATGTTTATACCATTTATTAGCTAACCCAGTTGACTATAGGCCAGATACTATTCTAGATGATACAGATAGAAGAGTGAATAAGGCAGAGAAGTCCCTTGTGCTTGTGGAATTTATAGGCCAAGGAAAAGTGTTGTAAATTGTTAAACCTAAACACAATGTTAAACCACCATCAGTGGTTTTGAATCTTGGCTATCCTTTAGAATCTCCTGGAAAGCTTTAAAACATCCCAATGCCAAGACTTCTGGTACCAGACATGATAGAACAGCTTGAATTAAAGTAATCCTTCTACTGAAAATAACTTTAAAAGCTAAACAAAGTACACAACTCTGTGAAATCACTAGAGAGAAACCAACTCTAGTAGGACTTGAGGGACAAACTCATGAGAGAAGGGAAATACTGCTTCATATTCAAACTGGCTTTTTTCCTTGAAAGGCAAAATTCCAGAGAGGTAAGAACTGCAAAAAAAAAAAAAGCAGACCTTAAAGTCTTGTGCAATTCCCCCTCAAAGTATTGGGTAACTGCTAAGCTATCCATGTACAGGGCAAGGTTCCAAGAAACTCAGCGAAAAGCAGCAGATGAAAGCTAAACTCCTGAGCAGAGACTTCAATGGCCACACAGTGCTGGGCAGATGGAGGTTGGAATTCCCCACCAAGGTGCTGAATCCTAGGTAAATACCTTGCAGTTTCATAAGCCATACAAGAGTTACCGTTTAGGTTTAGGGGATATCCTCAGGAGTGAAGGCAAAAAATAAAATAGACCAGCCCTAATAAAGCCTAAAACTGGCCCTCGACAGAATTGCTGTGATCTTCTGGCTCTGTCTATATTGGCCCAAAGATGTATTAACTCTCTTTGGAGAAAGATAATGCCATTCATAAACTATAATTTTTAAAGCAGAATGTTTGGAACTTTGTTTTTTTTTTTTAAAGAGTAACCAAATTTTTAAAAGTCAAAAGAAAAAAAAAACTATAAGTACTTCAGTTATTTTAAAGTATCAAATATCTCTAAAACCTATAATTACTATGTTCAATACATAAAGAGAAGAATCAAATGGAAATTCTGGAAGTGAGGTACTATAACTGAAATTAAAATTTCAATACATATATTTAATAGCAGGTTAGACATAGGTGAACAGAGAATTAATGAATTGAAAGAAAGGGCAATGTAAAATATCAAGATTAATATTCAGAAAAACATCCTGATGCCCAATTATATCAGAATTTCGAGGAATAGAACACAGGCATCAATAATGGTCCTAGGCTTGCATTAAGAATTCAGTGCACATCCTGTCAAGAATCTCTGCAAAGAGAGTTTTAAACAGGGGGTGATATGCTTTCGGCTTATGTTTTAAAATGACTAATGGATCCTGTGAGAATAAAATGAAGGAGATAACGTAGAAGCAGGATATCACATAGGGTGATCTAGCACTTAATTGCTGTGGTCTAGGCAAGAGATGATGTACTACTCTGTAGTGGCAGAGCTCAAGGTACAAAATGAGACCCAGCCTAAGCAAGGATGAGATAATATAGGACTTGCTGATAGATCAGTGGGAGGTGGGGATGAAAGAAGAGGAGTTCTTGTTTAACTAAATGATTCACATCTAGGAGCAGTATTTTAGGGAACACATGGCAAGATCTGGAGACATGATGACTAACCTCTTTAAGGCACTGACAGCTCTGACAACAAAAAATTATTTGGCCCAAAATATCAACAGAGCTGCTGTTGAGAAATCCTTGTTTAACCTCTTAAAATGGCATGCCTTGCCTCTACAAACTAGCTTCCCCTTTTGTATATGTGTTTTCAACTAAACTGTAAAATTCTAGAGAGCATAGACTATACCTTTCACTTCTGTATCTTCACCTGTACTATACTCATACAATAAAAAAATTAATAAGCCTTATTTTTTACAGTAGTTTTAGGTTTACAGAAAAACTGAGTGGAAAGTACAAAGAGTACTCATATACATCTTCCTCCATCCACACACAATACCCCCAATTGTTAACATGCTACATTAGTGGTGCATTTGTTATAACTGATGAATGAATATTAATATATTATCATTAACTGAAGTCCTTTGTTCGTATTACATTTCTATATAAATACCTCTTGATGAATAACCAATTACCAATTAATGTAATCATTTGTCAAGGGTCATGACAATAGAAAGAAAGGAAGAAGGGAATTACCAATAATTTTTTTTGCTGAAGGCAGAGGCCTCAACCCATGGAGCCACCCAGGCGCCCCGCTCAATAATTTTTTTTGGAGGACACTGCCAATAATTGAGTACTAACTATATGCCAAACACTATGTAAGTCAATTTATATACATATATAACTCATATGTACGTATATATTTTTTAAAGATTTTATTTATTTATTTGACAGAGAGAGATCACAAGTAGGCAGAGAGGCAGGCAGAGGGAGAGGGGGAAGCAGGCTCCCCACTGAGCAGAGAGCCTAATGCAGGGCTCTATCCCAGGACCCTGAGATCATGACCTGAGCCGAAGGCAGAGGTCATGAGCCACCCAGGCGTCCTTCATATATATATATTTATATGTAATATTATTATACTTAGTCATGTCAGTAACTGTGAGTTGGGTAGTATAAATCTCAATCTTAAGGATGAGGAAATTTAGGCTCAGAAATTTTGTATTATTTGTATAAAGGCACACAGCTAGTAAGTGGGGAAGTAAGTGGAACACAACACCAGGGCCCATATTCGAGTAGTTACACCAAATACTTCTTTTTTCTTTTTTTTTTCTTCTCACATTTCCTGTTTTAAAATATCTTCACCTGCTTCTGGTGCACAGTCCCAAGAAGTGAGAGGTCCTACTAGTCCATTTCCAGTCTTGCCTCTCAACTCCACCAGCGGAGGTCCGTGTGGTTCCAGTCTGTGCCAAGTGGCTGCCCCACCCTTGATACTTTTAAGCCAGGCTAACAGGCTAACACACCCACACAAAACCATAAAATCAGCTGCAAATGCTAGCAGATGTTCAACCGTCTCTCAGCTCCCACTCTCACCTCCCTTCTGATCCTGGCTCATTCGCATCAATCCAGTGCTGAACTCCGCTCTCCCCCTACCCGCCCTGCACCCCAGAGTAGAACTCACCGATTTTTCCTTGAAGGCTTTCTCATCTGGGTACCCCACGATGCCTTCTGGCTTAGTTTAAACCTTTCACTCTGGTATCTCTCCTTGTCTCAGATGTATCACGGAAAGATACTCTTATTTCCTCTCAGATCTAGGTCTGGTCTGGAATCTCAGCTGAGGGTGACCTTGACACTCAGAATGTTACGGGCGTTAAGACTGGATGGTGTTGACTGATCAGATGAAATATGGGAGGGGGATGGAAGGCATGCTCTAGACCAGAAATAGTTCATAAACATTCTCACTGCCCTCTGCCTTAGGAGGTGCTGGAATTTAGAAACAGCCCACACCAGAGCACCAGTGCTCCAATTAGCACAAACTGCCTTGGTAGTACTGTATTCCCACCCACCTCCTTCACATCTTTGTTTTTGTATGCATTAGTCTTCTCCCTCTAAATTATAAATTCCTATGGGAGCAAGAATCATTTTCATTTCTAACCATAGTTTTCTTTCCTCCAAATTCCAAGATCTATGCAAATCTTTTGAACTTCTATAAAGCATATTGTTCTCTTCTGCTTCTTCAGAATGATATTGAGAGCCCCAGTCCTTACCTCTCTCTATGACATCATTTCACTGTAAATGGATTCACCATTGTTATCAAAGCACTACTGAATATACTACAGGAATGTCGGCATAGGGTCCCAGAAATGGATCTTGTTTTTGTTCCCTTTCCTGAGCTTTTCTCTTGTCTTTTTAGTAACATGGGGAGAAATGAAATTTATCTAACAGAAAAATTCTTCTCATCAACTATAAATATTGCTTTGGTGCTATCTCACAGGGCTGGGAGTCCTTTGGATTTTCCTTCTTTCCTTCTCTCCCTATGCCTCCCTTTCCTTCCCTTCTCTACTTTTCTGTAGGGCTATTGATGTCCCCTTACATTCAATTGGTTTCAGGAGAATGGTAGGTGAAAAAAAAATCACAATGCTTAGGTGAGACTCTCTTTTTAAATTTTAGGCTTCCATTTATTCTAGACATTTTGCTTCTTCCACTCCCAAACCAGTCTAGTCATTTTGTGCTATTTCTGGCAGCTCATATGCTTGGGGGAGGGGGAATGCAACAGAAGGGGAGGAAAACAGAATTTTCTGCTTAGTGAAATAGGATAAGGAAGAAAAATTTGGTTAGTCAGGCTCCTCAATAAAACACCAGATCTTGGATGAAACATGAGTTCTCTTTAAAAAAAAAAAAAAGAGAGAGAGAGAGAGAGAGACTATTAAGTATACCGGACATAAAAGGTAGATAAAACACAATATATAATTTTTTTAAAAGATTATGTTATTTATTTGAGAGAGAGAATGAGTGGGGGGTAAGGGACAGAGGGAGAAGCAGACTCCCTGCTGAGCAGGGAGCCCAACAAGGAGCTTGATCCCAGGACTATGGGATCATGACCTGAACCGCAGGCAGATGCTTGACCAACTGAGCCACCCAGGTGCCCCATACAATTTTTAAAATAATGTGTAACCACAAAGAGTATTCCTCTCCTTAAATGATACTTAGGCCAAAAATTTTACAGTCATCCTTGATTCTTTTTTCTCATATGCATATCTAGTCAATCAGCAAATCCAGTTATTTCTACTTTCAAAAGCAGAAAAATGGATCCCTTCTCTCTACCTCAATTGCACCATCAAGATGCAAGCCACTAACATCTCTCTCCTGATTACTGTAAAAGAAGTTTGGAAAACAGTGTGGAGATTCCTCAAGAAATTAAAAATAGAGCTACCCTATGACCCTACAATTGGACTACTGGGTATTTACCCCAAAGAAGCAGATGCAGTACAAAGAAGGGCCAGGGGCGCCTGGGTGGCTCAGTGGGTTGATGCCTCTGCCTTCGGCTCGGGTCATGATCTCAGGGTCCTGGGATCAAGCCCTGCATCGGGCTCTCTGCTCAGCGGGGAGCCTGCTTCCCCCCCTCTCTCTGCCTGCCTCTCTGCCTGCTTGTGGTCTCTCTCTCTCTGTCAAATAAATAAATAAAATATTAAAAAACAAAAACAAAACAAAGAAGGGTCACATGTACCCCAATGTTCATAGCAGCAATGGCCACAATCACCAAAGTGTGAAAAGAACCAAGATGTCCTTCAACAGATGAATGGATAAGGAAGATATGGTCCATATATACAATGGAATATTATGCCTCCGTCAGAAAGGATGAATATCCAACTTCTGTATCAACATGGACGGGACAGGAAGAGATTATGCAGAGTGAAATAAGTCAAGTGGAGAGAGCCAGTTGTCATATGGTTTCACTTACTTGTGTAGCATAAGGAAAAACATGGAGGACCCTGGGAGAAGGAAGGGAAGGGTGAATGGGGGGAATTGGAGGGGGAGATGAACCATGAGAAACTGTGGACTCTGAGCAACAAACTGAGGATTTTGGAGGGGGGGTGTTGGGGGTATTGAGGAGGGCACGTATTGCATGGAGCACTGGGTGTGGTGCATGAACAATTAGTCTTGTAACACTGAAAAAATAAAATAAATGTATTTGGGGGAAAAAATCACTTAAAAAAAAAAAGATTTCCCTGCTTCCACCCTTAACAAGCTTCACAATCTATTTTCAAACACAACGGCCAGAATGATCCTTTCATATTACTAAGTCAGAACCTGAGGATAACTCTTCTGCTCAAAAACCTGCAATGGCTCCCCATGTCACCTAGCACAGAGATTGGCAAACCAGAGCCTGGAGGTTAGATCTACTCACTATCTAGTTCTGTAAAGATTGGTGGAACAGAGCCATATCCATTCACTACATATCATCTATGACCTCTTATGTTACAACAGCAGAGTTGAGTATTTGCAGTGGAGGTGCTATGGCCCATAAAGCCCAAAATATTTATTATCTGGACCTTTGTAGAAAGTCTGCCAATTCCTGACCTTGTACATGATGCGCTCTAAAGCCCTACTGACAGTTCTACCTCTCTGACCATATTGCTTATTCTTTTCAGCTGCAATGTACTTGTCACTTCTCCCCAAAGACACCAGGCATATTGTATTAAGATCCTTGCACCAGTTATTGCCTTTGCTTAATATGCAACTCCCCCAGATATTCACACGGCTTACTCTTTTATCTCTTTTAAATCTTGGCTGAAATGTCTCCTTCTCAATGAAGCCTACCCTTATCATTCCACTTAATTTTGCAACCTATATACCCCTCTGGTCTGTCTTAACCCCCACACTTTCTTATTTTTCCATAGAATTTAACATCCTTTAAACACAATAATAATTTAGTAATTTAATTTTAACATTTTTGTCCCTCCGTATGGACTATATTCTCCACGAGGGGCTCTTGTACTGCATGTCATTGTAGAAGTGCCTGGTATATAGCAGGCATTTAATAAATACTGGTTGAATGATATGATACTGAAGAAACAGAACATTATCATACCTCTGAATCCCTCTACATGTCCTGTAATCACACTCCTACCTGCCCTCCTCTCTTCAAGTAATTTTTTAATCATTTCTTTGCTTTTATTTATAGTTGCACTAAATTTTATATATCCCTATAAAACTTACGCTTAGTCTAGCCATCTTTGTAAATTCAACTTTATAAATTGAATAATACTTATAGGTACCCTTCTGAAACTTCCTTTTTGAATACTTGTATGTATCCTTCTGAAACTTCCTTTTTCCCCCTCAATGCTGTTTATAACATTCATTTATCCTAATGCATATAGTTATACTAACTTTCATTGCTAGACAGTATTACAGTATATAGTATACCACAATTCACCTGTATTTTCTACAACATACATATTTAGGTTGTTTCAGTTTTTTGTTAAAAACAATACTGTCAGGAACATTCCATATACATCTGCTACACAGTATAAGATTTTCTCTAGGGTTCCTATTCAGGAATGGAATTCCTGGGTTGTAAAGATTTACATATTCTGCTTTATTGGATAATACCAAATTGTTTCCTTCAGGGTTATGTAAATTTATACCTCTACTATCAGTATAAGAGAGTATTAGCCTATAGCTCCATATCCTCACTAACATTTGGTTCTGTCAGATTTCTTATAGTGGTGGTGTATAGTGGTAATTCACTGTGGTTTTAATTTGCATTTCTCTGTTCAACAAGAAATTGAGAATCTTTTCATGTTTATGAGCCATTTGTTGTTCCTTTTCTGTGAAATGCCTGTTCATTTTTTTTCCTATTGGATTGTTTTGCTTTTTCTTACTGAGTCACAGAAGCAAAAAGCATAATTTTCTCAAAGTATTAAATTTAAGGACAATTGTATTACACAGCATCATGATACCTGAGAACAAAACTGGCTTAAAGTCTAATATAATCAATAATGGGGAACAATGATCCTGACTCACCAAGAACAGCTTACATAATACTTGTTAGCTAAGCATTAAATGAAGAAATAAATATTCAATAGAACATGTTAAAAGTGTGGTCTGGGTTAAAGTTAGCCAAATGAATAATATATTTGAGGAAGATTTTAATTAAAAATAGGTTAAATGAAAAAAAGGTGTGGGCATAAATGAGGCTGTGTTTATGAGTATATGCTAGATACACTGATCTTTAATTCAGTTTTTCACTGTTAGAAAGACTTTTTTCTTCTATAGTTCCAGACAGAAACAATGATGAAAACTGACATTAATAATTTGCAAAGTAAATATCAACATTTTTTCCAAGGGTTATGTTAATGTACACCCAGCCAAATTACATTTACCACAATTCCAAATGCAAATCTAATTATTCTTCTATCTTAGAGTGAATGATGCCCATTCATTGCTAAAATGGAATATTGTTCCAAGGAACTGAGAAATAAATCCCATGACACTCTGTTGCTGGACATACTGTTCTCACTTGGGAAACATTTAAGCTATTCATGCATGTCCTCCATTTTGTTTAGTTGAAAAGGGATTTCCTGCCTATGTATCTATGTTAGAAAAAGGATAGACTTTATTCGTTAACCGCCCTAAGCCAGGGAATTCTAGTTTCTTTATCTGTTATACCTAGTAAAGACATTGTCTTAAAACAGGTTAAAGAAACTTGTCACAGAAAATTCAGTATCTCGATATTTATTGAGAAATGTCTTTTCAATTCTCCTAACTATAGCCTCTTTATCTACTTAACGTGATGCCAAACAGTAATTCTAATAAGAAATAAAACAAATCTGAAAGTGGCTTTTGAACCTGTGACTACAGAGCATATTAGAAAATAATATTTAAATAAAATTACTTTAACCATTTAGGAATAGAAAGATAAGTTTCCAGTCTGAAAGGGTCCACTGACAATCAAGCACAATAAATAAAACTAGACCTACATCAAAACATAAGTGCAAAATTTCAAGACACTAAGGTTAAAAAGAACGTGTTTAAAGTTTACAGTGATTACAAACAAAACAAAAAACAGTTCATCTAGGAATTACTGAATAACACCTCACTACAACAGCAACACTGGAAGTGGGAAGATAACAGAGTAATGTTTTAAAATCTGAGGGAAAATACTTCTGACCTGTAATTCTATGTCAAGTCAAACTATCAATCAATTGTAAGAGCAGAATGAATATATTTTCAGATATACAATGTTTCAAAAACAAAAGCCATTTTTCCCAATGAAAACACTACTGGAGAGTGTACTTCTCCAAAATGAAGGACTAAAACAAGCAGAAAGGAGATGTGGAATCCAGAAAACAGAGAATCCATTACTAGATTGAGGGAAAAGTATCCCAGGATGATGGACAGGAGATAAGATTCAGGCATTAGGTTACATAGTAGGTGTAGAGTACCTAGCCTAGTTTAGAACAAGAGGATGAAGGACTCTAGAAGAAAGGTCTTCCATAAACTGAGAGATTATCAGACATGATCAAGTGTTATAAAAGGATATCCATAGTTCTATAAAGATTTGGCGATGAATTAGTGGTACTAGGAAGAAAACTAAGCAAACAGGAAAGCAATGAAATTACTACCTTCAGGGAAACAAACCAAAAAAATTGCATAAGGAAGGAAAGAAATGCTATTGTTTGTAATCACATTTATTAACTGACTAAACTGTGAATAAGAATGTAAAATTTGAATATCTAACCAAAATTCATGATCTACTATATAGGAAAATCTATTTAGGAAGAACAGAAGAAAAAGGTGTGTTTGTGTATGTGTCTGTAGCAGGATTATTAAATCCTTCTTTCCCATATCAATAGTTGATAACTAAAAGTCAATAGATAATAACCAAAAGTCAGTATATAATAACTCAAACTTCAAAAATAATTAAGAATTGTAGTGTAAGACTGTTGTTTAGATATGTGGAGGCAAATTCCCAAAGAAACTGAAGTGTTGAAAGTGGTTGACTGAAATTGGGGGTCGAGGATGGAGAGGGGCTAACTTTTCCATTGTAATAAGACTCATAAAATTATTAGTCTTTTAAACTTACATGTTCAACTTAGATAAAAATAAAGATTATTCAAAAGTATAATTAAGTAAAATTAAAATAATTCACCTAAAATACTCTATTATGGCAAGTATGAGGTATCTTCTTTAACAGGGGAGTTTCTGGGGCCTGGAAAAATTAAAGTCCAGGCTTGTAGATAAATAACGGATCAGCAGACAGTCTAAGAGGGTTTGCGCAAGGTTAAATTACTTACTGAAGATGAAAATACTGCTAGCACCCAATGTTCTGACTTCAACTTACCTTAGCTATCCTACATTAAGGAGTTTTTCAGACTATTATTAAATATTCATCCATAGAATTTTATTCCTTCTGGTTGATTCTATATAAACATTAACAAGAAATGGGAATGGTCAAGTCTCAGAATTGACCTTTCTTGAGCACCTACTATATCATATCCACTTAAGATATCTTAACCAGGTCTATTTCCACAGTAGTCTGATGAAGTAGTCATCCCCATTTTATAAATGAGGAAACTGAGGCTTCCAAAAATAAATTACCTTGGTCAAGATCACACAGTATGTAGGTGAGATACATACTTACACATAGTAAGTATGAATCTAGGCTTGGAACCCAGATTTGTCTAACTCCCAAACTTAAGTCCTCCCAGCTTCTCTTCCTTGTGTGACTACAGAGGGGCATGAAGGTGGCAACAATCAAGGATCATTACTTTTATATCATAAATAGGTCCAGGGGGTATAGCACCATCTGGTCTAAGTTGGTGGGTGGATGGATAGGGTGCCTTGCCCCTACCTATTGTGTATCTCTATCATAGACTTACATTTTATCACAGATAATCATTTGTACATCTGTCTCTCCAGACTAAGGAGCTTCACCAGGACAGGGAGCAAGTCCCATTCATCTGTGCGGGCTCAGCACCTAGCACAGGGCTTGCCATAGAGTGAGTGCTCAAGGAATATGCAGTGAACTAAGATGTTAATTTCAGACTAAGGCATTATAGGTATTTCACGTTCCCTCTGGATAAACTAACCTATACCTACATCTCTATCTTTAGTCAATCCAGATGGTTGACGGTCTAATTAGAAAGCTCTAAAGGGGGGTGCCTGGGTGTCTCAGTTAGTTGAGCATTCGATTCTTGATTCTGGCTCAGGTCATGATCTCAGGGGTCATGAGATTGAGCCCATGTGGGTATCCATGTACAGCGAGGAGTCTGCTTCTTACCCTCACCCTCTGCCTTCCTTCTGCCCTTCCCTCTATCTCATACCCACACTTTCTCTCTCTAAAATAAATAAATCCTTTTTAAAAAAGGCATTAAAGGGAATTATTAATCAAACATCAATGTTTTAAAATCCTTTCTGTGAAGTAGCGATTTTCATAATTTTAGTGAATATTCAGCCTATTTTTACCTGAAGTCACTAATTTCATAGAGCTCTCAAACTGCTCTACCTTCTCAATTTTGAATCATCCAGGCTGAACGCTGGATCTTACCCTTGATTCCAGCCTCATCTGGAATTCCCACCACATCTACTCAAACTTGAAACTTCACCAATTCCACCTTGTTATGTGTCCCTTCTCTTCATTCCCATAGTCTTAGCACAATCGTATTTCAACTGGATAGAGGCAGAATCTTTTTTCAATCTCCTTTTCCCCAGGTTAACCCCATACCAAACAAGAGAGGGGAAAACTTAATAGGAGAATGAAGAAGAGCAATTAGTTTTGACTAGAGGCGATTTACATGAGAAAACCCAGAAAAATCATGGGCACAAAATAGAATCCCAAAGCATGTTTGAGGATTTCAGCTTTTTTGTTTTGGTGGGGAGTAGGGGTCAGGAAGTTGATTTGGACAAGGTGAAATTTAAGCAGGCCTTAAAAGAGAAAATCCCTGTGCCTAAGAAATTTATTTTAACATTTCTGTGATAAAACAGGTGCCATTTGCCAAAGGCTGAATTTTGCTTCTTTGCAAAATGAAATATGAAACCTATCTCACACAAGTGAACTGCCATGACCAATGTATTATATCACTTATGATAAGTATGCTGTATTTTTCTGTGGAACAAACCTTGTCTCATGTATAATAGTCATAAACCATGAAGCAAGGATGTATTTCAAAAGAAAAGTGAGTGCCTATAATTCAACAGCAGTGGCTTCTCATTTAAATGAGAAGTTAGGGGGAAAGTTTCCATGTGGAGGATTGCCATCTGTCCACTCTCCCTTCCTGCTAAAACCTCAGTTCTTCATTTAATTATTCACTTCTTCCTGAGTACAAGTGTTCTGTCTGTTCTTTAGATAGACCTTATGGTGTTCTGAGTAATCCTGAGAGCCACTGGTAGACACTGAAACCAACACTCTTTGTGATCTTAACAAAGGACTTACATTACTGGTTCTTTCTGCCTTGTTCTCATTCACCTTCCCACAAAAAAAAAAAAAAAAAAAAAAAAAACCCACAAAAAATGCTTCTGTATTGGTAGGGCTAAAAGAAGTATGTTAGATTCTATTTTGTTTCAATCCATTAAAGAGCAGTAAGGAAGTTTAAAAAGTAAAGTTGAAGCTATAATTAGATAAAAGGGTGAGATAAGACAAAAATTTTTGGTGTTGTGATGTACTCTGGAGGGTGTCGGTATTTCCAGGGCCTGCAGATGGCCCTGAGCTGGTGAGCTGTTAGGTATCCTTGAACCTTGGCTGGATTCTCTCCTTTTTTGTGGCCGTCTCAACTGATGCATGTCTGCACTCTCTGAGTTCTTAGAACATGAAGTTATCATCAGCCATAGAATTATACTAGTACTAACAGTTACAGTAATAATTAATACTTATTGAGTGCCCACTCTGTGCCATGCACTGTAGTTATCTGTGTTTTTTATATACCTCACGTAATTCTTAAAATAATCCTATGAAGTAAATAGAATTATTGTCTGCATTTTGCCAATGAGGAAACTGAGGCGAGAAAGGATTAAGTTACTTGCCCAGGGTCACTGAACAATCAAGAGCAGAGCCAGAACCCGACTACTTAGGATATTTATTCTCTGACCCACAGGTTATTTGAATGAAGCAAATGGAGCTGCTGAATGTTAAACTTGGCAGGACATTGCTGCCACTCTTCCTGATGACTTGACTCTAACTGGAAAAATTTTCAACTGGGATTTCAAAACAAGATGGCGGCTGTCATTCTATTGTCTTTCACAAAAGCAGATCGTGTTGAGCAGAATGCAGATCAACTTCTTTGGGAACTAAGCAGAAGCAGAAGTAGACTGTATGAATAGGATTAAATTGGAGTTCCTAGGTATTTCACTAAATACTGTGCTGGAGGAAGTGTGACATTGGGCAGATTTGAAGACGGTTTTGAGAATGAAAGTTGGCTAATGAGGTAGGATAGTAGAAGGCAGATACTGTCTGTGGTCCAGGCACCAAGTTTGAGTGAAGAAACAGAAGCATTTGTATCTTTAAATAACAGAGGTAGTTTTCACTTTAGAGCAGCAGGTCTCCATTTTGTCCTCACATTGGAATCACATTTGGAGGTCACCCTCTTGGAGAGCTATCAAAAAAAGGCAGAAGCCCAGGGCCAGCAGTATGCTGAAGCCAGCTTTAGACTGACATGCAGGCTGAATGTTAGCAAATCTCCTCAACTGCACATCCAGTGGCATCACGTTCGTTGCGTTAATTTTTGAAAGTATTTACACCATGGAAACTGGTAAACACTACAAATAGTGGTCTTTTCTTGGGAGAGCCAGTTGCTAACATTTACCAGTACGCCACTGCCTGGGTCTACTCTCAGAGATTCTGATTTAATTGGCATCATTTCGAGCATATTAGAAATGCAGACTCTCACCACAACCCATGACCCCTGGACTATTAAATCAGAATCTGCACTTTAATAATATGGACACAATAACGTTCATGAAGCACAAGTCTAAAACATTGGTACAGGAAGTTGCTTATAGTCCGCTGACCTAATCATACAAAAATGAATGAAAAGACAGAAGCAGAGACTAGCAATGAAGAGACAAGGGCACATTGGTTAGCATGAAAAAGACACAGCCAGCCCACAGAACAGAGGTAGCTGGGAACCATCCGTGAGGCTAGGCTACCATCTCATACCTTATTTCTCTGTTCTTATATTATCTACAAATATCCTACTCACGAATTTTTACAATATTCTGTGTCAATCATCTTTGATGTTTCTTTAAAGAACTGTGAAAAGATGCAAAAGAGAAATAGGTAGCTTAATTAATCAATATTATATTTCACAGCACTGCCTTTTTAAACCATTCTTACTAGGCTCATAAAACCTGACAAGATAAAAGTCTCAGGAGACAAAGCATCAAGGATAAGGCTAAGTGTACCCAGGATGAATAATGACTTTACATAGTCTTTCCATAGGTACTAGAATTGAATGTTTTTCAGGTAACCCTTCACACTCAAACAATATTTCTTATTTGGTTTCAGATAATTGGGCTCTGCTATTGCAGAACTGAGGAAAGCCCAACATGAGAGAAGATCTCTCTGTAACTTTCTGAGTCAAGCTCATAAATAGTTTAGTGAAAAGGTTTAGAAATGTTCCAACCTACATCCAATGAAATATTGAACACTCAATGTTGAAAATAATTATGGCGTCATTAAGTCTGGGAGAATCTTTAGAAATCCAACCTGAATCATCATTGAATCCCAAAAAGATCTATTTCCCTCAAGGAGCATGCAAATAATTTCCTGATTCTTTTATCATCTTCCACCAAAGATGGAGAAGGAATGTCATTTATTCACACCACAAAACTTTACTAGTACTTGCTCTATGCAAGGCACTGAACTGAATACCTGGGATAAAGATGAGTGAAATGAAATAATGATGAATGAACTTTTATTGATTCATGGATGATCCGAGAGACACATTGCTGCAGCCATCCACTTCCTGAACTACCTCACTATGCCTACCAAAATTTCAAAACAGAAATCAGAAATCTGAAACTACTTCTCACTGGGAAAAGACTATGGTTGGCTAAGAATTTCTAGTGACTACTTATTTAAAGAACTGTATCATTTTAGCAGAAGAGAAAAATTATTTTTAAAATAGTGAAATGAATGAATAAATGAAGATAAATGACAACTCTGGATTATTTCATCAGAAACGTTTTTAGTTGGTTGGCCAAATGTGGCACCATTGACCTCTCAATCTGCATGTTGGCATTTTCTGGTTGAAAATATAATTCAGCTTGACTGACTTTCTTGTCCTTAGACAAATTCTTAGCATGAGACAGCTTGTAGAACCAGAGGTGAGTTATGGATAGGAATCCATTCTATGCATAGGCTGCTCTGCCAGATAAGATTAGAAGCTAAAGGGAAAACTAACCAGCAAACAAACAGGTTCTCATTTCCAAAGTAAAAAAAATAAATAACATTCCCATTTGTCTACAGTCTTTTCAGAGGAGAATTCAGAATTTCAGCAGCTTCCTACATGAACACATTGAATGCACTGCACTGATTTGTGCCATCAGCTTTCTGACCTGAGAACATGACCCTAAAAAGTAACCATCCTCTAAGACTTCTCTATTTGTTTACACTCTATAAGGTTTCTTTTCTTCCTCTAGTGACCCCAGCAGTGTCTTGGGCCACTTAAGGAGAAGCCTGAGATCCCTTTGTTAAAAACTAGAAAGTCAGCATTCCTGCATAGACACAAAGGAGTGGGCCGGCTACCCCCTCCTCTTATTTGCACAGTTCATTCAACAACAACACAACACAGTTTTTCCATATGTAACCTCAGATGAGACCGTGGATTCCTAAACTGTTTACAATATACTGTGGAATGGCCTGCAAGCAAGTCCAAAAGTACATCGCCTGGATCTTGTCAAATCATATCCTTTCCCCCATGCGGAGCAGAGGCCCTCCTTTGGCCTGAAGTTTGCTTGGCAGGCGGAGTGGACTTGTTGCTCCAGCTGTGTCTGATAAGCAGATGACAAGATAAAACATTATCTTCATTTGAGTCCTTCACTAACTAGCAGAGTGTAGAAAAATCAAAGGCCTCAGTCTCGATTCAAGGCAATAAGTGCAAATATTACTCATTTTTTAGTAAATCTGTGAAGCGAACTTTTAATTTGTCTTGCTTATAATTCATGAGTTATAAATATGCTGAATAACAAAGTTTCACCAAGGCTTTGAAACTATCTTCTCAAAATTGGGAATACTGCTGTGTTTTGTTTTGTTTTAGAGGTATATATAGCAATAGTCAGAAATGAAATTAATTCATTGATAGTGAATTATTACCAAATAATTACTATTTTCTTTTTTTTACTCAGCTTTACATTCTGTAAGGCATGTTTGCACCCATTACCTCTCATAATTTTTGGAAGCCTGACAAGCCTGTCTCAGTATGCTATAGGTCAGGGATTGGCTTGAACCCTGCTACTGAACTTATCAGATGCGTTACTGGAGGCAAGACACCTAACTTAGCCAAAGGCTCAGCTTCCTCATCGTGAAATGTGGGTTAATAGAATTTAAGTCATAGGAGTCTGTGAGGCTTAAATTAGATAATCTTTGCTAAACTGTCCTTTAAGTATTACATGAGATAATTATGCAAAGCTGTTAGCACAGTGTCTGTCATATGACATATGCTCATTAAATGGTAATTCTTACTATTATTAGACTGGACAGGGTAGATGACTACATTCAGAGATGGTAAGTGATTGCTCAAGGGCATATAATCTGTTATTCCAGACACAGGGGACCAAAACCCAGGCCTTCTGCCTCTGACCCCTGTATACTTCATCTATACACTTGGCAGTTTTTCTTCATGCAAATGGTACTGTACTAGATGCAACAAGGGATGAAAATAAATGTTAAAAATATAGTCCAGACTTCTGCTTCAAGGCAAGATGAAGTGTTAGGAACTAGATTTACTCTTCTGCTGAAGCAGCCAGAAAAAGACAGAATATATCAAATAACAGTTTTTAAGACACTAGGCATCAGGCAATGAAGTGCAGTAGTCTTTGAAAGATGGAAGAAAATAAGGTGTGAGCCCTATAATTATCCCAGCGTTATACTTTGAAAGAATTTCCTGGGTGTGGTGCAGGAAGGGGAAACTGGGGAGGCACCCAAAGGACATCGGAGGTAAGGACATGTAGCTAAAAGCTGGGGAGAGCAAGGCAGTAAGTTGATAGGGCAGATACTAGAGAGGACACAGCTACACAGAGAGAAAACTCTGGAAATCTACAGATGGGCCTCCTTGTATATTCAGCTGAATACTGATCAGTGCTTGTGTGTAAAGAAATCAATAACAGAAAGATATCTGGAAGATCTCCAATATTTGGAAACTAAACACACTTTTAAATAACCTAGGGGTAAAAAAATAACTCAAAAAAGAAATAAAAAAATATTTTGAACTGAATAAAATTAGGAACACAACACGTCAAAATTTGCAGGATGCTGTTAAAGTGGTACTAAGGGGGAAATTTTTAGTATTAAATGCCTGTATTCGAAAAGAAGTAGTCTCAAATCAGTGACCTCAACTTCTACCTGAGTAAACTAGAAAAAGAAAGTCAAATGAAGCTCAAGGTAATTGAAGAAGAAAGAAAATAATACAGATCAGTGCAGAAATCATTGAAACAGAAAACAGCAAATGATAGAGAAAAATCAATTCAACCAAACACTGGTTCTTTGAGAGCAAGAAATGTATGTAAGTATGTAAATGTATGCTAGCAAGACTGATCAGGAAAAGAATAGAGAGGATACCAATTACCAACATCGAGGAATAGAGAAACGACATTACAGATTCCTCAGATATTAAAACCACGATAAGGGAATGTGATGACAATTTCATGCCAATAAATCTGCCAACTTAGATGAAATGGATACATTTTTTTTCAAAGACAAATTACCAAGCTTACTCAAGGAGAAAGAGATAACTTGTTGGCCCTATACTTATTAACTAAGTTAATTTTGTAGTTAAAAACCATTCCACACAATAAACCCCAAGCCCAGATAGCTTTACTGATAAATATTTATGGAAGAAAAAATACCAACTCTGTACGAACTCTTCCAGAAAATTGAAAAGGAAAGAATACATGCCAACATGTTATATGAAGTCACACGCTGATTCAAAAAGGAGAAAAAGACATTATAAGAAAACTACACAACCAACAACAAAACTTAGCAAACTGAATCCAATAATATGTAAAAAGAATAATACATATGTCCCGGGAATATAAAGTTGGTTTAACATTAAAAAAAAATCAATGTATGTACATTAGCAAGCTAAAGAGTAAAAATTATATGATAATCTCAGTAGTTACAGAAAGGCATTTTAGACAAAATCCAACATCAATTATTGGCCAAAACTATCTAGGAAATCTAGGAACAGAGGAAACTTTTTGATTGGCTAAAATGCATCTACAGAAACAAAAAACAAAAAACAAAACAAAACCCAAACCCCAAAGCGTTAAGTAAAAATCTACTACATAAAACAGACAAGAGCAAGTGGTTTCGATGAGGCAAAATTCAAACTCTCATCCCCAGCCCTCCTGTCCTGTGGGACCTAGGACAATGCCATTTGTCTCTGAGGGTCCAGAGCCTTGACCTGAAAATCCCATTATGGGCTGTGAGGACCCATGGAATCAGGTCATCACCAAACAGTTATTGACACACTACTCCGTGTGATGGCTCCGTCTTGAACATGGTTAGTAATCACCCTTAGGGTAGCAGTGTTATATAATGCCTTAGTTCAAGATTAGAGTCTGGCCATATGCCTTGCATATAGTAGGCAGTCTATGTTGGCTGGCTTACAAGAAATAGTTATATAAAGTGTAAGACTATAGAGTGATGACTTGTTCTTCTCAATCTGAAGAACATCTGTCAACACCAGGGCTGCCTAAAGCCATTAAATAAATGTCATGCAGCTTTCTTGAGTTTTGATTTGACTTAAAGATTGGTACAAAAGTTATTTTTGCAGAATACAAAGCATATTTATCTGTATTTTAAAGAATAAAATGTGAGCCTTTTTTTTTTTTTTAATGTGAGACTTAAAAGAAAATTCAGGCTTGTGGCAGGTGGGCTCAAGCTAACAGAGTAGGTACTCATTTTCCTCTGTTACCAGGGGTTCCAAAGTGAAGAGGTTTGAAAAGCACTGAATGAACCTAAATGTATCATGATGTCACAGATAAGGGCCCAGATGGTTTACAAGGTTTACTTGAGGTCAGAGTTAGAGAGGGGGTAACTCTTTATGAGGTATCCTAAAGGCCTATTCCTTCAGAAGAATCTAGAAAAAATATGACCTGTTCAAGGAGTAAAAAATTCGATTTAAGAACTTTCTGTAGACCAGCTGACCAAATGAAAGGGGTAGGAGGGCATCAACACAGCTAGAGTTAACGTACTTATATTTTCAAATTAATGAGGACCATATATGCACTTGTAAAATCCTATAATCAAGACCATATAAAATAAGTCCCAAGTAAGAACTAAATGCCCTGAATATAGCAGACAGATAGTGGAGAGAGAGATAGCACTTTCATCATTAGAATGGAAACTTGCAGTTTGGTAGTCTCCCAATGAAAAGAAGGGGAGAAACTTACATTTTCCTTCCTTAAGCCAAGCATAGCTGACTTGAAACACCCCAAATCCTACAAAGCACATTTTCCCTCTGAACTTAAGCTGGAGGTATTCTGCCCCGGGTGGAATGGGGTTGCCAAGGCAAAGTCTGGATCACATGACCTACCAGGTCCCTTTCAATTTCTAAAGGTGTATGTTTCTACAATGACACAGACCTGCCCATCTCCACTCTGTGATGAAATTCTAACATGCATTTGCTTAGTGCTTGCTTTGTGAAAGCGGTAGAATTTGTTGTTCACTTGCTTAATTTCAAATGAGACCTTCATTAGTAGTTTAAAGTGATATACTCTGAGAGGCAATATACCTATCTCGCACACCTGCGTGGGGATGTAAACAGTGACCCAATGCACAGTAGCCCATGGAAGAATGAGCAGAGCCTGTGTGGCAGACAGATCATGGCATATTTGCAATGCTGCAACAGAAACTAGAAGAAAATGGCTTTTGGAATCACACCAGAAAGTAAACTATCTTCAGTGGAAGAGAGCTGTTGGCCATATAGCTGAATCCTCTGTTACCACCAAACGAACCCTTTGTTAACCCAGACATTTTTTAAAGGGGCAAAAACACTTTCAATCATGAGCACTCCCTTGAGGGCTTCCACTGAGCATCTCCTTTGGTCTTCTGCCATGCAGATGTTCACTTGGTTAGCACTCAAGAAAGAAGCAGACAGATTCATTAAGAGACAGGCAGACACACAAATTCCTCTTTGGAAAATCCACCACAATTTTTTCTTTTATGATTGCTGTCATGGACATTTCAGTTCAGACCGTAGCCATGCCTCTTTCATTCTGAGAGCTACTGAGGGGCTCCATCACATGTCAGGCTTCTGCCGTAAAGCACTGGGCAGGGCAGGGTTGAAGAGTAGCAGGGAGGTAGGCATCCTGGCGCCTGGTCCCCTGTTCCTACACTACATTCCAGTCTTCCTGGCGTTACCCTCTTTACCATGAGTCGTCATTAATTCCTTCCAGCTTCTACTCCAAGCAAGCCCTACTTCCCTGATTATATTCTGGGATTCATTTGCTGGGCCAGTGCCTAGTGTAGTTACACATGTGTAGCTACTATTGAAACCTAATATAGCACAGTAGAATACTGGATGTTGAATTGGCTTTCTATTCTATGGGCTTATTAGGCAAAGAAGAAGATAACTGCCTCTCCACTAAAATCTTGTTTTCTATTACAGCCTGAAGGGTTTCTGATTTGCTCCTAAACCCTGAAGGGAAAAAAAAAGGGCTGTTGAACCCACTGACTTTCCCAAAACCCAGCATGTTGCCCGCCCACACCCCCAAGTCAGCAGAACTCTGCTTTACAGCTTCATAAACCACTCTCTAGACATCGTCAGAGAGCGTGTGGCCTCAGCAAGGAGTTCCATGCTACATTGTGGGCTGCTAGGTTTATGGGAATAACCACTGATAGTGAGGGGAGAGGTGGAATACTTGCAGTCTAGATCATAAGGAAGTTCACCTTCTATCTGATTCAGTCTGGTAATGATACTGCAGAGCTCTCTGAGCTGAGGTGGGGCTCATCTTCACACAAGGCTTGAAGGATATAAAGCAGTGTGCCCAGACTGATGCCCGAAGCTTGAGCCAACTCTTAGGGGTTGTAGAAACCCATGGGCACTGTGGAAGACAGGTCAGCAGGCTCCCAGGCACCTGTGGACTCAGACACTAATTCTAGAACCCTCCTTCGGGTCCAGAAATTGCTCCTCGTGACTTGCCACACTTGGTTCACAGCATGTAGATCTTTCAGGACCACCACAGGATAGTGTGGGGGAAGGCAGGGCTTGACAATTATTTCTGCATCATTGGTCAAACTGTAAAATACACCCGGATCATTAAGAAATTCTTTTTGAGGGGCGCCTGGGTGGCTCAGTTGGTTAAGTGACTGCCTTCGGCTCAGGTCATGATCCCGGAGTCCCGGGATCGAGTCCCACATCAGGCTCCCGGCTCTGCGGGGAGTCTGCTTCTCCCTCTGACTTTCTCCCCTCTCATGCTCTCTCTCGGTCTCTCTCTCTCAAATAAATAAATAAAATCTTAAAAAAAAAAAAAAAAAAGAAATTCTTTTTGAAACTAAACAAGGGAGGAGAAAGTAGTCAAAGTTGTCATCAAGCATTTAACTGTCTTGATGAAAATTTTGCAGTTTGCAAGAAGCCATTTTTCCAGGGGGCAGTCTAGATCTATTATTTTGAAACTTTCTTAAGTAGTCTTGGTTTGCTCCCTTTCTTTGGTATTTTCCTTGGAAAAATTTGACCATTTGGAGAACTTCCTAAAAAAACTATGCTCATAACCTGCAGACATGTAATCACCCTATTTTTCTTGCCACATTTCTGGTACCAGTTGTCAAGTTACTATGCTTTGAAAAGTACCAGTCCCTTTCTACCTTCTCCAACCTTAAGGAGAAGCCCTTGATGGAAACTGACTTCATTGGCAGCTCTCAACAGACCCTCAAAACAGCAGAAAAAGAGCAAAACATTGGTTTCCTTCAGAAGTTTGTAAACTGAGGGACAAGAGGACTTTCATTCTTTTTCTGTTTTGAGTGGATTTATGAGGTGCTAGAAACAGGAGCTGAGGATAAAAATCTTTTGTTTCACAGATTACATATCATGTTTACCTTTCCCAGATTATTTTTTTTTATGTATCGCCTTGCTAAGGAAAGGACTCCCTCAAAAGAGAATTGTAAGAGACATGAATGGGCTATTTGTGAGAAATAGGTTTTAAAGAGGTTGTCTGAGGACTCGGACTGAATATAGAAGTTAAATAACTTAAAAGCTTTGTACATAGCAGGAGAATGATTTGGAGGTTCAGAGATTTAAAAAACCCTTTGGAGAAAACCTGAGGCACTTTATAGCCTCAAAGACCAACACCATATTCCAGGATTCTCTTTGGTTCAAAAAAAATCTTCTGAATAAATCTGAATTACAGTTTATAAGACTAAAGGGAAAAGTGAGACTTTGGAATATTGTGTTGGTTTCTGAGGGATTTAAGTATAAATGAATGAAATAGAAAACACAAAACCAGAGAGACAATCAATGAAACCAGCAGTTGGCTCTTTGGAAAGATCAACAAAATTTACAAACCTTTAGCTGGATTGACCAAGTAAAAGAAAGAAGACAAATTAATAAAATCAAGGATGAAAGAGGGGACATCACTAATAACTGCAGAAATTAAAAATAATCACTTTGTGCCAACAAATTAGACAATTTAGATAAAGTAGACAAACCCCTAGAAAGCCATAAATTATCAAGCTGACTTAAGAAAAACAGAAAATATGAGTAGACCTAGAAAAAGAAAATAGATTAAATTAGCAATTAATAATTCCCCCACAAAGAAAATCCCTGGTCTCTGTGGCTTCAATCGATCAAATATATCAACTACTTAAAGAAAATATAATACTAATCATTTATAAACTCCCAGGAAATGGAGAGGAGAATACTTTCCAATTCATTCTAGAAGGCCAGTATTACTTTAATACCAAAGCCACAAGGCTGAAGAAATGAAAACAACATGTTCCACATGAACAGAGATACTATATGTATCAAATGGAATCAGCAACACATGAAAAGGATTATACACCATAACCATATAGGACTGGGCCAGCAATATAAGGTTGGTTTAATGTATCAATTAATGTAATGCATCAGATTGCTATAATAAAGGAAGAAAAAAAAAACCATGAAGGTCTTAGCAGATGCAGAGAAAGCATTTGAAAAAAACCCAATACACTTTCGTAATAAAAACTCTCAAGAAACTAAGACTATAAGGACATATCCACAACCTGATAAAGGGCACTTGCAAAAAATTCACAGGTAACATCATACTTAATTTTGAAAAACAAAATACTTTCTCCCTAGGAGACACAGGGTCTCCTTTCACCACTTCTTCTCAACATCCTCTTCTCAATATTGTACTGGATGTTCTAGTGAATGAAATAAGGGAGAAAAAAAAATGAAAGTTCTATGTTGGAGAGGACATAGTGATGATATGTACAAAAAATGATAGTACCACTGTCATTATTTGCAGAAAACATATCTTATAAGTAGAAAATACCAAGGAAGCCATTAAAAACCTATTAGAAGTAATAAGTAGGTTAGCAAGGACACATAATGCAAGATCAATATATAAAGATCAGTTGTATTCCTATGCTATCAGCAATCTAAAATAAAATTAAGGGAACAATAACATTCACAATGGCATCAAAAAGAATAAAGTACTTAGAACTAAATTTAACAAAATGAATGATGGACTTGTACACTGAAAACTATTAAACATTGCTGAAAGAAATTAAAATGACCTTACATGTATGGCCACTGATTTTCAGCAGAAGTGTCATGGTAATTTAGTGGGGGAAAGGATAGTCCTTTCAACAAATAGTGCAGGAAAAAACTGGAAGGTCACATGCAAAAACAACTTAGATGCTCACTTCACACCTTACACAAAACTGACTCCAGATAGATCACAGAATAAATTTAAGAGCTAGTACTAAAAAAATTTCTAGGAAAAATGATAGGAGAAAATTTTTGTGGCCTTGGATTAGACAGAGTTCTTAGATAGGACACCAAAAGCATAATCCATTAAATCCATTAAAAATTGGGAAAGTTTTAAATTTTCATTTCAAAATTTAAAACTTTTCATTTTCTTACTGGTATCTTTTTAAATGCAAAAGGTAAGCCATAAACTGGAAGAAAATATTTGCAAATCACACATCTGATAAAGGATGTATATTCAGCATATATAAATAATTCTTATAATTCAGTAATACAAACAATGAAATGGGTAAAGAAATGAACAGAAGAATTAAAAAGCTATTTTACCAACAAAGATACATGGGCTACTAATAAATACATGAAAAGTCCTTATTACTTTTTAGAGAAAAAAAGTATTACTTATTAGAGAAATGCAATTTAAAATCACAATGAGACACTACTACATACCTACTAGAATGACTATAATCAAAAAGACAAGACAATTCCAAGCATTGGTGAAGATGTAGAGAAACTAGACTCCTCTTACATAGCTGGGAACATAAAATGGTGCAGAAACTTGGAAGACAGCTTGGCAGTTTATTAAAATGTTAAATATAAACTTCTCATACAACCCAGAAATTCCACTTCTAAGAATCTACCCATGAGAAATGATACTGCATGTCTACACAAAGACATGTATACAAATGCATGCTAAGCATTATTCATAACAGTCAAAAGCTAGAAACAATCCAAACTGACTGAAAACAACCTAACAACTGGTGAATGGATGCACAAAATGTGATATAGCCATATAATAGAATTCTCTTCAGCAATAAAAAGGAACGAGGAACTGATAAATGCTGTAACATGAACGAATCTCAAAGATATTACGCTAAATGAAAGAACCAGATGGAAATGACAACATATTGTATGAGTGCATTTATGTAAAATGTTCATCAAAGGCAAATATGCAGAGATAGGACACAGATCAGAGGTTGCCTAGGTAGAGATCAACTTCAAACAGATAGGAGGGAATTTTTTTGCGGTGATGAAAATGTTCTAAAACTGGATTTGGATTGCAGTGATGGCTGTACTACTCTGTAGATTTATCAAAAAACCATTCTCTTATATACTTTAATAGTGGGTGAATTTTATGGTATGCAAATAATGTTTCAACACAGTTTACAAAAAGAGTAAAGGGTAAATTGCTCTACAGTTCCCAGCTATAATAAATCCAGCATTTTCTGAACTTCTTACTAATTGAGCACTATGTTTTTATGAAGATCATTTATATTTAATTATCATAATTACTCTCTAAGGTCAAAATTATTTTCCCATTTTATGTATGAGGAAACAGCCACAGAGAATCAAAAATCCAGGGCCCCAGAGCTTGCAATCTGAAGAGCAGGGACTTGAACCCATTATTTGTGTGGTAGCCAGGCCCAGGTTCTTAATCCCTGCACTTTAGTATCTGTCTGCGGACTTCTAAGCAAATTAATTTTTGGCTCCGTCTGATATGTGAAAGAGACTACTTAATATCCCACAATTTCATACTTTAATATCTTTACAGACGTTGAGCTTATTTTTCTCCTTCCTGCCTGGGTCATTCACTTTCCCATCAATTACTGTGCTTCAGTGGTTTTTAATCTTCAGCTGTGTTCCAGCGGTGTTTTAATTTTCACATGTGTCAGGTAACTGCTATAGTGCTTGACACCTTGGATCAACAAAGCAGAGGACTCCAGGCTATGAAGGGAAATTCTGAGTGCTTGGAAAGCAAGTTTTCCATAGCTTAAATTTTGCATTAACAGTAGGCCTTTTGAGTCCACTGACTCTGGCAACTCTTTGGAGAAATATAAATTGATCACATAGTCCATATTATAAAAACCCATTTGTCTCTAAATGGTTTCACATGAGACACAGTTTATTCCACAGGTTAACTTTCTAAATTAAATCCTTCTCTAAAGTCAAAACACTAAGAAGAACCAGGGTTCATAAATGAATAGTGGATTTTTTCATTAATAACAGAAAAGAGCATAAAGTTGAAAAGTCCACTGGGTAGATCTAAAATGTGGGAACAATTCATAATTGAGGGCCTAATGTTCCATTTTTAAAAAATCTCTTTGAGGTATCATCAGACAAACTTAAAAATTCTCCACCACCGGCCATTTCCAAGTGCAGATGCCAGTTTGACCACACATTTTAAACATGTGTCTGGAGAATTTTATGTAACTCCTTTTATAAACTTAAAGAGAAATATATTCTGTGCTACCAAAGAAAATTGGTCTATTGGGAGGACTTAGAAATGAAAAAAATGTAGAAAATAATCCACAACTAAATACTAGGGCAGTTTCTATTTGTACCTATGCCTGCACTGGTTATAAGTTAGGTTCTTTTGAAGACTACATAAATATGTTGTGCATAAATGTATTTTGGAAGAAAGGTAAGGAGAAAGAAGCCATGACCCGGGGATGGTATAATAAGAAATCTAATCCATTTTACTGCATGGTTGTTGCTAAAGCATATCATCAGCTGAGACCACCATGTGGTGAACCATGCCCCATAAAAGAGCAAATTGATGGCCACTTAATGGGACAATAAACTAATAAGTCAACATGTTGTTGCTGTAGCACAATTGCAACGAAAGACTTTTATCTTCCATAGTCAGACAGAAGAGGTACTTGTTAAATTTTGCTTTAATTATCTTTTAGTAATTAAATTTAAATTTTTAAATTTTGCTTTATTTATCAGACAATTCTTTAATTATCAGATGATTTTCCATTTACCTCTCTGTTTTTACTTAAAACTCATTATAACCAAGTTTTGAACCCACATATTTGTCTATATGTTTAAATCAATTTCCTTGTTTCAGAGAACGGGAAGTTCAAAATGAACAAGTCCAGCTGTTGCTAGAAAATAAAACTAACCCCTGGGACTGTGGACCAGAGTAATGGGCATTAGTCCATAACGAAGACCATGACAAGGGGCATTCAGCCTGCAGGCACAGGGTTCTGCCCCCAGCACCACAGCTCCTAGACTAGGGTCGGCAAGACTGAGACAGCGACAGGCTTATCTTGAGGGCATTGTCTGGGCCATCTGAAGGCAAGGATGGTGGGCACAGACCACAGGAGATTAGTTTAGTGCCCACAGTGCAAGTTAGATATGGCTCAGGGAAAGAGGAATAGAGGATAGGTCTCAATGTGGGCTCCAAGATGACTGTGTTCACTCCTCACCAGCACCCCAGAATCTGAGTACGCAAAGGGGTCAGTCCTGGGTCCCTCTTAGTGTAGAAAGCCTGAAGTAATACTCTGTACACTGAGGTAGGTTTTCCTCACCATGACCTCTGAAGCAGGTATAACTGTTAATACCCACATTTACAGATGATGCCCCTGGAGGTAGAGGGCAACGGGTCTGCTATAAAGTGTGCAGTGTATTAAAGACGGACCCAGGCTAGAACCCTGTCTTCTGAGCCCCATTCTGATATTCCCTCCAGCGAATAAACATTACCTCTCTGAAATCAACAGGGTTTCTTCTTTTCAATGTAGTCATAGGATGGAGACCGGACTCTAGTTAAGATAACAAGAAGGACTCTGTTGCACCAGCAGCATATAAAACCCCACTCTGGACAGACGGTTTTACCATTTCCCCTCATGTTCCTTCCCTGTTCTTTTCCTTGGTTGGCATCCGGCTGCATGTGTCCTAGGAGACCAGGGTAGAACTGCCAATTGCCATTCTGGCTAAGGGGCTCCATGGTTTCCATTCAGAGGTAGGGGTTATAATTCCACATTTGAAATTTGGTTTGGATTGAACTTTGGGCCACAAGTCTCCTATTCAAAAGGGGAAAAAAATCTTCTCCAAAGAGGCTTTTTTTTTTTTTTAAGTTTTCAAGTTTTATGTAGAAAGAGGAAAAAAGGCGACAAGTCCAATTATTTTTGGTGATTATCAGCAGCATCTTTTTTTCAAAGATCATCATTCTACGTAGCACAGATTGACTACTGGAATGTCACCAGGAACTGCTATTCTGGAAACTGCTGAAAATGTGACCGGGACAGAAGAGGAGTTCATATTTCAGAGCATCAGATGTACTTTTCCAGAATATCTTCTATAGACCCATCTGTCCACCATCGGTCTCCTTAGTGGGATTTTGTGTACAAAAAGCCTCGTGGGAACATAAATAATGATACCTAGCTAAAAGGAGATATTAAATATTATTGTTTGCATAATAAAGTTTGAAAAATGCTTTCCCTTCTTCTGCCACGTTTAAACCTCTTAAGTGGCTTCTATTTTGTTACACGTGAGAGGACTGGAAAGCACCTCGCTCAGCTTCTCACCAACCTCTTAGGGATGCAACTGACTCAGAACCACGAGCCACATGCATGTCATGTTGATGTTGCTCACAAATAATTCTTTTTAAGTAGGCTCCATGCCAGCTTGGTGGGCTTGAACTCATGACCCTGAGATCAAGACCTAGGCTGAGATCAAGAGTCGGACGCTTAACCAACTGAGCCACCCAGGCGCCCCACAAATAATTCTCTAGAAAATAAAAAAGGCCTCTAATTAGTTATGTGAATATGCAGTGTCACGTGGAAATAAAGCTTTTGAATTTTCTCAGTGCTGCATTTGGCACCCCCTCGAAGATGAAATGCCACCACACCGGGGATGGCCTCTGACTGCCAAACTTACTGTTCACTAACATTCAGTGGGGTGAAAATACTGGATTTTACTTAAACACCCATCTCTCTGGCCTTTCAACATGCCCCAGTCCGCTGTTGCAAATGAGAAACGAATCAGGAATTAGGAACCAAAGCTATCTGCCTACTGCTTCTCTGAGGCTTGCGTTTGGGCAAATAGGAAGGGGAGCTACCCGGACTCAACCCTAACTTCCCTGAATTAGAGGCAGTTACAGGTTCCCTTTCCTACACAGCCTTAGCACTTTTTTCACAATTTTTTTCATAGCATATTCCATGTTATATTATAATTTCTTTGTTTATACTGTAATTCCCCACTATGTTGTGACACTTTCTGAGGCCGGGACTGTATGTCACCTAAATAGCACATCACTGGGCACAGAGGACTGGCTTAACGAACACTCATTGAATGAATGAGTAAGACATAAGGAGGTGTGCCATATGAATGAACTCAGAGACCCAGGGAACATTTGCACTGAAGCATCCCCATCTGCCAGGGCTCTGTCTAATGGCAGAGGTGCACTGGCTAGATCAATTGCCTAATCCATTTCTGATCAGAAGAAAATGTGGTCCTAGACTTAGAAAAGTAATTCCTTTTCATTTAAACTTTCTTTTTCATGTCACAGGGCGCCTTTGTTTATAGATATGGTGCTCCCTTTCCATAAACTAGAGGCAGGCACATACCCCTGTTTCAACAGTGAGGATGCGCTGGATCAAAACATTCATACTCTCTCACCTTTCCCTGCTAACCAACTGCTTATTTACAGGTTGACAAGCCTGGAGTTAAAATGTAACCTGGGGTCAGCATGCAAGAAAAGACAAAGACGAAGGGAGATCTAGCTAAATCAGGGTCAAGGAATGTGGAACACCTGTTACAGATTAGCATTGAACAAAGAGGCTCTCACACTGTGATGACCAAAGACGAGCTGGTCCTCGGTCTTTTTTTTCCCCAGTATTGGTAGGCAAGTGTCGTCCTGACAAAACCTACATTCGGAGCTATTAAGAGGTGGGATGGGGCTGCTCTTCTGACTCCAGAGCCTTTCACTAACACTTCTATAGCACTTGCTGCTTCCAAAACACATGAGGAAACACACGTTTTCTTAATTAATCCTTGCGGAGGAAACAGAACACAGTCGTTAATAGCTGACTGTACAGGTTTCGCAGTCAGAATGACCTTGTAGAATCCTGGCTTCCACTACTTGCTACAGGACCTTGGGCAAAGTTTAACCACCCTGAGCCTCAGTTACCATCTGTAATGAACACACAAGAACACTCCCTTTTTCAACGGTGGTTAAGGTTAAATAAGATAATGTACATGTATTCTTTGGCCAAGTGCCTGGTCTATAAAAAGTGCTTTAAAACGACAGTTGTAAACGATGCCAATATGATTCTTACCCGTTAGAAGACACTTTCTGCTTGCCCACCCCTAGAGAGCTGTTCTGCTAGGTGAGTGAAGGAAGACCTTCTGAATCAAATGCTTACTCTGCACCAGGTCTCAAGGATCTTGGCTTGGCATCCCGACAGCCTCTGTTTAGTCACAGCTCCTGCTGACTGGAGTCAGCCTCCTGCCCATGTCAGGACCAAGCCTGCAGTTTCTCCTCATCACAGGACTCTTCTGACCTTCTCTAGCTCATATTGCCTGGCCCCGGCCCCAGGGAAGACACGACACAGGCCATTGGAGCAAGATGTTTCATTAAGTTGGCCAGGAAGACAGCTTTTCTTAGAGAGACTTTTTTTGGAAAAGAAATTCCTCCTTTCAAGTAAAATAACCCTGACTGAAATCACTGGCCTATGCCAGCGACATCAGGGCATCGTTAAAAGAAAAGCCTTGACTAAGCAATGTTTATAATTTCAGAGTTGTTTGGAGTTTACGGTGTAATTTATGCCATGTGTTCTATCATTAACAGTTTTTAAGACCGACCTATTTTTTTTTTTATTCAACTGAGCACAAAACACCCACTTATGACACGGCATCTCCCATAATAAGGAAGACACACTCTTTCATTGAACTGGGAGGTTTCCTTTGAAAACCATTATTTGTTGGGTAGTGTTTCCCTTCAACTATCAAACTGGCTACAGACAATGAAAACAACTTAAAGAGCAAAGAGTTCAATTTCAAGGTCTACTTGCCCAGGATTTGTATTGTGAGCTGTCTGCCATAGGGGAGTTCAGTTTGCTGGTAGGAGCCGGCCTCAATTCGTGTTTCAGAACTGGAAACGTCTCTGGGGCTGAGCAGAGCCTCAGAAGTATCTTTTAAGAATGCCTTCTGGGGCAACACGGCAGTGTTGCTTTATGTGGAGTGAAAGGGAGACCACAGCTGTGAGGAGTTGAGCTCTGACTCCTAGCACGTAGCTGCTAAAAGTACATTGTTGAGCATACCACAACGCAGACCCCTGAAAGGGCTCAGTTCCTTCTCAGAGGTCTGACCATCTGAAATACGGGCTGTGTAGAATAGTCCCTAAGGAACACTGAACTAGTGGAACATCTAGTGCAGCTTTAAAAAAATCTACCAACAAAATTCTTTGAAAATAAAACAAGACACACACACACACACACACACACCCCAAACCTAATCTCTGCCTTGGTTTAGATTTCACAGAAGAGGAATAAGGCTTGAAATGCTACTTCTGCAACATCAGTAAAAACATGACTAAGTCTACACGCCGAACTATACTGGAAGGAAGATCTTTGTCCCTGACTTACTTCTATGTTACTGCTTCCTGTCCATGATGTAGCATGATCTTGGTAACTACCAATAGCCCAAACACATCATATGCTGACTCTTAGGCCTTCCCAGCTCACAAAAGAACTGCGGCATGAGTAATATGGCTTTGGGAACCCTATGACAAATACTGGGCTTGGGAGTATAGGAAACATGCAAGATATCAGACATCTGAATCACACATCCATCCCCTGAGTCATGCTTAGTGTCTCCCTCCTTTATACCCACAGACAATTGGTTGCTGAATTTTATCTGCCTCCTAGGAAATTCTGTAAGTCTGAACCCCCTTGCTGTGCTTGGAATCATCGCTGCCACAGCTCTTGCCAGCAGTATTTAACAGCCTCCTCACTGAGCTCCCTGACTTCCCTGTTGTCCTCTTCCATTCTATTCTCAGTACTGCCTTGCAGTGATCCTCCTAAAGCACAAATCATCTCTTGCCAGTGAATTCCAGTGTCTTGTCACTAACCACAGAATAGAGTTCAAACTCCTTCCAAGAGCATTTGATGGCATGGGGATCTATCTGGGTTTTGTCACTGACTGGTGTCTGCCCTTAATCTCTCTGAGCTGCATCCTCCTCACCCATAAATGAGGATAATAATAGTACTGCTCTCATGAGGTTGTCATGGGGGTTCAGTGAGATAAGGGAAGTAAAAAAGTCTTAATGCCAGATACAGAAGAGGTGCTAAATGAAAGCTGTTAGCAATGCACATAGTCTTCAGCCCATACCCCTTATGCAGAATAACTTGCAGTTCATGGAGTAGGCTCAGCAACATAGTGCCTGTTGTTTTTCATTAACTGATTGATTATTCGTTCATCAGATATTTATGGAACACCTATACATGTCTGTGGCCTCAGCACCAACAATTTATTGAGTGCCAAAGACATAGCAATGAACAAGACAGGGAAGGTATTAGCTCTCCTAAAGTTTACATTCCAGAAGTGAACAACCAAATAATAAAATTAGAAAGACTAATAATACTAAACACTGGAGAGGATGTGGAGCATCTGGTATTATCATACAATTGCTACTGGGAATGTAAATGGTGCAGCTACCCTGGAACACAGTCTGGAAGCTTGTTATGAAGTTAAACAGACACTCACCACATGGCCCTATAATTCCTCTATTAAGTTACTAAAGAAAAGAGAGAAAAAGCGGGGCACCTCAGTGGTGCAATCAGTGAAGCCTCTGACTTGCTTTTGGCTCAGGTCCTGATCTCAGGATTGTGACATCAAGCCCCATGCAGGGCTCCATGCTTAGTGCGGAGTCAGCTAAGGTCTCTCTTTCCCTCTTCCTCTGCCCCTCCCTCCTTCTCTAAAATAAATAAATCTTAAAAAGGAAAGAAAGAAAGAAAGAAAGAAAGAAAGAAAGAAAGAGAGAGAGAGAAAGAAAGGAAGAAAGAAAGAGAGAGAGAAAGAAAGAAAGAGAGAGAGAAAGAAAGAACATATGTCCACACATGTAAAGATTTGTATATTAATATTCATAGCAGCTTTACTTATAATATGCAAAATGGAAACAATCCAAATGTCTGTCAACCAATGAATGGATAGACTGTGCTATGTCTCTATAGTGGAATACTATTCAGTTGATGAATCAGTTGAATACATGTGTCAATGTATGTCAATGTATGAATCAACCGATACATGTGTCAACATGCACGAATCTTGAAAAAATTATGTTGAGCCCAAAAAAGTCAGTTATCAATAAATATATACTGTTTTATTCCATTTATATATTACAGAACAGGCAAAACTAATTAATAGGGACAGAAAGCAGACCAATAGTTACCTAGGGTCAACTCTGCAACAGAGGGAAGGAGGAGAAATGACTATAGAGAAGGAGCTATTTGGAGTGATGAAAATATTCTGTATCTTGATTGGGGTGATGGAGGTGCATATCTGCACATTTAAAATCAGTACATTTTAATTTATAAAATCAGTACATTTTATTTTATTTTATAAATCAGTATTTATTTTATTGGATTTAAATTATACTTCAACAAAGTTGAATTTTTTAAGATAAAAGATTAGTGAATGTTTATTACCTAAGAGACACTAAATACGAAGAAATCCACTACCCATGTGAAGGGCTAAATCAGACAATTCAATCATTACAGTTATAATCAAGAGCTTAAACATTACTTTACACTTCCAGTGAGTATTTGGGGTAGTTCAATTTAAATTGAATACAACCCAGGTAGTTTGGAACATTCTATAGTTATTCCTATATTCTGAGGTCATTTAATGATTTCTTCTGTGACAAGCATTGTGCTTAATCTTAGGGAAACAATGATAAAAGATGGTCCTGTGGGTAAGACAGATAAGAAAAAAGACAATTACAATATAGTTCCAAGAAATGTTTTAATAGAGCTGTCTGCAATGTGCTGTGGGGTTTGTGTGGAAGAGTGAACATGTAATCCTGAGGTGTCAAATGGAGATACTGAATTAGTCTGGATGTAAAGATTTGGAGTTCTCTTCTTGCCGAAGAAATGGATTTGTGAATTATCAGCACGTGTGTGGTAACTGAAGTCATGTAAATAGATGGGACTGCGGAGAAAGAGAGAGTGCAGAATGAGAAGAGAGCTGAGGACAGAGTTTTAAGGGTCCAGAGGAGGAGGAACCTTCAGAGGAGTTTGAGGACTCATGTGCTGTCATGGAAACCAAGATAGAAACAGTTTCAAGTTGGAGGGAGTATCTCTTCTGTCAACTGCTGCAAAGAGATCAAGAGAGATAAGGACAACTAGATACAGCACAAGGGCAAGGGGTGGGGCAGAGGCTAGACTGAGGAGTGGAAACAATGAATGCTAGAAGCTGTCAAAAGCAGATAGTAAAAGAGTCAGAGACGACCGTTATGGGGGAGATTTTAATAAGTACTAGAGAGACTGAAGCCCGGAGAGGTGAATGGCTGATATTTCTGATAGACCTAATTGTGGAATCCAGGCAAGTGTGCAAATTTTACCTCTGTCCTTGAGAATTCAGTTAGTAAAATTAATTCCAGTATGAAATAGAAAATCTTCATTTGGCACCTAGTCTAGAAACCATTTCTACAGCTGATCTTTTCTCTCCTGATATGATGGCTACTGTTACTGATCACCTCCATGTGCCTGGCACCAGGCTCCTACCTTCTGTAGATTTGGTCTTTGCCACTTGTCTGCTTCTGGCTAATATGGTGAATGGAATGGCTGAATTTGAAGTGAATGGAAGAAGCTGAAATCAGAAGCCAAACACTCATAGGAATATGCTGCGTTCTTAGAAGGCACTTTGATATAAAATTATTTTCATGCAAAAATCCAGCTCCATTTGGTGCCACTCATGAACGTGACATAACACACCAGGCCTGCACCTTCCAGCGTCAAGCCAACAGCTGTGATGAACTGCCCTTAGCTAGCATGAAATTGCCATAGTGTGTTACTTTTCTCCTGAAGGTGGCCACGAGGCTGCTGCTACTTCCCTTTTGGTGGCACAACTTGTAACAACAGAGAGCGAGCAGCAATCCGGACACCGAAACGTGGCTCAGTCTGATTGCATTTTAGATCCTAAATAGAAGAGGAAGTGTTCTACATGCTCTGCTATCAAGACCCTAATTCCAATATTTATCACTCCTGCCAGGTCTCAATTTCCAACTGTTAAATGAAAGGGCATTGAGTACAACCCTATGTTTGTATATGGGTATTTGTAAGCACCACTGTATATGCCATTGAAATTCTATTTATACTTCATAATCACATACATTGCTCAGTGTAATTTATATGTAGAGATTATTCACTTTGAAAAAGAGAGCTAATAATTTTGACTAAATCATGCAGTTTAGAAAATTTTCCAATAGAGTCAGTAACCCAGTGTATTTTAATTTAGTCTAATGCCACCTACCTAATTCACCTTTGTTCTTTCAATGTGGTTCAGTTAAAAATAAAACAAAGTTTTTATTGGAGATGATATCTTTGATGTAAGGTCTTAATAATTCCATGAAAGAAAAATAAAATAAAACAAAACAAAACTCAATGACAAATCATTAAACATTTAAGGCAAAAGATTATAGACAAAAAGGAAAGGAGGGAGGTGAGGGAGAGAGGAAGGAAGGAAGTAAAGAAGGTTGTATTCTATTTAAGGGACTGCATAGGCCATTTTAAGGGAGAGTGCTATTTTATCTCATGTGCATAAATGCAGAGTCATCCGTAAGCAAAAATTTGCTGTTGTTTTAAAAATTAGATATCATTAAATAATGATGCTCAACAGAATAATTGTTAGAGAATGATTTTTATGAAGTAAAGTTCTGAGAGAACAAAGAAATTTTATTTCATAACAATATTTTTAAGAGCTCATTTTAATCAAATTGCTATAGATAAAACTAATTTCTTTATATCCAAAGATTCTATAGTGGGATCTAGGCACCAGTTGGATGGAGGAGAAGTAGTGAATAAATTAGAAACAGATTTACAAAGAAACCCAAAGAAAAAAGTTGCTGCTCTGCTTCTTCAAATGATTTTCATAAAATAATTCAGGTTTTTAGCATGTCTGAGGTCTGAAGTAATTGTCAGATGTGCAGGACTCAGGAACTAGGGAAAGTGAATCCAGCTCTAAGAAAAGAGGAGAGCCACACCAGACCCTACTTACAGACTGACAAGACCGATGAAATAAGAAACCTTCTAAGTAAGGCAATCTGACCACAGCAGCAACATCCCATGGCTAGATGCTATAAGTTCCTGAAAGAGATAGTCTTTGCCATATTTTCTTCCTTTTCAAGCCATTAGATGGTTTGTACAAACATTAGAGTAACAGTATTGGAATGAACTTACACTGCAGTTCTGTGGTATGCTGTTCTCTGATCTAGAAAACTTCTGAAGACCCTCTGTTTCTAGAAACAGAGTTCCGACCACCATTTAATCAAATTTTCCTGAGGAGTGAAAAGGAAACAGTGAATGCCTATTACATTCTGGACACTGGTATACGTATTATCTCATCTAAACCTTAGAGAAACCTTGTGATTTATCATAATCTCTTTTGCAGATGGGGAATCTTAGTGTGAGAGACATTAATTAGCCTGAACAAAGTTACACAGCTTGTTAAATGAGTGGCAGTTTCAATTTAAGTAAAGTCTGGCTCCTTGCAAAAAATCATGTGACCTCCCAAGATGAAACATTCTTTATTTGATTTGGTAGATATTTTTTATCATATACTTAAGCTACCATTAAAAAGAAGGTACACCTGAATGTGAACATATATTAAAAACAGGAGAGGACATTGACCTTGACACATATGACACCATCTTGCTCCTTGTAGCAAAGAAAACCTTGAGAACCTGCTGACAATACCTGGAGAGGGTTTCTAAGACTTTGCTTTCCCCAGATATCTCCAGGGACTGATGAGGTTCAGTTTATTCTCTGTAGAGTCAGGTGAGAGCAAAAGAACAAGCCACAGGGAAGACTTGCTTTTGCTTAAAGCCTAAGATAGTAAGTGTGGCTGTTATGGTCAGTGCAAATACTAGGTATCAGTGGTCACTACCACGTTTCTCAGGAGAGGCGCAACTGCTCCCTAACTGCTAAATGTTATTAATAAGAAACATACCTAAAAGGAAAGGACAAGGAAAAGGCAAACATAAGTGATTATTAATAATACCAGGAAAATACATACCAAAAAAACCATAGTTACAATATTAATATGAGACTAAACAATAATTCAAGAAGAAAAAGGGTACTATGAAATGACAAAAGATATCATTCACAAAAAAGATATAAAATTTTTGTGCCAAGCAACATTAGTGCCAAAGAAACTTTTGATTTCTTTGGTGCTAATGAATCCAATCATAATACTGAAAATAAAGGCAATTTTAGAAACATGTGATATGCACATAGCAAAATGTATTTTACATTAAAGAATATATATATTCCAACTGTGATATTTGATTGTATAGTTGACTATAAATAACCTTAATAAATTATAGAAATCAGAAATTTTTCCAGGCCTTATTTTCTGATTATAATCCAATAAAACTAGAAATCAACAATAAAAAGAGAAGAAAAAGCTTAACTATTAGAAATTAAGAAACACTCTAAGAAAAAATAGAAATTAAGAAATACATTTAAATCCTAAACCAAAGTAAAAGCAAACTAGAAAGTAACAACATACCAGTTCATATTAAAATATATGAGATATAATTAAGGCTAAATGCATATGAAAATTTACTCCTTCAATATTTTTATTACTAAAAATAAAAACTCAAGTTAAGTAATTTAATATAAATATTTAATTTAATATTTCTAATTTTAAATATTAGAAAAATAATATGAAAATAAGTCAATAGAAAGATATATATAAGTAAAGATAAAAGATTAAATAACGAAATAAAAACTAGCAAAAAGAGAAAAAGTTAAAAACTGAAAAGACCCACTAAGTCTCATTAAAAGGAAAAGAAAACAAAAACAGATGAGATTAGCAATGAGAAAGATACCATAGATACTGAATAGATTAAAAGAACTATAAGAGAATATTATGTAATTATAAGATATAATTTTGAAAGTCTGAGAGAATTATATGATTTTTTTATAAAAATATAAAGTACCGAAATTGATCCAAGGAAAGTTAAAAAAAAAAAAAACCACTTGAACAGACCAATAACGGTATACTAGACTGAAAAGATAAAGAGCTCCCATTAGAAAAAAAAAAAAAGATATGCCATAGAAGTATGTATTAAGACAAGATAGTTTTGTAATCGAGTTCTACTTAATCCTTAAAAACAGGTCATACATATGGTTATTCATGCTATACCAAGCCACAGAAAAAGTTTCTAAATTCCCTGATTCATTTTTGGAAGCTAGCATAACTGTAATCTTAAAACGCAATAACTATAGGTATGGTTATTGAAAAATAAACTTAACCTATAAAAAGGATTAATGGGAACTATTTCTTTGCAACAAATATGTAATAATAATATCAGGATTTCTGCTATCTAATTGCTCCATGGTACTGAGATGAGTTAGGAGGGAGCACTCCCCAGTGTTTGGATAGGATATACCTGGGTCCAGCCAGGAAATCATTACCTGCATGAGTACTGGAGTGTGCTTTTAAGCTGAAACAAAGAAGCCGAATCTTCTTCAGAAGATGGCAGTTATCACTAGGAAGTTCAACTCATGAAAGGCTTTCTGACTTATTATTTTATCTTAGCTAAAACTTACACAGAACTTCATTGTGTCAGGCATCGGGCTAAGCACTTTTGCATTATTTTCTAGTTTAATTTCAATATCCCCATAAGGTAGGTACTATTATTATCCCCATTTTGAAAATGAAAAAACAGACTTTTCCAGTGTCACACATCAAGGAAGTGGCACAGCCAGGATTTGAATATGAATGTGAATCCAGTCTAGAACCATTCCAAGTACGCACTCCCTAAACCTACCCTGCTGGTCTTCTCATCCCCACCATCTTTGTATATATTATTTACTTCACCCAGAACATTTAACCAAAATAATTATAGTGGTAACCACAATAAAAGTTATTGTTAAAACAATGGCTGCCATTTATTGAGTGACGAATATGTTCCCAGCACTGTGCTAAGTGTGAGTATTATCTCATTAAATCCTCCTAACAACCCTATAAGGTAGCTAGCTGTTAAGTCCATCATTCAACAAAACATGATGGGCTGCATGTTCCAAAGGCACAGTGGGAGGATTTGCGTGGGCAGTGGCTGGGGAAGGAGTGGTTCATGTCAGCATTCTCAAAGAGAATGTCCTGGTAAGCAGCAACATACTTTTTCAGCTTAAAATATTTCCTAATAAGAGTAAAAAAAAGAAAAACCTTTCTAAAGTTTACATTTTTACCTTTAGTTTTACTATCATTAAAAGGTCATTAAACAAGCTAAAAGAAATTGTTGAAAAGTCTTGATGGAGTACCATTAAAAATATTCCATATCTAGTCAGGAAGACAGAGAATCAATTAATCTTAAAGAAAACACCACTTAACAAAAGAGAGACATCCATCTAATCTGACCTCGTCAGTTATACACTCACATAATTTTAGCATCTTCAGGTAAAGTTAGAAGTTACTAATACAAGAAAAGACAACACAGTATATCAACTACTCTCTATTCAAAATATGTAATTATTTATTTTCCACGGGTCTGATAAATTCCCACAAGGTAAGAAATCCCTAAATAAATACTACTTGATACGAGGTGGCATTACTACACTGTAACTGTAGTATTAACTTTGATAAATTTGGGGGAAAGGCACAGACATTTTAATTTCACAGAGCAAATAAATGGAAGATATACAACACTTTAAAAATTTTTAACTTTACATGGCTTATTGATACTTAACTAGTTCAAATAAAGAAACGTATCCTTTCAACTAAATAAGAATCAAGAGTCTCTTTAAAAATCTGTCATTATAGATAAAAGAATTCTAAAATATATTTTGATATCAATAGGACAAATTTGAATATGGCTTGTATATTAAATTTCTTGATTGTGATAATGCTATCACAGTTGTTTAGGAGAATGTCTTTATTCTTAGGTGACACATACTAATGTGTTTTGGGGTGAAGTACCATAAAGTCTACTACTTTTAAGTGGTTTAACAACAACAAAAGTTAGAATATATAAAAATATTTAAGAATGGTGACTCTATATAAAGGGTGTATGGCTTCTATTGTACTAATTTTTAACTTTTCTGAAGGATTATAATTTTTCAAAATAAAGATTTAAGAGAAGAAATGTGACTACAAACTAGAGAAAATTAACTGCCTTCGTATCTTGTGTCTTAGTAGCTAACATACAAGTCATTTAAATGCTTTCATTTTCCTATGTTCCCACATAATATTTATTCCTAACATTAATTAAAACCTACCAATATACCAGGAAAAAAAAACCACTATAAATAGATATAATGACCCAATATGGAAAACTCAGACAAATGCTATTTCTTTTAAGCTCAGTTCAAAAATACTTAGGGAATACCACAGAACCTTGGTCTATTAATGTGATTTGGAGAGATACTCGGAACATTTTTAGAGTAGCTGCTGTATGCTGATGACACGTGGATTCTTGTTTTTCACATTTTTTACTTTTCATCATCTTCACAGACAACATGTAAAATCCCCAAGGCCGGAGAAGAGCAGTCTTCCTGTAAGCTTGTGGGGCTCTCTCTTGATCCACCCCTACTGATTGATGTCTGAATGGCTGAAGAGGGTTAAAGCTCCCAAATTCTTACGTGGCGTAGGGTAGGGAAATTTCCCACCCTGTAGTAAAGGTTGGAAACATCAAGAATTTTTATAGCTCTCCAGGTGATTCTCATATGGAGCCAGCGATTCTCATTTGAGAACTACTGGTCTAGAGACTTATTTCTTGCTGTGTGTGTAGATCAGCAGCATCCACATCACTTGAAAGCATGTCAGAAATTGAGAATCTTAGGCCTCACCCCAGACCCACTGAATCAGAATCTGCTGTTCAACAAGATCCCTGGGGGATTTGAATACACACTGAAGTCTGAGTACAACAATGAGTACAATGATCCAGCAGGTAGAGGTTGATCCCATACTTTGACAATATTTGACATCCTTATCTACAGCCAGGCTATCATAGAAAACAGTTTTGTCCTCAATGAACTCAGTCTTAGAGATTACTCCACACTCACTGCCAGTGAAATAAATCTTTATAGGTAAAGTATCCTTCCCAGTTTCTCCTAGTAACTGCAGAGTCTAGCACAGTGCTTCACAGATCATGAGTGTACTATAAATGTCTCTTAAATCATGCCACCAAAAATAACAATGCTTTGAAATTAGGGGCCATAATTGATCAAAGGACTATAGATCACATGGTGTAAACATAATACACCAGGCCTTCTCTGAAATTTTAGGAAATATCAGAAAAGAGAGTAATACTATTAGATTCCTGATAAGCTCTCTGCAATTGGTGGATTTCTAGCAAACTAAAATACAGTTCACTATCCCCCTACCACCCCAGCTACCAAGTGCTGAATTATTTCTTTTAACTAAATATATTGAGAAGGCCTGTGGATGTTTACTATTTCGTTCTTTTCTGTTTACTATAAAAGTGTAAACTGAAACTGTACTTTAAAGGAAAAAAAAACAATTTTCTGAAGATATTGTCTAGAGAAAAGGCAATGAAAGGAGAAATAAATTATGTAATGTGTTTGATAGCAAACAGGTGATTTTTTTTCTTTTTTTTTTTTTGCAGCAAGGGGACTCATTAATTCAACTAATAATGAAGAAACGCCACATGAATAAAAGCATTCCAAGGGTGGTTATGGGCATAATAATAAAAATTTTGTGCATTTTGCTGCTTTGGGTTTGTCGTTGCTGTTGATGTCCCAGTGCAGAGTTTTGAAACCTTTTTCCCACAGCACATTTGATACATATCCAACCAAATAAATTACTATTCCCAGCTTGACTGCTTCTGGCAAGAATAAGAATTTCACATGCCAACCCATGGCTGAGCCATAGTATGTATTTACTGAAAATATAAAGAATAGTTATCATTTAGTGAAGGCTTAATACATGTTCGGCACAGTGTTAAGTATTTTCATGCTTTGTTTTACTCAACTCTCCAACAGTTCTATGATGCATATGTATTATCAGTCCCATTTTCCAGAAGAGGAACTGAGGCTTAGAAAGCTTAATTCAGTTGCTTTAAACCAGCCAACAGAGACCAAGCTTTTCTCCTATAATACTTCTCACAGGCAGAAAGATTTTTCTCAGCAACATCTCTTGACCACAACTGGAATTCTACATAACATGCAGCCCAATCTATGAGGCTTCTGTACTTTTAGTTCATCCTCACCTTGCCCAGGAATAAAATGATATTGGCAGAATCATCTCAACAGAAGATGACAGTACTTGGTACCAAGACTCCTTATAATGCTAGGGATTTCCAGGAAGGAGCCAGCTTCTTACTTACAGGCCCTACCTCCTAATTCCCCATACCTCTTGGTCCTCTGAGAAGGGGATGGAGTGGAGGAAAAGTTGCAGAAATTGTTTATTAGGATAAACCTCTTAACCCACACCGTTCTACAACAACAAAAACCCTAATTCCATGTGTTGCTTTGGCATATTTAAATCATCGTGTATTGTCAGAAATAGATCTTTTGTCTAAGACTTAAAAATATTGTAATATTGGGGGGCACTTGGGTGGCTCAATAGACTGGGCATCCAACTCTTGATTTCAGCTCAGGTCATGATCTTGGGGAGGTAGGACTGAGCCCTCCATCAGGTTCTGTGCTCAGAGGGAAGTCTGCTTAAGATTCTCTCTCTCTTTCCCTTTGTTCCTTCCCCTCACTCACACCCTTTCTCTCTCTTTCAAATAATAAATAAATATTAAAAGAAAATCCCTGTAACTTCTTAAATGTATAGGAGCTCACATCTTCTTATTTTTTTTTTAAATTGCAAAATCCCTTACATTCCAAAGTCAGTTATGAGGGTAAGAGGACCTGCCTATCAAATGGAGAAGAAAAATGTTATTCATCACAAATAGAAAATACCCATGAAATACAATCATATTTTAATCATTAGAGAAATCTTGTGATCTCCATATCTGGATAAGGGTCTTATGAGCCTTATATTTAATATATACATGGTAATAGAACACAGAAATGCTCTCTCATATTCACTTAAAGGAAGAAACCATCTGGCAGCATGTACCATAGTTTATTGAGCCACTCAATATGTCTAACCTTCATATATGCGCAGCTTTAGGCAACTATATGTCTGCATATATCCAGGTAACTGGTGAACTTCAACAGATGTCTATTTTGAATTAAAACTACAGAATAAATGAAATCAAATTAAATACCTATAGAAAATTTTATTTTAAACCAATCAATGTACATGTAGGCACAGATAATTTCTGTTAAGATTAAAAAATTAATAAAACATTTACAACTAACTCATGTCCCTTTCAAATATAAAATTAATAAAACCAACATTAATTTTTAAACTACAGTTATCCTCAATATGCCAATACTGTGAGTAGTTCATTCTGAAATTAGTTGTGAGCAAATTGAGATTTCTTATCCTCTGAGAGGCTGCTGGTGTGCAAATACATGATTCTGAAATTTTGATAGCATTTCCAGAAGGAATGGGTTTGTTTGAATAGGATGACAATAAACAACTGCCTTGGATCAGCAAAACCTGTGTATGGTCCTTTTTCCACGTTTTTTAATCTTAGATATTATCCTGAGTTCAGCATGTTTGCGTGTCAAATGGATGTTTGCACAATGTTGTCATCCACTGGGAGCTAGGAGAATTCAACCTTGGCCCAATGCTAAATATATATACATATATACACATACACACATACATGTATATATTAGAAGAATTCTTCAAGTAAAATGCCAATACGAGGTCTGAAAGTCAACATTTGTTCTCCAAATGTCCATATTGTCCATATGTATTTACTCAAATCTTCATTATTCTTAAATTTTGAGAGGAAAGTGATGATGTTCTGCCATTCCATAATATTACAAAGCCCAAGTTAATAAAATAGATAGCATGCTTAAATGAAAGAATTTGGAGACATCATGATTAAGAACACAAGCTCTGTGGATAGACCCTAACAGTCACTTGAGCTTGCTGTGTCTCTGGTTACCTGATTAGTAAAGTGGGGTAATTATAATTATCACATAGGCTTGTTAAGAGATTAAGTAAAATACCCTATGCCAAGTACTTAGTACATTTCCTGTCTCCATAGTAGTAAATGTAGAGTTATCAAAATATTCTTATCAACAATTTTAATTATAGAAAATGAATGACTGAATAGTATCTTAGTTGTTTTTGTCACCTTAACGGGTAATTCAAGGGGATTTTTCTTGACTAGCAATCCAAAGGCTCTGAGACTCTAAGAAATTAGAAGATTTCTTGCCCCACGCTCATCTCACCCCATGGGTGATCTGAAGAGATATTTAAAAGGCTAGGACTGCGTAGGACTTTCAGTTTCTATTTGTGATTCTAATCCAGTGCTTGTGACCTATTTCTAAAATATGGTTGCGTAGTACATTTAATGGGGAACAGAGGGTTATCCAGTAGAGGGCATTTTCTCAGAAACCTGGACATTCAAAGCCAAATCAGTGTAACTCAAGTGTGATGCAACAGAAAAATTTCACGCAAGTTTTAGGCCTACTGGAATTATAATCTAGTCCATTTTGAAAATCAGAATCAAGATTTCAAAGACACACTAATTAGAGTCAAACTACCAAATTCACAAGCCCAGAAAAAAAAATCTACTTATAATCTTTTACACACCATTATGTTTAAGAATTTGTTAAGAAGTTTGTCTTGTTATCATATGTTCCATTTGGCAATACTCTTGTCAGATCCGATGAAAACCCTATTCACTAGATTTTAGAGCTTTTAAATATGGCTGCTTTGAATGTTTTTATAGCTACAGCTGGTGCCAATGTGTTGATAAAAAGTCATTTAGGAAAGCAAGTCCAAGAATATGGTTGTCATTGATATCCTCTCCAGGCCAGGTGTGTAGACCAAATGCCAAGCTACACTGCCAGGTCTGATGTGTAATTAATAGACACTTGGACATTTAGCACTTGGCAGCATGGAACTAAATAAAGAAAATTAAGCACAATTTTAGAAGCTTACCGTGTGCTCCATTCCACAGGTTTTTATGGCAGAGACTACAGGATAAGTGGTTCTGGGCTATCTCCTCCCTTCTACCTGCTGCCAAACAAAATTAAATAATGTTACTTTTCTATTTGTTAATACTGTACAGCTTACAAAGTACTTTCATATGCAATGCTCATTCAACCCTCACATCCACACGAAATGGTGTTTATGCAACTCTGAAGAAAAGCATTATTATTCATATTTTAAGAGCTAAGAAAGGTGAAGAGCCTTATGCAAAAATACAGAGATAAACAGTAAACCTAGAACTTCCTCTTAAAGTGTCCCAATGATAAGAGCACCAACAAAAACAAAGCCTGCTCTGGGACTCATCAAACATCTGGAAAACTACGGCTCACATCATGGTGACCAGACCAGCTCCAGAGGTGCCAGGAGACAAGACTTGGCATGGAATGGGCTCTAGGAGCCACTCTTCTAATTAAGACAAGTGGACTGTGGGCTGGTTCTTGAGATCTGAAAGGAAGAGGGGATATACATTCTGGGGTATAATGTTCAATTCAATGGTATATTCTAGTGCGTTGAACTGAGACTATTTCTAATATCATCAGAGTTAATAATTCTGATACTGTCAACTAAAAAAGAAGAAATTCCAGCATCTGCCTTTGCTTATATGTGGCTAGATTTCAAATATTTCCAAACCATATGTGGATTTAACATGGATTTGATGATACTGTATAGCTGCTTTTTGATTTCTTGATTTTTTATTTTTTATTTTTTTTTGCATATTGGAAAGAGAATATGAAAGATCAAATGAAAAGAACTGTGGCCAGAAAAATGTTTAGTCCACCTTTCTTTTTAAAACATTGGATTCATGAACTCAATCTTCTTTTACTGAGTTTATAATTTCTTGATGTTTTTACTTAATTTTTCTTAGTGTGTGTGTAAATATATGTATACATACATATATATTAAGAACTACAAATTATTTTCATAACCTCATCAATAAATGACTTAATACATGACAGGAATGTACTTTTATATATAAAATGACCAATCGATGTTAGAATTATTAGATTCCTGAACAATAGAAAAAGAATGCTGAGATCCAGTAGGAATGGGGTTGCATACAATCAATAGCCCTGCTTTATTTCTGTAACATATCCCAAGGCAGCAGGGAGAATAGGAAATAAGAATTTGAAGTTATATTTGGTTGGACCAAGAGATCAGACTCCAAAATATTTGTAAACACTGCCAAAGCAACTGAGTTAACACAGAAGCCCCATGGGAGGAAGTAGAGAGAAGCCCAGCAGAAAGAGAGACCAGCAGTGGCAGATAATCAGAAATTAAGAAACAAGCAAATAAGTAAAAACACTTCCTAAGCTCAGAGACACATTCTGAAGGGCAGAAGCTGTATTTTTGCTATAGTCCATTTCTAAATGGGAAGGCACAATAATGGAGTTGAGCTGAATTTCAGAAGCAGCCCCACTGAATCTAGTTCATTCGGAGAAACACAGGAACCAGGGATAGCTAAGAAAAAAAAGTTATATTTGTAGGAGGCTTAGTGTCATCTAAGACAACAATCTTTCTTTTGTGAAAACCATCTAATGTGGGAAATCATCCTGACCTCTTCCCACCTAAGGAAACTTCTGTAAAGGGCTGATACACGAAAATTCAATACATTCCACAAGGAATGTGACTTTGCATGACAGAAAACTTCGAATGTTTCTTTTTATAAATCAAAATTCGATACATTCAATGAAGAAAATTAAATAAATTCAATAAGTAGCACAGCATCAATACAAAGAGGCTATAAGAATGAGGAGTAAAGCAGCAAACTTTATTAGTATATAAAAACACTCACCAGAGCAACACTGGCACAGAGCACATAAAGTTATAAATAACAAGGCTTGCCACAAAATAGTAAAAACAATCTTCTCTACAAGAAAACTCACAAAGCAGAAATGCCAGATCTAAAGAATAAAATGTTGAAGCAGAGGAGATGATGCATAAACTGTGAGAGCTGAGGAAAGAAGCAGAGATATAAAATAAAACTATAACAGAAATTAAAATAAGAATGAAAAAAAGATTAAGGGCAACACATTACGGAAAACATAAAAGGGATAGGGGAGATAAAATGAGAACAGCAAATATAGTAAAATAAAAACATAGAACTAAAAGGGATTACAGAAAAAAACGAGAGCTATAGATGATAGGTATAGAAGATCCAACATACACATAACCGGAATCCCTAAGAAGAAAATCTAAACAACAGAACAGAGGAACTGTTTAAAGACATAATTCAAATAAACTCTATATAGAAAGGTCACAGAGTGTGCTAGGATGAATTTACCCAAAATAGTCAACATGGAGACCTAATCTAGTATATCTACTTGTCTTCAAGGATAAGAAAGAACCCAGTGAGCAATTAGGCAAAAAGATCAAATATGTTATAAAGAAAGAAATAATCAGGGTGAACTTGGGTTTTTTCAGAGCATTATTTATCACCAAGAAAACAACATAATCTAGAAAATACTCAAGGAAAGAAAGCAAGAGTTGAGGATTTGACATCAAACCAAAGGAGAATTTAAATTTACAGGCTACAGACAACAGATTACAATATGCAACAATTTAGGGACTATTGATCCCATCCTTTCTTGACTAAAGTTCTAGAGAAAAATGGCCACCATGAGCCTTAATACACTTAACTGTAGAACCAAGACTAAAACACAGTTGGAGATTAGAGTAACATAAGAGAATGTAAATACTTTATTCCCTAACAAGGTAGAAATTATACCATGAATAGAAATAGAAAGAAAAATAAGAAAGAAAGTAGGAAAGTAAGAACACAGATTTCCTTATGTGTAGTATCTGGAGTAGAAGTATTGCATTTAAAGATGACATGTTAAGTAATGTCCGTATAAAGATTTAACAATACAAACATAAGTTCTAAAGCTAAATGATGGAGAAAAGGTAGGGAAAAGAGGAAAAATAAGAAAGATTTTTATTTCATCATTGCTCATATAAGGCATCTCATAAAGAGCTAAGACTATTAAATGAAGCTATAATTGCAAAAGTAATAGAATAAAACTGCAAACCTTTCCTAATATCGATAGAATCACATAGAGAAAGAAAAATGAAGAAAACAAAATACAATACCTTATGCTATACTGCCTTTTCCCTCTCAGCCTGTACCTTTACTTCCCTACAATCAAGACAGAGGAAGAGATGACTCAGGCCTGATTTTCAGATAGTTCTGCACAATACACAGGCACCAACCAAATGTGCACAGCTGAAGCACTACAGCCCCCTTGTGAGACAGCTCCAAAGACAAGTGGTGAAGAGAAAGCCTCTCGGTAGGCAGAACTTTGAGAAGTGCACCTGATTGTTCACTTGGTAAGGAAAAAATGGCCAGATGTGTAATTATATACAAATTAATGGGCTGTGGCCAACGGTTTGGCTATTTAGTCAGGAATTTGGAGGAACATGATTGGAAAATCGGTAACAAGGTAATGTGGGGAGGAGGTATGTGGATAAAACTCTCTAAATGGGCCAAAATTTCTATGAAGATAGTTGTGTCCCATATGAATGCTCATTAAAGGGTGACCTCAGGAGAGGAATATTTTAATAATTAAGTGCACAAGATGACTATTCTATGGATGCCAGTTGGCTTCCTTCTCCACTCACCTCTGTTATTGTCCAATGAGCTCATGAACAAAGTGGACATGATGGCAAAGATGGAGGTTATGCATAAGCTCAGTATCATGGACTTCCATTCACCAAGGTTGACTTGGCCATGACCCCTGCTGAGTACCCAATCTACCAACAGCAGAGACTAACACTGAGTACCTCAAATGACACCACTGCCTGGGGTGATCAGCTAACTATCTGGTGACAGGTTGATTATACTGTATGGTATCCATTATGGAAGGTGCACCGATTTATTCTTACTGAAAGAGACACTTACTCTTGATACGGATTTGCCTTTTCTGTACACAGTACCTCTGCCAAAACTACAATCCATAGATTTACAGAATGCCTTATCCATCAGCATGGAATTGCATACAGAATTGCTTCTGGCCAAGGAACTCACTTCACAGCAAAAGATGTGAGGCAATGGCCTATGCTCATGGAATTCACAGGTCTTACCATCTTCCCCACCCTCGTAAAGCACCTGAAATGATAGAATGGGTAGAACAGCCTTTTGAAGATTAAGTTATGGCACTAGCTAGATGGCAATACATGGTAGAGCTGAAATAAGGTTTTCCAGAAGGCAATATATGCCCTGAATCAGCATCCAATATATGGTGCTCTTTCTCCCATATCTAAAATTCAAGGGGTAGAAATGGAAGTGGCACCACTCACTGTTAACGCTAGTAACCCACTAGAAAAATCTTCCTGTTTCCACAATCTTATGCTCTATTGGCCTACAGGTCTTAATTCCAAAGAGAGGAATGCTTTAGGAGACACAACAATAATTTCTGGAAATTAAGGTCATCGTTGAGCCACTGTGGACTCCTTATGTCTCTGAAACAACAGGTAAAAAAGGGAGTTACTATGTTAGTTGAGTGATTGGTCCTGACTACTAAGGAAAAATTGGACTGCTACTCCACGATTGAGGTATGGATGGGTATGTCTGAAATACAAAAGATCCCTTAGGATGTCTATTAGTATTACCATACCTTGTGATTAAGGTCAATGGAAAATTATAAAATGCCAATCCAGGTATAGCTACTAATGACCCAGACCTTTCAGAAATGAAGGATTGGGTCACTCCACCAGGTAAAGAACCATGACCAGCTAGGTGCTTCCAGGAGGCAAAGGGAATATAGTATGGTAGTAGAAGAAGGTAGTTAGAAATACAAGATCTGACTATGTCATCAGTTATAGAAACGAGGACTATAACTGTCATGAGTATTTCATGTTTGTGTGTGTATAGCAAATATCTTTGTTTTATTTCCTCTCTTATTTCCTTATCATGTAATATAAGATGCAATAACTTTGTATCATAGTATTTAATATTGTTAATTTTATATCACAGTATTTAAGTTACAGGATATCAAGGAAAAGGGCAAACATCACTAAAAGAATTTGTTCCTCTTCTGGAGAAGGAGTTAATGCATTTTTGGTTTTACTCAGGGTAGTCATATCATTATAGAAGAATTATGATGCTGTTAATTATCTGTATTTGGAGATTAAGTATGTTTTAAGGAGATTCATACAGGTATCTAATTGACAAAGGGTAGACTTATGATAGTTAATTTTATGGGTCAACTTGATTAGGCCAGGGGGTATCCAGATACTTGGCTACAGGATATTCTGTGTATGTTTGTTGGTATATTTCTGGAAGGGATTAACATCTGAATTGATAAACTGAGTAAAGCAGATTACCCTCCCTAGTATGAGTGGGCCTCATCCAATCTGTTGAAGGCCTGAATAGAACAAAAAGGATGTATATGGGAGAATTTGCTCTCTCTGCCTGACTGTCTTTAAATTAGGACATTGGTCTTTTCATGCCCTTGGATTTAGCCTCAGACTGAAACTTACACCGTCAAGTCTCCTTGTTTTCAGGCCTTCAAACTCAGACTGGAACTTATACCATCAATTCTCTTATTCTCAGGCCTGCAGACTCACACTGGAGCCATGCCATTAGACCTCCTGGGTCTCCAGCTTACCAAATGCAGATCTTGGAACTTGTCAACCTCCATAATCACATGAGCCAATTCCTCATTATAGATAGACAGAGATAGGGATATAGGACATATAGATACAAATATATAGAGATAGATGTAATCTCCATCCTATTGGTTCTCTTTCTTCTAAAGATCCCTGGCCGGTTAAGATTGGAGAACTAAGAATATGAATTAAAGCTATAATTACAAAAGTAACAGTGAGAACAAAACTGCAAACTTTTCCTTTTTGTTGTTCAAGTTTGGTTGACATACAATGTTATATTAGTTTCAAGTGTACAACAGAGTGATTTGACAATTTTATTCATTACACAGTACTTACCATGATAAATGTAGTTATCATCTGCCCCATACAAAATTATTACAATTTTATTAACTATATTCTTTAGGCTGTACTTTTCACCTTCATACCTTATTTATTTTATAACTATAAACTTGTATCTTTTAATCTCCTTTGACTATTTTAACCATCCCCCCACCCCACCTCCTCTCTGGCAAACACTAGCTTGTTCTCTGTATTTATGAGTCTGGCAAACCTTTCTTAGTATCAGTAGAATCACATGCAGACATCAAAACAGAGAAAACCAAAAACGGGTCTTAAAGGCCTGAAAACTATAAATTTAGGAAATATAAAATAATATAACTAAGTTCAAAAATATCTGCTACAAGGGCACCTGGGTGGCTCAGGTGATTAAGCATCTGACTTTGGCTCAGGTAATGACCCTGGAGTCCCGGAATTGAGCCCAGCATTGGGCTCCCTGATCAGTGGAGAGTCTGCTTTTCCCTCTCCCTCTACTTCCCCCACTCCGATTACACGCACACTCTCTCTCTCTCAAATAAATAAAATCTTTTTTAAAAAATAAAAAAAATAAAAAATATCTGCTATATTGTTAAATATAAGTAGGCTTTAGATTAGGTTATTATACCCACTCTACAATGTCTTCAAAAGAAACACCTAAAATAAAATAATCCAGAATAGCTAATCATAGAAGAATGGCATACCAGGCAAATGAAAAAAGAAGAGGAAGAAAAAGATGCAAAGGTTATAATATATCATAAGAGAATTGCCAAAGGTATTTGTATACTGGTAAACATATAACATTTATGTCTATGTAAACCACAAGTAACTAAAGAATATATAATGAAATAAGACTGATGAAACACAGACCTATACCCCTGAAGCAAATAATACATTATATGTTAATTTAAAAAAAGGAATATCTATAAAAATCTACTAAAAATAGGAAACTTTAATTCATCTCTCCAGACTATGACAAATTAAGAAAGGAAAAAAAATTAAGTGAAGATATGATATAGATGATCTATATAACACAATTAATTAAAGTGACCTGGTTATAAATATTACTCTGTATCCTGAAAAAAAAAAAAGATTACACCTTCTGTTTAAGTGCCTATGAAATAGTCACAGAAACTGATGATGTACAAAGATCCAAGGAAAATCTCAATATATTACAAAAACTAGAAATGGTATGGACAAAATTTTCTGATCACTATTCTATATTACAAATTAACAATAAAATCAGAAAACAGAAAGTCAATGTCTCTTGGAATTAAAAACAAATTCACTTAAACAATTCTTAAATCAAAGAGGAAAATTCAAAACTAAAATTGCAGAATATCTAAAAAACAATAAGAAAATAATGTATTGTTAAAGCAATGCTTGGAGGAAAAGCAGAGCCTTAAATACTTCTATTATAAACAGGAAAGACTGAAAAGAAATTGAGCATTTAACTTAAGAAATTAAAAAAGAAACAAAATAAAATGAAGGAAAGCCAAAGGAAGAAATCAATAAAGATTAAAGTAGAACTTAAAAAGTTGGAAAACACATGATATATTGAAAAGTGTTGAAAGAAAAAACACTATAATTAAGAATACTCTATCCAGCCAGACTATCATTTAGAATAGAAGGAGAGATAAGGAGTTTCCAAGACAAACAAAAGTTAAAGAAATTCATAACCACTAAATGAACTCTACAAGAAATATTAAAGAGGAATTTTTGAATGGAAAGGGAAGTGTATAAGTAAAAGTAAGAAAAATAAGAAATGCAAAAGCAGTAACACTAAGTAAGGCTATAAAAATCAGCCAAGGGATTTATAAAATAAAAAGATATAAAATATGAGGTGCCTGGGTGGTACAGGTAAATCTCAGTTTTGTCTTAGGTTGTGATCTCAGAGTAGTGGGATTGAGCCCTGAGTCAGGTTCTCAGCGGGGGTCCACCTGGGATTCTCTCTCCCTCTCCCTCTGCCCCTCCCCCTCGTGCTCTCGTGCACGCACACTTGTGTGCAACTGTGTGTTCTCTCTCAAATAAATATAAATCTTCTAAAAAAAAGTTGTAAAAATGATACCATATACCTAAAACGAGGCAGGGAGAAGAGTAAAGAATGGGTTCAGACTTAAGCAACAATCAACTTAATATAGATCATTACATGCATAAGATGTTATATATAAATGTAATGATAACCACAAATCAAAAACCAGCATTAGATAAGCTAAAAGAAAAAATAAAGAGAAAAGAATCCAAATATATCACTAAAGAAAGAAAACTGTGTGAGGAAAGAGCAAGAGAAGAATGAAAGAGAAGAACTACAAAAAGAAGCATAAAACAAATAACAAAATGGCAATAAGTACAACCTATCAATAATTACTTTGAATGTAAATGGACTAAATGCTTTAATCAAAAACAGGGTGATAGAATGGATAAAAAAGCAAGGCCTACCTATATGTTGCCAATAAGAGATTCATTTTAGACCTGAAGACATGGAAATTGAGAGTGAAGGAATGGAAAAGCATTTATCATACAAATGAAAATAAAAAGAAAGCCAGGGTAGCAGTATTTACATCAGATAAAATAGACTTTAAAACAAAGACTAAGCAGGATAAAAACAAGGACTATATAAAGAGAACAATCCAACAAGAAGATATAACAATCATAAATATTAATGCATCCAACATGGGAGCACCCAAATACATAAAGCAGCTAAAAACAAACATAAAGAAATTAATCAATAACAATGCAATAATAGTATAGGACTTTAAGACCTCACTTACATCAATGGATAGATCATCCAAACAGAAAATCAACAAAGAAACAATGGCTTTCAATGACTCATTGACTCACATCAATCTAACAGATTCATAACATCTCATCCTAAAACAGAATACATTTTCTTCCCTCATGTACATGGAACACTCTCCAGAATAGATCACACATTAGGCCACAAACAAATCTCAACAAATTCAAAAAGACTGAAGTCATACCATGCATCTTTTCTAACCAAAATGCTATGATACTAAAAATCAACAACAAGAAAAAAAATCTGGAAAGAACACAAATACATGGAGGTTAAATAACATGCTGTTAAACAATGAATGGGTCAAGCAAGAAATCAAAAAAGAAATCCAAAAAACGCATGGAGACAAATGAGAAGGAAAACACAATGGTCTGGGAGCGCCTAGGTGGCTCAGTTGGTTGAGCAATTGCCTTCGGCTCAGGTCATGATCCTTGAGTTCCGGGGATCGAGTCTCACATCAGGCTCCCAGCTCCACGGGGAGTCTGCTTCTTCCTTTAACCTTCTCTCCTCTCAAGATCTCTCTCACTTTCTCTGTCTCTCAAATAAATAAATAAAATCTTTAAAAAAAAAAAAAAAGAAAACACAATGGTGTGAAATCTTCGGGATATAGCAAAAGTTGCTTAAGAAGCAAGAGACATCTCAAATAAACAACCTAACCCTACACTTAAAGGAGCTATTAAAAGAACAACAAATAAAACCCAAAGCCAATAGAAGGAAAGAAATAATGAAGAATAAAGCACACACACACAAAAAAAAATAGAAGCTAAAAAAAAAAAAAGGAAAAAAGAACAGATCAATGAACTCAGGAGCTAGTTCTTTGAAAAGATCAACAAAGTTGATAAATCTCTAGCCAGACTTGTAAAATAAAAAAGAAAGCGAGAAAACTGAAATATATAAAATAAAAATAAAAGAGGAGAAATAACCACCAATACCACAGAAATATAAAGGATTAGAAGAAAATATTATGAAAAATTACATGCCAACAAATTGGACAACCTAAAAGAAATAAATTCCTAGAAACATATAACCATCCAAAACTGAATCAAGAAGAAATAGAAAATTTGAGCAGACTGATTACCAGCAATGAAACTGAATCAGTAATCGAAAACTCCCAACAGGGGCGCCTGGATGGCTCAGTTGGTTGAGCAACTGCCTTCGGCTCAGGTCAGGATCCTTGAGTTCCGGGATCGAGTCCCACATCAGGCTCCCAGCTCCACGGGAGTCTGCCTCTTCCTCTGGCCTTCTCTCCTCTCATGCTCTCTCTCTTTCTCTGTCTCTCAAATGAATAAATAAAATCTTTAAAAAAAAAAAAAAAAAAACTCCCAACAAACCAAAGTCCAGGATCAGATAGATGGCTTCACAAGTGAATCCTACCAAACATTTAAAGAAAAGTTAATACCAACACTCTGGTTTCTCTTCAGATCATGCAAATTCTTCACTTTTTACTAAGGAAGAATAGTACCTATTCTTCTCAAACCATTCCCAAAAAAGAGAAGAAGAAAGAAAATTTCCAAATTTATTCTAAGAGGCCAACGTTACTCTAACACCAAAACCAGAAAAAGAGAAAAGAGAACTAAAAAAAGAGAATTTTTTTTTTTTACAAAAAAAAGAGAACTACAGGTCAATATCCCTGATGAATAGAGATGTAAAAATCCTCAACAAAATATTAGCAAACCAGACCCAACAATACATTAAAAAAAATAATTCATTGCATCAAGTGAGATTTATTCCTGGGCTGCAAGGGTGGTTCAATACTTGCAAATCAACCAATGTGATACATCACATTAATAAAAGAAAGGATAAAAACCTTAAGATCATTTTATTTTTTTTTTAAAGATTTTATTTATTTATTTGTCAGAGAGAGAGAGTGAGAGAGAGCACAAGCAGGCAGAGACAGAGGAAAAGCAGGCTCCCCACTGAGCAAGGAGCCCGATGTGGGACTCGATCCCAGGACCCTGGGATCATGACCCGAGCCAAAGGCAACAGCTCAACCAAGGGGGAGCCACCCAGGCGTCCCCTTAAGATCATTTTAATAGATGCAGAAAAGCATCTGACAAAGTACAACATCCATTCATGATAAAAAAAAAAAAACCCTCGACAAAGTAGGTTTACAAGGACTATACTTCAACATAATAAGGTCATATATGAAAAGCCCACAGATAGCATCATATTCAATGAGGAAAAACTGACAGCTTTTTCCCTAATATCAAGAACAAGACAAGGATGTCCACTCTCACCACTTTTACTCAACACAGTACTGGAAGTTGTAGCCATAGCAATCAGAAAACAAAAGGAAAGAAAAAGCATCAAAGTTGGTCAAGGAAGAAGTAAAACTTTCACTATCTGCAGATGACATGATATTATATATAGAAAACTCTAAAAATTCTACCAAAAAACTACTAGAACTGATAAGTGAATTCAATAAGGTTGGAGGATACAAAATAATATACAGAAATCCATCACATTCCTATACAGTAATAATGAAGTAGCAGAAAGAGAAATTGAGAAAACTATTCAATTTACAATCGCACCAAAAATAATGAAATCCCTAATAAACTTAACCAAATAGGTGAAAGACCTGGACTTTGAAAACCAAAAAACACTAATGAAAGAAACTGAAGACAACACATATAAATGGAAAGATATCCCAAGCTCATGGAATGGAAGAACAAATATTGTTAAAATGTCCATACTACCCAAAGCAATCTACAGATTTAATGCAATCCTTATCAGAATACCAACCTCATTTTTCATGGAACTAGAAAAAATAATCCTAAAATGTGTATGGAACCACAAAAGACCCTGAATAGCCAAAGCAATCTTGAAAAAGATGAACAAAACTGGAGGTATCATAATCCCAGATTTCAAGATATACTACAGAGCTGTAGTAATCAAAACAGTATAGTATTGGCACAAAAACAGAATATAAACAGAAAAACAAATAAATAGAACAGAATAGAAAATCCAGAAATAAACTCATGATTATATGGTCAATTAATCCTTGACAAAGGAGGTTAGAATACGCAATGTGAAAAAGACGGTCTCTTCAACAAATCGTGTTATAGTGTTGGGGAAACTGGATAGCAACATGTGAAAGAATGAAACTGGACCACTTTCTTATACCACACACACAAAAAAACTCAAAATGGATGAAGGACATAAATGTGGACTTGAAACCATAAAAATCCTAGAAGAGAGCACAGGCAGTAATTTCTCTGACATCAGCCATAGCAACTTCTTTCTAGATATGTTTCTGGGTCAAGAGAAACAAAGGCAAAAATGAACTATTGGGACTTCATCAAGATAAAAAGCTTTTGCACAGTCAACAAAACCAAAAGACAGCCAACAGAATGAGCGAAGATATCTGCAAATGTTTTATCAGATAAAGTGCTAATATCCAAAATCCATAACGAACTTATCAAACTCAACAAAGAACAAATAATCTGTTTAGAACAAAGAACAAAGAACAAATAATCTAATGAAGAAATGGGCAGAAGATACACATTTCTGCAAAGAAGACATCCAAATGGCCGAAAGACACATGAAAAAGTGCTCAACATAACTTGGCATCAGGGAAATACAAATCAAAATCACAATGAGATACCACCTCATACCAGTCACGATGGCTAAAATTAACAAGTCAGGAAACAACAGATGTTGGCAAGGATGCGGAGAAAGGGGAACCCTCCTACACTGTTGGTGGGAATGCAAGCTAGTATAGCCACTCTGGAAAACAATATGGAGGTTCCTCAGAAAGATGGAAAGAGAGCTACCCTACAACCCAGCCATTGCACTACTGGGTATTTACCCCAAAGATACAAATGTAGTGATCCAAAGGGGCACATGCACCCCAATGTTTATAGCAGCAATGTCCACAATAGCCAAACTATGGAAAGAGCCCAGATGTCCACTGACAGATGAGTGGATGAAGAAGATGTGGTATATATATGCAATAGAGTACTATGTAGCCATCAAAAAATGAAATCTTGCCATTTGCAACAACATAGATGGAACTAGAGGATATTATACTAAGCAAAATAAGTCAATCAGAGAAAGACAATTATCATATGATCTCACTGATATGTGGAATTTGAGAAACAAGGCAGAGGATTATAGGGGAAGAGAGGGAAAAATGAAACAAGACAAAACCAGAGAGGGAGACAAACCATAAGAGACTCAATCTCAAGAAACAAACTGAGGGTTGCTAGAGGGGAGGCAGGTAGCAGGGATGGGGTAGCTGGGCGATGGACATTGGGGAGGGTATGTGTTGTGGTGAGTGCTGTGTATTGTGTAAGACTGATGAATTACAGACCTGTACCTCTGAAATAAATAATATGTTATATGTTAATAATAATTTAAAAAATAATAACAAAAATTTAAAGTTTAAAACATTTTTTTTAAAAAAGTCAGAAAACAAAAACTGAAGTCTAGTGCTTTGAAAAAAGTCAACTAAACAGAAAAACTATTGGCTAATTCAGTCAAGAAAAGAACTGAAAAAAAATGTGCTAATAAGTTAGTACTAATAGAGAACTAACCACAAAAATGAAAAAAGAACAAAGACCAAACCTTAATAAACTGGACTATTTTCTCAGAAACAAAAATAGCAAAACTGACCTTATGAAAGATATAAAATAAACTGCACACAAACAGCACAAATTCTACAGAAGAAACAGAGAAATTCATCAAAGGGCTACTGCTGCCTCTTGCCCATTTTCCCTGGCCAAAACACCAGGTAGAAATAATTTCTCAGGGAAATTCTATAAGACTTTCACAAAGCAGATATTTCCAATGCTATATAAAATTTTTTAGGGTATAGAAAAAGAATTTCAGTTTATTTTTTGAAGTAAGCAAGATACTGATGGTAAAATCTAAGAAAGCACATAAAAAAGAAAACTATCCCTTTTCTCATGTATCAATATCGAAGAAAACTCTTAAATAAGTCTAATAGCACATTTAAAATTAATGTATCATTTCCAAGTAGTATTTATTATAAGTGTGCAAAGGAGGTTTGATATTAAATCTTAAATTAAGTAATTAATTGATGTTAATTTAATATCAAACCTATTAATCTATAGATATGAGCTCTCAATTAGTAGGCATAAGAAAAAGAATCAGAGGGCCACCTGGGTGGCTCAGTTTGTGGAGCATCCAACTCTTAGTTTCAGCTTAGGTCATGATCTTACGGGTCATAGGATCAAGTCCCGTATCAGGTTCCCACTCAGTGGGGAGTCTGCTTGAAGATTCTCTCCCTCTGCTCTTCCCCCCACTCACAGTTGCTCTCTGAAATAAATAAATAATTCTTTCAAAAAAAAAAAAAACAGAAAAAGAATCAAATTATTATCATATGTATTAAAAAGACATTTGACCAAATTCAAGATCTATTCTTCACGAAATTCTTAAGAACATATTTATCAATGGATAATTCTTTAAATATTAGAATATTTTTATTCCAGCCCCTAATCAGTATTATGTTTAAGGGGGAAACACAAGAGCATACCCACTTAGGAACAAGGCAAGAATGGTCCTATCACCATTATAATTTAACATTATACCAGAAGGACTAGCCAATGCAATTATGCAAGAGAAAGAAATTAGGTATAGGGAAATTACAAAGGAGATAAAGTTATCATTATTATAAAGTTATTATAAAGTATTATAAAGTTATTATACTTTATACTTTATAATACTTTATAAAGTATTATAAAGTTGTTATAAAGATAAAGTATATGGAGATCATATGATAACATACTTAGAAAACCCAAGGAAGTCAACTGAAACACTACAACAAACAAAAAATTCAGCAAATTATAAGGTGCAAAATTAATATACAAAAAGTTTCATATACATAGTCAATATTAACTGAAAACATAATGGAAGAAAAGACCCCATTTCTAGGGAAAAATGTTAAAAGCAATGTTCAAGGCCATGTAATCCAAAGGAAAAAAATATTAAAACATTCTCTGAAAGACTAAAGGCAGTCTTAAACAAATGGAAAGGCATTTTGGACAGGAAGACTCAATATCATAAAGACATTGATCCTCCTTAAGTTAACTTGTAAATGTAATGTAATTCCAATAAAAATAAAACCCAAGTTGGTTTTTTTTTCAGAACTAGAGTTTAAAATTATTGATCAAAAAATTCATATGGAAATATAAACACAAAGTCAGAAAATCTCACAAAGGGAGAGTATTAAAGGGGGGATTTGTATGTCAGATAAAGCCTCAATAATTAATAAAGCATACTACTGACATACAAATAGGCAAAAGACAGATGCAATGGGATATACAGTCAGAAACAGACCTAAATACATATGAAACTTATTAATTATTAATTAAGTAATTAAGTATTAATCGATGTGCTATCTCAAATCACTGACAAAAAGAAGCACTATCAATGAATTATCTGAGAAAAAACAGGAAGCCATGTAGAGAAAAAATATGGCTTGATCTATACTTAACATCATAACCCAAGATAAATCCTGAATGGGCTAGAAATTTATACTATAGATACAAACACATAAAAATAAAATGACATTTTAAAAGTACTCATTGAAGCACTAAAGCAACATATTGGCAATAGCCTAAATGCTCACAAATAGAGGACTGGTTAAATGCATTAGAAATAAACCTTTAAAATGGAATATGATGACTTTGTGTTAAAAAAAGATATTTTATCTGCATATACTATATCAAAAGACCTCCAAGCTATAAGTGAAAAGAGTAAGAAGCAATAGGGCACCTGGGTGGCTCAGTCGGTTAAGTGGCTTCCTTCGGCTTGGGTCATGGTCTGGGGGTCCTGGGATCGATCTCCTTGCTCAAGGGGGAGCCAACTCTCCCTCTTCCTCTGCAGCTCTTGAAAACAGTTTTGGAATTTCCCCCACATCCATTCTATTCTTCTTTACTAAAAGAACTCTCCACATCCATCAAGTTTTGGCTAGGCTACTGGCCACTACAGTGAGAGATGGCATTTTCCAGCTTCCCTTAATTCTTAGTGAGGCTTTGAGTCTTGGTTCTAGTTATTAGGTTTTAGCAACAATTTCTGCTTCACGTCCTTCAAACTGAAGTTGTTTTCTCTTTTTCCTTCCTACGGCCTGGAACATGGGTACAGTGCAGTGCAAGTGAAGATACCTGGAACAAATGGCTTAGGGCCAGAGAGAAAAGCCAATGGAGAGGATGGCAGAGCCATCCCACCAACCAGGATCCCTAAATGACTTTGTAGAGTATGGTACAATTACCCACCTTGAGCTACTATATGAAACAGAAAGAAGTTCTAAAATATTTAAGCCACTGCACTTGGAGTCACTTTTTAAAAATGGCAACACTGACTGGTGGAGTTCTTAGTTGCAGGATCTATTTTGCCGAGAACAAAATCCACTCTACCTAGTTTAAGAAGAAAGGGATTTACTATAGCTCATTAGGTAGCTTATGGAACTTTTTGGAAGGCCAAGGAATTAATCTTGGATTACATACTGTCGAGAGCAATGCTGCCAGAAAAAACGTCCAACTCACAACAGATTTATTCCAAAGGAAATCCCACTGGTGAGAGCACCCTAAATGAGCACCCCACCAATATCACCCCTTTCCCGGGGTTCTACACTGACTTGTTGAACTGTGAGAAATGAGTACAAGAGCTGCCCATAGAGCTCAATGGGGTCCTTCCTCTCTGGGCCATGCCAGGGGTGGGCTCTGGCTGTAATGTATGAATCTACTTAGCTCACTCTCCTTTCTGGCATTAACGTCTCCTGCAAAGAAGATTTTGTTTCGGTCTGTTGGGGTGTTTGGTGCTTTCCTTTGCTTTCAGCAATATCACCGAATGGCCCATTTTTTCTACAACAGTTCCTAAAAATGTAATCCGTCAAAATTTTTCATTTTAAGTTTAGCATAATAAAATGCTTTAAACAGTGGATGTAATTTTCAGCAACAGAGTCATCCTGTCACAATTCTAAGCTAATTCCAAAAGTGTCCCTGAAAGGACACGCTTTATGGACAAAGAATGAGTTTAAGTCATAAAGCTGGCAAGCAGTCAAAATAGATCGGCTTTCAATTATTAACATTCTGAGCCATATGTGAATTGACTGGAAACCAGATCTTGGAGCCATAAACATTAAGACTTGTTCTTTCCTTTCTGTCAGTTTAAACACCAAAAGCACTTTAGGAAACCAAAGAAACATGAACATTTGTAAAGAAAAAAGACTGGAGTAAACCCATCTCTCTTACTTTTAGTGCCAGGATACTCTTTCTCATTCTTTCTAAGGTTTTATTTAGTTCAAGTTTAACATTTTCTATAATTTTTACAACTTTCCTCAAAGGTACTTCATTGTGACTCAGCAAAGTATGCACCTTCATATATTTTCACATAACTGGAAACTGTCTCTTCAGTATTTAAAACATTTTTCATCTTAGTTCTGCCAGAAGTCTTCCTATAGTCTATGCTATTCTCACCTTCCTTATTAAACAAAATATACTTGCTTCAGTTATCTTAATGAATTCCCATCATTACTTAATGCTTCAAAGAGTAAAATTTTGACAACTTTTCAAAGTTCGTTTCTCTTTCTATAGTATTGGCAATCACTTTTCACTGGGACTCCATCATTTGTGTGGATGCCACCTCCTCTTTTCATATGTAACTTTTATAATTTATCAAGCTTAATTGAAGTTGTGTGTTAAGTAAGCCAAGAGGCTCTGAATGAGGGTTTCTACGTTCATCCAGGAAGTAAGGAATTTAATTAGTTTGGTAAGCTACAGGGCTGCCGCTTTCTTAAAGCCATTCCAGCGTGCTTTTCAAGAATTTTCTGGGTGTGTATCCATATACCAGAGACTTGAGTGTCTTATTAATCTGACCTCCAAAAGAGAGTGGTTTTACCACAACTTTAGATTAATCTTTTTAAAACAGTTTTATTGAGGGATAATTAACATATAATAAACTACATAAATTTGAAGTATATACTTGCAAAGCTTCACTATATGTACAAATCCATTAAACCATCATACCATCAAGATAATGAGTATGCCTATCACCTCCCCAAATTCCTCAATCCCCTGTGTAGCCCTAAAACCCAGAACCCCAGGAAACCACTGATCTCCTTTATGCCACCACAGATAAGTTTGTATTTATGAGAATTTTAAAGAAATGTAATCATACTATATGTATTCTTTTTTTTTTTTTTTTTTTTGGCTGTTTTCCCCCTACTCTGCATTTTGAAATTCATCCATGCTGTAGCATGTATCGATAATTCATTCCTTTTTATTGCTGAGTAGTGAGTAGTGGCATACTATATAGCTATACCACAGTCTGTTTATCTGTCTGTTTATAAACATGTGGGTTGTTTTCATTTTTGAGCTATTCTTAATGTGAACAAGTATTTGGTGTTATGGGTTAAGTTGGGTTCCCACTAAAATCCATACGTTGAAGTTCTAACCACCATTATCTCAGAATATACCATCATATTTGGAGACAAGAGCTGTTATAGAGGTGATTAGGTTAAAATGAGGCCATTAAGGGGGGCCCCAATCCAATGTGGCTCCTGTGCTTGTAAGAAGAGGAGATTAGGACACATGGAGAGACACCAGGGAAGGACGTGCACAGAGAAAAGGTCACATGAGCACACAGCAGGAAGGTGGCCAGAGAGGCCTCAGAGAAAACCAACCATGCTGGTACCTTAATCTTAGACTTTCAGTCTCCAAAGTTGTGAGAAAATAGATTTGTTTTTTAAACTACCTAGTCTGTGGTATTTTGTTATGGCGGCCCTAGCAAATTAATACATACAGACAAGCACTTCTATTTCTCTTGAGAAAATACCTAGAAGTGGAATGATGGGTCATACGGTAAGTAGAAGTTTAATTATTTTTAAGTGAAAAGTGAAAGTCTTTTTAATAAACTGAGAAACCATTTTCAAAGTAGTTGTGCCATACTACATGCTCACAGGAGTATATGAGAATCCCAGTTCCTTCATCCTTCATAATAGTCTTTTTCCTATTACTGATTCTAATAACATGTATCGCTAGCTCATTGTGGTTTAAATAGCATGTCCCTAGTGACTAATGATGTTGAATATCTTTTCATGTATTTATTTTTCACTCATATTATCTTCTTCGGTGAAGTGGCTGACCAACTCTTTTGCCCATTTTTAGTTAGGTCATTTGTTTTCTTATTATTAAATTTTAAAAGTTCATGATCTATGTTAGCTACAAGTTTACCCAAATAGATCAGAGATATTATATATCTAATCAGATATATGATATACATGATTTGCAAGTATTTTTTTCTGTGGCTCACATTTTCTTTCTTCCTTTTATGAACATAAGTTTTTTATTTTGACAGAGTCCAATATATCATTTTTTTCTTTTAATGATCTTGTTCTCAATAACATATCTTAAGAAATCTTTGTTTAATCCAAGGCAGTAAAGATTTTTCTTTCCTCTTTCCTTCTAGAAGTTCTAGTGTTAGGTTTTTCATTATAGGTCTATGATCCATTTTGAGTGAATTTTTGTAAATGGTGTGTAGATTGAAATTCTTTTTTTCCCGTCATCTTTTGTTAAAAAGACTACTGAAAATCAGTTGTTCATAAATTCGTGAGACTACTTCTGGATTCTATTTTGTTCCATTGATCTATTTCTCTATCTTTATACTACTGCGATGCTGTCTTGATTACAATAATGTTTTATTAACCTTGAAATCATATTAGTCCTTCAACTCTGTTCTTTTCAAAGTTGTCATGAGTATTGTAGATACTTAACATTTCCCATATGAATTTTAGAATTGGTTTATCAATTCCTACATAAAAACCTACTGGGATTATAACTGAGATTACATTAAATCTTTAGAGTCAGTTTCAATTAGTTGATTTGTTTTCCTAGTATGGTTCTTATTTTCCTGCTTCTTTGCAGAACTTGTAATTTTTAATGACTAGCAGATACTGTAAATTTTATCTTGTTGGGTGCTGATAGTTTTGTGCTCTTGTAAATAAATATTCTAGAGTTTTGTCCTAGGACGCAGTTAAGGTACTTGGAAATAGTTTTATCCTTTCATGTCTTATTGGACTAGCCCAGAGCAATGCTTAGTCTCGAGCTACTTACATTCCATCACTGAGCCACGACCCTTCTATGTACCAAACCCAAGTCCTATAAATCATGGGCTTTTCCAGTCTGTCTGGCGGAAGGGGTACTATGTGAGCAGTGGGCACTGCTACCTCTAACATGTTTAGGCATTTCTTTCCCCAACTTCAGGCAGTTTCTCCCAGGCAAGTGCTAAACAGTTCTCAGCTGAATACTCAAGGGGAACCCTTTGCAGATTTCTGATCTCCTCTCTCCGTGCGGCTCTCTCCTCTCCAGTACTCTGTCCTGTGAACTCTATTCATCTTAGTCTCCTAGACTCTCAGCTTTACCTCCTACCTCAGAGTCCACTGCTCGCTGTGAACTCCTCCTCCCAGCACTGTGGCTTGGAGACTCTCAGAGGCGGTAAACAACATAATCACAGAGCTCATCTTCCTTGTTTCCTGTCTCTCAGAGATCACTATTCTTTGTTGCCTGATGTCCTGTGTCTTGAAAACCAATGTTTCCTACATTTTGTCCGTCTTTTGGATTATTACTTGTAGAAAGAATATGGTCCCTATTACCCCATTTGGTCACAAGTGGAAGGTCCTCACAATCGTTTTTTTTTTACCTATGTTTTGTAACCTCAAGATAAAGGTAATGCAGTTTTAAACAATTACGTCATTGGATCAAAATTTTTAGTAAAAAGTAAGCTATTCTAATTCACTTATTTCCCTTATATTATGTCATTCAGGAACTGTACCTTTTGATTCTAACCAGTGCAGGATTCCTTTTCTATCGGTATCAAACAATGTTAATACTAAAGAGAATGACTGAATTAGCACTGGACCATAAATGTTTCCTGTCCTCTTGTGCCAACTCTGATTTGTTACAGCCACCAGATTGTGTTGGCTCATGAAAGTTTCTTTGCCACACCTCCATCAATAACCAAAAACAAGTGAAGAGGAAAAGTTTTAAGTTAAGTTGTTTCAAATTTTGGGTAGAGTGCTGAAACACCCTCTGAGAAGCATAAGGCCTGCTGTGTGCAAAGTGCTGTATACCCTATCTCATCTCCTTCTCTCCCAAGCCCTATGAAGTAGATACCATTTTTAATATCCAATACTTAAAGGGAGAAATGAGGCTGAAAAAAGATACACTTGTCTAAAATTAACAGGTAGCAAATAACATAAATAGAATTCTAGGCTAGACCCTGTAATTCCAGAGCCATCTTTATAATCACAATCAATGCTGTTTGGCATACACAAAAAATGGAAGAGCAGAACAGAGGAGAGCTCAAAAGAAAACCAACATATCTGTGGGATTTTACTGTATGATAAAGATGACACAAATTAATAATTATTGCTGGATAACTGAGGAACAAACATTTCTCTGGTGCTTGTCTCTGTACCTGGAATGCCCTTTCCCATTTTTGCTCAGTAAATGTGTGTCAGTTCTTCAAGACTAGTTCCGGTCAATTTGCCAAAAATCAACTGCAGAAAAGCCTAACTTTCCACAAGGCCAATTTGCCAAATTTTCTTGTTCCTTTGAACTATTTATAAAGTTTACAACAATTCACATTGGATGGGACAGTTTTAATAGCTTTTAAACATTTCTGTAAACTCTCAGTTGACCAGTTTTCATTTTGTTTTCATAACAGCATTTTAAGGAATGTTTAATTTGTCTCTACTCAGATTCCTGCTGCTGCAGCTGGAAAGCACTGAGACGGAGGAAAGGGATTTCTACTGGGGGCAAGATGAAAAGGAGGGTCGGCACACATTGTTTCTCAGGCAGAGGCAAGATGTCGGCCTAAGAAAAAGGACACATTCACAGACTATGTAGTCAAAAGAATACATTCTCAAATGTAATTTTATAATCCATTCTTCTTAGAAATAAGAAGATGCACCCAGTTTCCTCCTCTGTTCCCTACACGTTTTGCCCCGTTTTGCCTCACCTCTGTAATCAATCCCCTTCCTTCTGGGAGGGCTGTGCTGTGTGCTGACTCTGCTTCCTGTCTCTTCCCAGCTAGTCATTCCATCCCAGCTCCTTCCCGTGCCCGCAACAAGGAGCTGGGGCAGAGACAAACCCAACATTCCTTCGCATGCTATTATGGAGACCAAATGAAAACTAGCCCATCAAAACCAAAGTAGTGAAGAGGGAAAAAAAAAAGTAAATCCACAGAAGCGGTTATCTGATGAACTGGACTCGTTTCCTCTAAGACCTCACTCACATGACTACTTTCTACAAAGTCCTCGCTGATTCTCCTTGGCTGAAATGGTGGATGCCATTATACCCTGTTCACGCCACCATTACATCACTTAGAAGTGATCTGTAGATAGAAGCTTTCTGTCTTAGTTATCTGATTTCATAAATAGGTCACTTTCTGGACTGTTTATTCATTCAACATCTACTTAATAAAAAAGTTTCTTCATGGAACAGATATTTATGGAGGTGGCATAAAATGGGAGAAGGGGTCAAAAGGTACAAACTTGCAGTTATAAAATAATAAGTGATGGGGATGTAATGTACACTATGGTGACTATAGTAAATAATACTGTATTTCATATTTGAAAGTTGCTAAGATGGCAAATCATAAAAGTTCCCATCACAAGAAAAAAATTTTTTGTAACTATGTATAGTGATGGATGCTAACTATACTTATGGGAATCATTTCATAATATATACAAATATCAAATCATTATATATACACCTGAAACTAATATGTTATCTGTCAATTATACCTCAATAAAACATATGTTTAAAAAAAAACACACAGACATTTACTGTGAGTTGACTATGTGCTAGAAAGTAAAATAGATGCTAAAGATTAAGGTTAAGTAAGTCCATGTTCCAGTCCAGAGATCTCAGTCTGGAGGAGGCAGACCAAGTCTCAGATATCTTTATATTCACCCTTCTTTCACTTTGCGTTGGGATTGGCACAATCTGTGCTCAGTAGAAGTGCTAACCATATTACAGGCATGTTGCCACTAAAAGAACTAGAACTACAAGTTCCAAGTACACTCACGAGTGTTATAACTAACATTTAAAATAGCAGCAGAAAACAGTTCAAGTCCAGTAATTTTTATGAGGTGCCCCTGAAAGCTACATTTTCTAATTCACCAAAATACTCAACAATAGCCAAAAAAACCTCAAAAACAAAAAAAACACAAAGAAAATTGTTTAGTGAGATACATGATATTCAAACTGTCATAAGAAGCAAAAAAACATGGGATAACCCTGTATTTAAAATTTGGGTTCTGAAACAAGTTACCAGCCCTTTCATTTAAGTTTCAGCAATAATAATCTAATAACTATGTTCAAAGTCAGTTAGGAGATATTAAATGATCTGTTACATGTAAACTCATTGAAAAAAAATGTGTTAATTCAGCCATGATTGAATTCAAAATGTAACCTTTCAGTCCCAGGATGATAAAAATTAAACAGTATGGAAGCATTCCAGGTTCAAGGTCTTATAGCTTCCACATGGCTGATCAAAAACATGCAGAAACACCTAGTAATTTAGGAAGTTCAGTATATATAAAAAAAGACCACAATAAAATTTAGTTCAAATCAGACCCTCAGGATCTTTGAAAACTATATCTAAAACAGTCTGGATATTTAAAAACAGAAATTACATTGTAGACATTACCCCCAAGTAACCCTCTTTTAAATTAAACTTCATCAGAAACCTAGGTTTATGACTCGTGGTCAAAAAGAAAGGTCTTTGGAATCTCCATCCTTAGAAATTCTGTTCAGCGGTTGTAGGTAGTAAGTAGGCTTGAGTTTGGGCACATTTTCAGGCAACATGCACGTTAGACTGAATGATGTTCCCCTCCGCCCCCAAATATACATGTCCTAATCCTTGGAGCCTATGATTGTTACCTTATAGGGTCAAAAAGGACTTTACAGATATAATTAAATTAAAGATTTTCAGATGGAAAGATTACCCTGAATTACCTGGGTAGGTAACATTTATTATAGTTATAATTTATAGTAGTATCATAGTTACACTTTGTCAATGTAACTATTTAATTTAGAGGCACAATTAGATTAGGATAAATCCTGTAGTCCAACTGATGTGAAAGACAAAATTATCAGGATAATAAAAATCAACATTCTCTGATCCAACTTTCCTGAATGAACTAGAATTCCCATATTCCCTACTTTGGCTCAAGGGCCAGACTGTGCCCTTAGGCTATCAAAACCAGTTAGTCACACAATTGCCTCATTGATTCCCATTAAATAACTCATATGCTCTGAGTTATAACTCAATCTAATTCAGGACCCGTCAGACTGTCAGGCCAGATTTCCACGAGGCAGCTCCTGAACAAAAACATCTAAGGCCAGAGATTCCAACAACCACTTTTATCCTGTAAATTTAGAGAATCTTTGGAGTAATCCCTCTGCCCCAAACCACTTCTTAGATAGCCAGGTAAGTTCTGAGAGGCACAGCTTTGCTTCCTAAATTGCTCCTGATGATCTGATTATCCAACAAGTTCCCAGCTGTCCTTCCTATCATTGAATCCATAGCTACACAACTTATACTGTTAGTTAAATCTCAAGTAAAAGCTTTAACTTCATATTTTTGTAATTAATTTTTATACGCACACATGCCAAAAACCTTAATTAAAACCTTTTGGTGGAAATACTCTTACTTTCCATTTTGGAGATGGTGAGAAGTATATGAAAAGTTTGATTCTACTCAGGGCATTCCTGTTTTAAATCAAACTAATTTTTCCATAGAATATTCTGTGATTTTCCCCTCCTAATATATTTCAGCCAGACATGTTCCCTTTGAAATTAATTCCAGTTTGTGAAATTCAAAAGTTGAAGACTAGTAGGAATTTAATTTCATATTGGTGGTTTCTGTGACTGGGTAAACATTATTAATGTTTTCATAATGGCACAGTAAGTGATTTAACTCACTAAGCACAATGGACATATGGTACCATGTTTGTATTAGCTCTGCCCAGTATATGAAAAAAAATCACTAAGTATAATCCATATACCTATTTTTTTCTTTTACCAACCCACTGCTTTTGAATATGAATTTGTCACCAATAGTGAATATCTCCAGTTAATAAGAACTATAGCAAGAGAGAATATACCATTAGATGTATAGGTTAATAACTACAGTGTATATACAAAATGGGTGATTAACAATTTAATTCTACAAATATTAGGATCTTACTATGTGACAGGTCCTGTACCCTGAACTGGGGATAAAGGACTAATGAGCCAGATCCAGCCCGGCTCCACGGAGCCTAACGTACAAACGGGGTACCACTCTTATGAGACTCACCACGTAGGTAATTGTGGCAGATGAAGCAGGCTGTCTTAATATACATTCCAACCGCCTTGCTGTACTGCTTAGGCTGGAAAGCTAAAACCTACACTCCCTTATAACTAGAGAGTTGGATGTGATGTGCGTTTTACCAATCAGGTGCACTTCTCAAAGACCCAGACTCGAATTAAATTAAATGGAGACTGGGGTAGTTACAGAATTTGTGGGGCCCATTCCTAAATGAAAATGCGTGAGCCCTGTACAAAAAAGCAGGGAAAAAACCACTTTCCTTCCTTCTGTGGTCTTTCCCACAACTCGTCACAGTGGATTTTTTTTTCTTTTTTGTTTGCTATTTAATGTTGCTCTCCCAGAACGCGGGAACGCGCACATTATGAGCGCAAACCCTCATCTACGCGCAGCGGCTCTGCCCACAGTTCTGCGCACTGGCTGCTGGGTTTCCTCTCACCTGCTACAGGACCAAAGCCTCCAGAAGTCCAGTAAGGCATTTCTTCCCCAAGGCCTGCCACCCTAGTCCACCAAAGATGGGCCACTCCGAGAGTACTGTCCCTCCATGGCCAGACGCTCTACGCACCAGGACAGAGTCCGGCAAGAGACACGTCCCACCACCGCGTCACCTAACGCTCGGTGATACCACTGGCCTGAGGTGAGGACTTGGAGGACTTTGGGGCCCGCTCTGCCCGCAGATACCCCCAAGGCGCATGCGCCTGACTCGAACCAATCCCAATCCTCCCCACAGCCACGCCCAGACCTCCCCTGGGGCCAGGGAGGCTGCGATCACTGGGCAGTGTCAGAAACTGGAGGCCTGTGGTGCCAAGGCTTAAGGGACAGATTGGCCAAGAACTTGTCACAGGGAGGTGGTAGAAGGAAACAGCTAAGGCCCCAAGCACCCAGTGCAAAATCCATTGTCCCAAAGTAAAACACACGTTTGAAGATAAATTAAGAATTTCAAGGTGGCAACCTTGGAGCTCAAACTCCCAAGAACAGTGCCCTTCTCAGCGTTGGATCTTGAATGACTGCACAAGTTACATGCACATGAAGCTCATCCTAAGTAGAGAGAAAGGGTAAAAGGCTTTCATTTTCTGCCTTTGGATTATAGCAAAGGTATCAAGGTTTTTCATCATCAGTTTCCAGCAAAAACGTCAGGAGGAGACTGACGTTCTTAGCCACGCATAAGCCATGTGCTTTCGGAAATTGGGAGATGTTCCTAGAAGCTCAGCATAAAGCCTACTCTTAATAATTCTGCAAAGCATCTGATAACTAGCAATAATTCCCATAGCCCAACTAGAAGAGCTCAGTCGCAAAAACAGAAACCAGAAGGATACAGTAGTATAATTCTGTCTGGAGAGGCATGAAATAGGAAGGTTCTAGGAGTAAACTGACTGTGGCGGTGGCCAATGTTCAGATACAAAAGAAGGTATTTAATACTGAAGATGTCATTCAGTGCTAGAGGAAGAACCAATTACATTAAAGGAGAGGCTTCACACAAATGAAATAGCTGTGTCAGTCTTTACTCCTCTTTATAGCATGAGTTGGAGAGGATAGTTGAAACAGAGCAGTGATCAAGTGTGGCAGAGCAGAATAATTGTAAATTATGTCCTTGCTTAGAAAAAGTAGGAATTGTTCCCACAATACAGTAGGAAAAACATGAGCTTTCAATTTAAGTAGATTTACTTGCCGTGTTATGTTGGGTAAGTAAATTAATTCTCCAAGTCTCAGGTTCTTCATACTATCCTTCCAGGGCAGTTAGAGATAACAGATAAAAGGAACCAAGAAAAATATCTAATGCACAGTAGATACTCAAGAATTGCTGTTATTATGATAATAAAATAAAAATTTGTGTATAGGAAGAGGCTTAGGAATATGTGGATGGCTTTCCCAGGTCACCCCTACATCTGGGTTCATCATTCAAAGCAACACCACCCCAATTATCTACTGGATTCCTTGGCATCCATGTCCTATCCTCACATCTATCCATCTACCAGTCCAGTCCACTCACTCATACACCCTCTCTGCTGTCCATCTATCCTCTTTCCGTTCTAAAACTGGAACTGTCATAAAAGTTGGAATTCAATATTCAGAAGCCTCAAGATTGCCTAGTAGCTATCTATCACAGCAAGCCACGAATTACAGATGGGATTTACTCCAAAATAAAATTAGCTTAAAATCCACATACAACTTTATCCTCAAAAAGTTGCATCAACTTTGTAGCAATCCCACGGATGCTAAAAATTTCTGTGTTTGATGGGTGATGGATCTTAATGTCAGCTCCAACCTCTGTATTGAATATTGATGAGCAATCTTTCTATACCTTTGCATTTCCTCAGCTTAGAATGTCTTTCCCTGATTGACTTGACAAATTTAAGGCCCATTTCATATTTCTGCTCCTCTGGAATCTTCCGGCACTCCCAGCAGCTGATAATCCCCTCCTCATTACCAACATTGTATCATGTGCACATCTCTGCATAGCACTTCCTAATAAATTACAAGTATATGTTCATACAGCCATATATTTGTTTATATTTTTAAAAATCTAACACCTAGCTCAGCTGGACACCTAGGGGTGCTTGGTACATGCTGAATTAATCTATAGCCTTAACAGCAAACCCAAGCCCTTCATTCCCAACTCCATCCCATGTGAGCTCAGTCTAGGTTCCCCTCTTCAGTTATGATCAGCTGCTCTATCCATCCCTCCCTTCTCTTACCAGAGTTGTGAACCCAGCTCATTGTGTGAGAAAGCAGCACCTCACCCAAATCTCATCCACCCATTCCCATGCTCCTGTTCGGTCCCGTACCCTCTCAGATGCTTCCTGGAATTTAAAGAGGAAGACAAAGAGGCAAAAGAAAAAACAAAAGAGAGGGTTTCAGGAAGAACAGCATGATCAACAATGACAAATGTAACACAAGGTAAGAGAGAGGCTGAAGTATATTAAGTTTATTGAGCCTTACAGGCTCCAGGCTCAAGCAAGATGTAAAGAGTAGACCAACCAACAAGGCAGATGAGTCTCTTGCCCTTTTGGACCTTGCATCCTACCATGATACATGCAATAAGTGAACAAATAAACAATGTAATCATAGCTCATAAGCGTGACAAAGGAAAAAAATAGAAAGATGATGATGTCACCTATGACACTAAATGGTTACTTATAATTAATCCTAAACTCTTGCTGTATGTCAAGTCTTGTTCTAAATACTACATGTACATAATCTCATTTAATCCTTACAGGAAACCTAGGAGATATGTACAATTACATCCTTAATTACAGATGAGAAACTGAACCACAGAGCGGATGAGTGAGGTTCTCAAGGTCACACACCAATGTATGTTCCAGAAAAAGCCTCTCTGAGAATGGATGGATATCTCTGCCAAGACCTGAGGGATGCTAAGAGACCGGCCAGGGAGAGAAGCCTAAGCTATGAGAAGAACAAGTACGAAGCCTGGAATTGGGCAAGGGTTTGGGGGATTTGAAGATGAGAGAGGAGACCGGTGGGACTGGATGACCAGGATTGAGGGGACGAGTGCAGATGGGAGCAGGGAGCAGGGGCTGATCACTTGACTGGCATGTTGCATGAGGAGGTTGCCGTGAAGCTGGAGTGACTTGAGCAGTTGCAAAATGGAGTTGTGGGGGCAGGAGGCAGGGTTAGTGGGTTGAAGAGAGAATGGGAGGTTCAGAAGTGGAGACAAACATTCAGGACTGCTTAAAGAAGCCATGTTTTAGAAGGAGGAGAAAGGATGGTAGAGGGAGGCAAGGTGTGGTGTTGAATGAGAAGTTTACGACATAAAAGAGATGATTCTCTTAGCCAGGTCTGAATATACACTGAGGGGCTCAGATTCAGGGCACGGTGGAGGGATTAGAGCCAGACCGGGGAAGGCCATTGATTCCATTGTGACTGGAGTAACGGAAGGAAGGAGTAGGACGCCCTTATATAAACTCATAACTGAGATGGAAAAAAGCTAGAGAGCTAGCATCTCCTTCTTCTGTCTGTGTAGTAGGTTCCCCACTTGCTGTGTCCCATTCACTTGATTGAATACTTATGGCCAAACTTTACTAGAATTAAGGCGGAGATTCTTACTCCTCTAAGACCTTGTCCTTGCCCTGTCTACCCATTCCCAGTTCAGGCATATATATATACATGTATATATATATATATATACATGTATATATATATATATATTATTCATTTATTTGACAGAGAGAGCACAAGCAGGGGGAGTGGCAGGCAGAGGAAGAGGGAGAGAGAGAGAGGGAGAAGCAGGCTTCCTGCAGAGCAGGGAGCCCAGTACGGGACTCAGGCTCGAATCCGGGACCCCAAGATCATGACCTGAGCCAAAGGTAGATGGTTAACCAGTTGAGCCACGCAGGCGCCCTCAGGCTCATTCTGTGGATCTGTGGATTACTGCTCCTGGCTCCTTCTCAGCTGATCAAAAGGGGTTCAGTACAACACAATGCCTTGTGCCTGTTTTCCTGAGACCTAGGAATACATAAAGTCTTAGAATGGCAGTAATATACATTCAAAAATTAAAAATAATACATGAGAATTGTTCTCTTTATGAAGGAATTTTGTGACAAATGGCTTACTATGTGTGTAAACCTCATACCATGAGATGACGCGAAAGGAATTCCATAGCTCCATTATCAAGGAAAACATTTCTGTATTGGGTAGAGAGAAATTCTATAAACAGTCCCCTCTGGCAGCACTGATTTTTGTTTACCCAAACTGAATGGTATCATAGATTCTGACAGATAGAAAATTCCACTGGTGCAAGACATTAATGAATGTGTTCAATAAAGCTCTTATGATGAAATGACATGTTCATTCCAAAACACCTACCCACAGCTTATTCATCTCCTTTGAGAAAATTGTAATGGTTGTTTCTCTCCATTAATAATAAAGATAATTAGGACAATCCATGCAGAAAAGGACGGGTTACTTGTATTACTCAAGATGAGTTTTATGTAACAATTTATTTGTTTTGAGAAGTAAATTCTTTCTTCCTATGAAAAAGCTGATATTGTTTACATAACAATTATAAAACTTGCTCAAACTTTCAGGTGTAAGATCAGTAATGTCTGAGCATCTGATGTATTAAATGTTGATTATAGTTGCTAACATCGCACATCATATAGCCGAAATTTGCTAAGAGAATTGAACTTAAATGTTCTCACATACACAAAAGAGATAAATATGTCAGGCGATGGATGTGATAACTAGATGAGAGGAATCCTTTCACAATGTATAAATATATATAAAATCATGGGGTATACTTTAAATATCTTACAATTTTATTTGTTAATTATAGCTCAATAAAACTAAAAAAAGTAGTAAAATGATCTGTATGTATTTTTCCTTCCCCCCACCCCACTCACCATTTTTTTTTCCTCAAAATGAAAGCTCTGTTGGGCAGGAAAGACTTTGTACTTTAAATTATTTTAAAAAATAAAAAAGATTTTTATGTTCAGAAAAATTTTAGAATTAAGTATGTTGTACAATATTATCTAAAAAACCATATAGATGAATTATAGTATTTTTTTCTGAGTGTCTAAAAACTATTTGAAACTAAATATCCAGGGGCGCCTGGGTGGCTCAGTGGGTTAAAGCCTCTGCCTTTGGCTCAGGTCATGATCTCAGGGTCCTGGGATGGAGCCCTGCATTGGGCTCTCTGCTCAGCAGGGGGCCTGCTTCTTCCTCCCTCTCCTGCCTCTCTGCCTACTTGTGATCTCTCTCTGTCAAATAAATAAATAAAATCTTTAAAAAAAAAAAAAACTAAATATCCAGATTTAATCTAGGTATCTACCATTTATTCTTCAGTCACAAGAAATAAGAGACTTTACCATATTAATAGCCTGAAATATGAACAGACTATCTGAGGATTGGGCCAAACAATCACCAAGGAAGTATATGAAAAGTTAAAAAAAAAAAAAAAGGGCAGTATGAAGGTCTAACAAAACAGGTCACATTTTTCTAACAAAGCCATTATTAGTTTGATCAATATTTCTCATGGTGAGATGAGGAAAGCCCTAAGTTACCTGAGAGTTTTATGTTACCAAACATTAAATTGATTCTGTTTCCAGATTTTTGTATTACGATTGAATATGAATCAGTTCCAGGTTTTATAATGTTTTACTATTACAGAGAAAGAAATAGGAGTTCTATTTAGATAAGTTCTGGGTATTATTAAAAGATTGACTGAGGCATATTAAAAATTTAAGAATTTATTTGAGCAAATATTGATACTAATTGGGTAGCGCCAAACTGGAAATGATTACTAGGACTTCTTCACTGAAAGGAGCTATAGGCAAGACTTTTATAGTGAAGAGGTGGAAGCAGAGCAAGGAAATTATTTGATCAGCTCTCAAGCATCACTTTGTTTGGAAAAGCTTAGTTGGTTGGTTGTGATTGGTTATCTTCAGGTTTTGATTTCTTAACCTTGAGGCATTTACAGGCTTAAATTTTAGTTTGCTTACACTAGTCTGCTAAGGTATTTGAACCAGCTCAGTCTAATTGCCCCCTGTTTAATTAAACAATATATAATTTTAGTTAGAATTTATCAGTTAATTTGAGATAAGAATGGAAACTAATTAGGGTATGGAGACAAAACTACACATGACTAATTTTTAAAAAAATGAGAAAAAAAAGAGAGAAAAACTGATTTAGGAGATCCTATATAGATTCTCTATTGGATTGAATTAAACTGACTGAACATTACTCTGCTTTCATAAACTTCTGTTTGCCTATCGTTTTTCAAATAAAATGGCCAAAAAAATGCATTATTACTTCCAATGCAAATGTATTCATTAGGACACTAACTGTAGCTATAAGCAACAAGAACAACAAAAACTGAAAGTGGATTAAATAAAGGGCTAACTCTTTTTTTTTTAAAGATTTTATTTATTTATTTGACAGAGAGATCACAAGTAGGCAGAGAAGCAGGCAGAGAGAGAGGCGGAAGCAGGCTCCCTGCCGAGCAGAGAGCCCAATGCGAGGCTCCATCCCAGAACCCTGAGATCAGGACCTGAACCGAAGGCGGAGGCTTTAACCCACTGAGCCACCCAGGCACAAAGCGCTAACTCTTTTATGTAATAAAATGTTTAATGTAAGGCTGTCAAGGGCTGGAGTTCCACATCATCAAGAACCAGTCAGTACTGTCCTTCTGCTCCACCACGCCTGGCATGTGTTTTTTCTCCACATGGTCATGAAATGGCTGCTGTGCCACATGACGCCTCATCTCCCATCAGGGCCACGACAGCTTAGTTTATTCCTCTGAAAAAGCCATTTCAAAGTTTCATATAACGACTTACGTATTACTGGCTAGAATTGGGTTGCATGGTCACCTCTAGTGGACAGACTGTTAAAAAGCTGAGTATCTTGGGGGTGCTCAGATGGTTCAGTTGGTTAAGTGCCCAACTTCTGGTTTTGGTTCAGGTCATGATCTCACAGGTGGTAAAATCCAGCCCCCTGATGGGCTCTGGGCTTAATGGGGAGTCTGCTTGAAGATTTTCTCCCTCTGCCCCTCCCCCCACTTGCTTTCTCTCTCAAACAAATACATAAATCTTAAAAAAAGGTGAGTATTTTAGCTTTCAAGCCATTATGTAGAAAAAGGCAAGAATGCAAGACTGCAAATGGCTTTTAAGCCACCCGGTCTGCATCTGTAGACAAGGGGCTGAAGAACTTTGTGAAAAATATTAATAGGCCATCCAAATAATTTTCTAAATCACAGAAAGAGTACATTTCCTTAGCAAATACTAAGTTTCATAAGTATTATTGGTTGGCACTACAAGGCAGATCTTATTGATTTGGTCAATCAATGTAAAAGTCATTTACTTACCAGCAAGAGGTTTTTCAATGTGCTACACTCCTGTTATGATTTGACTTTCAGCTGACCTCAATTTTTCAAATGCTTTTATTTAAACTCTAGACACCTCTAGACATTCAAACTTCAGGATAACAGATCTCAACCCTATTATTCCTTTCCCAAGCTAAATCAGGAAAAAAAAAAAAAAAACAAGGACTATAGGTTTGTCTAAGTGAGGGAAGCAAGGTGTTAAATGGTCTCACTTATATAAAGATCCTATATATTTGAACCAGCTAGGAAACTTTTAAGAAATTCTGATAAATTGATTTTTAAGAACTCTGTAGATAATTCTGATGTGCAGCTAGTGCTGAGAAACTACTGCATTAGATAGAAGGAAACAACAAGAAAGAGCATGGAAAACCGTGCTTTTGAACCTCTTTAAGTTCAGTTTTCTCATCTATTAAGTGAGTTAATCCATAGAAACATTTAGTTTGGTGCATGAAACATGGTAAACATTTAATAAATATTAGTTATTGTTTTATTGATGTTAATATATTTCGGGGGAAAAAAACATTTTATCAGCAAATGGAGTTTCTCCAAGACAAGCAATAAACTATAAGAACAAGAGATCTTGAAGGTAGCAAAATTGGGTAAATTCCAGCTTGGCCACTTACTAGTTAATTTGACATTAAGCAGGGAAGCCATTTGATCTCTCAGTTTTCTCATCTATTAAATACGAATAATATCTATTTCTTAAGTTATGAAGATTAGAAGATAGTATGTGTGCTAAAGTGTAATTTTCAGAAAAGTAAAATCATGACTCTTACACAAATATGAAACAACTCTTTCATTAATGAGGGAACAGATATGATGGTAAGACCTGTTTAAATGAGAATTTGACTTCACAGAGCTTTACAATCTCCAGTCAAAATTCATTTGCATTGGTATGAACTGGAATTATTTGCGTTGCTATTTGTTTTTTCACAATTCGACAGCTATCCTTGGAGAGTTGTAAAATAACCTAGGCAAAGAAAGTAAATTAAAGGTGGACATCCCTGCAGTGGGATAATCTGAGGATCTCCTGGACAATGGCAGCATCCTACCGAAAGCACTCTTCTGTAATCTTTGCCCATTTCCAAGTCTTAACACGTAGATAAAGCACCCAGCAGAGTGTACCCGTCATGTATTAAGTACTGATTAAATGGTGGTTCCAGTTCTCGTTATGCTTGGGTAATATGATTATTTACCTAAAAAACCTAAGCAAATCAACTAAATGTATTAAGACAGAGTAGTCATTACTATGACACTAAGCGCTTATGCTTTACATTCCTCCCACTAATTGTAAACACAGCAGTGACAGGTGTTTTTATATAAAGAAATGTCATAGTCATATTCAAAAGCAGAGTAATAGATAATCTACAGCAAAACGCAGTCACTGAAGCCTCAGGCAGCCCCGGGTCAGACTTGTGAGGGATGACAGAGCCAGGTGTCCTTCCGAAAGCCGGAAGCAAGGACAGTGGGACCCTTTGCCAGACCAATAACTGAACCTATCTCCACTGAGCAAGGGACAGAAGCTGGAGACACCAAGACCCTGCCTTGCTAGAGATGGTAGAGATGACCAAAAATCTGATAGACTAGGAGGCTTGGAGGACAGGAAGATGGAAACTCTCACATAAAATAAGTCTTTTTTTAAAACTAATATTTCGGGGCCCCTGAGTGGCTCAGTGGGTTAAAGCCTCTGCCTTCGACTCAGGTCGTGATCTCAGGGTCCTGGGATCAAGCCCTGCATCGGGCTCTCTGCTCAGTGGGGAGCCTGCTTCCTCCTCTCTCTCTGCCTGCCTCTCTGCCTACTTGTGATTTCTGTCAAATAAATAAAATCTTTAAAAAAATACACGAAGATAAACTCAAAATGGATAAAAGACCTCAACGTGAGGCAGGAATTTATCAAAACCCTAGAGGAGAACATAGGCAGTAAACTCTATGACATTAGCCACAGCAACTTCTTTCAGGACATGTCTCCAAAGGCAAAGGAAACAAAAGCGAAAATGAACTTTTGGGACTTCATCAAGATAAAAAGCTTCTGCACAGCAAAGGAAACAGTCAACCAAACAAACAGGCAACCCACAGAATGGGAGAAGATATTCGCAAATGACACTACAGACAAAGGTCTGATATCTAAGATCTATAAAGAACTCCTCAAACTCAACACTCCCAAAACAGATAATCACATCCAAAAATGGGCAGAAGACATGAACAGACACTTCTCCAAAGAAGACATACAAATGGCTAACAGACACATGAAAAAATGTTCATCATCTTTAG
>CM052798.1:64524728-64551445 GCA_028533885.1 Nasua narica
CCTGGTGGTGGGTATCGAGAAGGGCATGTATTGCATGGAGCACTGGGTGTGGTGCATGAACAATCAATCTTGTAACACTGAAAAATTAAAATAAACATATTTGGGGAGAAAAAAATAATTAAAATAAATAAATAAATAAAACTAAGATTTCAAAGAGAGTGAGGAAAATTAACACTAAGGAAGACAACAAATTAACTTAACCAGAGCAGTAATAATTAATAGAGAATATGATGCACCCATTAATTGTGGAATATTTAACAACACGGAAACATGTTAAGGGAAAGAAAACATGTCAAGAGGGAGGTCAGTATTTTTAAGACCGGTCTGCACATTGGCCATTAGCCCTCAACTCCTTTTCTACACCTCTTTTTCCTCCCCCCCATGGCAGGGAGCTGGAAGTTCGCATGCTCCAGTGTTTTCCATACTCCCTTCCTAGCTGTCTCGCAGAGGGAATCTGCCCATGGAAGACATTGGCAGAACCTGGGAACGAGGAGGACGCCCTTCTGGAGGTAGCCCTGGCAAATGTAGCAGCAGCAGGCAAGCCGGAGCCCCTGGCAGCCAACATGGTTTGGACAGAATTCCTGGACTGGTGTGATTATCAGTAGGATTTTTTAAAAATTTATTTTAAAAATCGTTTTCTTTCAAGAAGAAGCCAAGAGCCAAGAGCCTTAGAAAAGGTTCTAAGCCAAGAGCCTTAGAAAAGTTTCTAAGGACATAGCCAAGGAAATGTAGGAGGGTCGATGCGGTTATTTTAGAGTGAGCCCCTCGGGCATTGTGATTGAAACGGAACCCTGATGGCTTGCACGGTGTAATGCTTCACCAAAGGTTGCAGGATTGTAGGACATAATAAAGTCTGCCTAGCAGCGTTTGCAATGCTGCAGAACTCCCTGCTTCCTATAAATCAGCAGCAAGTGGGAGCACACATTGTGTGTGGTTTGGAAGAGAGCACCCGCCTTTCTGCTTCTCCGGTCTCGGGCATGGTAGCGGCCTCCAGCAGTTACTAATCTTTAGGTAAACACACCTTCCCTTTTTTGGCCCTTCAATCCTTTCAACATATTCATAACCACTTTTCTGTCCTACTGTGGCTCTATTGGTGGACATGGATGGATAGAGCAGGCTACACCAGCAGAATTCAGCTAACATTCAGCATTTCTCATATATGCCCGAAATTCAGAGGAACAGTGATACTTCAGGAACTATGGATGACAGAAGGAACTGACTTCTTATGCACAACGTATACACGTATCTATAGAAGAGAGGCTGGTTTTCTTTGGTTAGTAGAATTGCAGAAATGACTTTTTGATTTATGGCATTTAATGCCATGTGGTTGAAATAATATCTCAAAAAGTCACTTGAAGGAAAAAAAGTAAGTTAATGAAGTTAAAGAGCACAGAAAAGAACCTGGTATATAGGATTATATAAGTGATTTTCAGAAATTTATTTTTAAAATGTTTGAATTTCTCATTCTAATATAGGATATATATTATAATTGACCAGAAATCATGTCATATAAAAAGAAAAATGTGACAATCCATAAAAAAAGACAATATAAGTTGTTTTAGAGTTACTGTTAAATTTTTAACCTGGTTTTTACAGTGTCACAGGGCTTTAGAAGCCACAGCTTATTGGTCAGAGAAACCAAGCCCGGGACAGTGTGGGAGGTAACTACGTGAGGGTGTGAAGGGGATGGGGATTCTTATGGGCCACCTTGGAGACTGGCTACCACAATCTGGACTGTGAAGGCCACTGTCATGTTTATTGCCAAATTAATTTTTCCCCTGAGCCAGTTAGTAATGCATGCGGCTGAGAGTAACAGGAACCCCAGCGAAAGGTGATTTAAATAAGAACAGGTTTATTTATTTCACGCCACAAGAAGGCCCAGGGTAGGCAGGCCGAAACTGGTATGGTAATCAAGGATACCTTTAAGGACCTTCGGCTCTCACCTTCGGCTCTGTCACTCTCAGTGATGACAACAGCACTTCCAGACCCTGGGGCAGAAAGACACCAGGTGGCACCAGTAACCTTCCCCTTACACCTCATTGGTCAGAATCTCATCATACACTTTTGGCTGAAAAGCAACCTGGGGAACTGAGGGTTTAGATAGTCCAGTCTCTATAGTAGATGAAGACAAGGAAAAACAGGGAAAATGGTGTTGATGGAGCCCACATTTCCTAAGTTCAGATTCTGAACAGTGTGGCATTTCCTAAGGTGGATCATGAGGCAGTAAATTATTGGAGCTATATTATTTTTTTTCTCCCCAAATTTGTTTATTTTAATCTTTCAGTGTGACAAGATTGATTGTTCATGCACCACACCCAGTGCTCCATGCAGTACGTGTCCCTCTCGATACCCACCACCAGGCTCACCCCCCCACACCCCCTCCCCTCCAAAACCCTCAGTTTGTTGCTCAGAGTCCACAGTCTCTCCTGGTTCATCACCTCCTCCGATTTCCCCCCATTCACCTCTCCCCTCCTTCTCACGATGCCCTCCATGATTTTCTTTATACTCCACACGTGAGACCATAACATAATTGCCTCTCTCCGCTTGACTTATTTCACTCCGCATAATCTCTTCTAGTCCTGTCCATGTTGATACAAAAGTTGGATATTCATCCTTTCTTTTTTTTTTTAAACATTTTTTTTAAAGATTTTTATTTATTTATTAGAGAGCGAGAGACTGAGAATGAGAGGGGAGAAAGTCAGAGGGAGAAGCAGACTTCCCGCAGAGTCGGGAGTCCGATATGGGACTCGATCCCGGGACTCCAGGATCATGACCTGAGCCAAAGGCAGTTGCTCAACCAACTGAGCCACCCAGGCGCCCGGATATTCATCCTTTCTGATGGAGGCATAATATTCCATTGTATAGATGTACCACATCTTCTTTATCCATTCATCTGTTGAAGGGCATTTTGGTTCTTTCCACAGTTTGGCTATTGTGGCCATTGCGGCTATGAACATTGGGGTACATGTGGCCCTTCTTTGCACTGCAATTATTGGAGCTATATTATAACGTAAAAGAAGTACAGGGATTTACATGTAAGAGGTTCTTATGAACTATTTCTTGAGTTAACATAATATACGTAGTATTAGGTATTTAGCATCTCTTAAAACATTAACCTTGGGGCACCTGGGTGGCTCAGTTGGTTGAGCAACTGCCTTCGGCTCAGGTCATGATCCTTGAGTTCCGGGATTGGGTCCCACATCGGGCTCCCAGCTCCACGGGGAGTCTGCTTCTTCCTCTAACCTTCTCTCCTCTCATGCTCTCTCTCACTTTCTCTGTCTCCCAAATAAATAAATAAAATCTTAAAAACAAAACAAACAAACAAAAATTAACCTTACACAAGCATTTCCTAGAATGACTTTGTATTTTATTTGCATTTGTGTTGGGACAGATTTTCCATTACTAGGAAGTAAAAAGAGTGAAACAACACAATAGTTTTATGTAGTTTACTTTCTCCTAATTTCAGGACTTGCATTACAGGTTTTAATCTGTGCATGAAATGCTAAACCCAGCTACACTGCAACTCAATGCTTCTCCTGCCACCCACTGTGCCCCAAACCTTTTCCCATTACCCTATAGGTCTGTCCTCACATATAAGTTTTTTCTATCACTCTTCTTGGTTCAGAATTTTCTTCTTTAAATAACAAAAAGCGATAGGCAAATGATTAAACACATTCCTTTTAGGGGAAAAAAAAAAACTGATGTTATAAGAAACTGACTTTCTAAAGGGGACAACCCAAAAAACAAACTGCATTCTGAAAATACCATGAAATGCCAACATAGCATTTTTGTACTTCAAAAAAAAAAAGTCTTCAACTTTTATGCCCAAATTGACTTGAAAATTGAAGCTGTTAAAAATACACACTTAATTTAGTAGCTTTTAATTCACAAGGCTTTTTTATGGGTGGGGTTGCAAAGTGGTGAGTTGAATTTTGCCACAGAGGAATATACTGCCTCTGTACAAGTCAGACTTTTTACTAAGAATAGACTTGTGGGCTGCAGGATAATTAAAAAGTGCTTGGTATAATTGAAGTTCTGGTGAGGAAATGATTAAAGTTATGGCCCTGCATGCTGGGTGTATACAAACTACTTTAAAACTTGGACACTGGAATGTATGGCCTTAAAAGGATTGCATTAAGATGAAAAACATAAAATGCCCCTGATAAACCATACTTTCATTTTTAAATAGAACTAAAATCACTAAAATTATATATTGATTTTACATGAACAGTGGAAACTTGCTATATGTATTAGAATATAGAAAAACATTATTTTGAAAGGAGTAGTTTCTGCTTTTACTCAAACAGACAATGGAAAATAAGTTACAGAAAAATGTTTACTTGGCCATTTCTGCATTAACAAACATTTTCAGTGTTGTTCAGTATATGTAGCTTTGGGCGCAATTAAAATTTAAAAGTATTTAAAATCAGTTCTTGTTATTTATAAAAGAACCAGCTACTGTTTATTTCTTGAACTAAATTATTTAAGGTTAAAGAATTGGGCTTTCTTTGAAAGGTTAAGCATTTTGAATAGGCAACTATTGTCAGTGGCTACTTTGGGGAGGGGTATCTGGGGTGAAAAGCAGCCAAAGTAATACTTTCTACATCATATTCCTTCGTACCATTTGAATTTTCTTTTAAATAAACATTAACTTTAAATTAGGTTATTAATGGTAAAATTAAGTTGAAAACCTTATTAGATCAGAAATCACTGAAGAAACTGAAAAATAAATCATGAAGACAGAATTGTCTTGACTGAAACTTGAAAAGTATCTTCACATAGAACATGAACAACTTTCAAAATAGACCTGACCTAAATCTGGAATTATCTTAAAAGGGAACCGGGAAACTGAAATGATAACATATTGTTTTGTGTTTAGTGCTCTTTAAAATCTAACTGAAATGGGATTCCTGGGTGGTTCATGGGACTCCTAAGTGTCTGCCTTTGACTCAGGTCATGATCCTAGGGTCCTGGGATCAAGTCCCGCATGGGGCTCCATACTCAGCAGGGAGCCTGTTTCTCCCTCTGCCTGTCACTCTCCCTGCTTGTGCATGCTCACTCTCTCTGACTAATAAATAAACAAAATCTTAAAAAATAATAATAATAAAATAAAATCTATCCAAAAAATCAAGAAACCCTATATTCCTTATTAAGTATTAGTTGACCTGTTAACAAAAGAAAACACCATCTTCCTCATCTTTTTTATAGTAATTTTGAGGTTTCCTAACATGCTTTAACTACCAGTTTCAGGGTTCCCAGGCTAGGTATGGATCCCATGAAATAAAATAAAGATAAGAAATATAAATGTAAATGATTTTTTATACATAGTTATGACATTTTTATTTTAAAGTAATATTTATATTATACTATTATAAAACCAACAAATGGCTTTATTATCAGACTAAATTATCCTAGACAAAATTATCAAGGACTGGGAAGGTGAGAAGAATGGAAAAGTAGCAAAATCCTATCTCCATGAAAAAGCACGGAAACAAAAATTGTGAAATAGGCACAAATTATCAGGCAAATATGAAGAAAAGGTATCTAGAAAGAGCAAGACTTAAACCATCCAATTACAATTCAAGGCAAAAAGGCATAAAATAATGAAGCCTACTTAGGTAGTATAATTTGTAATACATAAGTCATCAACTTTGTGACTACCCACAAAAGCTTAAAAAATGAATGGTCTCAGACATCTTTTGAAAGGAGTAGATAATATCCAAATAATAGCATCAAATTATGTGGAATAAAAATACTTGTGGAAGAAAAATGGGCAGAAAGAAACATGCAGTGGGAGACTTTAACATGCATCAGCATTAATATATGACAAAACAGACAGCATAAGGAAATTTACAAAATTTAGAAAAGTAATAATGAATAAATGCAGAAGAATAACAGAATCAGAAAACTACCGTTTTAAGATTCCCTAGTGAAATAATGGATCTTGGCAATGATTTTTAAGGGACTGCTTCAAAGCATTTGGTAAAAGTTGACATAATTCTTCATAAGGAATGAATCAGTTTGATATCATCAGAATCCACTGACCCATTTGAATGTTAATGATAGTAGGACAAGCAGACAGTACATTACTCCTAATGCGATGCAACTGAAAGTTTATAGTACCACCCATGACGTAATCTTGCCAAAAAGATTTAACACTGAATCCAATCAAGACTTTGGACCTCACTACTGGTTTACCGGAAATACAGAAGATGTAGTAACATGTTAAGTAATGCCATGAGAATGTAATCAGCCAAATAAAGACTGTAAGAAATTCTGTAGGGGCAAATGATCTAATTTATTCCATAAATAAATATCATGAAAAATAAAGGAAGGGCAACTACTAGAGATTCAAGAGACATGTCTACCAAATGCAATATGTGAATTTTTTTGGATCCTGATATGAATAATTCATTTGTAAAAGACATTTTAAACACAAATAATACTTTAAGAAAGTACAATGTTAACTATTAATACTGTTAATTACAATCTTATACTGCCTATTTAAAAAAGCAAGAGTATCAACTGAAATACTAACAGAATTAATTAGTAATGTGACTAAATAGAATACAAAGTGATACTTTTCATATATACTATTAATCACTAGTAAGGACCTAACAGTTCTCGATCTATACCAAAAAAATCCAAAATTCTTGGAAATAATTTTACAATGAAATATGTGTAAGCAGTTAGGAAACTATAAAACTTATACTGATAGATACAAATGCTTAAATTAATTGAGAACTAGTTTAAACACTTTACTTACACTCTCCTCCATTGCCTTAATAATCATTAAACATTAAATGTGCTTTAGCCCATTTACCATATACCCTGGTTCTGTATGCTGTTATCAGTTTACTAATCAGTAACATGACAGTTAACTTGATTATTTGTTTATTTTAGTAAAAATGTCTTTTTACTTGGGAATCCCAAAATCATGAACCAAAGTATATAATGATAGAATGGCCTCATCATTAGCGTTAAGACAAAGAATCATAACTGGATCCTTTTGCCTTTAACGATTCGGGGTTTGTGAATTCATTTGTGAACTTTCTAGGATTAGGAAGTGCTACAGCCTCATAAAGTTTCACTGTGGCAGCCACAGCCTTTATATTCTCCTATGGCCTTGTGTCATTAAACAGTGCTGCTATGTTCCATTTACAAGACCCCCACCACCAGCAGCGGCCTGATGACTAAGCCAGCTTAGGGAATATTGCCATCCTGGCCATTCCTGTTACCCTAAGCTGAGTATTTTACAGTGATCCCATTGTCCAATTATAATGTAATCCTAGCAGGAATGAATGCCATAATTATAGACTATGGTTCTCACTACATATTTATCATACCATGAAGAATATCACAATGACTCAATTAAACTCTAATGTGTAAATACATTCTAATGATCTTCCACATCGTTCCTCAGCTAAGTATCACAGTAAGTTTTCAGTTTATTACTGGTTCAACTATTTATAAATTAAATAAAACATTTGTTTGTGAAGTAGACATAAGTTTACATTTTTTGAAAACCAAGAGACTTTCCGGAACTGCAGAGGATCTGCATTTAGCAACTAAAATACCAAGTTATCTGCAGACTTAGAATTTTAAAAGTTAATAAAACAACAAATAAGCATAAATGCAACCATACATATAATTTTGTTTCAGTCATTTTCCCACTGCAAATGATAACTTTATCTCAGCTATTTCAAAGACAAGCTACACTGCACTCCATACAATGGAAATTATATGTTCCTCTGAACAAGGAAAATTTGTAATACAGAGAAAGAACAGAAACTGAGGTGGTAAACGGGTTAACTAATTTCTGCTTCCAAATAACAGGCTATTAAGTAGTCTCGATGAGCCGCAGAATAGACACCCAGATTGAGGAAGGGATTCTGGCACACCTGCATTATCATGTCAGATCCAGAAGGCATCTAGAATTAGAATTAGTACCATTAGTTCTCCCCCAAGGGGCGTGAGAAAATATTCAGAGTCTTTCATAAGAGAAAGACTAGAAAAGAGGGATGAATTTATTAAGGCGAAAGGGTCTCAATCGGTGCCACAAATGGGTTATAAATGTGAGAAAGTATTGATCTCAGCTTGTAAAGTGAAGTGATCTGGTCAAGACCCATGTTGGCTAGAGCTCTGGGCCAGAAATTTCTGGCCCTAAGCGTCTTCCTCTTATTTACTATAGTTCGACATCATATATATACGTATATATATTTAATATATAAAATTTATATAATAAATATAAATATTTTCCATATGTGTCATGGTTTTAAAAAGGTTAGAAAACTGCTGTACGAGAAGGAAATAGGTCTTATTCATCTTTGATGTTCAGCATTGGGCAGCTATATTTTCTGAGGGGCAGTTGCCAATGGTAGCCATGGCTAGAAGCTGGGAATTCAGGCTTAGCTCCTGGGAGAAGACTGCTTCTGAGGGTCAAAAGCAGAAGAGCCTTTGGTGGTGGGTGGAAAGGGGAGGGAAACAGTGGAAACTAAAGGGTGGCAAATACAGCGTGTTTCCTCATCAAGCCACTTCCTGAATTCTAAGGCCTGTTTGGGTAATTGGCTAAAGTCCTAACTGGAAAACCTGTGAAGAACAGAGCAGAATTACCTGCAGTCCATCAGTGCTTAAGAAGGAAAGACCCTCACACTCTCAAATCCAATTCCAATAAAGATATGCCACTGGAAAAAGGCTGGCCAGAAGTAGGCTGGGTCTTATCAAAACAATAACCCAGTCTCCCATCAGCTGATTGCATTAAGGCACTTAATCTGCTTACAGAAAAAAAGTAGACCCTCCCTGGCAAAAAATAAGTCATCTTTACTTTCAATAGAAAGAAATTTGGAAAAAAAAATATCAGATTGAGGGCCCCTGGGTGGCGCAGTTGGTTGAGAGACTGCCTTCGGCTCAGGTCATGATCCCGGAGTCCCGGGATCGAGTCCCACATCGGGCTCCCAGCTCCATGGGGAGTCTGCTTCTCACTCTGACCTGCTCTCTCTCACTCTCTCTCTTTCCTAATAAATAAATAAATAAAATCTTTAAAAAAAAAAAATATCAGATTGATATAGAAGAGGAATCAAAGGAGAGAAAAAGGAACATAAAACAAGTAGTTCTAGGAGGGAGTATACAGCAACACAGGCTTATCTTAAGAAAAATCCCAAATAAAGAACCTAACCTTACACCTGAAGGAGCTAGAAAAAGAACAACAAATGAGGCTAAAAGCCAACAGAGGGAAGGAAATAATAAAGATCAGAGCAGAAATAAATAATATAGAAACTAAAAAACAAACAAACAAAAAACACATCTGAAACCAGAGCTGGTTCTTTAAAAAAAATTAATAAAATTGATTAACCTCTCACTAGACTTATCTAAATAAATAAATAAATAAATAAATAAATAAATAAATAAATAAATAAAGGACTCAAACAAAATCCAAAATAAAAGAGGACAAACAACCACTAAAACCACAGAAATACAAATAACTGTAAGAGAATATTATGAAAAACTATACACCAACAAATTGGACAATCTGGAAAAACTGAATAAATTCCTAGAAACTACCAAAACTGAAGCAGGAAAAAATAAAAAACTTAGACCAATAACTAGCAAAGAAATTGAATCAGTAATAAAAAAAAAAAAACTCCCAACAAACAAAAGTCCTGGGCCAGATAGCTTCATAGATGAATTCTACCAAAGATTTAAAGAAAAGTTAATACCTATTTTTCTCACACTAGTCCAAAAAATAGAAAGGAAGAAAAACTTTCAAACTCATTCTGTGCGGCCAGAATTACCCCAATACCAAAACCAGATAGACTCCACTAAAAAAAAGAACTACAGGCCAATATCCCTGATGAAAATGGAGCAGAATTTCTCAATAAAATACTAGTAAAATGAATCCAACAATACATTAAAAAAATCATTCACCACTACCAAGTGGAAATTATTCCTGGGTTGCAATGGTGGTTCAATATTCACAAATCAATCACCGTGATACAGCATATTAATAAAAGAAAAGAACCATATGATCATTTCAATAAATGCAGAAAAAGTATTTGACATAGTACAACATACATTCATTATTAAAAAAACCCTCAACAAAGTAGGTTTAGAAGGAACATACTTCAGCATAATAAAGGCCATCCGCAATGCTGAAAAACTGAGAGCTTTTCCTCTATGGTCAGGAACAAGAAAGGAATACCCACTCTCGCCACCATTATTTAACACAGCAATCAGACAACAAAAAGAAATAAAAGGCATCCAAATTGGCAAGGAAGAAGTAAAACTTTTTAATATTTGCAGATGACATGATATTCCATACAGAAAACCTGAAAGACCACCAAAAATTGTTCAGATACATGAATTCAGTAGTCTCAGGATAGAAAATGAATGTACAGCAATCTGTTGCCTTTCTATACCCCAATAATGAAGCGGCAGAAAGAGAAATTAAAGAATCTATCCCATTCACATTTGCATCAAAAACAGTAAGATACCTAAGAATAAAACTGACCACAGAGGTGAAAAGACCTATAATCTGAAAACTATAAAACACTGATGAAAGAAATTGAAGATGACAGAGAGAAATGGAAAGACATTCCATGCTCATGAGCTGGAAGAACAAATATTGTCAAATGTCAGTACTACCCAAACCAATGTACACACTTAATGTAATCCCTACCAAATATCAAGAGCATTTTTCACGGAGCTAGAACAATCCTAAAATTTGTATGGAACCACAAAAGACCCCAAATAGCCAAAGCAATCTTGGAAAAGCAAAGCAAAACTGGAGGCACTGCAATTCTGGACTTCAAGTTATATTACAAAGCTGTAAGTAATCAAAGCAGTATGATACGGACACAAAAATAAACACATAGATCAATAGAACAGAATAGAAAACCCAGAAAGGAACCCACAATTATATGGTCAATTAATCTTTAACAAAGCAGGAAAGAATATCCAATGGGAAAAAGACAGCCTCTTCAACAAATGGTGTTGGAAAAACTGGACCGCCACATGCAAAAGAATGAAACTGGAGACTTTCTTACACCATACACAAAAATAAATTCAAAATAATGAAAGATCTGTGAGACCTGAAACCACAAAAATCCTAGAAGAGAACACAGGTAATAACCTCTTTGACATCAGCCATCTCTACATCTTTCTTTCTTTTTAAGATTTTATTTATTTGAGAGACAGAATGCACGAGCAGGGGGAGTGGTAGGCAGAGGGAGAAGCAGGGTCCCCACTGAGCAAGGAGCCCAGTGAAGGACTTGATCCCAGCACTCTGGGATCATAAGCCTGAGCCAAAGGCAGACGCTTAACAACTGAGCCATCCAAGCACCCCAGTGCCATATCTGTCTAGACATGTCTCCTGAGGGAAGGAAAACAAAAGCAAAAATAAATTATTGGGGTTTCATCAAAATAAAAAGCTTCTATACAATAAGGGAAATAGTCAACAAAAATAAAAGGTAACCTACAAAAACAGAGAAGATACTTGTAAATGACATATATGATAAAGGGTTAGTATCCAAAATATATTTAAAAAAAAACTTATAAAACTCAACACCCTAAACAGGAAAAGTCCAATTAAAAAACGGGGGGAAGAGATGAATAGACATTTTTCCAAAGAAGATATAAACAGCCAACAGACCCATGAAAAGATGTTCAACATCACTGAGCATCATGGAAATACATATCAAAAGTACAATGAGATATCACCTCACCCCTGTCAAAATGGCTAAAATCATCAACATAACAAACAGGTGTTGGTGAGGATGAAAGGGAAACCCTCTTACACTGCTGGTAGGAATGCAAACTGGTGCAGCCACTCTGGAAAACAGTATAGAGGTTCCTTGAAAAGTTAAGAACAGAACTACCCTATGATTCAGCTATTGCACTTCTGGGTATTTACCCAAATACAAAACACTAATTCAAAGAGCTACATGCACCCCAATGTTTACAACAGCATTATCTACAATAGCCAAGATATGAGGTAGCTCAAGTGCCCACTGATTGATGAATGGATAATAAGATGTGATACACACACACACACACACACACACACAGCAGAATATTATTCAGTCATAAAAAAGAATGAAATCTTGCTATTTGCAATGACATGGATGGTACCAGAGAGTATAATGCTAAGTGAAGTCAATTAGACAAAGATAAATACCATATGATTTGACTTATATATGGAATTTAAGAAACAAATGAGCAAAGGGGGAAAAAAGAGGGAGGCAAACCAAGAAATAGACTCTGAAGTATAGAGAACAAACTGATGGTTACCAGGGGGGAGGTGGTAGGGGGGATTCGTGAAATAGGTGATGGGGATTAAGGAGGGCACTTGTGATGAGCATCGGGTGTTGAATGCAAGCACTGAGTCACTGTAATGCCCACCTGAAATTAATATTACATTGTATGTTAACTGGAATCTAATAAAAACTTTAAAAAAGAGAAAAAATGTCATAAGGTTAGAAAAAAAAATGTATCAAATACCAAAAAAATCAATACACCCAAGTATGTTAAAAATTAAATATAAATAGGCTAAAACATTCAGATGAGGATTGTCAAACTGAAAAGGCAACAAGCAAACAAACAATATATTTTGTGGCTTATAAAATAAACTATAAAGCTATAGACATGTTGAGAATAATAGGATGGAAAAAGATATACAGTGGACCCTTGAGCAACATGCAGGTTAGGGGCATTGACCCCCTATACAGTCCAAAATCACACATAACTTGTGATATAAGTTAACTACTTCACTACTATAGCCTATTGCTGACTGGAAGCCTTACCAATAATGTAAATGGTCAATTTAGATATATTTTGTATGTTATATATATTATGTATTATACACTGTATTCTTACAATAAAAGAAGCTAGAGAAAAGTGTCATTAAGAAAATCATAAGGAAGAGAAAATACATTTATAGCACGACACTGTATTTATTAGGAAAAAAAATATGTGGACCCATGAAGTTCAAACTTGGGTTGTTCAAGGGTCAATTGTACTGTGCAAACAAACACTAAATATAAAAGCTGGCTTGATTATATTAATATCAGACAACATACTTTAAGGCAAAAAGCATTATTAGGAGGCAAAACATTTAATAATGACAAAAGAGGTCAACCCATATTCTAAGTTCTGTATGCATACAATAACATAGGTCAAAATAGATACAGGGAAAACTGACAGAATTAAGAAATGAGAAATAGACACAGCTGAAACTGACAGAATAAGAAATAGAAAAATATACAGTAATGATGGGAGATTTTTATACATCTTCACTATTTAGAAATTTAATACCATTGGGAGAGGTAGAGAAAATTGCTCTCCTGCCTTAAGACACTGTCCCCATAACTAAAACTGACAAGGATATTTTTAAGAAAAAAAAAATTTACAGACCAATCTCTCATATGAACATAGAGGTAAAAATCCTAAACAAAATATTACCAGATTAGCTTAATCCAGCAATATACAAAATAAGATAAAATAGGATGGACAAATGGGTTTTATTTCAGAAGTGCAAGGGTGATTTAATATTAGAAATCAATTCATCTAATTAATACTATTAACCAAAAAGAGGAGGAAATCATTTAATTATTTTGAAAGATTTATTTATTAACTAGCAATGCATAAAGTCCAACATCCATTCATAATGAAAACTCTTAGCAAACTATGAATAGAAGGGCATTTCTTAATCTGATAATATGTCTATAATAACCCATAGCTAACATTATAATGAATTATTGAAAGCTATTTCCTAAGATTTCAAAGAAGAAAAACAGTATTTCCTGTCACTACCTCTATTCAGAGTTTTATAGGAAATCCTATCCAGTGTACACTGGAAGAAAGATAAGAGAAAGGCATAAAAATTAGAAAGGAAAAATTAGGGTCTTTATTTGCAGATGATGATTGTGTACAAAGAAAATCACAAAGAACATATAAACTATTAGAATTAAATTTCATCAATATATCTGAGTATAACGTAAGTATATAAGTATAAAAAGGAACTCTACTGCTATATTACAACAAATATATGAAAATGAAATTTAAAAAATAATACCATTGGTAGGAGCATCAAAAAAAATCAAACACAGAGGCCTAACAAAATATGTGCAAGGCCTTTAATTGAAAACTATGAAAACATTACTGAGAGATTTTTCTAAAAATTCTAAATAAGTGGAAGGATATACAATATTCACCAATAGTGAAGATGTCAATCATCTTTCCCAAACTGATCTATATAGAAGTTCAACACAATCCCAATCAAAACCCCCAACATTTTTTAGGTAGACATCAACAAGCTGACTCTAAAATTTGCATTTAAATAAGAAGGACCAAGGATGGCTAAAGCAGTCTTGAAGAACTGGAGCTGGAGGATAGAGTGGTATTGGTGCAAAGATAGAAAAATTGAACAATGAAACAGAATACAGTTCAAACAAACTACATATCTGATTTATAACATCTAGTTTATCTGCCTCATGACAGTAAAGTGGGAAATGGATTTGATTTTCAATAAATGTTGCCAGGTCAGTTACATATCCATATGAAAAAAATTCTTATCTCCTGGTTCAAACCATAAGCAAAATCTATTCAAGATGGATTGCAGATTGAAATATGAAAGGTAAAACAATAAAGCTTTCAGAAGAGAACAAAGCACACCATCCTCATTAGCTTGGAATAGGCAAAAATTTCTGAAACAGGAGATAAAAGATGCTAACCATAAAGGGAACAACTGATAAATTGAACAATATTTGTGACAGTTAATTTTATGTCAGTTTGACTGGATCACAGGCTGCTGAGCTATCTGATTAAAATTATTTCTGGGTGTGTCTGTGAGGGTGTTTCTGGAAGAGATTAGCATTTGAATTGGTAGACTGAATAAAGCAGATTTCCCTCTCCAATGTCAGGGGCCTTACCTAATCCTTTGAGGGCCTGAATAGAACAAAAAAAAAAATGTAGAGGGAGGATTCACTGGAGGTCTGCATGATTACTTGAGCTGGAATATCAGTCTTCTCCTGTCCTCAGTACTCCTGGCTTTCAGGCCTTCAAACTCAGATTAGAATCTATACCATTGGCTCTCAGGCAAATGAACACCACCAGCTTTCCTGAGACTCCAGATTGCAGACAGCAGATCATGGGACTTCTTAGCTTCCATGGTCACATGAGCCAATACCATGGATATTCTGTTTCTCTGGAGAGACCTGACCAACACAATATTAAAATTAAGAACTCTGATAGTCAAAAGTCACAATGAAGAAAGTACAAAGACAACTCACAAAAATTCATATACAGAATTTGTTTTATACCAACTACAACCTAATTTGACTTTTATCTGCATAAAAAAATTTAATAAAGGGAGTGCCCACCTGGCTCAGCTGGAAAGGCATGCAACTGTTGATCTTGGGGTTGTGAGTTTAAGCCCCACATTGGGTGTGGACATTATTTAAAAAAAAAAAAAAATTCTGCAGCTGCAGCAACTTCTTCCTAGACACATCACCAAAGATAAGGGCAAAAATGAACTATTGGGATTTCATCAAGATAAAAAGCTTTTGCACAGCAAAGGAAACAGTCAACAAAACCAAAAAACAGCCTACAGAATGGGAGAAGATATTTGAAAATGACATATCAGATAAAGGGCTAGTATTCAAAATCTATAAAGAACTTATCAAACTCAATACTCAAAGAACAAATAATCCAACCAATGAGCAGAAGACATGAACAGACATTTCTGCAAAGAAGACATCCAAATGGCCAACAGACACATGAAGAAGTGCTCAATATCACTCGGCATCAGGGAAATACAAATCAAAACCTCAATGAGATACCACCTCATACTAGTCAGATTGGCTAAAATTAACAAGTCAGAAAATGACAGATGTTGGCGAGGATACAGGGAAAGGGGAACCCATCTACATTGCTGGTGGGAACGCAAACGGGTGCAGCCCCTCTGGAAAACAGTATGGAGGTTCCTCAAAATGTTGAAAATAGAGCTACCCTACAACCTAGAAATTGCACCACTGGGTATTTACTCTAAAGATACAAATGTAGTGATCCGAAGGGTCACATGCACCTGAATGTTTATAGCAGCAATATCCACAATAGCCAAACTATGGAAAGAACCTAGATGTCCATCAACAGATGAATGGATAAAGAAGAGGTGGTATATATATATACAATGGAATACTATGCAGCCATCAAGAGGAACGAAATCTTGCCATTTGCAATGACATGGATGGAACTAGAGGATATTATGCTAAGCGAAATAAGTCAGTCAGAGAAAGACAATTATCACATGATCGCTCTGAAATGAAGAATTTGAGAGGCAGGGCAGGGGGTCAATCTCAGGAAATAAAATGAGGGTTGCTGGAGCGGTGGGGGGGGTGAGAGGGATGGGGTGGCTGGAGGATGTACATTGGGGAGGGTATGTGCTATGGTGAGCACTGTGAATTGTGTAAGACTGATGAATCACAGACCTGTACCCTTGAAACAAATAATACATTATTTGTTAATAAAAAATAAATAAAATAAAAAGCTCAAAAATAAATAAAATTTCTGAATAAATTAATAAAATGAATATCAAATAAATAGACATATAGGAAAGTAAACATCAGCTTCAGGTTTTAATTGCACTGACATCAACTAAAAATGAGAAATAAAAGTATAAAGTAAAAAGTATAAAACTTCTAAAATTATGAATACTAATATTTACAATTTCAAAACTCCTTGTAATTTTCAGACTATGTTCACATTCCTACTTTACAGTTATAACTGAAATTGAAAGATGACTTGGTAATACTGATATTTATTTGAATGTTGAATGACAAGATTTAATTGTCACTAGGTCCAGGCATTAGCCAAGCAATGAAGTGGTCTAACAGAAGTAGTTCCCAACAGTTTCTAATTACTTTAGGATAAATGCCTAAGTTGAAAATTACTGTAGCAAATGGCATGAACAATTCTATTTCAAGAACCTTGAAAACTTTCACGGCATCTGATACTATAATTTACTTCTAGGCATTTATCCTAAAGTCATAATTAGAGGCAGGATGATATCCACTGCAGAAAAGTTTTTAACAGAGAAAACATGAAAACACAACTCTCCAGCCATATAGCAATAATATATTATTGTATACCTGGAGATAAATGCAACAGTAAGTCCCATTAGTAGTGTGTGAGGATTCTCATTTTATCTCTTTTCAAAAGTAGGAATTACCTCTTTAAAGTTATTGTAGGGGAAGTAAAGAGATTTGTTTTCACTTGCACTTTTTTACTACTAAATCTGAACATCTTACAAACATATTTGTTAGCCATTGGTAATTCTTTTCTTATGATTTGTCTGTTTTTATCCTCTGGCCATTTTATCTGATGGACATTCCTATTTTATTAATGTGTAAGACCTATTTATATGTTGGGCAGGAAAAAGAAAGTATAGAAATATTTGTGTCTGCTGTATTCTCAAGTGTTAGGCTTGGTGTTTTAATAGGAGTCAACTCATTTAAAAATTAAAATTCTTATTTCTCATTTCAATTTTATGAATACTATCAGAAAGCCTAAAATAGAACTCTCAAATAAGACAAGTTCAAAATAGTAAGACCCAAGTTAGACTACTGGCATGGAAATGAAAACTTATGAAGTTTTAAAGAATTAACTGTGCTTGTCTATAGAAGTAAAATAAAATCTTTTAAATATAAAAAAGTTTTAGATAGTATTCAGGTGACATTCAAGAAGTTTTAGTTACCATTTATTATGAAAATAAAATTGCCATTTTTTTAAAGATCATTTACATATGCCTTAACATATTAGATTCAGACGCTCTTTCTATTCAGTTCTTTTAAAAAAAATTGAGCTTTTTTTAATCATAGGAAAGAGATTTACTTTACAAAGACATTCCGAAAAAACAAACTTTAAGCTTGCATAAAGGGGGTCACAGTTTATAATTAAAGTCTTTATTTAAAATAATGTGACAGCTAATTACAGCTTTAATTTTTCTGCTTTTAAGTTTAGTCTGTTGTCAATATTAACTTCATCAAATAACAACAAATGATAGAGAGGGCTCCTAACAGTTCTCCTTCCCTCTAACCCCACGCCAAACAATGCCAAAGAAAGAACAAATAAGATACTTTTTTAATGTACGTAAACTTTAAAATTTCACGGAAATCTTAAATTTTAAGAAAAAAAGTTATTTACTTATTTTTAATATTTTTTTCCTTTGTGGAAATGTTATTAGAAAGTATCACAACTGCTTGCAACGTTCAATCAAAAACACTGATGTTATACTTGGGACTTAAGCAACTTCTCCAAATGAGTAGTATCAGAAGAAATGAAGATACCACATGGGGTTTTTATTAATTCCTAGACAAGAAAAAAAGAGATTCCTCTTAAAACTACCTGAAGCAACCCATTCCACTTTCCTGACTCACTCCCAATGCCAACTCCCTTGCATTTTCCACCGTAGCTTCCGGGACACACATCTGATTATAGACAAGGTCTATAGGCAAGGTCTCTTGCCTCGATTCTCTTCAGACTCCACCTCTGCCTAAAAGGAAACCTGTCACCTAACCCAGGAAACTGCTTTCCCTGCGGCTGCTGGAGAGAGCACTACTCATTCTTCCAGACCAGTCTTCCAGACTTCCCTACCTTCCCTGGTAACTCATCTCACCCTCCTTGGAAGCTCAGAACTAATGGCATTATCACCATCCCTCCATCTACCTATCCATCCAACAAATACGTACTTAGTGGCTGCTCTGTGCCAGGCACCATGTTAGATGTAGGCTACAGAACAGTAAATCCCACTGTTAAAGTCTAGTGAGACAAATGTGACGTGATCACACAGATAAAAAATGGCCAATTCTGAAAGAAAAGAGTAGGAAGCGATATGAAAGAATGAGGAGGCCAAAGTGGGGGAAAGAGTATTTCAAAAGGAAATTAAGAATGAACTCGGTTTTCAGGGAAACCAAGTGCAACTGAGCATAGTGGGTGAGGAGGAAAGTGGTAGGAGAGGGTGAGGAAGTGGGCCGAGCCATGAAGACATGGACTTGAGGGCCAGAACATGCAAGGCTTTAAGGGTTGTGTTGAGGATTTTGGATTTTATCTAAATGTCATCAGAAACTAGTGGTAGGGTTTTAAGACTTCCATTCCTTAGCACAGTGGCCTACTTACCTGCCCATATCTAACCAGGATGTTTGCTCTTCAGCTCTACTCCAGTCCCTCCCATATTCTAGGGGACTTCAACATCCACACCTTCTCAGTGACATAGCATCCTGCACTCCAGTGACCTCTACGCCCCCTCAAGCATATCTCTCACTTTTTCCTTGTCCCTAACTACTTCCCTCGTGAAAACCCAATTCCAGTATTTTGTTCTCAGACCATAAACTCTCACCAGTCCAACTCTTCCACTCCCTGACATGCCAGTCCTCCAACTTTAAATTTTTTTTATTAATTGATTAGCGAATAATTGAAAGTATTGTAATCTCATTGGAGTAAGTGGAATAAATCCTATTTCCTCCATCCCTACCAAGGCATGTAGGCTTCTCAACACCTTTCTCCATGCTTATACCAACATATGTAAACTTACTCACAATGAGACACTTGTTTTGATTACAAAAGGTGAATCATACCAAATACATAATTCTGTGACTCTTAAGGTTAAAATAAAAATTTTATAGAAATAAAAATCATGAACAAATCTCAAGCCAGCATATAGATTGAATTCATTCTTTAAGTTGCTGCACAGTATTTCAGGCACAGACAACACTGCCTGTGGTTCCCCTTCATAGGGGACTTCTGCTTGTTGTTCACTTCAACACACTTACGGACCCCGGAACACCTTGAAGTGGGCTCTTCGGTAGAGTGAAGTGCTTCCAGTCTTGGTAGTTGAGAAGAACTGATGCTTGTGACTGAAAACGTCTGGGAGCAGAATGATTTTTCACAGCCCTTTAGCTGAGGGTAGCAGGTCTCAGGCCATGAGAACAGAAGCCATCTGCCTTTCACCACCTGGTTTGCTACTGCCCAAGAAATGTGCAGGGAGGGCTGCTGACAGGTATTGAGGGAACCACAGCCAGGAGGAGGCAAGGAAAATTAAAACTCATATGGGGTTTGGAAAAAAAGATGGCCAGCAGAACAGAAACTCGAGATTCCTACTGTAGTAGAACCAATAGAAGAAACAGATGAGAATTTTAATGAAAATATAATGGAATTACAGCACTAAAAAACAAAAAAACAAAACCCAATACTTTCAGGAACTAAAAAACATGATTTCTTAATTAGAAATTCAATATCCAACGGAAAGAAAATGACTGCCTTTGAGAACCACATTACTGGTCAGAAAAATCAGGTGGAAATACCTCACAAGACACCCTGTGACAGACCCTGAGGGAAAAGGCAAGTTGTGTGGAAAGCATATCCAGGAGACAAAACAAGGAGGAAGAAAGGAACATGTGGAGAGGTAGTAAGTGCATAAATAATGGGAAAAAACTTCTAGGAGTCAAGAAAGACTTGAGGCCCTGAATATCAAGGACAGAGAAAACCCTGTCAGGCTGACAGCACTGTGGGACCAGAGCTTTGTGGGGTGGTGGAGAGCTGGCAGAAGGAACACTGCTCAGGAACACCGGGGCACTGACTCTGGGCCTCCCTGATGCTGAGTTTGGTTCACACACCAGAAGAGCCCACTGTCTGTCCTTCAGGCTACAGTTCTTCTAGGGTCTGGTGCACTTCCTGTTGTCCTTTGTCATGAGCATCTGAGTAGCAACCTCAGGGACTCCACGGTAGTCTTTTCCTTCCACACTCTATCTCAAACACTGCAGGGATTAATTCTTAACAAATAGGCACAAACCACTTTGGTAAAAATTGTAAGTAAAACAAAAAGAAAGTATTCGTAGAGGAGGTAAATGCATGATTGTTCTAAGAAACCTTTACCTTTATTGATGAAATGTCTATGAAGGTAGTATGGTCAGAGTTAAGGGCAGAGACTCTGGATGCCTGCCACTTACTAGCTCTGTGGCTTTGGGCAAGAAACCTTTCTGTTTTGGTTTCCTGAAAAATAAATGGAATTAATAGCACCCATTAAGTGCTATTAAGTGTAAAGATGAAATGAGTTAGTACATGTCCCACACGGGGAGCTCTGTCAGGCACATGGCAAGTCCTCAGTAAGTAAGAGCAATGCTGCCGCCACTTGCAACAGGAAAACAGCATTGTATGCAGGACTTTTAATTTTAGAATCAGAGGAGTTGAGCTCAAATGCCAACTTTAAAATTTAAGAGTTTTATACCATAGCTGTGGTAGTTAATCCTTCTATGCTTACATTTTTTTTATATGTAAAAAAGGAATATGAATACCTTTCTCTTTCGACATCCATCCATCTGTCCGTCTACCCACAAACATCAGCCGAGCATCTACTACAGAGAGGCTATTATGTAGTGGCTGGAATAGAAATACGAGTAAGGTACAGTTCTGCCCTTCAAGAGCTCAATCTAGTGCACAGTACTCAAGAACCTTAGTTTCCTTTCACCGGAGTATTTCTTAAAGCTCCCTTTGCCTTACGAGGTGAAGAAAGGACCATAAGGGTCAAGTATGTGTTTTGGTAAAAGTATTATGATTAAAAAAAAAAAAGGCAACACTAATATTGTTAGCAACTGTTGGACAAAAAATATAGCCAGTTTCTGAAATTACTTTATTAAGCTATTTTAAGAAAAATACTAATAAGCAGATGGGTCATTGACAAGTAGCTACTATAGATCCTTAGGTGGTCTTAGGAGTGAGGGGGACCAGAGAGAAGCCGGATCCCATTTCTGGTCAGAGGATAAACATCTTGGGGAGACAGCCCTGTTCATAGGCTGGACGGTGTAGTACACAATTTGCTTCTTTGAATGACCTTTTGAGACCTGAGTACCCTTTGAATAAAGAGCCCTCAAGCAATTGTCTGAGAGAAGCTACTAATACCTAATTCCTTGTTGACGACATCAAACCCCTTTTAGAGGATCCTGCCTTGGCACATCAGGTAGGAGGTTGGGAGAATAAGTTCTTGGTATCTCTTTTATGTCACTGCAATAATGAAGACCTTATCCTACAACTTCTTGGTATTAACAGTGCTTATTTTGATCATCCCAGGGGAGTTGGCTATGGAAAGGGGTGGGACAAGTTGTTCCCCTTTAATCTTTTAGTTAATTCAGGGGTTTTATAATGTCTACAGTGACAATATCGGACAATCACTAACAAAAAATGAAATAGAAAAGAGACTACAAATTCACAGGAGAGCCCAAATGTCCATTCTTTATAAAGAAACAATGTATGCCAATATGTTTTCATCCGTCACCATCAGTGGGTATTTAATAGCTATGATTTCAAATTCTCTATTAAAAGGCTCACAGAAATTATAATGGCATCATACTTGAAACAGTAGTAATTTGACATTTGGTATCTTTAGAAAGCATGTAATTATACTATTTTTTAAAAAGATTTTATTTATTTATTTGAGAGAGAGAGATAGGGAACACAAGCAAGAGGAGCAGCAGGCAGAGGAAGAAGCAGGATCCCCGAAGAGCAAGGAGCCCAATTGTAGGACTTGATCCCAGGACACCAGGATCATGACCTGAGCCGAAGGCAGCCGCTTAACCAACTGAGCCACCCAGGAGTCCCGTGTAATTATACTATTATTAACAATTACTATCCAGAATATTGTCCTTGATTTTCTCTCTCTATATATAGCACCACAAAGTAAAACAATTATATATGTTATACAAAATCACGTATTTGGCTCATAACTGGCCTAGATTTATTACAAATTCACTTAAATGATGGCTACAGACAGTCACAAAAAATGATTCTGGCTTCTTTTGTGTATGTGAAAACCATTCTAAAAATTAAAATAATTGAAGCAGGTATTAAACCAGAGCTTAATGAAAATTATTCAGCAAAAAGGAATCCTAACATCTGTATCTTATTTTAAAGTTGCAACTGGATAATAAATTGTATTAAAGAAAACTACATAAAAACCATAAATTAAAGTATATTTATTATTATTTTTGTACCTAATCATGTTTTAGACTTTGAGTAAAATCCTACTGCTTCTAGAAAAAAATCCAACCATTTATCCAAACATTGTTACATAAGAAGTTTTAAGAAACTGTAAATAATTCTTAATACTCTCATTTTGATTCTCCGACTTTTCAAGACTATGTTGTATTTCCTTCAAACACACTTCCTGGTGTTGTGCTTTCTAAATAAAGAAAAGAAATTATGATAATCAATAATAACGTTCATATCAAAGGGTAGAGTTATAATGTAAAATTTATACATACAATGATTAAATACATGAACTTTAATTTTTTAAGAGAGAATTCTAACATCTGATATGTGCATTAACAACTTATCTTAGAGCTCATTTTTCTTTAAATTTACAGCATAACTAAAGTACATACATGGTTGATCTTACTGTGATATAGTTTGTTGTAATACAGTCAACCCCAAATGATTACATATTTAACATGATTAACATAATATTTTATTTAAAACTGTCATAGCCTTTTTTCATTACATTTAACATGACCTACTTGAATACCAGTTTTTGCCATTTTCATATTTTATACCGTAAGACTTTTGCTGCCTTAAAAAGTGACAGAATTCTAATTTAGATAATATGAACATTTTATTTTTGGAATCCTTTAAAAATAAAAAGAACTCTCAATATTATAACAGGTGTTCTTTGAGGGAAAAAATTAAAAGCCCGATATCTTTTTTAAAAATATTCAGTTGCATATAAATTCTCAAGTAGATCTGTTCACTGAAAATGCTTCAGATAGACAGGCTACAAATAACATCCAGTTTCCAGATGAAATGTAAGCACTTAAGAAGAGCAATCTTTTATTTCCTTCCTATCTGGTAGTCAATGACACGTGATACCTTCTGAAACTGAATGATACCCCTTGGGGGCAGTGGAGTGGTATGAAGCAATGTGCTAGGCTGGGCTACGCAGTCACAGAATGAATACAGTGAATCTTTGTGAAACATCAGTTTTACTCAATAGTTTGGAGGGGAAAATATTAATAAGAACGCACTTCTACTGTAGGGGAGAATGTAAAATGTTCATGGATTTTAGGATAACCTATTAGACTTCCAAGACATTTCAGGCTTCAGCAGAATAGCCCGAGTTAAGCTTGGGTCTGTGCATTCGCTCTGCCCCAGCTGAAGCACTTGGGCAGAAAATCGGGAGAAGCCTGCCTGTGGGGGGCACTGTGGAGGAGACTAGAGTATAACCGGCTATGAGACGGGCTCTTGGGGTGCTTACAACTGAACTGGAGCTAGGACATCTCTACAAAGTAAATACTGACCTGCCCACGGAACTGTCCCCTGGAAGGGACAGAACACACAGACTCAGCAATGTCTAAATCTTTGCTTAGAATTCTAGATCTTTATTACTATAAAAATTATCAGGTTTAATAGAACACCACATTTTAAACTTATTTATTTTGGCAGATTTAACCAAGCACTGAGAACATTATAGAGAAACCCAACTCGTCTCACTACTTATTTCTTCAGAAGCTTTAATGACACGTTTTATAGTATCAGAAATTCTGATGGTGAGAAAAAAAATTTAAAAATAAATATATAATTAAAAGAGATTTAGAATAAAGAGCAGACCCACGCTACATTAAAAGTGAGAAATGAAAAAAAAAGTGAGAAATGGGAAAAAAAAAGTGAGAAATGTTTGTTCTGATTAAATTGCCATGGAAATTTTGATGGTGATAAAATTAAATTAATATTGCATGCCAAAAATCATTTAACTTTTGAACCTTTCCATGTTTTCAACTTTCTAGACACTTGGGAATGAAAAAGTAGTGTTTGTGGCATCTCCGGCTCCCAGAAAAGATAAAGTATCATCATTTTCTATGTCATCAAGTAGACTGTTTCCAAGTAATTTAGTCACGACTAGCGCTAGCTTCCATAGTATCTTATGCCAATTGACTATTTTCATGAATACTTAGGAAAAGACATCAGAACATTAATTAAACACAACCAATTTGAGATTCTCATTTCATGGCTGAGTGGCCCACAGCTCCTATCTTAAATGCAGATATAACAACACTGAATATTACTTACAAACTCATCGCTTTTTAAAGTATAATACTTATTACTCAAGACATATCAAAGTCTAACTCATAATAGTTTAAATTGTTTATCTTAAACAAATGAAAAATTCATACCAGAAATTCTTCAGTAGATTGTATCTGTAACTTTCATTAAGCAGCAGTTGTGCAAAAGTAATATGCAGGAAAGGGCCTGATGAGACTTTGGGGAAATGTGCTAGGAGCTACCAAGCATGCAGGGTAATAATTCTTTGGCATAATCATGACATTTAAAATTTTTATGATTTATATTATTTGTTATTCTTAATATTACCAGTAAAGAAAGAGTCCTGATTCCCCTCACTTCATACTTTAACTAAACTACAGGGTAAGAATGTTAAATGCAAATTTATTTTTTATGAAAATACATCAAACCATAGTTATACTTACACTGTTCATTTTGCAAACAAGTTGATTTTGTTCTTCATTTTTCTTTCTAAGCTCAGTTTCCAGATTTAATATTTTAATCTGTAAAGCCCTCTCTCTAGATGACATTTTCTCTATTTCTTCAGAAACCTGTAATTTTCATTAAAAGAGCAAAATAACTAAATATGCTTTCTTTAGAGTACGATCTAAAACCTTGACATACTTAGACTATACTTCTTTTTCTGAACACTTTAATTACAAAATGTTTAAAGATGTTCTATCTTAAGGAAACACACATAGCATAGATATGTTTACTTCTCTTTGCAGTAAAAGTATCTGTAAAAATTTAACCAGTAAGGAGATTGAACCAGTCATCAAAAATCTCCCAACAAATAAGAGCCCAGGGCCAGATGGCTTCCCAGGAGAATTCTACCAAACATTTAAAGAATTAATACCTATTCTCCTGAAATTGTTCCAAAAAATAGAAGTGGAAGGGAAACTTCCAAACTCATTTTATGAGGCCAGCATTACCTTGATCCCCAAACCAGACAAAGACCCCATCAAAAAGGAGAATTACAGACCAATATCCTTGATGGACACGGATGTAAAAATTCTCACCAAAATATTAGCCAATAGGATCCAAAAGTACATTAAAAGGATCATTCACTACAACAAAGTGGGATTTATTCCTGGGCTGCAACGTTGGTTCAACATCCATAGATCAATCAATGTGACAAAATACATTAATAAAAGAAAGAACAAGAACCATATGATACTCTCAATAAATGCAGAAAAAGCATTTGACAAAGTACAGCATCCTTTCTTGATCAAAACTCTTCACAGTCTAGGCATAGAGGGTACATTTCTCAATGTCATCGAAGCCATCTATGACAAACCCACAGTGAATATCATTCTCAATGGGGAAAAACTGAGAGCTTTTCCCCTAAGATCAGGAAAATGGCAGGGATGTCCACTATCTCCACTACTATTCAACAGCACTAGAAGTCCTAGACTCAGCAATCAGGCAACAAAAAGAAATAAAAGGCATCCAAATTGGCAAAGAAGAATTCAAACTCTCACTCTTTGCAGATGATATACTTTATGTGGAAAACCCAAAAGGCTCCACTCCAAGACTGCTAGAACTCATACAGGAAGTCAGTAAAGTGTCAGGATATAAAATCAATGCACAGAAATCAGCTGCAATTCTATACACCAATAGCAAGC
>CM052798.1:64551545-64636453 GCA_028533885.1 Nasua narica
CAATTCCAGACTTCAAGCTCTATTACAAAGCTGTAATCATCAGGACAGTATGGTACTGGCACAAAAACAGACATATAGATCAATGGAACAGAATAGAGAACCCAGAAATGGACCTCCAACTCTATGGTTAACTAATCTTCGACAAGGCAGGAAAGAATATTCAATGGAAAAAAGACAGTCTCTTCAACAAATGGTGTTGGGAAAACTGGACAGCCACATGCAGAAGAATGAAACTGGACCATTTCCTTACACCGCACACAAAAATAGACTCAAAATGGATCAAAGACCTCAATGTGAGACAGGACTCCATCAAAATCCTGGAGGAAAACACAGGCAGCAACCTCTTCGACCTCAGCCGCAGCAACTTCCTAGAAACATCTCCAAAGGCAAAGGAAGCAAGGGCATAAATGAACTATTGGGACTTCATCAAGATCGAAAGCTTTTGCACAGCAAAGGAAACACAGTCAACAAAACCAAAAAACAACTGACAGAATGGGAGAAGATATTCACAAATGACATATCAGATAAAGAGTTAGTATCCAAAATCTATAAAGAACTTCTCAAACTCAACACCCAAAGAACAAATAATCCAATCAAGAAATGGGCAGAAGATATGAGCGGACATTTCTGCAAAGAAGATATCCAAATGGCCAACAGACACGTGAAAAAGTGTTCAACATCACTTGGCATCAGAGAAATACAAATCAAAACCACAGTGAGATACCACCTCACACCAGTCAGAATGGCTAAAATTAGCAAGTCAGGAAACGACAGATGTTGGCAAGGATGACGAGAAAGGGGAATCGTCCTACACTGTTGGTGGGAATGCAAGCAGGAAAACAATATGGAGGTTCCTCAAAATGTTGAAAATAGAGCTACCCTACGACCCAGCAATCACACTGCTGGGTATTTACCCTCAAGATACAAATGTACTGATCTGAAGGGGCATGTGCACCCGAATGTTTATAGCAGCAATGTCCACAATAGCCAAACTATGGAAAGAACCTAGATGTCCATCAACAGATGAATGGATAAAGAAGAGGTGGTATATATATACAATGGAATACTATGCAGCCATCAAGAGAAACGAAATCTTGCATTTGCAACGACGTAGATGGAAGTAGAGGGTATTATGGTAAGTGAAATAAGTCAGTCAGAGAAAGACAATTATATGATCTCTCTGATATGAAGAATTTGAGAGGCAGGGTGGGAGGGTCGTGGGGGTGGGGGAGGGAAATGAAACAAGATGGGATCAGGAAGGAGACAAACCATAAGAAACTCCTAAATTCACAAAACAAACTGAGGGTGGCTGGGGGGTGAGGGGGTAGGGATAGGGTGGCTGGGTTATGAACATTGGGGAGGGTATGTGCTATGGTGAGTGCTGTGAAATGTGTAAGCCTGATGATTCACAGACATGTACCCTGGGGCAAATAATACATGATATGTTAATAAAAAAAAAAAAGTACCTACAAAATTAGCCTAAGATGGAATAAGTATATATATTTGCACTCCTCTGTGACTTAGGTAGGTGTTTTGCCCAACATTATATTTTTATAACCCACTGATACCAGCTGGCATGTTGTATGTATTTACATGCACTGTCCAGAGTGGGGGTGGAGCGCAGCAAGTTCTCATTCAGCGCGGACGGCAGACTGGATAGATGAGATAGGGGCAGGGCATGGGATGTAGACACTTCACTCACACACACATGAGACTGGTTTTTCATTCATTCACTCCCAAAGTGGTTCAAATTTGAGTTCTCTTATTTCTATGATTGCTTATTTTAGCAGAAAGTCTAGCTTAGCTATGTTCATCCAACAATTCAGATATGTGGGAGCCTATTTGCAAGAATGCTGGGTTGGAGCCACAAGAGTAAGAGTTGAGGCGGACTAGTTCAGGAGCAAGGAGCTAGGGGGAAGGACTGTCCTATAATCATGCTTCTGTAAACTCAGTTGTAAGTTATTATGAAGTAATTTATAAAGATTTCTTTTGCACCAATTCCAAGGGCCGTGGTATGAGGGATGCTAGCAGGATCTGAAGCTGTAGGAGAAAGAGACCTTGACAGTGTCCTCAGTGTGGACAATGGTGACAAGGCAGTGACAGCACTCCTCACTTGGCAGGAGCTAGAGATAGACAGCCCCCCATTCCAGTGAAGCAGAAGAGAAAGAAGGCAGACAAATCACTGGGGACTCCGAACACCTCTGAGAAGGAATCTGAGAACACCTAGCATTTCTGAAGTCCATATAGGCTGAACCCAAGAGGAAGTCTTTTTATTTTCTTCCCAAAGGTTGATGGGGCTAAGAAATCTGGATTAACTTTCTATTATCGGCAATACATTTTACAACTTAGCTTTTATTCAAGGATGTATCTTTCAAAGTAAATTTAAATTGGTTTCCCAGAGTTTAAATACGAATATGAATATGAATATATGTCACAAGATATATATACATATCTTGTGATGTAAGAACCACACTTCAGGGATATCAGATTTTATCTAACTTACATGGAATTGCCATTAACAGGCTTGAGAAAGACATGGGTTGAAGAGAGTTTAGAGGGGAAGATTTAGAATTTGGTATCGGACACGTTAAGTTTGACATGTCAAGTAAGTAGCAGAATATCAGTCTAGATTTCAGGAGAGAGGGAAGTCTCTAGTGGAGATACACATTTGAGAGTTGTCATGGGATAGACAATCTCTTTTCAGCATCATTCAGTCTGATGAGGAAACTCATCATCCCCATTTCACTAATTAAGAAACTAGAATTTGGAAAAGTGATTTACCTTGGGTTAGGGTGTAATGCGTCAGAGCCAGAATTCAAATACAGTTCCAGCTGGACTCCAAAGCCCACCTTAAGTCCTTTCAAGATTACATTTTCAAGTCATTCGATAAATTTACCTGTTCTTTAAGATCCTCTTGCGTCATTTCCCATCCCCCTCACATTAAACTAACAATGTCCTCTGGTGTGCCTTGTACCCTCCCTCTGTTGAAGCACCAACATGCTGGAAGACACTTGTCTGTTCATATATTATCTTCCCCCGGGGACTATGAGTGTCCCATAGTGTCCTATGAGCTGAGGCCAGGGCTGTTGGAGGAGGTTATCAAAAAAGACGTGACCTCCACGTGACCCATAAGCTGGACCTAGGCAGTTGCAAGCCTCCCACCCTCTCCCCTGCACTTGAAATATATGTTCTGCTTTCCTCCCCTGGTCCCTAGAAGCCACTCCAAATAAAGAGCCTTGAGAAAGGAATGTGTTGTTGAGGCTATTTGGACTGGGTACATGACTGAACCTACTTAAGGCCCTCTATATAAACTTCTAAGATTCTGTAGGTGTAGAAATTTACTCATCTTGTGGCCATCCAAGACAACTCTTGTGTTCCCTTGCTCATTAAACCTGTCACCTTCCAACAGGGAGTGGTTTGCCTCTTTCTACAGTCTCTCCCCGCCCTCTGTATACAGGTTTCCCATAACACCAGGGAAACTGCCAAGGAGCTTGTGAACTAATAAGGTTTTATTCATCTTCTAATCTCAAATACTAGTGGAGTGGCTGACACACAGTGAGATGTTTATTAAATGTTAACCAAATGGATTTAACTGGAATTTAATTCTTGCATGCATTTATGTAATAATATTGGTCAAAAGAAAAGGGAGTTGAAAAAAAAAAAAAAAAAGAAAGAAAAGGGAGTTGAGCTCTATAGCTCACCAGATCCTGATCAAAACCAAAATGCTCAACAATTTGCATAATTGCTTTGGTTTTATATAAAAAAAAAATGAAAAAAAAAAAAGGAGGGGTGAGCTCCTTCCGTGTTTTGCATCTCTGCCCTTTACCCTGCCACACCATCATTTACCTAGTGAAGTAACCGCACCAGTAACACAGCTACCCTGTCATCAGGATAAAAACAATAACTGTAGGTTTGGTAAGATGAGATATTGTCTGTTTAAAGAGACAACTCTTTGGTAAGCTAATTAAAAAGTTTCTAAATAAAGGCCATCTGTACCTTTTGTCTTCCTTCTTCTAAAGCAGCTTCCAGCTGTCTGGCCAATGCTGTATATTCTGCAGATTTCTCTTTAAACTTAAGATTGCTATGCTTAAGACATTCTTCTTGGTTTGCCAGCTTCTTTTCAAGCTCTTTATTTTCCGCATCCATCTGTTCTAATTTTCTTTTTACAGAAAACATATATTTTAAAATTATAGTGTGTAGAGAAAAATGTAACACCAATTTTAAGTCAATTTAATACTTACTGTTTAAGGTTTTCACACTTCAACTGAATAAGATAATTTTCCTCCTCCAGAGAAAGCTTTCTCAGAAGATTATGATTTGCATCAACCTAAAAAAGGAAAAAAAGTTTTCTTGGTTATTTTCTTTATAACCAACTTCCAAAGAAATCTATATACTTTATCGTTTGAATAATCATAAAAAAACAAGAAAACAGAAGTATTATTAATACTCCTACACAGAAAGAGACACAGAGAAATATTACATTGTTTTTTTTTTTGAAATATTACATTGTTAAAACACAAGCTCTTGAATTCCTGGTTAATGTCTCATGAAAAATCATCTACTAAAATTTTTTCTAAAAGACGGCAATTAATACATTCTGAACAATGCTTTCTTGAAAAAGGACGTTTATTTTATTAAGAAAATTTGAAAACTAAACAGTATTAATCCCCTATTGTTGGATATTTAGGTACTCTTACAATTTCTTGTTTTACCTAAAGACAGTGATTGATAATTGACTATGAAGTTGTAACTACAAGTAAAAACCGTATTTGTGAGAAACGAAATAAAACAAGCAAATCAACCAAAGATAATTTGCCGATACCAAGATAGAATTTTTTTCCCATTGCTTCAAAAGCTATACTTATTTTAAGAAGCTTGGAAAATAAAAATTTTCTCATAATTTAATTAATAATTCAGGTTATCTATGCAGATTTGCATTTTCCTAGAAAAATATCTTCTCAGAAATTTAAATTTAGCAAAATTTTGTTTGCATGCTTTTTAAAAACAGGATGCATTTCAAAATCAAAATCCAGATTACATTTGGAAGATAGACAGAGAACTGTTCCTAAAGTTGTTTTGCAAATAAAAAACACTTGCTACCTCCTTGCACATGCATCTTTGAAAAAAATAATTAAAGAAATATTTATTAAGCACTTACTCTGTGCAAGGCATTGAATTACCAGGTGACTATGTGGTGACTAACTGGGCACCCATGATCTTTGTTCTGATGGAATACAGAAGTATATGTTGGCAAAAAAAAATAGCTGAGAATAATTCAAATGAACTCGATGCATAATTCTAATTAAAATGAATTGTAATTTTTGTAAGGTAAATTACAATAATTTAGCTTATCCTGATGTCAATATATATATATATATATATGTAAACCCATGCTATTACCATGTTCTGAGATATCTAAATGTGGATTTGTGTGAATACACTAAAATGAGCAATTTTAGTTACCAATTTTTCACAATACTAAAAGAATAGCTTGCAGAATATTACAGTATCTGCAATAAACTGATAAACTGATGGAGATGGGAGTTAAAAAAAAAAAATAAAAAATCAACCCCTGACAGGAGTGCCCTCAACTGGTGAAATCATTCTGAAGTTTCCTTTAACCTAGCTAGCAGAAAGCAGAATGGCGGCCACCTGGCCCTGCAGCTCCCTAACGGTGCGCGCCTGGTCTGCACATTTCCCCTTGCAGTGCTGCAGACTCTCCTGACACTCGTGAAGCCTCCATTCCGCCGCCGTCAACGAGTCGCGGACGCGCTCTAACTCCTGCAGATGAGACTCCATCTGGCCTCTCATCTGAGTGGGAGCATTAGGGAAACAAGTGCAAGGTCACATATTCAGCATTAAGGTTTTTACTATCTTAAACACTAGATATGCTTATAATATAGTAAGTATTTTAGGCATAACGGTTTTAAACGAAAAGATTCAACCAAATAAATATGAATAAACATTAAGTTAGACTCGGCTAACGGAGAACACAAACCTCAGAAGTAGGCTGTACTTTGGTTTTCAAAAAGTTTGTTGAGTAACTAATAAATGCTGTATGTTGATTACATTATAATTAGAATTTTTAAAATAGTCTTCAAAAAAGTTTGGGAGTCAAGGCATACAGTTATATTAGCCTACAGGGAGAATGTTTAACCTACTTAGGAAAGCAAACTTCTCGATTCCTGTCATTTATCTTCAAGCACAGTCATTACTGGTAAAGCTGGTCGTTTGCTACTGTCCAGCCATCAGGCTAAAGTAACTGTCACTTGGTCATTCAATCTTGTAACTCAGATATTTCAATAAGAACAGCCTTGCTGCACTCACTTTAGTCCAGACTGGTGGGGTTACGGTGTATTATGTCAAGATAGCTCATATCATCAGTCCTTTCAGTCATTTCATCATTAAAATTACTATGAGCAAATCTCTAATTTTATCTACATTCACCCCTTTGGTCACTGCAGTGCCTCACCGTGGCACTTTTGTGTAGATGTGACAAGAAGCACCTCGAAGAAATGCTTACACGGTTAATTAAGAAAAAATAACCAGACATACGGCATGTAGGATGTTTACAGGGAGGAAAACATAAGAGCCAGAGTCTTTCCCTGAGACAGGGAACACCTAGAGCTACTGAGCACATCTGGCATTCTTGATCACAAAAGATAAAACGAGAACAAAGCTTACCTCTGGGTCCCCAAACATCTGAGAGCCCATGAGGAAACCAGGAGACTTAACGGTGGAAAAAGAAAAGGAAAAATTTCATCTTAAAAAATGACTTTTCTGGTTTAATACCAGTTACAAGACACTGTGACCCATGGCATCTGAAAATCATAGACTTCTGCCCCATCAGCCTCCTGAATGGATTTTTTAAAAAACTTTTATTTACAGTGCTGCCTAGCGGAAGAGGAGACTGCCTTGTGAGAGAGAGAGAGAGAGAGAGAGAGAGAGAGAGAGAGAGACCAGGACACATGAAATGCTAGGCATGCTGCTAAAAATAGATGAAAAGTAATTCTAAGAAAGTAGTAAGTTGCATGTCTGGTGGGTTATCTTTATCTCTGTTTAACCAGCAGAATGCCTGCTCTCGCTGACCTCTTCTTCACACTGTGTCTCACTCAGACTTCTCAATCCCAAGATGTGGGGGCAACCCAGAGACAGTCACCTTACTACACTCAGTTGGAAGTGACTGGTAACATCCCATCATCTCTCCAACCAGGAGTCAGTGTCCTACGACTTTCACTACTTTCTTACCAAAACAACATAAGAAGACCCAAAGAGGGATGCGGCTTCATTTAAAAAGTTAAAAATATTCACAAAAACGTCATAACTTACCAACACTGGCCTTCCCCTCATTCTGTTGCAATGGGGTGATAAAAGGGAAATGCTGCTGCTTTTTTAAATATTATTTTTTTTCCAAAAAACATTTAGCAGCAAATATTTACTTACTTTGTAGACACAAAAGATTTAGTACCCAAACCAAAAAGGTAGGATTAAAAATGAGAGATATTCAAGTTTGCATACATACGGCTGATGAAGGCAGTGGTAAGTGATAACCATTTTTTTAAGATGTATGAATCTGCTCTTATATCAGAAAAATTAGACATTTATGCTGTTTTCCAAATATTATGGAAAAAGTAAAAAAACATTCATACAAACAAACATTTCAAGCCTGGAAGAAACATTATCTCCATAGAAAACACACTCCTACAGAGCTCAAAGACAGATAATTCCTAGGTCAAAACTAGGGAAAATGATCATAATGAAAGAATATGTATAATATTCACAAGGTACAAAACATATAAATATTATTTTATTGCTTTAAACATCAAACTCACCTTCTCTAATTTTTTATTTTTGCTTTTTGTAATTAGGTTATTTTCACGTAGCAAATTTTTACATCTGCTTTTTACCATTTCAGCTGCCTCTTGTAATTTTTGTATCTGAAAATAAAATATATGACAGCAACATATTTTATTAAGGCCATAATGTAAATTAAATTTTTAATTTTAAACAAATCATTATTTCCCTATCAACACCCTCAGTATCTTTATCGAATGTGATTCCAACTTTAAGAATTGCTCAGCACTCTATTCCAATCTACAATCCTTTTATCATTTACCTGTCTTTTCCCATCAATATTTCTAGACCCTCCCCTTGAGACTGAATATTAGAGATCTTTATTTGCAGGTCAAGGTCACTTTAAAGAATAATAAAAAAAAAATCTGAAGACTAAGGAGTAATTGCAATATGCTGACATGTATGTCCACATGCAGATTTGGGAAAAGTCAGATATATTACAACAAAATAAAATACATCTACATTTAAACAATGCTCAAAAAAAGAAAAAAATTCTGAGGCTTTTCTACAGAGCCCAGAGCCCAGAACATGCACATTATTCTTGCTGATGGATTAAGCCCAAACACTCAGCCGGAGGGCCCAGCTGACATTCTCGGTAACAGGCGCACAGTCCGCCATAGCCACAGCCTCCGTCTTACCTCTGGTAAGCTCGGGGTGACTGCAGGATTCTACCTGGATGTCTTGACTCCATCTTCCCATCTAAACCATCCAGATGAACTTCCTGCTCACCTACAGGATAGCCTACTTGAGCTTTAACCTTTAGTTCATTATTCTTTAATTCAAATGCTCTCTCTTCCAGTAAAACTCAGCTCTCTATTGACCAGTTTGTTACCATCACTAAGGACCTGCATAAGTCTCATCTTCCTCATAAAGTTTTTCTTGAATATTACATTTCCAAAACATAAGGTTTTCTGTGAACTGCCATTGAACACAGCTCTATTCCATATACATTTTTTCACAGTTCTTATCCAGGTCTTTCGTGTGAATAAAGCAGAATTTTATTTATTGGGAAAGAGAGAGTGCTAAGTTTTAATAACCCTAGAAGGGAGTCATTATTCTAAATCAATACCATTAAATATCTAAGATGATAATATAACTAAGTTTAACAAGATTTTACATAAAATCTACATTACACCTACATAATTAACTTTAGATCTGCTTTTCGGAATAGCCAATAGATACACAGTCAATGTTTGAATCAGGAATGAGCAGAATCATCTACTTATATAAAAATATGTGGGACCTGAAGAAATATGGGACATATAATCTATCATAAGATAATAGCTCTTTCTTCAATTCTGCTTATTTAGATCATAAAAAAATACAGTGCTGTAAATTGCCTACAAATTTAACAATAAAATCAGTGCAATACTCACCTGAGTTTTATATACTTCAGTAAGGGTTTTCTGCTGTTTTTCTACTTCTTGCAATTCTAAAAGTTCATTTTCAACAGAAACCACCTCATCCTTCAAAGCATCAAGTGTAGTCTAGCAAGGAAAATATAAACAGATTTTATAAATCATTAGAATTCATCTATACTCCAGTGCTAGGATTATAAAAACACAACTCATTTATCAAACTCATTTAATCATTTTTATTGCATATAATTACCACTTAAATTGAAGAATTTTCAGAAGTCAGTAATACTCATGAATAACTGTAAGACTTACATAAGACATATATTTTTAAAATTTTCTAAAACTTTTAAGACCATGTTCTCAGATGGGAAGGCTCATACTATTTGACATATCAGTTTTTTCCAAATGGGTAACACTTTAAATGCAATTTCAACCAAAAGTATAATAGTTGGGAGGAGGGGGAATATGACAAAATTAATTTTAAAACCCATATGGAAAAATAAATGGGAAAGTCTGAAAGGAATATTAAGGTAGAGAATCTCAGTACTTATTAGATATTAAGATGTATATACGAAGAACTAAAAATTTGAAGATAGCAACATAAGAATATCGAGGTCAATGGAAAACAGAAAAATACACTAAAGTTATATTTATTATATGATAAAGATTGAATTTTTAAGTCAATGAGAAAAATATGGATCACTAAATAATGGTAATAAGACACCTGTTTAACTATTAGAAAGAAAATAGATGAACTACTTGTCTTCATCCAACATTATATTTTATATTCATTTGTATTTTAAAAATAAAGTTTTAACATTTTTCAAAGAGGGTACAGCTAAAATTTTGATTTTATGATAGCAAAAGCCCTACTAAGCATAGAATCAAAAGAAGATACCAAGTACTGTAAGGGTTTGGGATTTTACCCTCCAAGCTGACAAGTGAGCCTGGAACAGTTTCATGCATGTTAGCAGAAGACACAAGACTCCTGGGTCAGAAACACAAAACTTGATCAAGCAAGAGCAGTAGCCAGATGTCACATCTGCATTTGTCTCCCAAGCCCCAGCTCCCCCAGGGCAACACAATGTGGGCCAGATGACACCCGCACACGCAGTGGGAGGCACTAGCAGAGGGGCAACCCCGAATTTAGGGAACCCAGATCTCTCATAACAAGCAGTAAGCATGTCTACCCTCTGGTAAGAAAACATGGCTATCTCCCAAGGGTGCTCACTATACATCCTTGAAAAGATAGGCTAGATTGTAGGCAGTCAGTGCTTCTACTTCTAAGATGTGCAGAAATGTGAGAGACTTAACAGAAGGCGTAAAAGAAAAAAAAGTACCCATACGTATGTGTAAATATATCTCTCCAAATTTCATTGCCCTCTCAAAAAATTTAAGAGACCAACAAAATGTAAAAGAGAGTAACAAGTTATGACAAAAGATTAATACCCTTAATACAGGGTTCTTATATATTAAAAAAGACATAAAATAATGAATAGGTAATTCATAAAGGCAGAAATGTACACGATCAATAAATACATGAAAAAATATGTTCACTAGTTATCAAAAAATGCTCTAGACACTGGATATTCTTCTATTAATGAAGAACCAAAAAATTCCTTCCTTCATGGGGATTATGTACTCCACATAGCCACAAAAAGGGGATAGATGAACAAAAAACAAGAATATGAAGTAAAATATACCATACACAAAAGCAGGATAGGAATGACATGTTGAGGATGGGCCAGGGAGGCCTCCGGAGAAAGGAACTTTTGAGCAAACACTGAAAGGAAGTGTGGCTCTTTGAGGGAAGAGAACTCCCACAGAGAAAGGCAATTGTGGGATAAGCTCCAGCCAGTTAGGGGAAAAACAGCAAGGTCAATGTGGCAGGAAGGGAGAAAACAAAGGGGAGAATGGAAGGAGATGAGGTCAGAGAAATACTGGAAAGTCAGATGGAATAATGCTTTGTAGGCGTTTATTAACCAGATTATCATTGGAGGGTCTTGGGTGGAGCAGTGACATGATCTGATTTACATTTTTATGGGAACTACGCTATGGTGAACTGAAAGCTGACTGTAGCGGCTAGGGCAGACGCAAAGGGGGCTCAGGAAGTCACTGTAACTATGAGAGATGATGGTGGCTTAAACCAGGACGACAGTAGTGGTGCTGGGGAGAGATGGTCAAATCCTCATCTGTGTAAAGTAGATCCGCTGACAGACTGGAAGCAGGTGGGAGAGAGAGGAGTCAAGGTTGACACCAGGTGAAAGGACAGACGATTGCTGTTAACTGAGATGAGGACAACTGTAGGATGAGACATTTGGGGGAATAAAGGAGCTCAATTTTAAACATGCTAACTTTGAGACACCTATTAATATCCAAATGGAAATTTTGAGTAGGCAGTAGAAGATATATCTGGAATTCAGGGACAAGGTCTAGGCTAGACATATAAATTTGAGAGCCCCCAGGATATAGAAGGTACTTCAAGTCCCAATAGTAGATGAGATCTTCTATCAAATTTGGAGAGATTGGTTTTAAAATTGTCTAGTACTAGAAAAAATATAGGGACTCATATGGTGGGTAATTTGGAAATATATAACACTAAAAATGAGCCTCCCTTTTGACCATATAATTATAATCCTGGAAATTTATCCTAAGAAAACAGATACGCAAAGACTCCAAGAAACCACCCACATTTTTATTTATAGTAGCAAAAAACTAGAACTAGTCCAAAATCCCCAAGACTATATGGTAAAATGGTAACTTTAGTTTCTTTGAGTTGTGAGATTACAAGTGACTTTTAAATTTTTCCCTTTACGCTTTTCTGTTTTTTTCAACTCTTTATAATGAACAAATAGAACTTATAACCATGCAAATAAACTCTTGCAATTTCAAGAGAAGAGGTCACTGGGTCTTGGAAGCAATATCAGCTAGATTCTTTTTTCATTTGAAATGTTAAAATCTAAAATTATTCTGAAGTCATTAAAAGTAACAAATGCAACATCTAGGCAATTTTACATTGCAGAAACATATGCCAAATGCACTTAGGTTTTTTCCTTAAACAAAAATCGAAAGAATAATCCATTAAAAATACATATTTCTGAATTATTAATAGAAAATAAGATGCAAACTTTAACTCAATGATTGAAAGTAATTTAAAATTAATTCCACTTACCATTTGACTAAAAATTTATCATTTTATAATTATATTGAGATTTATAATTGATGAAATATTATTCTAATCCTTTCTCTCTGAATGTTATCAAGGAAATTAAGAAAATAACATAATAAAATTGCTTCCTCCTCCAAGATAAACATTTTAAGCATTCATGCAATAAATATTCATGGAGAGCTAAGTGTATGTCATACCTTCCCTGGGCAATCTGGGCATTCAAAGATGGGAGTTTATAAGGAGAGACTCATCCTAATTGAAAAGACTTTATGTTATTATCAAGTAGCACTTGAGCTGAACTAAGGTAGGTCTTAGGTACTAGGAAAATGATTCCAAACTGTGAATATAGTAAAACTATAGGAAGGGATATAGGAAAACATGAACAAATTGCAGGAAATAATAAGTATTCACATTTGGCTAGAGACCAAAATAACTAAAAGACTACATTCTTTAGTCTTCCTTATTGGGGCCATGTGCCTGAATAAGTAGAAGAGTAGAGTGGTATGGAACTTATAGGAAGTTTCCCTAAGGAGAGATGAAAAAAAGGGGGTGGGTAATAACTCATTTTTCTCCTCCTTGTAATTGTACTGCCTGAAATTTGGCTATAACGGCTGGAGCTCAAGCAATCATTTTGGATCATGAGGGTCATAACCTAAGAAAGGCAGAGGAGTTAAAAAGAGGGTTGATTCTCTGATGCCACATCTGCTTTGAACTGCCAACTCTGGCCTTTTTACATAGATTCTTTTCTTTGTCCTATTTACTGTCCTCCAAAAATAGTATTAAAGAACTGAAAATGATGTGTCATCTTTTTTTTTTTTAAGATTTTATTTATTTGAGAGAGAAAAAGAGAGAGGGAGAGCACAGAGGGAGTGAGAAGAAGAAGCAGACTCCTTGCTGAGCCAGAAGCTGATGTGAGACTCAAACCCAGGACCCCAGGATCATGACCTGAGCTGAACGTAGACACCTAACTGACTGAGCCACCTAGGCACCCAGATGCAGTCATCTTTAATCAAGACTCATTTGGTTACTTGTATCTCTGAGAACTCAATTTTTTTTCTCAGAAAGTATAAAAACTTCCCCATTTTTTTCTCTGGTACACATACAAACCAATTATCCCTGGATTTGATTAAGTTGGAAAATTCTTTCTGGTTATGAAGCAGCCAGGAACATACTTTCTGGTTTCAAATAGACCAGGCCTGAGGTTATATCCTATTGTAACCATGACACCTAGAAAAAATCTTACGCACTAAAGTTAATATAATTTTGGATGATTCAACAGCTAAAATTGAAAAACAAATTTTTTAGAAGTCAAGACAGTTACTCAACCTATAAATCTTATTTAATATTGCTAAAAACAATTTTAACATATATCTGTGCATGCAACTATAAACACTTAAAAATCTATATACAAAATGTGTGTCTCTATGTGTATATATAGATATATAAATATGGATATATATGTACCTGTAGAAGTTGCATATTATAATGATCCTCTAATACCCTCACAAACATAAAGGAAAAAATAACGCAAGAGCACTATCTTAATCATGCTACCATTCCAGCTACTTCTACTAAGTTGTCATTAGACAATATATACACATACAAACACAAACACACATTACCTTTTTTTAAAAAAAGGATTTTATTTTTAAGTAATCTCTACACCCAGTGTGGAGCTCAAACTCACAACCCCGAGATCAAGAGTTGCATGCTCTACCAACTGAGCCAGCCATCGCCCCAGGACACACATTACCTTTAATTTTGTATTCTCAAGATTCAGAGTTTCATTTTCATATTCAATTGAGTGAAGTTTTCTAAGAATTTCTTCACATGAATTTTTTCCAAGGTCTTCCACTTTCTTCAGGTCTTCCAAAAGGTTCGTAACTTGTCTTTATGAGATAAATGATATATTTTACAAAAGTCTTGGAAATTTTCATTCAAATAGTGCTTTATAAGTATGTTTCTGAAATTATGTTGGTAGTATATGCAGTTTTAAACTTAGTACAAGTCACAGAACAAGGTGAACAGGAAGCAGTTATCTACCAGGCTACTACCTGCGTAACCTTGATTAGCAATAATCACCCACTGATGATGCCAGTGAAAAATTACACACCATTCTCTCTGCTAGTCAGTAAAATGTCTGAGCTATTATCTTCAGTGGCCATCTGTCTCTCATTCACACACGTGCACATACATATATACAATCTCAGGGCCAAGGTTAAATAAAAGGATCAAGGGAGGCAATAAATCACCTTTAGAAGCAATTTATACATGCTAGTTTACAATGATAAAACTAAAGAGAATATACAGAAAATAAAACATTTAAAAACAAATGTGCAGGGTTCATTATTTTTAGTTTATCAGTAATAAATTTCAAAGCATACAACACAGGCAGTTTTGCTCATTGATTTTGTTATGCAATTAAGGCGCTTTAAGGAACAATAATTTTTAGGATTTTGAAAGCATTTGTGCTTTTATTGTAAACTCTGCTATATATTCTTACTTACACATTCTTGTTTGGTAGAGAACTATCACTTCCATTTTAAGATAAAGTAGTGTTAACATTTAACTGCAAATAATAGATAACACATACCCGATTCCAAATACCAACCTACAAAGTTCAAAATGTGAACACCAATGCACTTTTTAGTGGGTAATGATTTTATTGTATTTTTAGGATAGAATAAGAAAAGTTTTTGGGCGCCTGGGTGGCTCAGTTGGTTAACCTACTGCCTTCCGCTCAGGTCATGATCCTGGAGTCCTGGGATCGAGTCCCATATTGGGCTCCCCCTGCTCTGCAGGGAGCCTGCTTCTCTCTCTCCCTCTGCCTCTCCCCCTGCTTGTGCTCTCTCTCTCTGTGTCAAATAAATAAATAAAATCCTTAAAAAAAAAGTGCTTTAAAAAAAGTTTTTAAAATTATAAATAGCAAAAATATCAAATCATGTGGACAAACTTCACCATAAGTAACCCAGAAGAACCAAAATGCAAATTCTTACAGAGGAAGGAACTGAAAACACTTCTATTAAACCATAAAAAGATTCTAAATTTTTTCTTACTTTTGCATTGTTTCAATCTGAACTTCCAATTCAGTTTTTTCTATTACAATTTTCTCATAATGACTTTTCCAGGCATTGGAAGCTGAAATTGTTTCAGACAGCTTGGCTTCCTAAAAAATACATCAAGTACTCATCTTGTAACTGAGTAACACTTTGGTTTTGCGCAGGGCTCTAAACAAAAATACAACATAAACAAGGAAACAATTATCCTATAAAGGATGGAATTTTTGATATGGAAAATTTAGGAATACAGAATATAGGAAATTTTTAAAGTTTGATGTTGATAATATCTTTATATTAGTATTGTTTTATATGTGCATAGTGACAGTTCCAACATAATATTTTAAAGATGTTGATATAACTATTTTCAAACAATATTTCACAACTAATGAAGATAACTTCCTTCCTATTTCTTGAACTTTTCATTTTGCATTCTATATATAAAAGATGCTAACAAGCACATAAACATGAGAGGAGAAAGAAGCCTTCTACTGATATATATTTAGAAGCTCTCTGCAATTCCACAATTCCACAGCATTTAATAATGCAGCCTTATTTATTGTTGCTTTAATGATGTCAAGCTGTTTTGTAGAGGTCACCCCCATTGACCTTCAAACACTGTTATTGTCAACAAAGAGAAGAAAACGGTAGTAGCGACTTATCCACTTTGAATGTGAGCTCCCAGAGGTAGAAATTTTTGTTTGTTTCGTTCATTGCTAGGGCCCTGAATAGTGCCTGGCATACAGAAGACACTCAATAAATAAGTGCCAAATGAATTTATTCTTTACAAACTCACCTACTGAGCTATAGTCACTGTGTCCCCTGTCTTACATTCTATAGGACAACAAACTCACTGGGAAGACAACAATACCAATAATTATTAATCAGAAGACCCAGAAGCAATAATGATAGCAGTTAGTATTTACTGGGGGCGTCTTTCTTTCCTTCCACCATTCATCCAGTCACAGAATAAGCATTTATTGAGCATCTACTCTATGCTAGACTTTTTTGGTTTATGCTTTTTTACAGTAATATTATTGATATGTTGAATAAAGCCTAGTAGTCTGTTTTCATATTTTATGTAAATTGAATTTTAATTTGCACAATGAAGTATATAAGTTGGGCTATATACATATATATAGTATAAGTTAGGCAATATACTATAATGTAAAGATATTTAGAAATTTTGTCATAAAATAAATGCCATGAAAAGAATTCAAGATATGACATGACTGTTGTGGGACTACTTCAAAAGGAGTGGTCAAGGAAGGCCCCTCTGAAGAGATGTCAATTAAAAAGATACCTGAATGATTAAAAAAGAACCAGCTATTGTGAACCTAAGAAGAACATTACAGCCAGAGATAAGAGCAAACATTAAAACTCTACGCATTAGAGGGATAGAAAAGAGGCCAACATGGCAAAAATGTAGGACGGCCAGGCATTGTGCTTTGACATATATTTTCTCATTTATTCCTCCTTACAATCATGAGATAGGAATATTATTATCTCCTATTTTATAGATGAGGGAGCAGAGTCTTAGAGAGGTTAAGTACCTCACCAAAAGTCACAAGATGAACAAGCAGAAGAGCCTTCCTATACCATGATCTGGGGTATGCATGACATGATACTATTTAAACATGAAAATCCCGAGAATGTTAATGACTTGATTAGGTCGCACCACTCAAGAATATTTTCAAGCATTCAACTCGGTCTAATGACCTTCTAGATTATGAACTCAGTCCTCAATTCTTTGTCTAGTTAAATTCTTCTGTCTAGTTAAATTCATCTGTAAGTGTTAACACTCGAGCTTATAAAATATTAAATTATTTTGTTTACATAAGAGTTTATGCAAGTCCACTTTCATTTCTAAAAGCCTCTAATAATTCCGTAAGCCTTAACATTGGTTTTTATGAGGTGGAATACCCATGCGACATTAAAAAGAGTAAACATTTTATTAACTGCTAATTGAATAAATACAATAATTCATCACAAACAACAAAGCACTAAGCCCAGTTTTCAACTTTGTACTACACCCAAAGATAACTTTCACATGGTGTGTTTACGTCAGTGAATGGCTTTAAGTGCATTACAGAGTTCAAATGAAGTGAATTACTGAATACAGTCATATGGTCTAATAACATAAATCAGCATTTCCCAAACTGGTGTTCCTTAGAACCAGATCCAAGAGTTGTTTTGCGGGTAAAACAAGAGTTCTGTGGTTAAATAAGTGGTGAGAAACTCTGAGTTCAAAACTCTTCATTATGCTGTTTTACTTTGCCTACTCAGGGCCTTTCATATGCTAATGTACACTGTCCATTTCCAACGGGGAATCTGTATGAAGTGCTATCCTAAGCTTGCCGTAGATGCTTTGGGACACTTTTAATATATCCTTTAATAAAGTTCCCAAGGAAATACTGATATAATTCAATATGCAAATGTGACATTTTCTGTAACCTTTCAAAATAAAGACTAAAGCAAAAAAGTGTGAGTAAAGTCTTCCTAGTATCAGTAGCACTAAGATTATTATATTAAGCAGTAGGACATTAACAACACAAATTAAGTACATAGAACAGTTAAGAAAGAATGTATATACTTACCTGATCTCTAATTTGGGAGGTAAGGTTTTCCATGTCTCCAGTAAAGTGTTTAAGTCTCTGTCTGTAAATTTTAGATGCCTTCTTTAGAGCTATAGTTTTTTGCTTACTCGATTCTTTCATTGCTACAGCGTCATGCTTATTCTTTCTCAATTGTAAATTCCATTCAGTTATCTTGGTTTCCAAGCTCTAAAAAAATATTAGTAGTACTTAAATTATTTTAGAACTCCAATGTTTATGTCAACATTGTAAAAATATGTAAATAATCTTCCACAGATTTTATCAAAAGGATTAATCATAGGATTAATAAAAACAGTAAAGAAAGGTGGTTTCACCAATGTTTATTTGTAACAGACAGAATGCAAATTTAAAATATATAAGCCTACATAAAACCAATCCTACTCTTATTAAAGATACTAATATTGGTGATTACTATATAAACATTTTTTAAACTTTTGTAATTAACTAGAACTTGTTGAAATTTCACATCTAGAATATTATACATAGTACTAGTTACTGAAAATCAAAAAACGGTAATTAGCTGGAAACAATTCAAACAAATACACAAAACTCAAAGGAATCAGTAGCCCCCTATATACGTTAGGACTCTTCAGTTGCAATGGTAAAGGCTTAAGGGACATATGATCAGAATCTATAGATCACAAACGATGTAAATGAGATAGACTTATTTAGCAAATTTTAATTCACTGGAATTAAGGGGCATGCCTTGAGACTTAAAAGAGTTACATGCAGGGCAACAAACGTACTGCTTTATCCAATAAGTAGTAACTGTATGGAAGTTACTATTCCAAGACTGAACAGGCTTAGATGAATAACTATCAGATCCATAAGAGTAAGGGTGAAAAGATGTTTGAGGGTCATGTTTCTATCCATTGAATTTGATGGTGTTAATTGGCATGACTGTTTCCTTACATAACTAGAGACAGAATAATGGCCAGGTGGATGATGGATATGATTTAGTGTGATAACTCTCATGCTTTTATTCCAAATTATTTTTAAGACTTTGTATTTAAAGTATTTGACTATTAAATATCTAAGAATTTAGAGACCTAAGATTTTAATGCTTTTACATTTTTTTGTGAAAGTTGTATAATACTGAAAAAAATTATTACAGAATTCAGGTTTTAGTTTAAAATTTCTTGGACAATCATTTTAATGAAAAAATCAAAGGAGTCACAGTAAAAGACTCAGTTTTATATTTAATTCCATGATCAATCAAAACTATGTTTTTTTTTAAGATTTTATTTATTCATTTGAGAGAGAGCAAGAGATAGAGAGAACACAAGCAGGGGGAGAGGCAGAGGGAGAGGGAGAAGTAGACTCCCTACTGAACTAGGAGCCCAAACATGGGGCTCGTCCCAGGACCTGGAGATCATGATCTGAGCCGAAGGCAGATGCTTAATCATCTGAGCCACCCAGGCACCCCAAAAAACTATGCTTCTTAACTTCCACTAAGATTTAGATAAAGAAGTACATATTAAATAAGATTAAAAGACTAGCCCTCTTTCAAAAGTGAACTCGGTAGATTAAGACAAGCAACAAATACTGTTAAACAGTCCTTAGAAATCTACTTAAACTAAAAATCCCAAGAAATGTTTTAATAAGTAGTTGGGGGAAAACAAGAAAGAGTAAGAGCAGTATAAGTCTACTTAAAAGAACAGACTCCACAGGAAATAGAGCTGCCATTCCTTTAGGAAACCACAGGGTGTCATGAGCACACCATGAATAATTGCTATACTTTACTAAACCATTTTAAACACCAAGGTGAAATAAATTTTTTAGAACAAGATTCCAGTCAGGACTTCCTCACTAGATTTATCCTATCCCATATTTGAGCACTATTAGGGAGTATACTAAACTATCAAATTATTTTTATGGTTTCGAAATAAATAACTCTTCAGATCTTTTGCCAAATGAATGGACATATATTTTAAAGTCAACGATTTGCCTTTCCCTATTTCCAAGGAACTCTATATGCTGCATATTATAAAGATAATTATTCTGCGTCTTCTAAATTGTGAATATATTCTATTCCTAATTGCTATATTATAAAGATCTAGAAAGAAAAATAGGTTAAAGTATCTTTGGGATACTTCTCAGAGAACTAAAACGTAAATTTTTAAAAGACCTATTATAACGAATTGACTCAACTGAGTCAAAACTAACATATTAAATGAGATTTATGTTGCCAAACTGAATTCATTATCTTTGTACTCCAAAAAGAACCTTGTGAAACCTAAATCGAAGAACTAAATTCTGACACCCCCCCCCCATAAGTTAATGCCTTAAATTTCAAAATTATGTGTTAGAGGGAAGGTAGAAAAATCAGCAACCTAATGCAACTTCTTGTAATTATTTCTAAACAGTAGAGGTTTTGTACAGAAATTTAAACTCAAAGTATTATGAGAATGTCATGGCAAAAATCTTAAGATTTTTAGTCTTATAGTCTCTAAATTATCATATGAAAATTGTTGAAATTAACTTTAAAAAATCACTTAATATTTCATTTTTAAATTGAAGAAAATGTTTTCAAAAATTTCCCCAACTGCTACTTGAGAACATAATTACAACTTGTGTAAGATAAATTGTGACAGATGATTATCTCAGATGTCAAATCACATGTATTCTATAAATTCATCTGTAATGCCCTACAAAACCCATGCAAAGGACACACGGAGTCCATGGGGGAAAGTGCTAAAAAGCACACGTAGGACAAAGGACAAATTTTACATTTCGCATAAGGCTGCTTAATGTCCTCCTACTGGGCAAAAGTTTTTCATCCTTGATTAAAAAATAAAAAGCCAAAACACCCCAAGCGTAGTCTTGAAAAATGCCACAGGTTCCAAACATCTGCCATGATTCAGGAGTGCAAAAACAACCAGAAATTTAATACCGATGTTCTCACACTCAATGGGGGTTATCATTGTACACTGCTCTCCTCCAAGAGAGAACACTACTTCTTTTCCTTTGGCAAAAATAATGACAATAGATCCAGTTAGCTTGTGTCATGTCATAGTGACCTCAAGTTCTTATTTTAAAGTGCCTGTGAGGCTTCCAGAAGAACATTGAAACCACTGAGTTTTAAACCAAAATATTCCCCTCAATGACACCGCTAAAAAAACTGCACAACAAGAATGTTACTCGGTTTTCTAAACACCAAAGCTACATAACTGATTTTAAAGTTGTTACCATTAGTGACAAACATAAAAATAATAAACATTTACTGACTGCCTACTAAATGTGAGTATGTATTTATGCGCAGATGTAGAAAATAGACAGGAATACTATATCCCAAAAATATTAATAATGGTTTCAGTGTTTTTAAATTATTTTAAACTTTTCCTTTGTATTTTACAAATTGTCCACAATAAACACAAATTAACTGCATAATGGGAAAGATTTTTAAAGTAATTCAAGCTCTATAAATCCTTCCTAGACTGGTATTAAACAGAGAGAGCATTTATATCTTTGGATTTAGAACCAAATCTTTAGAAGGGCCAGAAATCTTGAGATTTGCCTCAAATATGTATTTCCCATGGCAACACTTAAATTGAATTCTTCCAAAACCACCAAATTCCAGAACTAAGGAAAGGCTTTATAGTTGTTCATTAATTTTATCACTTAAGTTATAAAAATGACTGAATATTTATAACCTTTATGTATTCTTTTAACTTATCATTCTCTGCTTCCTTTTTATGAATTTGGAGCTGTAGTCGTTCATGTACCACTTTTACTGATTGTGAAAAACGGTTTGCTTTCAAAGCATTTGCCTGTAACAAACAAAAAAAATGTGTTATTTGATAATTTCTCCACAATCTTTAACTTTATCCACATTTAGACATGATCTAAAAAGTTGATAAAAAGCAAAGTACCACTTTACATTAACCATGACCCTATTTTAAATTGTATATAAAACTACAGGAAGGTCCCCCTCCCCCCTTTTATTTAATGGCTCCTGATAATCTCCTTTTAAAAAGTCCTACCTAGCCTAAGTACATTATATCTAAAATGCTCCTACAAACATGAAAATTCTTAAATTAAAGAGTATAAATTAATACTAAAATTTAAATACAAATTTATTCATAGTTCCTAATAGATAGTGATTTATGCCAACTACCTAAGTTAAATACCATAAAAATCTTTAAAAAAGAAACTTCAAAAAAACTTGTAAAATATCCCAATAATATAAAAACACTTCTGTGCCTATTTCTGAGGATATGGGGACTGGGATGGAAAGAAGGAAAAGAGGGAGTCAATATTAAGAAAATATAGTGAATTAAGCTCAAAATTTGCTTACCTTTTCATTCTGAAACAAACAAGAAAGTTCTTGAATATAGGTCTCCTTCTCAAGTACCTTCTTCTTAAGATTCTTTGGCAAATATAATGTAAGAGTTAGAAATACCTCAATTTGGATAATGTTGGCTAATTTTATAAAATCAAACAGCATATAAATAAAAAATGTCAGAACAGACACAAAGTGTAAAAAAGACTTACGGTAGTTTCACTTTCATTATCAGTTAGCTTCTCTAACATGCTGGATAAACTGTCTCCTACCTATGAAAAAAAGATACTATAAATCAGTATTGACAAACATATTTCTCTATATATAAAAGTAGAAAGAGGAAAAAGCATCATTTAAGAAATTAATATGGACAACTATTATGCACAGTTTAGATTTTTAAAAAGAAGTCATCAGATGGATTTTTGCTTAAGTGTTCCAAATCATCTTTTGTCCATGGTTTATGAAATTATATACTAATTTCTAAGTAACACCTCAAACAGTACAAGCCAATGATACAAAACCCACAAAAATCTTGTATACAAAGGAAGCTCACTGTGCTGCTTATAAATAGGCAAAAAATATAAACAACCTTAATTCTAGCAAGTAAGAATTTTTTTAAGGAATCACAGCACATTAGTAAAAGAATTCTATGTACACACTTTGAGAACATAGAAAAATGTTTATTCATTTTGAGGGTCATACTCCTGCTTGAGAATGTGAAAAAGCTATAAATTCCTTTCACCCAAAAGCATTTTTGCCATGTACATATAATGCAAAATTGCACACACAATTTCAGAGGGCTCATGGACTGCATGAAGCTCACTCTTGGACTCTGTTGACGGACACAGTGGAATGCTTGTCATACATATATTTTCATTTCTCTTGGGTATAAACAACTTGTAAATAAATATTCACAGCAGCTTTACGCATAGCAGCCAAAAAGTGGAGCAACCTAAATATCCATCAACTGAGGAATAGACAAATAAATATGGAATAGCCATACAATGAAATATTATTCGGTAATAAAGAGGAATAAAGGAGTGACGTGTGCTACAACGTGGATGAACCTTCAAGGCACTAAGTTAAATGAAAGGCGGTTATGAAGAACCACATTTTATATGAATCTATTTACATAAAATGTCCAGAACCAGTAAATTCATAAAAACAAAAAGTAGCTACTAGGGTAAGGAGGGGTGGGTGGAGTTGGGTGGTAGGTGAACTTCTAAAGGTCTTGGGGTTTCTTTTTGTGGTGATGAAAACGCTCTAACATTGACTGTGGTCAGTTGTGGTCAATGTGGTGATTGCTGCACAGTTCTGCAAATACACTAAAAATCACTAAATTGTACACTTTTAAATGGGTGAATTGTATGGTGTGTGAATTATCTCTCAACAAACTTTAACCCCCAAAGATCAATGAATGTATGAATACGATGGTACAAAGGAGCTTAAGTTCTAAGAAATTTTATTGTAATCAGATGAAATGAAATATAACAAATAATGAAAAAATTTGAGATAGAAAATACAGAGGTATTTTCTATAAAAACGTGTTGCTTTCATGTAGAACTATTTGTGAAACATTAAGAGTAAGGGTTAGTTTAATGATTTCCATTTCAAACAAAAATTCAAGAATTATTTCCATTTCAAATATACCAATAATTCAACTTCTACAGTTTCAGAAATAGTAAATCCTTCAAGTGAGAAATATATCTATTACATTAGTGCTTCGGGGTCCTTACTTGTTGGTATTCTGTCTTTCTAAGAAGATGTTCCAGAGCTTGTTTTACACGTTTAAAAGTGTCTAATTCTTTTGTTAAGATTTCCTTCTGTTTAGAAATCTTCTTCAAATTGGATGCAAAAAGGTTAGCCTGACAAAATGTAAGAACCACATACCTTTTTAAGATACATTAAAAAAAATTTAAAAAGATACAGCATTAAGACACCTAAAATACAGCATTGCTATTATCAAAGAATACTTTAGTAACAAAATCATTTTTGCATATGGTAAGAGTAAATTTTGCCAAGTTCATTAATAGTATATTCAAGTACATCATACATTAAACTAATGAAATCAAAATAAGAGCTCAAGCCATAAAGTACTTCAGGCATTTATATTAATGAAGCTAATAGAATACAATTTTTTTGTTTCTAACTCAAACTTTAGTACCCTGAAATTTTAGAATACAAGTTTCTATTACATACAACACTATATTAAATAGATATATTTCATCTCTTAGACTATTTTAGTTTAAATTCACTATAAAAATAGTTGACTTTCTAGCTGAGCTTCAGATAAATCGAGCACCAAAGTATACACTTTCCAGCTTAGCCTCTAATCTAGTACATGCCTGAGATTCTCTTTGAAGAAAAGAATTGCAGTTAATGACATAGGAGACTGATTTTTTATATCAAATACCAGTATGTGAGCATAACTATGTAAAGATATGAGACCACAGTTAATGCATTCTGAGTATTATGCTCGCTGTCCATTTTATTAGATGTTCACAAGCCAGGTACTCACATTTTCAAAACTAATCTCTTCAATGGTATCCTTAAATAATCGCAAAAATAATTCTACAGAACAGGTTGCCAATTCAGCTTCCTTAAAAGTTGCTTCCAGGTCAGTCTTTTCATTTAGGATGTCCTGCTTTAGACTAATTAGATATACACAAATAAAATTTAAGTTAAATCTGTCACATCAACTAGTCATACTTTTTATGCAAATATAGCACAGCATAACTAAATATTAGTTACACAAATTGCTCTCCAAAACTTAACAGTAAATTATCACTGAAAACGTATGAAATTTTTCCTATAGTCCCCTATTTTTCTATACTTAATATACACAGAAAAAGTCTTTAAACGTTTAGATATGTATAAAACACAAAAACCACCAACAGCAATGCTTCACTGTGCTACTTGTAATTGTTCAACATCTCTTTTCTGGTTTGTAAAATGATTCGTGGGAATGTGTTTATGTCTTTTTTACTTCCCTTTCTTCTCCCTACTCCAAACCCAAAAGATTTGTCTTTCTAGACCTTATTCCCAAATGCTTTCTTGAAACTTCCTGTACTTCACAAAAAACTTCCTCCAGAAGAACAAATTAGCTAAACAAACAGAAAACAAAAAACTAAAGTTCTCCAGATTTCAAAAATCCTTCACACTTGGCTTTATATTATCATTATTCAAAACAAACTATTAATATTTGCCTTCTTGATTACCTAGCCACTGCTGTGTATCACTCTAAGAGACTTCTCTTTAGTCATATTTTTACATCCTGACATCAGGATGCTTCTTGTAATCTTTGTTAGTTAAGGAGCAGCCCTGATGGGGTGCCTGGGTGGCTCAGTGGGTTAAAGCCTCTGCCTTCAGCTCAGGTCATGATCTCAGGGTCCTGGGCTCTCTGCTCAGTGGGGAGCCTGCTTCCCCCTCTTTCTCTGCCTGCCTCTCTGCCTACTTGTGATCTCTCTCTCTGTGTCAAATAAATAAATAAAATCTTTAAAAAAAAAAAGAAGAAGAAGAAGCAGTCTTGAGCTCTTTCTTGCATATGCCCTGAACTTAAAGGTGTCCAAAGCTTTCAAGAATACCTGAGAAGGGGTGTTGCACTTTTTAACCCCTAGGAATGGAGAGTCATGGAGTGGGTGAAAGAGCCGGTGAAGTCAGAATGTTCAGCGACATTCCAGAAACAAGACTCCAATATAGGCTTGCTGACTACTATAAGAGCTCAGCACCAATAAATTTTATTTCAGTTAAAGATGATCCTAAGAAATGCCACATCACCAATACTCTTAATAGCAAGGACAACTCTAAGTCAAAAAGTGACTCTGAAGAGTTGGATTTTGAGTATAAAAATGTTTTGCGAATACCCTACTTTATTTCATTTATATTTTATTCTTATATAAGCAGAGTTATTTGAAGTCAAAATCTAGCTTTGCGCAGTGGCAGTATCGTAGCCAATGAGGTTTATCCGAGGCGCGATTATTGCTAATTGAAGTCAAAATCTATGTATAATTAAGTCTGAATTATATTTATATAATATAAATATAAAAGTATATTTATATAATTATACTTATAAATAAAATAACAAGTCAAAAGAAAGCATTGTATCAGGGTGCCTGGGTGGCTCAGTTGTTAAGCGTCTGCCTCCAGTTAAAGTCATGATCTCAGGGTGCTGGAATTGAGCCCCGCATCCGGCTCTCTGCTCAGCAGGAAGCCTGCTTCCCCCTCTCCCACTCCCTCTGTTTGTGTTCCCTCTCTCGCTATGTCTCTCTCTGTCAAATAAATAAATACAATCTTAAAAAAAAAAAAAAGAAAAAGAAAGCATTGTATCTTTCTTAAATAGGCAGCATTTTTTTCTTCCTTTACAAAACATAATATAATGGCTCATCAACAATTGATGGGATCTTAGAGGCTAAGTCCGAAAGCAGACTGCGTTCGTAATTACTGCTGGCTTAATGTGATGGATATAAGATGTTGGCTATAAATGACAATTGTCCATTATTAAAAACCATGGACAGAAGAAAGTCAAGAATGGTTATATATGACCAAATATCACTGTCATTTACAACAAGCTAAACAGAAGATGGACTACACTATCAACCATGACAATAATGGTGTTTTAAGACTGTCATTTTGTGGGGCGCGTGGGTGGCTCTGTAGGTTAAGCGTCTGCCTTAGGCTCATGTCATGATCCCGGAGTCCTGGGATCAAGCCCTGCATCTGGCAGGGAGCCTACTGCTCCCCCTGCTTGTGTTCTCTCTCTCTCTCAAATAAATAAATAAAATCTTAAAAGAAAAAAAAGACCTCATCTTGGTGAGCAACGAGTCATATAAATAGCAAGTGTATTCCCTATTTTTTTAAAGATTTTATTTATTTGGGGGGAGGGGCAGAGGAAGAAGGAAGGAGAAAAATCTTAAGCAGACTCCCCACTGAGCGTGGAGCCCAATGTGGGCTCAATCCCATGACCCTGATATATGACCTGACTGAAATCAAGAGCTGACCACTCAACCGACTGAACCACTCTGGCACCCCCATGTACTCCCTATTCTAAAGGAGATAGCAAAATATGACAGATATTTCTTATATAGCAATATTCTGAATGACAGTGAATTAGTATTCATCAACTACATTTCCAATATTCCACAGTATTTCTATTTTCATTTACCTTAGCTATAAGGCTTAATACTTTATAATTCTCAATAGTTAAGGTTTTCATTTTTATTTGCTTTCATTAAGATTCCAAAAAACTAGCCCAATTCTACTAAATGAGTACTGATTTATAATCAAGTTAAATAAACATATGAATTGCTAGACCTCAAGAAGATATTCTTGAAAGAATGCTGTATTTGATTCAATATTTTACAGTATGGACAAAACATGAAATGCTGAAATAAGAAAATTAGATATCCCCTGCTATTATTGAGAATACCAGCTGAGACGACTTTCACTGGCAGCCTGTGGTAAAGGTTCATCCTCTTGTGTATTTGTAAAATGAGAACATAATTCTTCTGAATGATTTCTATCAATTGTAGGTTTCTCCATAAACTCGGTTAATGGATTTATAGGTGGCTTCGACAACTTTTCCTCATAAGCTGAAACCTAAGAAATATTTGTTATTAAACTTATCATTTCAGTAAGTTCTTTTTTGTTATTACCCTATAAAATAAAGATCCTAAACATGTGTAAAGAATACTATTTTACAAATAAAACAGAAATTATTAACTGCTACTCATTGTGATACTAATTCAAAAAGTATCAAAATTGCATCACACAATCATTCAACAATTGCCAATTCCAGAGTTTCCAAAAGGCCTATTATTTTCTACATAACCACAAGAATGTAGAAATTTTTATTAATCTATTTCTTGAAGTATTATAATATCTTAATCCAGTCAAACTGGAAAATAAATATAAAAACTATGGTTAACTCTGGTCCTCAGTTTAATTGTATCTACCCAATAGGAAATGTATGTTATGTATGCCTAGAACAGTAGAAATTTCATATATTTTTCAAAGTATTCGGCAATAATAGCTACAAGAAGATTAAGTAATTCTTTTGAAAGTGGACCTTACAAAATTAATTTATTCCTATTTCCCAGTTCAATCTAGGATATTTTTTGGTGATAATGAATAGACAGATGACAATATTTCTAAGTTTTACTAAACATTTGTTTTCACCCAAACTTAGAGATATCATTTTTTAAATAGGAATACTCATGAATTTCTTCAAAATTGTTTCATTTTAAGTAATGAATTAGTGTATCAGCAATCATTAAGGCTGTGTTTTCACAACTCTAATATATTGTAATGTCTCCCTGACTTCTTCCATGTTTATACATTTTATATTTATACAAAACCAAATGTTATATTTACTATGTTCTGCATTCTTTCAGAGATATTTTACCTCTTTTAATTTATTTTTATAAACCTGTATTATGCATTTGTTCAAGAATTTTCAATACTTTAGATGTGAAGAAATTATAGGTTGAAATTACTTATAGTTCTAAATGACACTTTGAAAGTGTCTGCAAAAATACATCTATTTTTGTCTGAAGGTGCTATACACTACAGAAACAAATATTTAGGATATAGACTAACGAAAATCATTGCTCATATATTTGAAATACCAGCAACTCATGCACAAATGGAACTGCTAACTACCCTACAGATATCTAAGATGATCTACTTGAATATTGCAAATGTGAAACATCTGTTAGTAGGACATAACAATATTTTGAGCTATCTGAAGTCTAAAGGAATTGAAGAAGAATTAAAAATAGATGGATACAAAAAATCAAGTGCTAAACCAAACCTAACAGTGAGGAAGAATCTCATCTAGATAAATCACTATCTATCATCTACTGCTTTGTTTGGTTCCAATAGTTACCCCACTCACAGAGGAAAGGTATTTACCTTTCATTCATTCACTTGTTTAAAATTTGTTGCTCTGCACACTGAAATCTCAAGAAAGAAAACCTTATTTACATTTGAATCCTTAGCACCTATAAGCCTTATCAAAACTAAGCAATAATTCAAGGAGAGGACTCAAGGCTTAGAGCAGTTAATGTGATGAATGAAGGCAGTTGCTTTTCACTTATTCGCTTCATTGATTCATCTTTTGGGGGAATCATTAAAAGAAAAATGTTTCCTATATTTTGAATAAAAATTCAAGAATAATTGTAAGAGGATTAGGGATCTTCAATTGGTAGGCATTTTTTTTAATAAGATTCAGTTTGGTATCAGTATTTTAAATGAGTTCTTACTTGGCCCTGTGGGCTACTGGTAGCAATTTATACAATTTTTCTAAAAGTTTTATTGCAAGATGAAATACTACATTTTTCTGCTTCATCACCTGTAAAAAAGTAACTGTGTCTTATCTTAAAGGGTAAACAAATAAAATTAAAGCACTGTAAAAACAGAGATCTTAGGATGACTCTAAGCCCAACATTCAAAAATGTTATCTTCATTACTGATTCCTCAAAACATAGAGAACTATATAAGTCTCAGATATATCCATAAAAATTATCAACAATTATATTCTTACAATCTAGAAATATTTTCCAGGATAAAAATTGTTCAGAGGTTCCAAGACACTCCACATTTTTCTGTTGTGACAATAGTGTATCCAAAAACATATGTGTGCTGAACAATTTTCGTTAGCATAAAAAGTCCTACGTTTATAAAAAAAATGCTATCATTTTAGTGAGCCAAATGTATTCTATGGAAAAGCAGATGTTTTGCAAGAAAATGTTTTCAATTACATGGAATATACTGCCAATTGACAAATATACTTCTGTACAACTTGGTGGTGAAACAAAGACACATATTCTGCACACATATTTAATAACCAAACCCCTAAAGACTAGCAATTTAAGTATATTTTAATGTTTAAAGAATTAAATTTCCTATACGGAGATGACTTTACCAGTCCCCTTTCAAAAAGACATGTACTTAAAGCTTTTTCCAGGCATGGTCATGGTTTACGCTGACCCAGCTACACTCACTAAAGTATGTTCCATTTTGGCCGACAACAAGCATTTTAGGGATGGCTGCTCCGGGACTGTAATGCTGGCCATGGTCAGAGAAAAGAAAGATCCCAGTTCATGCCCTTCCTTAGCATCTAGATTGCTCTAAATAAATGAACCAGCTGCAGACAAATATGTATTTAAAACTAATCTCCCTAAAGAGAAAAGCATAAGAATCTCAAGATTTCAATTGACTTTGCCAAACATGAATTCTCAGAAGATGAGCTCCCACTGGCTTCAAACAAAAGCACACAGCTTCTCCTGAAAAATTCATTAAAATATTCAGCAAAGAACATAAAGAAGATATAGGAATGCTGCTCATTTCTCTCACTGTTCTTCACACTAGTCAAAGTTTACTGAAGAACTGTAGAGTCCTGCAGAACAAATGGGATTGTGACAAAAAGGAAGAGAAAAAAGCATTCTAGGTAGAGGGTCAAGTACAAGAGGAAGGAATCATGAAGGAATACAATTTGTAAGGGCAAGTGGCAAAGGACAAGACCAGACACATGAAAGTAAGTGGTCACTGTATGCCAAGCTCAAAAGCTTGAATTTTTTCCTAAAGGTTAAGACAGACCATTAATCATCGTAAGCAGGATAATAACAGATCAAAAGTGCATCTTTAAAAAAAAAAAAAAAGTGCATCTTTAAAGGATAAATTCAGTGGTATTTTGGAGACTGGACCAGGCATGTGGAGGGGAGAAGAACAGAAGCAGTGAAACCGGTTTTTAGAGTCCCAGAGAGATGAAATTTCGGCATTCTTTTCCTAGGAAAAAATTTTGAAGAAATCAAAAGTTGTTTCCACTGGTGATAAAAAAAAAAAAAAAAAACTTGAAAAGCAATGAAGGAACTAGAATAGCAAGAGATCAGTAGAGAAAGTGACCAAATATAACACCTCACTTACCCATGACCCCTGAATGGATTGCTCCACATACCTGTTCCAGAAAATGACAGCTTATCCCTTTAAGTACCAAAATTAACTTAGGAGCTTGAAGAAAATCTCCTGAAGGTATTATTTTTTTCTTTCTCAGAGTACACGTAGCCTGAACATAATTTAAATATTCCTTGATGACCCAGAGGGAATGTATTAAAATGAAATACTGGAATGAAATCACCCATTCTTAGTCCTTAGAGTCACCTGACATGGAAAACTCTTAGCCACAGCAGGCCTTAGTTGCCTCTTCTACATGAGAGAAACCCTTGCCAGCCAAAGCTGTGGGGAGGTTTGAACAGAATGAAGTAGAACTTACAGGTGGGGTTTTTGTTTGTTTGAATGTTTGTTTGTTTGTTTTTTAATTTAGTGTCCCTTTGGCTCATTGTTGGGGCTACTTTCCCACCAGATCTTCTCTTTAAATTTTTTCACCTTAAAAAAAAAAAAAATCATACTGAGTCAATCCCCATTCCTTAAATTATTTGCAGGCCTGAGTTATCTGTATAAAACCAACTTTTCAAAACAATTCTTTCAAGATCTGTTCTTTTACAGAATCATTAAAAATCATCTTCAAAGTAGTCATAAGTTGAGGACTACTAAACCAGAGCCCAAGGAAAAACAACTGACTTCCAAAAGAATTGAGCTCAGTGGGTAGATGTTATGTCAACCTCATTGCTATACTCAGCTCCTTGGGTCTCATTCATTTGTACAATATAAACAAAGCCACTTTCTCATACCTTTGGGTTTTTTTGGATACAAAAACTGTATTTATTACTTATACACATCAACCATGAAAGTAGAAGAGAAGCAGAAAATGGATACCTAGCTGTCGAAGAATTGGGAACATGACCATGACACTCTTATTCAAAGCAGGAAGAAAGCAAACGAATTTTAAAAACAGGTTTTCTGGTGTGCCTGGGTGGCTCAGTGGGTTAAGCCTCTGCCTTCGCTCAGGTCATGATCTCAGGGTCTGGGGATGGAGCCCCGCATTGGGCTCTCTGCTCAGCAGGGAGCCTGCTTCCTCCTCTCAGCCTGCCTCTCTGCCTACTTGTGATCTCTGTCAAATAAAATAATAAAATAAAATAAAATAAAATAAAATAAAATAAAATAAAATAAAACCCAAGTTTTCTGCGATTTGTTCCTTTAACTAACCAAGTACTGTTTAAAAACTACTCCAAACACCTCATTAATTCAAAAGCACCTGAAACCTTACTATGGGTGAGGTGACAGGGAAACTTTGTCTCCGAAATAGACAGAAATAGACATCGTAAATACCACCCCTGGTAGGTATGGTGGTTAGGTGGTTAGGCTATGGTTTTCTCAATAAACAAGCACCCCTTACTACCTGTATTCAAAACCTGACTCTGGTTTACTTAATCTCTTTTATTACAACCACTCCAAAGTGGCTAATATTGCCTTCGTTTTCCAGATAAGGAAACTGAAGCCAAGAAAGTTAAGTGACCAGTCCAAGGCCTCACACATGAAGGAGTTTCCTATGGAATCTAGAAACTTAGAAGGAAACTGGAGAAGGTATTTCCGAGGCTTCCCATGGTATTCTTCACTAAAGGAGCCCCAGAGCCTGCGACAATCGGGTGTATTATGCGGTGGTCGCTTAAAAGCCAGTCAAATGAGTGAGAAAGAACTGTTTCAGAAGGAAACGCCGCCTTGCCCGGGCTGGCCAGAAAAGGGCTTCGTTCTGGAAAAGCCCACCAATTAAGATCTACCCTGGGGTCCTGGGGACCACACCTTCCCTAGGCGTATGAGACGAGCTGCCTTTTTCCCAGGCCAGGCAGTCAACTCTGGGAGAAGTGGCAGGTACGGGCAGAAAGGGGCTGAGGTTTAGCTCTGGGTGGACGTGAAGGCCTTTCACTTCCGGGAGCCACTACAGCCCGGACCCCCAGAACCCCAAAGCGCGCCCGCTGTAACCGCAAAAAAACGGCGGGAGCCAAAGCTTCCCCCTCCCAAAAGCGTGCCTACGCCCCGACCGCTGCGTCAGCCCGCCGCCGTGACGTCATCCCGCCGCCGCTCGACTTTGGAAGGGGTCCAAAGGGGCTGCAAAGATGACGCCTCAGCGAACGTTAGTGGAAACTACGGCCAGTGTACCTGTGCTCTCCAGTCCTGGGTGGGCTAGGAGAGAGCGGGACGCAGGGGGCAGTGCCGCAGGTAAAGCTAGAAAGGAAGCCAAAAGACGCTAGGTGGCAAGCAGACGAATTCCTAGAACAGCTTGCAGTGGAAGAGTGCCCGCCCAGGCGCAAGTGGGACGCTGGAGGCGCTAGTAACCATCAAGTGGCTTCTCTGGCAACGGCCGCCCCGCCCCTTCCGTCGGGCCACACCGACGCAGCCGATTGGCCGGGCTTGGGAAAGCAAGGGCCCGCGTCTGTTGCGATTGGCGGGAATGAAGGGCGGGCCCGGGGAGAGGCGCTTTGTCTCTCAGTTGCCGCTCTGGGTAAACTTTTCCCGCCCGCCCTTCAAACCTTTTGTTTTACGGAAGAGGCATCACTTGTATGTAGTTACCAAAAATCCTAATTGAGCTCAACTTAGAAAGGGAAATAAGACCGATAGATTCCGAATTTTCTAACAGTTGGCCTGGCAGTGCCCTGCTTTTGCTTTTTAAAGGGGGGACATTTGAAAAAGCCCAAGCAACCGCGACTACAAGGAACTTTGTTTTAAATATATAGTATTGCTGTTTAGCCGAGATCTTCCCTAGACCTTTCCTTCTGTTAAATTAGGGAGTTGGACGGTGATCTCCAAGGCGCCTTTCAGATTTCAAATTCTTTGCATCTATACTACAGCCAGCTAGTATGATGTATACACTCCTGAACAAGCAAGGCGAGGTTTTATTTGGGAAAGTAAAAACTATCTCACTTTAATGTTCGTCTTAAGAATTACACACCATCATGTGAAATTTGCAAACAGCGAATTTCACATGTCAACCGAGCAGTTTAGCCACGACATGGCATACTTCATTATTGGTTTTACTAAAGAACATTTTCCATTGATGGTTACAGCAAAGCTTCCCCCCACCACCTCCCACGCTCCCCCCACCTCCCCACCCCCCATCCCCCCCACCCCGGCCAGTGCTGATTGTCTAGCAAAAAGTTCAGGGTAGTTAAAAGTTCCTTCATAACCTATCACTGTTTAATATATGCAAATGCTAAAAGGTTGTGGGGACTGGATACATCTTTTCCTGATGGATCATGACCTCCGGCAAGTCAACTAAGGCCTACTCTGGGTTAGTCTTCTTCGTTTAAGAAAAAAAAAAAAAAGAGGTGCACGTGTGGAATCGGTGCAAGGAAAGTAATTTTGAGGGTCTTTCCAGCACTTACCTGGGATTCTAACTAACCTTACTAGCTTGTCATAATATGAAAAGTAATTGTATACAGAAGTCAATCTTCTCTTATGAAAAATACTTATTTAATTAAATTGCATCAGTGTTAGATATAACCACCTTTGTAAGACATGCGAAGGGAAAAGCAGTCACAAGATCTCAAGATGATTATATTAGATTCTCAAATTGACTATTTTAACTGAACTGTCCAGGTAAATAAATATGTCATCTCTCATCTTCTAAATCTAATCTGTTCTAATATAAAATTGAAACCTGTTCTAATCTAAATTTGAAATCTGGTTGGATAATGAAGTTTTAGATAGAAAGATCCCTTATTTTATATTATTTAAATGGAAAAAAAATTCATCCAGCCCAACCAAAAATGCCAAATCAATTTCCCCAAATATCATTAAATACTTGACTAATGAAATAATACATCAAGAATTTTCTCATAATTTAAAGCAGAGGCCAACATACTTTTTCTGTAAAAGGCCACATAGTAAATATTTTAGATTTTGTGGATTATACAGTCTGTCACATTTGATTCTGTCATTGATGCATAAAAGATGTCATAGAGGATACATAAACACATGGTTTGGCTGTATTCCATAACACTTTTTTTACGAAAACATATAACAGGATAGATTTGGCCCAGGGTAGAATGTACAGACCTCTGATATAAAGCATATAAAACATCAAGTTTTAAATATTAAACTAAATAAATATTAAACTCATTAGTGGTGCATTTGTGTGTAGGATCCAAGGTGCAATGTTGGATAGTAATTTTGTTTTTCTTCCTCATAAGAACAAATATATACTGTCATGGTAAAAGTAGCAAACAATGAAATAGTAGTTTAAAAATACTTGATGAATACAAATAAAATTTAGCAAAATAAAAAAGGCATTTAAAAAATAGTTTAGTTGTGTAATAAATTGTTTATATAGTGTTTATTCCCCACTTGAGTTACATGTGTTCTTTCCAACATGTTTTGGTTTTCTTTTGCTGTTTTAACAAATAGCAAAGATGCTGCAAAGGAAGAAGCTGCAGATCTAAGGCCACCCAAGTTACACAGAACCACTTCTGCTGCTTTTTTGCTATCTAAAATATATCAGAGAACCAGCCCAAATACAAGAGAAAAAGTAAAAGATTCCAACTCTTGTTGGGACAGTGTCAGTCAAAGTCGCATGGCGTCTGTGGAAACACAATTTGCTACATAAGGTATTAAGGTATGTGCCATTTTCTGATCATCAGGTTCTGTCAGCACAATACAATAAGTGCAGTAGATAAAAACAATATCCCATAAGGTGATGAAATGATCATGGTCTCTGCACACTATAGTATGACAGAGAACTAAAGAACATAGCTCTTATGTAAAGCAATAAATTCTCTCACTTCCAGATTAAAAATCAAACAAGTTCAGTTCTTCTACACATATTAGGGTGAATAAAAGACATTTGCCAGAGTGATATCTGGATACTAGGCGCTAGGAATTATACTTACTCACCTGATAAAAAGACTATATCTGGATCAACATATTAGATGACCCATTCATCTTCCACCCAGGCCAGATATAAGGTTAAATGAGAGTGTGGTAAGAATCACCACCCTTGCATCTTTCAAGTCTCTGATGGTAGTATTAATTACTAGAATTCGCCTAGAAATGTGGTATGGTACTCAGGTTAACTTTTTCAGTAGAAAAGGGCCATTCAAAGGCCTACCAGTTGACCTTCCTATTATAATAGCCATGAATTAAGAAGCAATGTCAAGATGCTGTAAATCTCCACCAAGGTAATAAAGTTCAGATCTGTCTTTATCAGATCTAGCAATTTTTCATTATTATAGATCAAGAAAGTTCTTAATAGGTTGTCCATCCATTTCAATTACAGGGACAACATAATCACTTTTGCACTGCTAAAGATCCCTCCCAGTCAAACTACTATGATTATTGTTCTGGCCCTGCTGCCTATTATGGTAACCACTACTATCTCATCTCTAATGGTTAAGTGCTTTGACTAGGCCTCTGCCACTTTGAGATCCTATTATTTCCATTAGGTGATTAGAGATCCTATTCAATTGCAGCACTTTCTAACTTCATCCCTTCATTCCTGGGCTTAGAGGACAGCAGCTTCCTCTCCCAATATTTTCCCAATGCATTAGTAAAGAGAAGGTCCTCCAATCATTCTCAGGATACAGTTGGAGATAGGCGACTGAGTCACACATGATAAATCCATTCCAACATCCTATCTCCCTAAGTCTTTTAAGTCAACCCTCTAAAATATATCATGGGATTTCTAGCATCTCAATTTTATTTCATGCAGAACACCATTGGATCCAGAAAGTATATGTCTTAGTTCAGGCTGCTATGACAAAAGTACCATTAACTGGGTGACTTAAACAACAAAGTTATTGCTTACAGTTCTGGAGTCAGGGAAGTCCAAGATCAAGATAAACTCTTTCCTGTCTCTTTTTATAAGGGCACTAATCCCACAATGAGGGCTCCACCTTCATGACCTAATAACCTTCCATAGGCCCCACCTTCAAATGCCATCACAACCGAGATTAGGGTTTTAAAATATGAATTTGGGGAGAACATAAACATTTTAGGCTATAGGAGCAGGCAACAAGTTACCCGTTGTTGAAAGAGGTCCTTACCAGAAACCACTGAGACAGGCAACTACTCCAGTTCTGTACTAACTAACTAAACCACTGTAGGCTGGGCTGACCATAAGTGTGGGGTGAGGTTGAAATGGGTTGTTATAAAACAGTGGTTAAGAGCAAAGGCTTTGGAACTATATCAACCTGTATTCATGTTTTCTAGCTACAAATTTTGGGCAAGTTACTCTTCTTCTCTCAGTTGTGTTTGTCTCAGAAAAAAAAAAAAAACAACTAAAGAATAATTCTACCTGTCTGATAGGATTGTTGTAATGACCGAGGTCATCTCTGTAGAACACATAGCCTTATATTTATTTGGTAGGTATTGGTACACGATGGTTGCTCTAAGGTATAAAGCACATGGTAAAAAATCAAGAATGACTCTTTTTTTTAGAGAAGTTTTAGATTCATGGCTAAATTGGGGGAAAGATTAAAAAACACACCATATATTCCCTGTCCACACACAAACATAGTCTCCCCCACTATCAGCATCTCCTACCAGACAGAACATGTGTTACAATTGATGAAGCTGGTTTGGCACATCATTATCACCTGGAGTCCATAGTTTACATTAGGGTTCACTCTTGGTGTTGCACATTCTATGAGTTTGGACAAGTGCATAATGACATTATATTCACTATTACAACATCATAATGAGTATTTTCACTGTCCCAAAAACTCTCTGTGCTCTGCCTTTTCGTCTCTCCCTTTCCCCAAAACCTTAGCAACCATGGATCTTTTTACTGTCTCTATAGTTTTGCCTTTGACAGCATGTCATACAATATGTGCCCTTTTCAGATAGGATTCTTTTACTTGGTAGCATGCATTTAAGTTTCCTCCATATTTTCCATGGCTTGATATCTCATTTCCATAATATTCGATTGTCTGATGTACCATAGTTTATTTATCCATTCACCTACCAAAGAACATCTTATTTGCTTCCAAGTTTTGGCAATTATGAATAAAGCTGCTATAAACATCTGCAGGGAGGTTTTTATGTGGACATATGTTTTCTATTCTTTTAGGTAAATACCAAGGAGTGGGATTACTGGATCTAATTATCTCTTTTCATCCAGATATTTTCCATAGAATTTGAAGCTTCAGACATGAGCCTCAAAAACAAAAAACATAACCAAAAAAACATGGTAGCATATGTGAATCTACTTTTACTTCTAAACTATAAATGATTCCAGTAATTACCACAAACTGCAAAAATCTATAATGTTTGACCAGTTAAATAAACACTGTCGAATTCAGCCCAAGTTGTAGCATATGTCCAATATTTACTCTCAGAATCATTTTATGTATGGAACATTTAATATATTATACAGATAATTTTTAAATAAAAATTTTGCTTTACTATCATGCAGAAAATAACATTGCTTATCTTTATGTTGTAAGCTAGGTATTCTATCCTTTAGATGTTACCATTTCTTTGACCAAGGGAAAATGATACATGAGTATGAAATTTCCTTTATAAAATACATTATTGTTTGGCTCTGATTAGGTAATAAAGGCTTTAAGAATAAAAGTAAGCAATTTAGATCTCATGGCATAAAAATGTTGTGTGGTCATAGAGAGTATAGACACTATTTTATTATTCTTATATTGTTTGAAAATCTACTAATATAACTAGAAGTTTATTTGAGAGTTAGTTAACTATTTAAAGAACACTCATAATTCCATAGCAAAGGAAATCATCAATAACAACAAAAAAAGCAACCTAGTGAATGGGAAAAGATATTTGTAAATGATATAGCCAATAAGGGGTTAATATTGATAATATACAAAGAACTTACACAACTCAACACCAAAAGCCAAACAATCTGATTTAAAAATTGGCAGAAGAACTGTATAAATATTTTGCAAAGAAGATATGCAAATAGCCAATGGACACATGAAGAGATGCTCAACATCACTAATCATCAGGGAAGTGCAAATCAAAACCATGATGAGATATTACCTCACACCTGTCAGAATGGCTACTATCAAAAATATAAGAAATAGATGTGGAAAGTATATGGAGAAAAGGGAACCCTTGTACACTTTTAAGTGGGAATGTAAATTGGTACAACCACCATGTAAAACAGTATGGAGGGTTTCTCAAAAAATTAAAAATGGAAATGCTATATAGAACTATCATATAGTAGTAATTCTACTACTGTACATTTACCCAAAGAAAATGAAAACACCCAATCAAAAAGATACATACATCCCTATGTTTACTGCAGCATTATTTGCAAAAGCCAAGATATGGAAGCAACACAAGTGTTCATCAATAAATGAATGGACAATGAAGTGCTACACACAAACACACACGCGCACACATGCAAGAATATTACTCAGCTATAAAAAAGAATGAGATCTTGCCATTGGTGACAACATGGGTGGACCTAAGTGAAATGTCAGACAAAGGCAAATTCGATATCATTTCACTTACATGTAAAATCTAAAACAAACAAACAAACAAACAAAGGAAAAAACGGACTCCTGGAGAACAAACTGGTGGTTGCCTGAGAGGTGGTGGGTGGAGGGATGGGTGCAATAGATAAAGGGGATTAAGTGATTCAAACTTCCAGCTATAAAATAAATAAATCACAGTGATTAAAAGTACAACATAGGGAATATAGTCAATAATATTGTAATTGTGTTATGGTGACAGATGGTGACTACACTTAAGAAGACTGAGTAATGTATAGAATTGTCAAAACAATATGTGGTACACCTGAAACAAATGTAACACTGTATGTGAATTATACTTCAATAATACATTAAAACAAAACAAAACAAAAAAGTAAAAAACACTCTGAAAATGATGAACTCCTAGGTGTTAATTATGAAGAAAAATATTCATAAGAAAACAATGTGATCCCTTGGAAACAGAATATTAATAATGCAGGGATATATATGAAATTGGTACAGTTAGCACATTATGGTCTAGTATACACTTTGAGAAAAACTTAAGAAAGCTGAAGGATTAGCTTTGTTGTTTGCTTTTTTTTAAAGATTTATTTATTGGGGTGCCTGGGTGGCTCAATAGGTTAAGCCTCCGACTCTTGATTTCTGATCCAGTCATGATCTCAGCATCCTGTGGCCCAAAGACTGCTTGTCCCTCTCCCTCTGCTCCTTTCCCCTACTTGGTCTCTCTCTCTCAAATGAATAAATAAAATCTAAAATATATATATATATATATATATATATATATATATATATATATATATATATATTTATTTACTTACTTATTTATTTGAGAGAGAGAGAGAGAGAGAGAGAGAGAAAGGAGGAGTGGGAGTGGCAGAGAGAGTGAGAGAGAGAATCCCAAGCATACCCTTTGCTCAGCGCGGAGCCTGACACAGGGTTTAATCCTAGGACCCTGAGATTGTGACCAGAGCAGAAACCAGGAGTTTCTGACGCTCAACCAACTAGACCACCCAGGCACTCCTGTTGTTTGCTTTTTTAAAAAATCATTTTCAACTGAACATAATAAACATTTTTTTTAAATTAAAATTGTTTTCTTTTAGGGGCATCTGAGTGGATCAGTCGCTTGAGTGGTCAACTCTTTTTTTTTTTTTTTTTTTAAGATTTTATTTATTTACTTATTTATTTGACAGAGAAAGACACAGCAAGAGAGGGAACAGGAGAGGGAGAAGCAAGCTTCCCACCAAGCAGAGAGCCTGATGCGGGGCTCGATCCTAGGACCCTGGGATCATGACCTGAGCCAAAGGCAGAACCCAATGACTAAGCCACTCAGGCGCCCCCTGGTAGAGTGGCTGAGTCTTGATATCGGCTCAGATCATGATCTCACAGTTGTGGGATCAAGCCTCACCTCTGGCTCTGTGCTCAGCCCAGAGTCGGCTTCAGACTGTCTCTCCCTCTCCCTCCAATTTACACTGTCTCTCTCTCTCTCTCTCAAATAAAATCATTAAGAAAATTATTTTCTTTTAAGCTTCTTTACTTTGGATGGGCTTTTTTCAATAGGTCTGTGTCCCCCTGGTTTATGGAAGTTCAGCATGACCCTCTTGTGTGGAAGAACAAATTGCTTGGTCAAATTTTTACCTAGGAGATTAATATTATTTTTTCCTCAAAATATCATACAGTTTATATGTTAAACCACTTCATATGCATGTTTCCAAACATTGATTGGCACTTTTTAGAAATTATCAATGCTACTTTTTGAAATGCCTTTATCAGTTATAACAGTTTGGGCAGAAACTAACAGAATAGCTGACTGAGGACAGCTTGAAGCTACATGCTGCTTGACACAGTAGGGTGTCTGGAGTTAGGCACTCTCCAGGCTGGCACAGCTGTCACCGATGTCCTCAGGGACACAGGCCCTTTCTACCTTTCAGCTCTACTAACTTTCACTTTTTGGCGACCCTCCTCACCTTCCACCTAAGGGCCACAGAGGCTCCCTCAGCTCCTGGCACTCTTAAAGGAAAGAAGGGTGGGATTTTCCTAGATAATTCTCTTTTTTTTTTTTTTTCAGGGAGGAAAATATTATCTATAAATGATCTCCACATCACCATCTCCCCCACTTCCTTCCTCTAGCAGACTACTCCTTAGGTTATTGGCTTGAGTCAGGTCACAGAGCCATGCCCCAATATAGGGGAGGCTTGGAAAAATGAACCTCAGACAGGTTTGTCCTCTGTCACAGAAGACGCATTCCACCAGCAGGAAAGAGAAGGAGGAAAGCCTCCAGTTAGACAACCAAGAATGGCCATAAATTAATATGGATTAATATTTATTAAACTCTTACTGTGACCTAAACACAGTTGTAATCACCACATGTACTATTTAAATTTTACATCAATTTACAAATGCCGAAAGTGAGACATGGAGACGTTGAATAACTTACCTAAGGCCACACGGTTGGTAAAAGGCAGAGCTGGGAAGTCAATCCCATTAGCCTAACATCAAAGCCAAAAACTTAACCATTTAATCACTGCTTATAAATGATTATATAATACAAGATTAAAGGTGAATGCCAATAAACAATATATATAATTGAAAACAGAAGTGGCAGAAAATGTTATTCTTAGACTCTGGAATTTTACTCTTTTGGCTTTATCCCCTGCTCAGTAAGTAATTTATAGTATGTAACTCATGACTACAATTTATATTATGATAACTCATCCAAGCGGAGATAAAACATGTATATGATATAATGACATTTAGGACAAATTATGACACTAAAAAATTCATTCTTTTATTCTTCTTTGAAAAAGACAAAATGCTTCCCAAAAAGTTACTTTTAAAAAATTTGTCACTTCCTTATAACCACTGCCTTTTTAAAAATTTTTTTAAAAGATTTTATTTATTTATTTGACAGAGAGAGATCACAAGTAGGCAGAGAGGCAGGCAGAGAGAGGAAGAAGCAGGATCCCTGCTGAGCAGAGAGCCCGATGTGGGGCTCGATCTTAGGACCCTGAGATCATGACCTGGGCTGAAGGCAGGGGTTTTAACCCACTGAGCCACCCAGGCGCCCCTAACCACTGCTTTTAAAATACTCTTCATATTTTTATACTATCTGAACATCTGATCTTAGCTACAATGTATCATCCATTGTACATTTTTAGTTTTTAAGATGATTGTATCCTTAGTAATCAATTATGGCATTATATTAAAGAATTGATTGATTTTTCATTTTCCTAGTTATGTGACTCTAAAGAGACCTTACTCAAAAAAAATTACTTTCTAATAGAGAAAAAAATAAAAATAGCTATGTGGTAAAAGACATATACTGTTCTAATCATTTTTTTAAAAAGTTGCTCCCCATTCTTTTTGGAGGAGAATAGAAAAAGGCAGGAGAGAAAGTACTCAAATGGGGGACACAAAAAGACTGGTGAGTAATATGGAAAAAGAAAGGAAGTCAAAGATGGTCTCGGTTTAAGCAGAGCATTTATTGGGATTGTTAAGCAAGCCACAACCAAAACTCTTGATACAAATATGCAGGTTATTCAAGAAAACTGGGAACAAAGTAGGGTCCTAGGCACTGTGGGATATGGGAAGAACGCTGAGCCCTTAGCTATGCCCAGTGAGTTAAAGGGAAAATAGCAACTTTAGGGAATTGAAATGACATGTCATAAAAAAAGAATGATAGAAGAATAAATATTTTAACTTCCAATTTAGAGGAGAAGAAATAGAAATGAGCTGAAGTGGCTTTTGAAGCCATTTGGGAAGATGAGTGACTAAGCCAGAAGAGCCTTTAAAAACCCCTGCTGGCCAGAATTCCTCCTGGGGAGAATACTTTATAACTGTCTGAGGTTGAAGGGGAGCCCTTCCAATCTGCCCATGCTACCTGGTTTCTGAGCGGTGTTGAGGACTCTAAGGAGTGGGGCACTGGCTGTGTATGGGACCAAGCAGGGATTTTGTTGGTGGTAGTCAGTCGGTTGCTTTCACTGTTGAAAGTAAGGAGAACGGAGAAAGGAGGAGAGACTCAGATCCCTCGGAATAGAAAGACACTGAGAAAACTGGGGGGCCAAGGACGCTCCACGTTTGTGGAAAATTATTTCAAGAAGGCTGATGCTTTCAGTGATTGGGAAATGTTTTGTTCTATTTTTCGGTGACACGAATCCTTCTCTAGTTCCACCTATGTACTCTTCAATAAAGTCTAAATTGTTCACGAACAAGATATGTACATGTTTCTTTGGAAAACTCCTAACACTGTATTTGGGACATGATAGCAAAGCATGGGAGCAGCCTCTGTGGAACTAGGAAACAGGAATTTTAAGGAGCCAAGTGTGCAGGTGGTTGGAGAAATAGAAGAGGGGGACTTGTCTTCCACAGGTCATGGAATTGACATTGATAAAAACCAATGGTATGGAGGTCTCTGAGGAACAAGGGGGTCCCAGCTGACGACAACAGATAACTAAACTTATAGTAACAGTAGTGACCATTTATGGAGCACCTGTGGACAAAGCATCAAGAACCACAGCCTTCTGTTATAAACTTGGACTATATTTTTATGTCATTTGTCTACGAATAACCTCAGATTGTTTTCATGTCACCGCTTCTCATTTTATTCCTTCTACTGTCAGTCAGCATCGTGCTCCACATTCCTGGACAGGCAAAATATTCCTTGAGTCCTCTCTTAAGCTTCCAAGCTGAAGGGCTTTTTATTTCACCTTCACAGCAAAAAAAAAAATATTCAATGGAGAGGAGAAAGGAAACTGCTAGAAAGCTAAAGGAAGGCTAAAGGAAGACAAGCAAGAGTGTTGTCTGAGCTCTGTGCACCCCATTGCCTCACGGGCTCCTGCTTCCACCCTTGGCCTCCTCACAGAAAGGAAATTTGAGAGTCAGATTGTGTCACTCTTCCACATCCACCCCTGACTTCCCATTTCACAGATAAACTCCAGTCTTTCCCATGAGCTGCCAGCCTGTGTGGTCCGTGCACAGGACACGGCCTCCACCTCACAGTCCCCCAGGCCCAGGGACCTGTCCGAGGCATCTCTCACTTTATGCACCCTCCAGCCTCAAGGGCTTCCCACTTGCCCTACTCTCTGCCTGAACCATTTCTCTCTCAGATGTTTGGTTGTTTCCTTCCCTACTCCTGATAATCTTACCTGGGAGGCCTTCCTCCAGCACCCAATACAAAATAACAGACCTCAACTTTCACCCTCTTATTGTTCCCTCACCCTCCCCTTTACCTCATTTCTTATTTTCCATAACACTTTCCCTAGATATCCCATTCTGTTTGCCTGCTCTCTCTCTCCCTTTTCTCCAGTATAAACTCCATTAGGACAGAATGTCAACTCCAGTTCATTCATACATATCCAGCACCTAGAACAGTGCCAAGCATCTAGCAGAAACAAGATTTTATGTTTTTAACAGCGTTACTGAGGTGTATTTGACACGATTTTATTTTTGAATGAATAACTAATTGAAAAAAAGAGAAATAGAAGTTAAGGAAGCCATCCCCTGTTTAAATAAGGTCCATCCTTGGCAATTACTTGTTTGAGGCTACATTTTGGAGATCATTAAAATAATCTTACCATGGCTCACATAATGATCAATAAGAAAATAGATTAAATTTAAGGCAGGGGCTCTAATCATAGAAAGGTGATTGTGACTTTCAAGAATCTAAAACCTACACACCTGTGCTGTTGGTTTTTAAATTTTAACTGAACTCCGTAGCTGTTTCTTTACAAAGAATATTGAAACGATGATGTCATCATAACAATACATAATTAATGCATTGTCCCCCACCCCCGAGATTGGAGGAAAGCAGAGGCCTTTCCCATTAGAAAGTAAAAAATATCCGTAAAGACTATATAGACTGTCTCTTTGTCCTGTGAGAGCTATAATCACAAAGTAAATCCTGGGAAATTCCCCCAGGAGACCACTCCAAGTGTGGACCAAGGACCAGCAGCTTCAGCATCACCTGGAGCTTGGTACATATGCAGAATGTTGGCCTCACCTTGACCTACAGAGTTGGAATTGAATTTGAACAGGTGATTCTTAGGTACATTAAAGTTTGAAAAGTACTACTCTAAGTAACTTTGGTGTGCTCTGGGAGGGAGGTCTGTACAGGTCAATTCTGTTTGCTGAGAGTTTTGTCTGGAGATTCGGAGCCCCAGGTACCTGCCCCCTGAGAACAGAAGGGGGAGCCCTAATCCCCCATATGCCAGGCCTTTCAACTGGCTGGAGTTGCTCCTGCTTTTTGCATGGCTGGCAGGGTGAAAGGCACAAGGAGAAGGAAGAAGACTGAAAGACCTGCTGCCTCTTGCTGGGATTGGGGGCAGCAAGGGAATCTGGCAGAGCCTTAGAGCTTCACAGATGGACAGAATCAGAGCAGAAAGAAAGCAGAATGGGAGACTAGCGAAGAACTATGTAGTCTTTGTGCTTCTACTTTCATTTATTGTTCTCTGAGTCTCCCTGGTTATTTTTCATCTCTTTAAAAAATTTCCACTACATGTCTGCTTTCTCTTTTTGTTCTTCCCTGGAACATAATGATAATAATAACGATAATATCTCATATCCACACGATGCCATATACTATCTGGTACATAATAGATATAAGAGTATTTTATAGAACACAGTTTTATGCCTATTTTGCAAATGAGAAATATTCTATACCCTTTCTCCCATGCTCTTTATTCGGTTATCGTTAAAAGTAGTTCTTGTTTTCCATTCATTTTGGCAAATTTTAGGGGGGTTTTTTGGTGGGTTTTTTTTTTTTTTTTTTTTTCATGCACGAAGTCATCTGCAGGGTTCTTGGCACAGTGAGGACGGGAGGAGGCTTAATAGCATGCCGGGGGGTGAACGCCTGCATCAGGAGAATTAAAACAAGTAGAAGTGTAAGAGCTTCGTGCTCTGACATGGTGGTGACTCAGCAAAACACCAATGACTTTCTGGACTCTATCTGGACCACCCACTTCATTCTCTTGCTTTGAAAATGAATATAAGTTTGAAGAAAATGGAATAAGGGAGCCAGGAAATGTGCCATCCGAGCACAAACTGTGCTTTATTCAAATTCGTACTCTTTACAATTTGTCTCACTTCTACTTTGATTTATTTCATAAATGTTGCAAAACTAAAGTAGTCCATGAACTTTGTAGCCCTGCCCCACCGTGAGCTTTCCTGTTCTAAACGGGATTGCTAAAGAGTCGAAACAAAAGCCTGAGAAGAAATCACTGGAAACTTCTTTGGACTCTTCAAGATGTCAGATCTCCTGGCTTCTCCAATACCAACTGCATGTTTTACTCATTTTGTGGGTCTCTGCCTACAGGATCCCTGAAAACAGAGAGGCCTTCTGGGGCCAGGAAGAGCTGCAAATTCAGACAATGAACAAAGACGTGCTTTAGATTCTTCAGTTACTGAAATGGAATAACTCTTCTTTTCTTGAAAGCAGATAAAAGCAGAGCAGATTCCTAGAATTTCTATAACTTGAAATAAATGCCTGAATATCACATTCCCATTTTTCTTCACTTTGGGTATATTTCATTTTTCAGATATCAAACAGAATCTATAGACACGAATGGTGAATATTTTTTGAATGAAAAGATAAATTGTGGGCTTTTTGGTTGACAAAGTCACACTTTATCAGAAATGGACATTCCCCTCAGGAATGACTTTTAAGTCACTTAGCCAAGTCAATTTTTAAGAGTTTTTTTTACTTCTGTCTCCTGTCAGGTGAGCTGGGTCAGAGCAGAAGGCAGAAAGAAGAGATCTTTAGTTGGCCTGGCCCCAAGCCTAGTTGCTGAGGGTAAAACAGAAGTGGGAGAAAAGGCTTTCAGGAGTGAATGTGACATCCCAGACACGGTCAGAGAATGGGTCAGTGACTAGAATCCTGTAGGGAGATGATGATGAAAGTGGATGTCAGTCAAGTGGCCAAGACCCAGGGACTGGATTCTAAAGCCAAAGAGGCAAAAAACGGGTAGACAAAAATGGACATATCTCGACCTCCGGTCTAGGAGGAGCAAAACCTGAGTGCATTTGTTCAGATGAAATTGGACAAGATTGTTCAGATGTAGCTGCTTTTCTTAAAGCAGCACGCAGTCCCAAGCCAACATTCCACTCCTCGTGCTACAGGGGTCACTGTGACTATTGTTAGGAAGGAGTGGAGAGAGGGCTCTGTGCCAGCCCTTGCAGCCCCTCAGCCAGAGAACGACTCACACAAGTGTGCACAGTGGCAAGAAGAAACTCTTCTCGGATGGTTGGTGGAAAGCTCCTCTCTGTACGGCTTATGGCTTTCGTTTTTGAGCATATGGTTTTACTGATGCCAATAATGTTTTTCTGAAAAGCACAAGGGACTGGCATAAGAAAATAAACTGCCGAGAAAAGTTGGAAATAAAGTTCATTGTTCTGCTCAATGAATCACAGTTACAGGCAGAGCCTTCGGCGTCCCCACACCTCTGGGTTTCCACTGGGTCGCACAGCGAGAGCCAGGGGAAGAACACCCACGGCTGGGAATCAGCCCAGAGAGACAAAACAGCTAAGCTGTCGAGTGAGCACCTGTAGCAACCACGTGGTTACTGGAGACATTCCATCCTCCTACACATCCAGGGGGAGCACCAATACCCCAGGGCCTTCTGACAAGACAGAGCAAGAAGAAAACTGCTTCAGAACAGAAGAGATATCTTCCAGAAGAGATACTTTGAAAGTTGGGGGGAGCAGGAACGTCTGGCTGGCTCAGTCGGTTAAGCGTCTGCTTTTGGCTCAGTGATCCCATTGTCCTGGGATCCAGCTCCCCTATTGGGCTTCCTGCTCAGTGAGGAGTCTGCTTCTCCCTCTGCCACTCCTCCCACCCCAGCTTGTGCTCTATCTCACTCACTCACTCTCTCTCTCAAATAATAAATAAAATCTTAAAAAAAAAAAAAAAGTTAGGGGGAGCATTTCCACCATATAATCCAGGGCCCTTCTATAACCTAGCTTTTATTTCCTTCTCCTCAATCCATTCATGCATTCATTCATTCATTCAACAAATATTTATTGGGGGGCGCCTGGGTGGCTCAGTTGGTTGAGCAACTGCCTTCGGCTCAGGTCGTGATCCTTGAGTTCCGGGATTGGGTCCCACATCGGGCTCCCAGATCCACGGGGAGTCTGCTTCTTCCTCTAACCTTCTCTCCTCTCATGCTCTCTCTCACTTTCTCTGTCTCTCAAATAAATAAATAAAATCTTTAAAAAAAATATTTATTGAAAGTTTCCTGAGCTAGGTGCTGAGGAGATAGTGATAAAAATAGACAGGGTAGGGTCCCTTCTCTCATATGCCCTTCATGGGAAGCAGAAAACCAATTGCACAGAATGAATGTGAACATAACCATGATCATAGTTCAAAGGAGAGGTATCTGAGGCTCTGAAAGCATGAAAGAGTGGATTTGACCTAGTTAGGAAGCTCAGCTCAGGCTCCAGACTAGAACTGGAATTTGAAGGAAAAACAAGTGAAAAGAAGTCAGAGGAGAGGTTCCAAGCAGAGGGAACAGCAAGAGAAAAATTCTCATCACTGTCTCTCAACATTGCAGCTCTATATTTCTAATAAAACTCACTTTATTTTCTCAGTTCCCTGAGAGCGCAAGACAATGTGATACCATGAAAAACAATGGAAGTGGGAGCCAGTGGGTCTCATTCTAGCACTATGGCAATGCTGGCACAACCTTGAAGAAGTTACTTAGATTTTCTGAGCCTTAGTTTTGTCACCCATAAAATAAGCATGATAAAACCCAGCACACAATAAGAGTTCTCTCGTTGGCTAATTTTCAATCTTTCTGAGACCCGGTGTCTTTATTGAAAAAGAGAAGTGAGAGTTATGCCTGCATCAGAGAATTGACATTTAAATGGGGTCATTTGTAAACTTTAAAGCATTCGGTAGTTATCAGGTAGTATTTATCACTCGTAAAATATTTGTAACACCTACTACATACCAGACCCTGTGATAGGTCCTTGGAAAATGGCAGGTAGACTGAGGCACAGCCTTGCCCTCAGGAGAGAGATGCTGAAAGAGAAATTTATTCTTTCCCCTGGTCCAGGAAGAAGAGGCATCAAGAGCAGAGGGAAAGGCCTCTGTGGTCTGCCCAGACATCTAATTTCCTGGCACTTGGCCCTCTTTGGGGGACATCTGATACCTTCCCCTCCGCCATCAGCTGAGAGCTTGCCCAGATGACCTGACCCAAGGGCCCCAGGGACAGGGCTGCAGGATGGATTTCCAAATATTCCAAAGAAGCAGACAAGGGACTCTTACAGCAAACAAAAAATGACGTGAGTGCAGTAGAAAAGTTGCAGTGCTGAGTGATGGAGGAGGTTGTCAAGGATGAGGAGAGAAGCCTCACAACAGATTTCTGTGTTTCTGCTGAAAGTGGAGTGAACAATCCAGATTCCCTGATTTTCAGCCCAGCCAGCCAGGCCTCCCTCTTTCAAGCTCCTTTTGTCTTATTTCCCTCTTCGTTCTGAGAAGATATACTGAATAAGGAGTAATATCTTGCCCAACCATGATTCAAAAGGAAGCTCAGCCACGGAACAGGCAAGTGTGGCGTTGCCTAGAGGAAAAGGACAGGTAGAGGCAGGTCTCAGAGAGATCCACCCAGGTTTTGCAAAAAAAGGCACCTCCTTCACCACAAGGTCTAAGACCTTCCAAGTTCAGGGAGAAAGTATCAGCTCCCCCATGGACAATCTGATGCAACGTACCCAGTAGGACCAATGTGAGTGAACTGGAGGCTTTTCTACAACATGACCCACATGGACAACGTGGGTCCCCTTGGCAGCCTGAAGTTTGTGACTCTCCTAATGGCCCTAATTCCAGAACTCGTATTCCTGGGAGCCGGAGTGCAGCTTCAAGACAATGGGTATGATGGATTACTCGTTGCAATCAATCCTCAGGTATCTGAAGATCAGAACCTCATCCCAAACATTAAGGTAAGTGACAAGTGTGAAATCAATACCATTATCCCATTAGAACAGGATTGTAGCCTTCTTTAAAGAGCTAACAATGTTGCCTGGTCTGTATTTGGATAGTAAAGAGATTAGCATTTCTTTTAAGCATCAAAAATTATAATTATGGCCAAGCCAGTTGGTTCACTCAATTATGCCTAGTCTTGGCTCCGAGTGTTGAGTGAGCCCTCCTTGATTTGTTCTCGCCGGTTACTACCCCTTTTAGCTTTTTTTAGCATGTTTTCCTAACATGACTGTTTGGGGGGTAGCAACTTAAGAAAAATAACCCATTGTGGTAACGAAGACCAGATGTTTGACTGACGAATAAGCATGGTTGTGCTTATTAAAATCAAGTTGTTGGATTCCATCCTGAGGCTGAGAATTCCCAGACAGAAAAAGAGTCTGGCTGGAGTGCCGAAGAGCAAAATTCTTTGCACCTGAATGTTCTGTAAAGTAATTGACTCTTTCCCCCATAACGTGGTGGAGGAGAGTCATAGCTCCAATACCTAAGAGCCTCTGTTGGTATTGCTTTAGAGAAATCAGTGTCATCATGAGGTGTGGTCTTACACATGCCTACAGGAGTGACATGAAAGGGATTTGTCTGGAAAAAGCTTAAAAGTCTTTCACAAAATGAGGGCAAATTACATAGGCAAGCCCAGACTCCCTGTTCGTGTCCTAAAATCTCTTCCAGTTAACCATTTGAAGTGTATCTTGCTCCCAAGTTTTCCCAAAGTCTAAGGCCATATCTAAAAGAAATGGGCTGCTTTAAAATATTTCCATTATTCTTCACTGCCGCTTACTCAAGTATAATCAGAAAACCAAAACACAAAAGATTTACAAGTGCCAAGATAAGCTTTTCTTTTATTTGGTTATAGGAAATGATAACCGAAGCTTCTTTTTACCTATTCAATGCTACCAAGAGAAGAGTGTTTTTCAGAAATATAAAGATTTTAATACCTGCCACATGGAAAGCTAATAATTACAGCAAAGTAAAACAAGAATTATATGAAAAGGTAAGAATTCAGGGTTTTCTTAAATGAGCTTAACTCCAGAAAAAACAACCAAGATATGCTCTGCTCAAACTTTAAATGTGAGAACTTAAGCAAAAACAAGTCATTGATGTTAACACACAACTAATATTGGGAAGATTGTTATAACAAGACACATGGAAATATAATAAATGAGTACAAATTACGGAACAAAAGATAAGCAAAATGCCATTGCCCAAGTAGCCCTCAGAAGGCCTCTTTCCTTTGTAACTTACAGGGTCCTTTCTGAAATGTTTCCTTAAGGACCAAAAGCCAGTTTTATCCTACTGTGTATGAGCTATGCAGGGAAAAATTCCAATTATGACTACCTTCTTTTCCCATCCTGTCAGGGGCAGTAGACATGCATGTCCAGACAGAAACATAAGCTATAAAATATAACTGACTTTTCCCACCAGAGTGTAAATTAGCAGAATTTCACAGGAGCCCAAGTCCAGGACACGGTTTTGGAGGAATACAGTGATAAGAAGGAAGGCAGAAAGGGGGAAGGGGAGGAGTGCCTACTTTTTCTTTTCCAATCAAAAAGAACTTAACCCTCAAAGGACTCTCATAAATTGCAGGTCATAGTTAAGGATCCATGATTATGTCTGCATGCTATAAACAAATGTCAAATACATTTGGCAAACGACTGAAGTTACTGTGAACAAGAATCCGGGCTACTAGCAGAAGGGGCAGGAGCAGACCAGAGTCTCCATGCGGGGACTCAATCTCAGACCTTTAGGTCATGACCTGAGCTGAAATCGAGTCAGATCCTTAATGGACTGAGCCACCTCGGCGCCCCTAGAGAGAGCCAGTGTTTTTTTAAGCTTCCACTTAGCACCAGGAATTCTACATAGATTGTTTAGTTCTTATGCACCTTAAAACTAGTGCTATCAGAAATTATTACCATAAGTTAGGAAACAGAAGCTCACATAAAACAAGGATTTTGTCCCAAGTCCAACAGTTAGTAAATTACAGAGCCACAATTTCGATCCATGCTTATTGGCTTCCCAAACCCACGCTCCTCGCACCAAGCTATGCCGTCTCCAGCTATCTATGTAGATGGTACGAGTCAATTTGACTTTCCATGAAACAGAGAAGTCTTGGAGACAATGAGCATCAAAATCAGGTCATACTCCTGATCCTAATGGAGGGGTATATAAATTATTAAAACAAATATTTTTTTAAAAAATGAGAATATTACTGAGCTCAAAGACTAAAGGAAAGAATAATCATTGAGTGCTGTTTTTATATCTGTTGGATACCGGTTCCTTTAGCCTCAAATGTCAATTAAGCAAACAGCGAATGATCATTATCTGCAGGGGCCACGCTAGGCACTGCAGAGGACCCAAGGACAAGCAAGGTGGTTCCTGTCCCTGTGAATCCACAGTCAAATGCAGGTAGGAAGCAGGAGAGGGGAGGGAGAGTTAGAAACAGTGGATAAGAGCTGTGCTGCTGTGGTCTATAATAGAATGGAACCCCAAAGGGCCCCTGAGTATTCCATCCCCAGGAAAGCACTCCTTGCTTTTAGCTTCAGAACAAATTTCCAGACATAGAAATGAGGTTTTGTTCATGCGAAAACTATCCAAAGGCATGACCTTTGTAGCCCTTTTGTAGGTGCTGCTTTGCAAAGCCCCTAACTTGAATTCTTATCTTTCTAAAACTAAATGTTAATTATTATAAAAATAATTCATGCTCATTGCAAAAACAAATCAAACACTGTAGAAATAATGGAAAATAAATATGAAAACATTACCGGGCGCCTGGGTGGCTCAGTGGGTTAAAGCCTCTGCCTTCGGCTCAGGGTCCTGGGTTGGAGCCCCACATCAGGCTCTCTGCTCAGCGGGGAGCCTGCTTCCCCCCCCACCCCCGCCTGCCTCTCTGCCTACTTGTGATTGCTCTCCCTCTGTCAAATAAATAAATAAAATCTGTAAAAAAAAAAAAAAAAGAAAACATTATCTTCCCCTATTTTGGGGTGTGCACGCACACACACATAAAACATATATCATACAGACAGTGATTGTGTGATGTATATTTATAGGGTCATATTAGATCTATAGTTCTAAAATAAGCTTCTTTTAAAATATTCTTTTAAAAATAAAGTTAAGAACATACTTCTAATGGCAAGTCTTGAGGCAACATGTTATGTTTCTTCCTAAGAATAAAAGAAACAATGTTGTATACAAAACTGTATCCTCTGGATGTTTATTTGAATAGATATTTTCATTGGTTTTGGCAATAGTAATTGAAATGGTCAGGGTACAAGATGAAATATAATGTCATTCCAGTGATTGTACTGCTGATCTAATAGATAATGGGAATGAAAGGATAAGGTTTAAAACAAACACAACTTATTGTCCTGTACTGAGGAAGTAACCTACAGAGAGCTGTTCACATAGGCTGTGACACTTCACAGAACAGTCTGAATGACTTTCATTGCTCTTAACATTTACTCAAATACTTTCATTATATTTTATAGGGTTTTATAACGTCAGACTTTCACAGTGTGGGCTTTTGAGAAAATTCTAATCTGGAAAATGGGAAGGTCAATGGAAATAATCAAACTCCATAGAAAGTTGCTAAGCTTTTAAAATATAGATATTTTTGAAAGTGCCAAATAATTTTACTGATATTTAGTTGTGCATGCATTTAAAACTCCCTTCATAAGACATACCTTTAAAAAAATCTGTTGTCGGGGCGCCTGGGTGGCTCAGTTGGTTAAGCGGCTGCCTTCAGCTCAGGTCATGATTCCAGGGTCCTGGGATCGAGCCCCACATCGGGCTCCCTCCTCAGCAAAGAGCCTGCTTCTCTCTCTCCCTCTGCCTGCCACTCTGCTTACTTGTGCTCTCTCTCTGTCAAATAAACAAAATCTTTTTAAAAAATAATTAAATAATAAATAAACTGTTATCAAATTGGAATATAATTCATACAGTAAAATGCACAGATCGTAAGAGTACAGTTCAAAGTGTTTTAACAAATGTATATGTTTATGTCACCAACATCACAGTTGGGATATAGAATATTATAAAGCATTTCTTCTCATTTAGGCAAATGTCATAGTGACTGACCGGTATGGGGCGCATGGAGATGACCCATATACACTACAATACAGAGGGTGTGGAGAAGAGGGAAAATACATTCACTTCACATCTAACTTTCTCCTAAATGATGATTTAACAACTGGTTATGGACCACGAGGTAAGTGTGACCAATCCAGAAACAGACATCAGGCAATGCTATTTACAATATTCTGTGCTTGGTGCTGAAAAGCAACTCAAAGAACCTGAAACCTGCTCAGGACTTACCGTCTGGACGGGAAGCAATAGGCTACATGCCTGTGTAAAGATAAGAGACAAAGTGGGCCCAAAAAAAAGGTGGACACCAGTGTAGTGGCCCAGACGGTGAGTGCTATAAGAATTCAGTGAAAGGAGAGAAGCTTTTGCACTAACAGTGCTCAGAAAGGGCCTCACAAAGGAGAGGCTCTCTAAGGCTAATATCATGTTGGTAAATGGAAAGATGAGAGAGAACAGGGCAAAGACTATGAATAAATAGTGGCAGCCGGAGAATCCAGAACATGTTTGAGACGGGAGCAGTAGCCCTCCTAATGGTGCAGAGAGACTGTGAGTAGTGAAGTAGCAGAAGAAAAGGCTGAAACGCATGGGGGCATAGGTGATGGGGAGCCTCGACTGCCCAAATCAGCCAGTGGCCACTGAAGGGTTATGAGCACAGGAGTGAAATCAACATAAAAGTGTTTTCGGAAGATGAATCTGGCTGTATAATAATGATAATCTGGTTCCCTCAAATCCAGAGAGGGAAAGTGAGTATCAGGAGAATAACGGGAAGTACAGGCAGGAGACAAGGACTTGGATAAGAATCAGGGCAGTGAGGTGAGGATAGGAAAGAGTGTTAAGAACAATGAGAACTTTCTATGTGCCAGGTGCTCTGCTGTTTGTTTTTCAAATGTTCTCTTAATTTAATCCTAACAACTCTTAAGTGATGAGAGATATTCCAGAGAATAAAAAAGAGAAACAGAGGTCTGACTGATACAGAGTGGAAGGCAAGGGGGGAGGGGTGTGTGACCATATTAAGGAACACAAACCCGATTTATGTCAGAAGTAGAAGGGACAGTTTCAGGGGTAAATCCAGAAGTTTGGATGTAGGCAAGTTGATTGAGGGGAGTGGCCAATTGTCCTGGTGGAAAGGCTCAGCCTGCGGTGGATGTGGATGGTTGGAGTTTTGGAGAAAAGTCAGGGTCTTAGGTTTCGAGACTGGTGTTTAGTGGATGAGATCTGAGGGGGAAACTGTCCAGAGAGCAGATCACCAGGTCCACGGCTAACTATCCCATGCTTAATTTTTTGTTCCTGATTTTAACAAACAGTCATGCCTTTCAAATGATGTTTTCACTTAACTCTCATTTAAATCTAAATAGGTGTTGTTATCCTCTGCTCGGCTGGGGAGGACAGGGGTAACATACTGTATAAAACACACTTTAATAAATATCTTTTCCCTGGTAACTATGAGGTGCTGATAATCTCTGCACAAACAGATGATGACTTCACCAGCACTTCCAAATTCCCTGAGTAGGCACAAACTTTCCCTTAATACCTTCTGATTAGCTCCCCTCCCTTCCTTTGTCCCCAAACTTGCGCAACAGGCAACCTCAAGTCAGCTCTGCAAACACTTCCTGGTTCCCAGAACTTAAAGGAACTCAGAAAAAAGGAAAAATGCACTTTGGGCAGAGAGTTAACCCCAAAAGCTTCTACTGGCGAGTAGTTTTGATGGGAACACTGAAGGAAATGCAAGATTTAGAGAAGTAGAGATAAAGATGGAAAGGATTTGATGCTGAGGATGGGGGGTTTCCATGAGCCAGGAGTTGGAGACAAATACAATCATGGAGAATCAGAGATAAAATAAAAGGGAATGGGCCACGCACACTGCAGAGGAGGCTTATGATCTTTTTGACTCCTTCAAACTTCTCTGGCCCCAGGGTTTCAGTCATTGCTCTAGAGAGGAGGATTACTTACAAGGAAAAAGTAGGTATGCTTGGATAATACAGACTCAAGAAGAGGAAAACTTTATTTGCTTCTTTGGTATCTTAGTCTGTTTGGGCTGCTATAACAGAATACCCCAGACTGAGTGCCTTATACACCGCAGAAACTTATTTCGCACAGTTCTGGAGGCTGGGAAGTCCAAGATTGAGGCACTTACTGATCTGGTGTCTAGTACCCACTTCCTAGACATAGACATACCATCTCCTCTCTGTATCCTTACCTGGTGGGAAGAGGAGGAAGCTCTCTGGGGTCTCTTTATAAGGATACTAATCCATTCATGAGGGCTCCACCTTTGTGACCTAATCACTTCTCGAAAGCCCCATTTCCTAATACCATCGCATGAGGCATTAGAATTTCGACATAGGAATTTGGGTGTTGGGGGGGGCGGTATAAGCATTCAGTCCATGGTACTTAGATAAGCTTCTTTTCCTTCCTGCAGTCCTGAAACGGTAGGCCTCTAAGAAGCTAAATAGAAATGTGTTAGGCAGCTTCACTGGGGAAATGAGAGAATGTGGTGTTCATCACTGGTTTCAATAGGTATGCACCAAGTAATTCACTGGTCTGCATTTACAGGACTAAATATTTTCAGAGTACCTCATTTATGATGGTAGAGGATAAAGCAGGAGATACGAATGGAAGGTGAGGAAGAGAAAAGTGGGAGAGAATGACACTGCGAACCTTTGTAGGGAGTATACATAGTCAAGCAACGTTACATCTTCACTGGTGAGCAAAGCCCACTGCTGAGATTTCAGGAGCACAAAATCAAAGCTCTCTCTTCCACAGGTAGAGTATTCGTCCATGAATGGGCCCATCTCCGCTGGGGCGTGTTCGATGAATACAATGACGAGAAACCTTTCTACATAAATGGGCAAAATCAAATTAAAGTAACAAGGTTGGTACTTTTTCTCACGTTTAAAATTCACTGTTTATTTTTTTCACCCTAAAATGAAGTTGGTAATGGCAGCTAAAACCCAATTGACAAGGAAGAGATCCTTTCATTTTTAAACTTTTAAATTTCATTTCATTTTTTAAAAGTTGGTAAATATTTACATGGTTCAAGTATGAAAACAATATAAAAAGTTATATTCTAAGATATTTTTTCCCACTGTTGTCTTTACCCTGTTCCCTCTCAACCCCTTTAGGTAACCATTTTCATTAGTTTCTTGTTTATTTTTTTAAGTATTTCTTTAGGCAAATCCAAATAAATATGAATATATTTTTCTTCATTCTTTTTTTCTTAAAAACAATTGCTTAATGTCCCACTGTGGGGCTGTGCCATCTTACTCGTTTTCAACCAGTCTCCTATAATTAGACAAGTGGGTTGTTACCAATTTTTTGTTATTACTAATAACCCTGAAGATCCTAATGCTATATATATATATATATATATATATATATATATGTCATTTCTCATGTATGCAGGAGGATCTATATATATCTACTGAATAGTTTCCAGGAATTACTGGGTCAAAATGTACCCTTAGCTGTAATTTTGGTAGATATTGACCAATTATCGGTTGATCATCAATTGGAAAATACTTCTCTTCTAAAGGTTGTATAGTTCTTCACTCCCATTAGTAGGATTTGAGATTGCTTATTTAGGAAAGAATTCTTTTAAATATCATCATTACACGTTCATTCTCTTCTGCTCTGACACCCAATGGCAATGAGCTCAAAGAAGCTGTGACTCAGGATACTATCACTCGTGCTCCTCCTTGGGACTCCAAAAGTTCATGTTGATTTCCTGGCATGTTTTCCTTTGACCCTGTTTAGTTGGTAAAACCCTTGGCAATAGAGAATTCCTCATCCAGATCAAATGCTTTAAAATAAAGTGGAGTGTATATCTAAATTAATGAACTTTCTTAACACAGTAGTTTTTAAAATGTTTTAATGTGTATCAAGCAAGCTACAAGCTTTGGAACAAATTATTATATGAGCCGATGAAGAAGAAACACAAGTATTTCTGAAATAGACCCAATTTCTCTTTCTATTTTTAGGTGTTCATCTGACATCACAGGCATTTTTGTATGTGAAAAAGGCCCTTGCCCCCACGAAAATTGTATTATTAGTAAACTTTTCAAAGAAGGATGTATGTTCATATACAATAGCACCCAAAATTCAACTGCATCAATAATGTTCATGCAAAGTTTATCTTCTGTAAGTATGGCCTTGGAATGACAAACTCCTACAACATGCCATCTCTTCCCTCAATGGACTGATATGTTTGAAGTATTTAAACAAAAAGGCAATTAAGATTCACTATGCTTTAGAGCATGGGGACCTTAGAGTTCATCTAGTTTTCATTTCACAGATAAAACAAAAAACACTGAGGCCCCAAAGATGATCTCACACACACACACAGACACACACACGCACACACACACACACACACTCTTTTAAAAAAGTAATTATTTGCTTTCTAGGGAAGGTGATTTAACAAGAAAGCTCTGGAGACTTCAAAATAAACTGCTCATCTGGTGGTATTGAGGAAAAGTGTATTGAGTTACTAAGAGTGATATAATACATGATTATATTTCTCTCATTTGAAGTATCAAACCATTCCCAGCATCTCTACCAAAAAAAAAAAAAAGTAGCAGATCACTCTCATTTTCATTATATTTCCTAATTCTCTTTCCCTTGTTTTGCATAGTACAGAAATTAAAAAGGAAAAACCAGGTGTTACCAAGAGAAATCAACTAACCCTTAGCTTTGCAGGTTCAGAAACTTAACCTTGTCAGTATTCTGCATTGGCAAGAGACCAGTGTATGGATCTAGAACACCATTTTTTTACATTATTATTTAAAAATCGTACTCTGTCATGGGGATCTAATACTTGCATCCTCTCGCCAGTTCATTTTTTCTCTGAAGGAAGCAGCATGAAACAGCCAAATTCTCACCAGAAGCCTGCTTGGAGGGAATGGAATCAGGAGGGAGACCGGTGATACAGAGGCTTACTGGCACCAGTCTTCATGACCTGATCTATCCATCCACCTCACAAAGACCTGAAACTCATGTCTGTGCATCATCTCCCCTCCGTGGTGCTGGGAGCACAGGGACACATGCCTCTGTGACATTTTCTGTTTCCACGGCTGACCAATGTCCCTTAGATTGACACATTCTTTTCTTTAAATAACTTTTTTTCAGTCTAGTTTAGTCAAGGTTACGAGTCATCCTGTAACTTTAAAGTGATTTTTCATATTTCTTGTCTGATCCATTACATTTTTAATTTATAGCTTTAACATCAGAAGCCAACTTAACTCCACGGATTTCATCCCCATCGTGCGTGATCCTTTGAAAGACCTAATCATTAATATCCAGTCAAATAAATTTCACAGTCCTCTAACCATAGTCACAGAAGAGAGAAAAGAGTTAAAAACAAACAAATAACAAAAACAAAAATGGGTTATATTCTCATCTCCCCATACTACTGAGAAAATCATGTCCTTGAGCAATTATCAACCTTCTGAAGCTTTAGCTTCCCTTTCTATGGAATTAGAGATGGGACTGGAAAGGTTTCTTCTAGCTCTAAGCTTCCATGGCTCTGTTAGCAGGAAGTATCTACTCTGCAGGAATACAGCCACTGCGAATAGGCGATAACATTACTTTGCAATGCAAACCGTACTTTTAAAAAGGGTGGCATATGTTTGGTATTATTAAATGAATTATATCTCTATTTCCAAATGGGGACAAAGATCAGGAAGTAGGTTTAAGTTGGGGTTTTTTTTTCCTTATCCTATTCTTACAGAGGTCAATATTTGAACTAGATCAATTTATGTTGGCTGATCAATAATAAAAGTACAGGTGGGTCATTAAGTATAATTCCAAGGAATAGGCTGACCGAGATAACATCTTGTAGTGTTTTCTTTAAAACACTATCATACTAAAAGAGGTGAGGGATTGTTTTGTTTTCTTAAGACTAAGATATATATACATGGTCTGCTCTCTGTTTTCCAAGTGCAAATAGACTATAATTTAGACTGATCGCAAGTACCACAAGGGTGCCAATGTTTCAAGCAAAGGGTGTGAAGGTATATTTGTAAACTCACTGTCATTCTTGAAGTAATAAAGGACTGCTATAGCACTTCTGGTATCTCATGTCTCAGCTTACCATGCCTGTTTAACTTTAGTTGCTTGAGAAGGAGAAATATGTCTAATACGGGAGGAGTGCCTTTATTCTCTGATAGGCTTTATTCTTTTTCTAGGTGGTTGAATTCTGTAATGCACATACCCACAACCAAGAAGCTCCAAATCTACAGAACCAAATGTGCAGCCTCAGAAGTGCATGGGATGTAATCACAGACTCTGCTGACTTTAACCATAGCTTTCCCATGAATGGGACTGAGCTTCCGCCTCCTCCCATGTTCTCCCTTATTCAGCCTGGTGACAAAGTGGTGTGTTTAGTCCTGGATGTGTCCAGCAAGATGGCAGAGGTAATATTTTGAACCAAAATGGCTGTAAGCCATTCATCATTTTTTGGTAATAGTTTTTAATTCTTTTCATTTTTAGAGGTTAAGGGCAGAGGAGGAGAGGCCAAAGGTGTGGAATCGTCATGCATTTTATTTTTTCTTGGGGATGGGAGGAACAAATTTAAAATGTAGGCCAGAAATTGCAATAAAGCAGATAAATGAAACCCACAGATAATCCCTAGCCCTGATTTTTTGCTATTAATTCCAACTTTTTTCCAACCAAGACCCCTTTCCAAAATTCTGACGTGTAAGAGAATCTCTTGTCTGACCAGATTTCGCTCAATGGTACACACATCCCTTGCTGAGGTAAGAGATGGTGAGTTTGTAAAGAGTGTGCATATCCACTGTGTGTATTTCCCATGTCACCATGAATGAAAAACCATACCTCAGTCATCCAGGAAGCTCACAGCCTTCCAGAAACCCACTCCTGAAAGCCCAGAACTCTCAGATGGTGGTTAAAGGTTTAGTTTCTCCAGGCAGATGGGCTTTTAATCCTGGCTTCTTCACTTACTGTCTATAATCAGGAGCAAAATAATCTTCCTGAACTGTTTTCTCATCTGTAAAATATATATTATAATACCTACTTTTAGTATTGTGATAGAACCAGCTTATACTAGCTCACTGGAGTCAATTGTTAAATTTTAGGAAATTTGTAAGCCAGTAGTTAAATATAGCCATTATTAAAAACTAAACTATGTAGATTTAGAATTAAATAAAATATATTAAAACAAACAAAATAAATGCTTAAAACGCATTACTTCCTAATTATTTTTCTACTGTTTTTTACTCTTATCTATGACCAGAGTCAGTAAACAACAGTTCATGGGCCAAATTTGGCCCACCACCTGTTCTTACATAGCCCACAAGCTAAAAATGGATTTACTCTTTAAATGGCTTAGAAAAAAAATCAAGAAAATAATAGTATTTCATGACATGTGAAAATTAGATGAAATTCAAATTTCAGTGTCCATCAATAAAATTGTATTAGACCACAGCAACACTCAATTTATTTACATCTTATCTCTGGCCACTTCAGTGCCAAAACAGCAGAGCTGAGTAGTTGCAACAGAGACCATATTGCTTAGCAAGCCTGAAACACTTAACTTTCTGGCCCTTTTCTGAAAATGTCTGCTGACCTCTGATCTATGCTCTTACGATTATTGCTGGTCTGTTTTATCTGTATGGTCTACCACTACACATCTCTTCCCCAACTCTGCCTTCAGTGATGTCACAGCGACAGCCTGAAATCAACCATGGTGGGGGTAGTGACCTGACAGAAATTGCCAGTTGTAACAAATCAGGGTCTCTCTCTTCTCTCTTTCTTTCGCCAGAAATCCAGTTTCTTAAATACATTTTCCAGCATACCACCATCTACTTCATAAAGCTGTTGAGAGGGAATAAATGGGAAAATGAATATGAAGGTTTTGGTTCAGAAGTGGTAGTTATTATTTTATTAGAGTACTTATCCAAGAAAGAGTTTATCCTCTCTTGATCTCCAGATCAAAAGTCCCGGAAAATTTGCCTTTTTTGGCTTGTTTCTGAAATATTAGGAGCATCACTAATACATTCAGCATCTGGATAATTTTGTAATCTTACCTGCCTGCAGTTGACTAGGGCATGATCTTCTAAACTATGGTCTCAGGGTAATTTACATTGGCTAGCTGCCTCTTTTGAGGAAGGATACGTACAGTGAAAGTGATCATTTTACTTGAGAGAAGACCTAAAGGAAGTAGAAGAGAAATAAGCCTAAAGTAACACTGATAGCAAAACAAACTTCCTTCCCTTTTCCTGACAACATTGTCCTTGAACCATCATGGCCATTCATTCATTAGGTGCCAGTACTGTGCATGTTTTGGGGGATATAGAGATGACAGAACATAGTTTCTGCTTCAAAATGCTCACAATCTGGGGCACCTGGGTGGCTCATTTGGTTAAGTGTCTGACTCTTGATTTTGGCTCAGGTCATGATCTCGGGATCATCATATCGAGCCCCACAACAGGTTCCATGCTGAGCAGGGAGTCTGCTTGAGATTCTTTCCCTCTGCTCCTCCCCCTTTCACTCTCTCTCTCTCAAATAAATAAAGTCTTTAAAAAATGTTCACAATGTGGGGCGCCTGGGTGGCTCAGTGGGTTAAAGCCTCTGCCTTCGGCTCAGGTCATGATCTCAGGGTCCTGGGATCGAGCCCCACATCAGGCTCTCTGCTCAGCGGGGAGCCTGCTTCCGCCTCTCTCTCTGCCTGCTTGTGATCTCTCTCTCTCTCTCTGTCTCTCTCTCTGTCAAATAAATAAATAATCTTTTGAAAAAATGCTCACAATGTAATGATGGATACACAACATGCACATGTGAATAAATATACATACCATATGACAAGGCTCCAAAGAGGTGTGAGTTGCTGTGGGAACATTTATGAGGCAGCATCTAGTGCCATAGAAGAAGTTGATTGAGGAAGACTTCATTGAGAAGATGGACTTGGAGTTGAATCTTGAAGGATGAGGTGGTACTTGCTAGGTTGGATGAGGTGAAAGAGAAAAAGGGAGGAAGACCAGGGAAGGGATGAATTTGTGCAGTGGCTAACAGGCAAAATTAGAAAAATTTGTTTGGGGGAAGTACATCCATTGGTGTGGTTATAACTAACATTGGGTATGTCTAAGGAAATGGCAGATAAGTTGGAGAGATAGTATAATTTGAGAGAAATTTAAGATGAGCTGATAGGACTTGTTCAAGGATATGGGGGCTGATAACAGAGGGGTAGTGAAAGACAGCTCCAGGCTTTTGGCTTAACTAGTTGGGAGTGGAAATCCTGATTAAGAATGGTGAATTAAGGGGTGCCTGGGTGGCTAAGTGGGTTAAGCCTTTGTCTTCGGCTCAAGTCATGATCTCAGGGTCCTGGGATCAAGCCCCGCGTTGGGCTCTCTGCTCAGCAGGGAGACTGCTTCCCCTTCTCTCTCTCTGTCTGCCTCTCTGCCTACTTGTGATCTCTCTCTCTCTGTGTCAAATAAATAAATAATCTTTAAAAAAAAAAAAGAATGGTGAATTAAAATTTTAAAAATATTTAAAAATTAATTTTTAAAAAGAATGATGACCTGGTTAGCAAATAGCTGCTATTTACTGAGTGCTAACTATAAATCCGTTTTGCTGATGAGAAAACTGAAGCTAAAAAAGATGAGTAATTTCTCTATGGTCACATAATTAGCAAAAGTTGAAGGCGGGAGTCAAAGTTCTTGCTTCATCCACACTACCAACTTCTTTCCCAATACTGTAAGAGAAGCAGCATTTGGGAAGGGAGGCAATGAATTCAAAGTGTGTCAAGTTTGAGACACCTGTGGGATGTTAAATTGGTGATGTTTCCCAAGCAATGTGAAATGTAGGTCCAGATACTAAGGGAGATGTCTGGGTTGGAGACAGAAACTACAGTCGTCACTGAGCAGTTGGTCACTGAAGCACAGCTTGCTGCTCCCACTGCCTTCAAAACAAGAGATCCTACTGACCATCAGTAATATCACCTGCCCAACCCTGGTCGTTAATATTACTTTATAACTGGTTAACACTTCAAAGTATAATTGTACTGCCATATATGTAGCTCAGTTGATCCTCACAGCAGTTCTATTTTAGTAAGAAAAATATTAGTATCCCTATTTTACAGATGAAGTGCCCTGCCTAAGATGGCCATAATAACAGAGCATAGTGCCAGCATACATACCCCTAACTGCTACTTCTCTCTACTGTCAGGTCTCTTTGAGGTGTTTCCTCTTACCCAGACTGGATTTTAAAAGAAGCAGTTACAAATCTAGTTTTAACTGGTTTCATAGATCTTGAATTCTGAGTTGGAGAGAAAGAGTGGGACTATGCGTCCTTAGAGAGTGGTAAATATGAACAGCTTATTGGGGGCAGGGTTCTAAACCACATCTCCCTCCTTGAAAAGCATTTATTCTTTGCAATTAATCAAACAAGATTCCAGCATTGCATCACACTTTATAGCTCAAAAAATTACTATCTGACATTGCTAAATGATTTGCATGAATATTTGCTGATGGAGTTGCTTAGTCATACTTTTATCTACCAACCAAATGTTATTATTTTTCTTCTTTTTTTTTTTTTCCTTTTTGGGACATAGGCTGACAGACTCCTTCAACTGCAACAAGCAGCAGAATTTTACTTGATGCAGATTGTTGAAATCCATACCTTCGTGGGCATTGTCAGTTTCAACAGCAAAGGGGAGATCAGAGCCCATCTACACCAAATAAACAGCTATGATGACCGAAAGCTGTTGGTTTCACATCTGCCTATGACAGTGTCATCGGAAGCAGAAACCAGCATTTGCTCAGGGCTTAAGAAAGGATTTGAGGTACAGTAGAGCACCCCATGCCTCAAATCACTATCACTTTCCTTTCCTTCATTTTGTGGTTATCTGTTTTGGGGTTATCTGTTCTGATAACAGATTCTGATTTAGGGTTATCTGTTATAGTGTGGTCATAACAGCCTTAACTATAAGAGAGTAGTGATGGATTATATTTTACCATATAAGATATGGTCAGGAACCATATCTTATTTACCATTAAATTCCATGTGCCTAGCAAAGTACTTGTCACATAATAGATGCTCAATAAATGCTTGTTGAAGGAATGAGTAAATAAATAATAAATACAATGGCCAAGGCTGGGGGACTTCAGCATCATTTGGACAATTTCTAACACTGTCCCTATCCATTCTGGGACTGTCCCAACTGTAGCCATTTTTACTCTTGGGTTTTCCAGTAAAAATTGGCCTATCTGGCTTCTGTGTGTAGTCAGTCTAGACCTATCTAATTCTAATGCATAGCCAAGGTTGAGAACCTCTGTGCTAAGTTCTCTTATTGGTCATTCACTGGATATCAGAGGCAATGATAACACATAAGAATGTGCCCCCATATCCTCTATCATGGACCCTATTCTAAACCAGGGGCATGCTGCGATGATTTGAACAGGAAGAGTCCCTCTCTACAAGCAAACCAGCAATGGCATGTAGGGTGACAAGTCCTGTGTCCTGGAATGAGCTGAGGGAAGAATGGGGATGGGCATGGACAGCAGCAAGCCACAGAGGACCTCAAAAGGGCATATACCTCGCAGGTGGGGAATCTGGAATGAGTGAATTCTTCTGTTCAATAAGACAATTTGAATTATGTTTCCCTCCAAACGACTGATACTCTGTGTTCAGGTGGTTGAAAAACTGAATGGAAAAGCCTATGGCTCTGTGATGATATTAGTGACTAGTGGAGATGATGAGCATATTGGCAACTGCTTACCCACCGTGCTCAGCAGTGGTTCAACCATTCATTCCATTGCCCTGGGTTCATCTGTGGTTGAAAATCTGGAGGAATTATCACATCGGACAGGTAAATATATTTCTACAAACTTATAGTTTAGAGTGTTTCCTTTTAACTTGAATATTCAAAGCACAACCATGAAGCTCAGATTATGTCAATAGAATGTGTGGCTTAAGTGAAAAAAAAAATAGAAACAGTTATCTTAAGGAAAACAACGTGGAAATTATTGTTAAAATTTGCCAAAATTTTGCAGACTTTTTTTTTAAGAGAGGGAGAGAAAGAGAGGGGTGAGGGAGGAGTAGAAGGAGAGGAATAGAGAATCCCAAGCAGACTCCACTCCCAGTGGACGATCTCCAGACCCTGAGATCAGGACCTGAGCCAAAATCAAGAGTTGGACACTCAACCAACTGAGTCACCCAGGTGCCCCAAATTTTACTGACTTTTAAACATTTTCCTTAGAAGGTGCCAATTATATACATCCAATGAAAATATAATTTTCAGTTCATTTCTTTTCTTTGTTAAACCAATCTGAGCATGTATAATCACAGAGCTAAAAAATATGTTTAAGATTAAATACACTAACTTCCATGATAAGGACACACACCATATTGAAAGATATATATCTTCTTTTGTTCCAAATGAGGCATGGAATAATTTCATCTTCTATTCCTTATAATTAATAAAAATGAGTATTGCTGACTTAAAACCTGAAAGTTGGGTTTTACTGAATTATCTTCGAAAACAATGTTTTCAGAATATAAATGAAAATGTAAATATATAGCAATGATAGATAGTAATTACCCTAGGCTGTCTAGGAATCACCTTAATTATAAGACTATTTAATAACTATCTATCCTATACCCGATAGAGGTTTAGACCTTGACACTGCAGTTGTGAGCAAAACAGGAAAAACCACTCACTTCTGCTGCTTACATGTGGCTGGTAGGAGCCCAACTCCTTCCCCACAATGAACCCTCTTCCACAGGAAAGGTTGTTGGAAAAGACCTAACATGTTATTTTTTTGTTTTATTTTATACATTTTAATAGTTAACATCCCACTCATGTATTTCAGGAGGTTTAAAGTTCTTTGTTCCAGATAAATCAAACTCCAACAGCATGACTGATGCTTTCAGTAGAATTTCCTCTGGAACTGGAGACATTTTTCAACAACATTTTCAGGTCAGGATTTCCTTGGTATTACACTTACAGATGGGGCTGGGGCGGGGGGGTGGGGGGTGGGCAGGGAGAACGAAGCAAGAAAAATAGATGAATTGTGTGAACTGCCTCATTAATCTTATTTGAATATGTAATAATTCTTGCATGGAAGGCTTTTAATGAGCTTTTTGGTCTGACCAAAGCCCGGATTCACTTTTACCTGATGTCTGCTCTTCTTCACTCTAGGATTAATTTCCTGTAATTACTACCTCAGGCTTTTAAGGTCTGGAAGCAGAGTGTGCTCCTTCCTAGTAGCTCAAAATGGGGGTGGAGGTGGGGTGGAAGTAAAGCCAAGAAGAAAAATAAGAAACCGTGTCTTTAGTTTTAGTCCTATAATAACTTTTCATCGGTCATAATAATTTGCCTTTTTTGGCTTCTTTAAAAACTTCATTGAAGCTCCTCCCTCATATTAACAGTATCAACTATTTCATTAAATTCTAAAAAATTTTAAATATCTCTTTGACTACTGCAATTTACTTGACTTTGCTAAAAAGGTTTCCCTGAATCAAGCCATTTTCTTTTTTTTTTTTTTTAAAGATTTTATTTATTTATTTGACAGAGAGAGAGAGATCACAAGTAGGCAGAGAGGCAGGCAGAGGGAGAGGAGGGAAGCAGGTTCCCTGCTGAGCAGAGAGCCCGATGTGGGGCTCAATCCCAGGACCCTGAGATCATGACCTGAGCTGAAGGCAGAGGCTTTAACCCACGGAGCCACCTAGGCACCCCGAATCAAGCCATTTTCAAAGGACCAAATTTTTTCTAAGTACTTTAAAGATATTTTGAACATAACCGAGGGTTTGGACAAAATTTTGTCTGCTGTTTCCTTACAGATGGTAAGTGAACCTGCCAAGTTAAATACATGATGTGAACAATGAAGGCAGTTAAATTATTCTTAGGAAATATTTAACATGAAGATTATATGTACACTGTAAGGCAATAACCACAATTCCATTATTAGAAGTGAAAACAGGTGAACTATAAATGAGAATATATATTATATATTAGGTTACAATGGGCTCTTTCAAATAATCTACCACGTGATTTCTTCTTTAATAATGTGAAATAAAACAAATGTCCAAAAAAGGTTTTTTAAAAATTTAACAAAATATTATTCATATTGCTCAAACTAGCCTCATGTTCCCAAACTTGGCCACCTCTCCTCAGTTGTATGTCGTTAGCCCCACTAGACCTTGGGCAGAAACTATATCAAAATCTCCTTCAAAAGCTCAGGCCCAGCACAGAATATGTCCCAGTAGTCATCAGTCCACAAACACTTGTAAAATAGACTTGAACAAATAATCCACAGTGTTTTTGGTGTCATCTACCAAAAATTTTATGTGCTTTCCAAGTTTGAGCAATATTACAGAGCATTACACAGTGTGTTTATTTAATAAATAAAAATTTTCCAACTTATTTACTGACTTGTGTCTCTTGTGACTACACAACGATTAAATGTGGGGGCTCTGATGTCAGCTTACCTGGGCTCTATCCCAGTTTCAGCTCCTTGCCCTGTGACAATTGGACATGAATTCTCTAAGCCATGGTCTTCTCATTGGTGGATGTGAATAACAATACTCACCTCAGAGGGTTTTCATAAGGATTCAGTGAGATAATAAACGTAAAGCATTTAGCACAGTGCTGACATGTGCTTGCACTCTGTATATGTTGTATGCATACACACACATAAACACACGCGAGCGCGTGTGTACATGTGGCTTATTGTAAATGGTTAAATACTTGTTTTAATGTGCCCAAGCCCCTTGCAACTCAGTGTTTTATTCCTTATTAAAATACATAAAAGTAGGGGTGCCCAGGTGGCTCAGTCATTTGAGAGTTGACTCTTGATCTCAGCTCAGGTCTTGATCTTAGGGTCATGAGTTTAAGCCTCGCATTAGGCTCCATGCCCATAAAAGTATCTGAAGAGATGATGTATAAATTAAACCCTTAAGCACATTCACAAACAAAAATTTTTTCGAAGCTTGTTATTATAATGGCTGACCTGAGGCTAATGTTGATTTGGATGAGAGTTAGTATGAGAACAGCTAAAATCTCTCCATAAAAAATAATGAAGTGACACTTGTATTAACCATAATAGAATATTTTATATCTTCTGTACTCCTATAACACACAATATTTTGCTTTGCGGAGGTGTTTTTATGAGAAGTGATTTATCTAAATATAGTACATGTCAATACATTATCTTGATTTTTGCCCACTTATTTTTGTTTGTCCAGAAATAAAGAAAAAGATGAAATGTTTATGCCTATATTAGACACTTTCGCATATATGTGTATTTTCTCAAACAGCTTGAAAGTACAGGTGAAAATGTCAAACCTCACCATCAACTGAAAAACACGGTGACTGTGGATAACAGTGTGGGCAATGACACTACCTTTCTGGTCACATGGCAGACCAGTGGCCCCCCTGAGATTGCATTATTTGATCCTAATGGAAGAAAATACTATGCAAATAATTTTACCACCAATTCAGCTTTGCAGACTGCTCGTCTCTGTGTTCCAGGAACTGCTGAGGTAGGTGTTGTGAGCTTGTTCATAATGACGACATGTAATCAAGTATATAACTTTCAGTTGAATCACATAATTAAATGCACTGTATAAGGAAATCCTATTCTGATCAAAATTTGACTTTAAATTCATACAAAGTCATTTTGTGAATATTAAAAATTTAAAAGAAACAACTAAGGTATGTTCAAACCTTTAAATAATGGATATCAAAGTCTTTTCTCTTCAGCAGTGGAAATTAATATGTGCACAGTACGAATAATTTCTTTCTGCTTACTTTCTTCTTTACGAAATTCTCACAGACATAGTTATCTATATGCTTAGCAAAAAATATAATATGAATAGATGTAATACATGTTTTTGAGAATCTGCCCTGTGCTGGGTCTTGTTCTGGGTGCTTTAAGATAAAATACCCTGCTAGAAATGAGAACAGGGTACTCACAGCCTACAGGAGTGATGCACAGGCTTCGGAGAAAGGTGACTGCTTCCTGAAGTAGAAACATCAAAATGGAAATAGGGAGGATAAAGAGGCCAGAGGTGTCAAAGACATCCTGGGCAGAGGAAATAGCACATAGAAAGGCTCAGAAAAAATAGACTACAGCTCTTCATAGAATTACAAGTAGGTCAACATGGATGAACTACACAGCAGCACGTAAGGTGGAGATTTAGGAGAAGGAAAGAGAGGAAGTGATGAGGTTAGACACAAATAGGAGCCATGTCAGCAAGGGCTCTGTGTGCTCATAAAGGCAAGAAGAGCTTGAGTCCTAAAGGAGAAGGGACCCACTAGCGGTTCTCAGCAGGGTGATGAATTAATGAGGTCCGTTCGTACACTGCCCGGGTGCAGTCCTTCCTCAGCACAGTCGGCCCTCCCTGCTCCCAGATTTCTGTTGCAGCCTCTGCTGGGGTTTCCCTGCCTCTGGGCTTCACCCCTACCCCAGTGATTCTTCTGAAGCACGAATCCAATCAAATCTATCTCCTATTCAAAACTCATTGGTGGTCTCGGGATAAAATCCATGTGATCACTGTTACATATCAGGCCGTGCATGTTCTGACTTTTGCCCAAGCTTATTTCTTAACCCTTCTCCCAAACGCCCTCTGCTCCACTCCTCCTTACTTTTCTCTCAGCTCGTCATGCTCTTTCTACATCACGTTCTTTACACAAGAACCAAGAACACTTTACCTACTTTATGCGGCCTTTGCCTGGCCTCTTAGTCTGCCCTAGGCGCCCTGTAGGAAAACACACATTACACCCAAAGAGAAGGTGTTGATATGGAGATTTGTATTAAGTGTTTACTAATGTTATGATTACCAAAAGAATAAGAATGAAGAGATGGTCTTGATACTTGAATTATGACCTCACAGGAAAATGGCCAAGCACATGAATCCCAATGAAGAAGGCTGGGTGGGGTGGGGTGGCATCTTAACTCTCCATGTTGAGTCACAACTTAACCTCTTGCTGCTTTCTCTCTCCCCTCAAGCTCTACTGTGTTCCTCCTGTTACTTCTAGGGTTTAATAAGAAGCAACAGGGGGTGCCTGGGTGGCTCCGTTAGTTAGGCCACCAACTCTTGGTTTAGCAAGGGTCATGATCTCATGGTGAGACAGAGCCCTGGGTTGAGCTCTGTGCTGAGAGTGGAGCCTGCTTGAGAGTCTCTCTCTCTCTCTCTCTCTCCCCTCTTGCTCCTCCCCCGACTTAGGCATGCTCATACTCTCTCTCTCTAAAAAAATTAAAAAAAAGAAGCAAGAGCAAGAATGGGGAAAAAAGGATATTTATCTATAATCTTATCCAAAGAACAAATTTCTGTTATTTGTAGTTTAAGCTTTTTTTCTTTTTGATATTCTTTTGTAGGTTTCCCCCAGGCAGCCTAGACAGGCAAAAGAGAATGTTATTTAGCAATATTTCTATATATTCCTCAACACAGACATTGTAGAATCCTGACTTATTAAAAAACTGTGTTTCATTTCTTGGTCTGCAATAGTGTATGCAGGTTTTGTTGCTTGAGATTTCTGGATATTCAGGGTAGGGGTTGAGGGACATGAAAGGAGGGAAGGATACTATTGCTTTTTAATCTAGTTATTCACATAAAGCATAATAATCCACTCAATTAGCTATAATTTTCTCAGTTGTAGAAAAGGAATAAAAATGCTGAAATTTCTTTTGGGTGAAGGGGCTCAAATTAATATTTACAAAATACTTTAAAGCAGGACATTTATCATTATCATCTAAAAATGGAATTAAAATATGTTCTCCCCACAAATAAGTTCATGGTATAATTCCCTAAAAGTTAGCTAACAATAAAAGAGAAAAGCCATGTGAAAGCCATGTAAATAGTGAATTGTCATCCCTTAACCAATATTACTTTTCCTGACATTCTTCTGTAGTTACTTCAGATGATGCAGCATCAACAAAATAAGATTAAAACCCCTAGGAGCTTAGACATATGCTTTAAAATTAAGGGTTGGTGTTTTTTTTTTTTCTTCACATTTGACAAAACAAAAAACTTTGTGTTGCAGTCCGGGCTCTGGACCTACACACTGAACAACACCTACCATTCTCGTCAAGCCTTGAAAGTGACAGTGACATCTCGCGCCTCCAGCTCAGCCCTGCCCCCTGCTACTGTGGAAGCCTTTGTGGAAAGAGATAGCACCCATTTTCCCCATCCTGTGATGATTTATGCAAATGTGAGGAAAGGGATTCATCCCATTCTTAACGCCACTGTTACTGCTATAATTGGGCCAGAGGCTGCAGACCCTGTTGTACTGGACCTTTTTGACAATGGAGCAGGTAACAAGGAATGTCGTGTCATTTTTCGTGTTCTCAAGAGCTGTTGTTGTGTTATGATGCTGCAGTATCAGTCTGAAGCTTATCTGTAAAAGTCCTCCAATTCAATTATTTTTCTCATCAAATCATTTGGGATTCTTAAGTCCTCAAGAGAGTCACTGATGTACTGAATAGTTACAGGTCATGTCTGCACAAGGAAAGAGAATGTGAACTTGGGAAGTCTCCTTGAGGTTCCTCAGCGTGGCTGCGGGAGGAAGTAGCTTGACTTGAAGTAGGTCTTAGCTTGTATTTGGCCAGTGACACTATCAACTCATGGGGGTCACAGATAACAGGCTTTTATGCCCTTGTGACATGCCCATATTCCTCTAAGATTCACCAGCTGTATTAGTCATTAAAATAACAAGATTGGACAATTAAAATAGCAAATGAAAACCCAAGAAGTAAGATGCAGTGGTGGTCTCCTCGGGCCCAGTAGTGAAGAGAAAATTGGAAACAGCACTTGTGACCCAGGAGATAACTCCAGACTATTCTTTAGCCAAGGAGCAGGGATGATAAGAGGGAAGAGCCAGTGTGTTTATGTGTTTACATGTGTGATTTGCTTACAAGGCTAGCAGGCCAGCAAGCCTCATGGAATCATGACCGAGATTTTCCCACCACTGGGCAAACAAAGTCAAAGAAAACAAAAGCCTACTTCAGGTGCTTGTTCTGCACATGGGGTTCAGAGCCTCGTCATCATGCCTCACAGACAGCACAGCATCAGGCCAGGAAATAGAAGCTTCTAGACTCTTTCTGACTAACTCTTTTTGACTTAAAAAACAAATTTCTTTGTTGTTTTATCCTTCCGGTTCTGTTCTTTCCCTAAACTAAATTCTCAGAAAGACAACAGATCTCAAAATCTATGTGGGTAGCCACAAGTGTTTGATCTCCTAATAAAACCATACTCCTGCACTCTGGTGTTTGAAAGATCATGATTTTTCAAGAGTCTTGTGTTTGGCAACCCGTGAGCATCTTGCTCTGGCAATCCCCTATGACGTTTATGAGACAGAAGTTTATTCAAAGGATTTTAGTTCAAATCTACCTCAGAGGAACACCGGAGAAGTCCTCTCATTTTGCCTACTGGAATGGATCCAAGTGAATGTCTCATGCTCTGATTGCTTATCCATGGCCACACCTTTTAGTCTCTGCATATAGTCCAAAAATGCCCTTTGCAGAATGCTTCTCCTTTGCTTCAGCCTGCGGGCTGGCCTGGAGAATAGATGCTATTCTCCTAGGAGAGATCACCTGAGTCAGTTCAGGAGCTTTTATATTTATTCCCTTGAACCATTTCATTTATTTTATGTCTAAATTTATACTCTAGGGGTTCCTGGTGGCTCAGTTGGTTAAGTGTTAGACTCTTGATTGTGGCTCAGGTAGTGATCTCAGGGTCATGAGATTGAGCCTAGCATTGGGCTCTGCACTGGGCATGGAGGCTGTTTAAGATTCTCTGTCTCTCTCTCTCTCTCTCTCCCTCTGCCCCTCCCCCTGCTCACACTCTGTCACTCAAAAAAATATATATATACATATCTATATATATATTGAAACAAACAATGGAAAGTATTGCTTAGGCATCAAAGTGTAGATTTAGGGTTCGTTTTTTTTTCCCCAATACTTAACACACGTACATAGCTAAAACTTATTTTTATAATGGAAGCAGTATTTATATGCTTCCAGATTCAGGAACAATAATAAAATGTACATTTATGAAGTGCTTTATAATTTAAAATGTGCTTTCTCATGAACACTCTGAGATAAACAATGCAACAGCCTTGTGAGATAAGTTGTCCCCATTTTATAGATGAAAAAAAAGGCTCAGAGAGATTGTTTCACAATTACTGAGTAGTGGATTCAGACCTTAAAACCAAGTCGCAAGACCTCTAAGTTAGTGTTCTTTCCTATTTCTTTCTCAATCAGGGATTAAAAGAGATGGGGGTAGTAACTGTGGCATGGAGAGATTTTCCTTTATTATTTCTTAACGAATAGATAGACCTGATTAGCCAGTAAACCACTAGATACCAAGATTTTATTTCTTTCCAACAGGTAAAAAATTTCTAGACTTATTATGATAATAAGTTGCTCAGCACTTTTTATTTTAATTCAATATACTGCTACTTTTCTCACATTAAGGAGCAGCCCTGCCTCTGCAGTGGGGAGTTGAGAGCACTTTAGTGGTAATACAAGGCTGGGGGCCACGGCAGAGTATGTGGTGTGAACTGACTCCAGGAAAGGACAAGCGATTTGCACAGGCGGGCTGCCTGCACTTGAAGAGTGAATGTGTTCTGCACTTGGGCTAAGCTATACCTCACCCTGCTACCCTGAAGTCTGGATCTCCCTGCCATTTCAAGCATGGACTTGGTTTGAAATTGAACTGCTCTCCAAGGAAAGAAGTCTAGCACTGGCCAAGATTTCCAAATGTCTCCTGAAGCAAAGCACAGTGGATGGAACCAAAGCCTATCAAACCCCAAGCCAGCCAACCCTTCAGAATCTAGAACAACAATTCCATTTACCCTCTAATGAGGAAATTAAGTAATTTCACATCACTTTATCAACTACTAGGTTTTCTTTTTCATCAGGGCTGCAGGATGTTTATAAATCCCTTGAAATTATACGAAATGTGTATATGTGCATCTATTTTTATTTCCTGGAACAGAATGGCTTTTATCTCAAAGAGTCTATAATCATAAACAAAAAGAATATGCTTGATTTCCATGAGAAACTAGTATTTTCAATAAGAAGGAGAGCTCTAAAGGTGATTATTAAATGTTTTATTAGCACTGAAGCACAACTCATTCACCTTCAGAAAACAATTTTTCAGAGGTTAAGGAATCACAGGGAGAAGTTAAGGAGCCATTGGATTTTAATACTAAAAGTAACTATGACCATTACTGGATTTGCTAAAATGGGAAGAAAGAAGGGAGTAAAGCTTATTATTTAATGATTTAATAAATATTAGTAATCAACTGTGATGACAAGTGGTGACACTGAGCTTTCTTTTTATACATGCAGGTGCTGATATTATAAAAAATGATGGAATTTACTCGAGGTATTTTTTCTCCTTTGCTGTAAATGGTAGATATAGTTTGAAAGTGCATGTCAGTCACTCCCCCAGCATAAGTGGCCTCACCTACTCTATTCCAGGGAGCCGTGCTATGTATGTACCAGGCTACATAGCAAATGGTAAGAATCGTGAGCACCGTATTTGAGTAACATCATTTAATGTATATGTCTCTGGGTGTGTGTCTGTGTGTGTATGAGAGAGAAAGAGAAAGAGAGATGGAATTTCAAAACGCTTTATGCTTAAGTCAATATATAATTTGTGCTATCTTGTCAGTCCTCAGTGATTCAAAGTAGTCAATCAGGAAGGCAATAGATAATTCCCACAGATATTTGGCATATTCGTTTTAGTCATTATTGTGACGTCTTTCTTGTGGCTGTTTCATGAGAATTACTAACAGTTAAAAGAGATTTATTTATTTTTCTCAGCCATAGGTCCTGTATTTCCTCTATAGAGGTTTAGGCAAGAAAAAGAGGCAGAAGTTGTTAGCAGTTGAAAGAAGGAAGCAAACAGCCCAAATAATCCACACAAAAATGAGTTCCTGAATAAATATGAGTTTGGAAGTTACAGACAACTGAGTGATTCCTGAAGATGTGCTGTCTTCCTTTGAGGAAAAAGCACCAAATAAATTGAAGATATATGTCTTTTCTTAACACCATTGTTATAGCTCCTGAAGGGAAGCAATGGTTAAAGTATAACACAAAATACGCTATAATCATTTTAAACAATCTCAGAAAACATTTCTAAACATTCTTATTTCCAAAACTGCAGAATCTTTATGAACACTTTTCATGAATTTTAGCAGCTATAACTAATCATAACTATTTCATGGCAAGATTCTATACTTTTGGTCTTTGCGTATTCTTAAGTAGAAAATTATCAAGATATTCCAGTGAATTTGCATCTCATGATAATTTTAGTTTTGCCTAAAGTATAATTTACTCTCCTATGTATTTACTTTGGTTTGCTTCAAAACCAGTATAAGTCAAATTGCAAGGTAACATGGCTTTACTGCATGAATATAATTTCACATGTAGTTATAATAATTACTTATAGATAAATATTCCTTCTTTAATTTATACCTCAAACATTTTTGAAGGCTTACTAAGTGACAGGCTTAGTCCTAGAAACTGGGGATGGCAGATAGAATAAGACTTGATTCCTACCGAGGAGCTTGAAGGCTATTGTCTTGTCTAGTATCTTTCTAAAATTCATGAGTTTGAAGGATACACATATCAGTATCTAGTACACAGTGAGACTAGACAAGTAATATTCAACTGTCCTTTTATCTGTGTATTTTGTAGAGGCTCTTAGCAGCATAGAAAGAAAAAGGTAGGTTTCCATAGGCATGTCTACTAAACATAATATTTACTTGATCAGCTCACTTTTAGAGGACCACCTTGAGCACACACTTCGCTAAATAATGGGAGCTGCTCTATTTTCATGCCACCAAATCTCCAGGCACAAGAGTGTCTGTACCCTCCTCCTCTCCAAAGGCCCGTGTCTGTGCTGGATCTACTCTGGATCCCATCCAGAGGCCTTGAGAGCTCACCCTTGCATGGTCCCACTCTACCGACCCCTCTGAGCAGCATTCAAGCATGATTTAATATCCCCTATTTACCAAAAATTCTATTGTTGGTCTCTCTTCAGATATTGTCCACCTCCCTGTCATCGACTTCCTTGACATTAGTCTAAACCTGCTGCCCGCATTTTCTCACCTCCAATTTACAACTTGGTTTGACTTCCACCCAACCTCCCCCCGCCCCCCCCCCACCGGAATGGCTCTGGCCCTAGTCAGTGACTACTCTGCTGTTAAATCCAAGGAATATATGTCAGTCCTTAGCAGTGTCTGACACAGCTGATTGATTTCATCTTCGTCCTCTCCTGGCTTCTACAATTACCTCTTATGCTCTGGAATTTTTTTTTTTTTTTTTTGGTCAGGGCTCCTTTTCCGGCTCCTCCTTTTCTATCAAGCCTCTAAGTGTTGGCAGTTCTCAGAGCTCAGGCCTGACCTTCTTACCCTATCACCTGGAGCCACTCTGCCTGGGTTTGGAGGCAGGCATCTACTCCTAGCTGTGTGACTTTGGGCAAGTTACTTAGTTTCTCTTTGCTTCAGTTGCATTGTCTTGGAAAGGGGGTGGGGGTATAATAATTATACCCTCCTATAGCATTGCTAGGAAAATTAAATAGTTGATACACGTAAGATACTTATATAAGTACCTGGCAAGCAGTGAGCCAGGGACTTAATAAATGCTATTGATCATTATAGTTGAAATTGTTATTAGGTAACCTCATTAACCCATATGGCTTTAATAATATCTATATGCCTATAACTTTCCAATTCATAAGTTAAAAATTATTAAATCTAGATAAAAACCTCCTTTTTGAGCTTGAAATCCATGTCTAACTGGCTCCTTGTCATCTTCAATGAGATACTTTAAAGGAATCACAAACCTTGTCACTTACATTTTCAGTCTCCTTCCCTTTAGCCTGTTTCTCCTCCCAAGTTGCTCATTTTAGAAACCTGGGAGCTGTTTCTTTTTCTTTTCTTTTTTTTTTTCCTACCAACTTTCTCTCCTTCACCTTTCCATATTCAAACCTATCACCAGCTTTTATTGATTTTATCTCCGAATCACATCTCAAACTGCCTACTTCCGCCCCCCTCCCCACTGCTGTCACCCAGCCCACCCTGCCATGTTCCCCTGTCTAGACTGTTGCAGTGGCTGTCTCACTGGCCCGCTGGTCGCTGTGATAGGACCCATTCTCTAACAAGAGCAGCCACAGTGACCTGTTAGGAAGAAAATGTGGTCATGTCACTGCCCTGCTTCCCCACAGCTCGTAAGATTAAACTCTAAAATCATTAGAGTATCTTGCAAGGCCTTCTATGAGCTTCTCTCTCTGGTCTTATCTCAAACTACTCGCCTCCTTGCTTTAATTGAATTTTTCTAATTTCCAAGGCTCTTTAGGACCTCAGAGTTTTTTCACAACTCGTTCCCTCTGCCTGAGATATTACCTCCACTCTGCCTGGCTGACTCCTACTCACCCTTTAGGATGCCTTTAAATGTTACTTCCTTGATGCCACTATAAATTATGTAGCTGTGTTATTTTTCTTCACAGCCCCCTGCCTTTTTTCCTTATGTTTATCACGACTTATAAATATAGTTTTATTAGTATGACTATAAATTCCAAGAGGGATACTCTTTTATCTGTGATTACCTTCAAAATATTTATTCAGTGAAAGGATGGATGAGTGAATGAATGAACAAACGAATGAATGAATTGCGGAAAAAAACAAGTTCAATTATTCTAAGGATATCGTAAAGAAAAAAAGGTTTTAAAATGTCTCTCTAGCATCTCAAAAACATGCTATTCGGGAGAGGGTCATTTGTTGTTTTGGTCGTTCTTTTCTTGGTCACAGGCAACATTCAGATGAACGCCCCAAGAAAATCAGCAGGCAGGAGTGAGGAAGAGCAAAAGTGGGGCTTTAGCCGAATAAGTTCTGGAGGCTCCTTTTCTGTGGTAGGAGTTCCAGCTGGCCCCCATCCTGACGTGTTCCCACCATGCAAAATTACTGACCTGCATGCTGTCAAAGTGGAAGAGGAAGTGACTTTATCTTGGACAGCACCTGGAGAAGACTATGATCAAGGCCAGGGTAGGTTTCTTGTTTCACTACCTATGTTTCTACCAGGTGGCATTTCTACTAACCACGTCAGGGGTTTGTTGGGTAAAAATAGCTTTGGGGGCTTCGAGCTGACCTAGCCGCAACAGGTTGTTATGAAAAGCTTTGAGGTGTTGATAGGGCCTTATATGCTGGAGTGTAGGAATGGGAGCTCGTCAGCTCTCCCAGAACTGAGAGAGCCCTGGTAAAAGAACTGACACTGATCATCTAGAAATCTCGATTGGAAACATAAATACCATGTGTAAGAGTAGTGCAGTAAACAGAAACGGGTTCTGCATTACAGAGCACAGGCTTTTAAATACTGGAGGTATTTAGTTTTCTGAAGATTAGATAGTGCATAGTGAATTCAAAGATTTACAAGACACAATTAGGGGAATAATTCCCATAAGTCATGCAAAGCTTTGTGCATTTTCCACCCCCACTTCTGGCCATCACTTTTGTTAGGGAGACTAGACCCAGTTCCATTATGCGGGCTTTCTTACCCTTGTGCGCATGGACACTGATGAAGTTCTTTCTCAACATTCTCTTTTCCAAGCCCTACACCAGGTTCAGGCTTCCAGCATCATTTCTTGATCCCTGTAGCAATTCGACAAAATAACTTTCCTCAGAGAATAACTTTTCTAACATCTTTGCCATCACCAAAACATGGTTACCATTGATTATACATTAGTTTCTTTCCTGTTGCCTCTGATTGAGATGCCTGTAGGAACCAACCTTCTCTATTGAATGCTTATTTTTTTCATTATCAGTCAAAGTGACCACCTTGGGCCTTTGCCAGTCTTGCTTCCAACTTGGGTCATCTTTATTTGGCTTATAATTCTTTACCCATTTACTACATTCACCAGAAACATCTCAATTACAAATAATTCTGTGCTGCTGAGGAATATCTGTATGGTAGCTTTGCCTTCCTGTTCTTTTATCGAAATCTCTCTCTTCTGGTCAGAGAAGAAAGAAGAGAAATACTTTACACTCTGAATTAAAGATTCTCCTAATTTAAAAATAGGAGATGTGCAATGATTAAAACTCTGGGATGGGTATGTCCTTTGTATAAAGGAAAAAGCTGTAACTTACATGTCAGGCAAAAAATTGTTCCTACTTCTGGCTTTAAGTTCAGCTGCTTGATCTTTGGCCACTTGCTTAGACTCTATTCGCCTTAGTTCCCTTATATGGAAAATAGGACTACCAATATTTATTTCATAAGGTATCGTAGAGAGGAAATGAAGTGACATAAAATCAGAGAGGGAAGAGAAAGCATTCCAAGTTTCCTGGCCTTCTGGTTTGTGTTGCTACTGCCTTCTCTAGCTTTTTATTTAGATTTAAGGAGCCCCAAACACTCCCATCTGTATTTAAAGGTGGCACCTCGTGAGAACTTAGTGTTCTCCCTCTTGCCTCAGGGCCTCAGAAACACCTAGTGTGCTGAAAGAGACAAGTGCAAGTTCAGTCTCCCGTTACTACTGGAAACTGTTCCTTTCAGGAACCCTCGGAATTTCAACTGCACTGCTGAATTAAAAGAGGAGAAAGAAAGTGTGCAGTGTTCGTGGTTATTAATGTCTTGAAAAGAAGAAATACAACCATATGGGACTTTAGAATTGGTATCACAAATTGTATTAATCAAGGGGATAGAGAGATGTTCATGCGACTTCACTGTTGAGCGGGATGATTGACGTAGATCTGGCTTGTTATAATATCAAAACCATAAACCACAAAAGATAAGTGGGGGGAATGCCTAGATGTGTATTAAGTTGCTCAAATCACTGTCATAACTGATTTGATGACTCAGCAATGGTGAAACTGACCAATTAGTCATGAATAGACCAACTAGCGAATAGGTACCTGTTTAATCCATAAACATGTGCTTTCATTGCCTACTTTTCCCCACAAATTATTGTTTAGAAAGGTGTTGTCCTTACCTCTATGACCAGAGTTACAAATAATGAGGGTATGTCTTTGGTTTTACAATTATAAAAAATGTGACTATTCTTAAGAACCCTGTTAGCAATAAATGAATATCTCATATATGGACAAAGTATATCAGTATTTATCCAGGTGGCAGCTCTTTACTATACACAATATCCTAGAAAAGATGACCAATTACGTGAAATAAACGAAACATTATCAGATCACCATTACGTATAGACTATGCATTATGGAAATGGGTTACCTCCTTGGGTTTTCATTAAATTCTGGGGTAAAATAATTGCTAAAACTGAGTATCAAGCATGTTCTGCATCTCTTTTGTATTTCTTTTTAGAAATTAGGGACACCTGGGTGGCTCAGTCTGTTAAGTGTCTACCTTCGGGTCAGGTCATGATCCCAGGGTCCTGGGATTGAGTCCTGCATCCGGCTCCTTGCTCAGCAAGGAGCCTGCTTCTCCCTCTGCCTGCCACTCCCCAGTTTGTGCACTCTCTCTCTCTCTCTCTGACAAACAAACAAACAAACAAACAAACAAACAAACAAATAAAATCTTTAAAAAAGAAATTAAAGTGAAAATATATTTACTAAGCTACTATTAATGAGCACCACAGCACTAAACATTATATAAGCATAATTTAAGATGGTCATTACACTCTTAAGAATTTATAATTGTAAACTGAGGGGGGGAAAAAGGCATAAAATGGTCAAAAACCACAGTTTATCACAGTGCCATTTGTATGGTTTGGAAGCCACAGAAATTAAGAGACCGTAGAGATCAGTGCGGGTGGGAGCAGAGGAGAGCCCAGGTTCTTACACCAGGGGCCTGAGCAGAGACTTTCGAGTGGGACCAGACTCCAAAAAGCGCCAATTATGTACCTCCTTCCCTGCACTGACTACCTTCCCTACGTGCCTAACAGCCTGACATTCACATTCTTCCTCTGACATCGTTCCATCATGTTCTTATATAACCACTGTTACAACTTACTATCTTTAAAAATTGTTGAAAATGTATTGCTTCTGAAGAAGCTGTTCAGTGATAGCAATTGTTCTTTCCACTACCTGTCCTGTAACCCTCAGTTACACGACAAGCTGGAAGAAGACTTAATGTAGGAGAGACCCAAAATAATCCTTAGGGCATGAATTGGATTTCAAATGAAGAGAGGAAGTAGCAACTGTTAACAGTTGAGAGAGCTCCCCGAAGATGGGACCAAGTCTTCAACTTCCTGTCTCGTCCTCAGTCCAAGCTCAGAGCCTGTAGGAATTTACTGATAAAGGTGCCAATGAAGATGTAAGCCTCAGTAACTGGAAAAGTAGCACAGTTACTGGGAAATAAGAAATACGAGGAAATGTACCCTAGTAGGAGGCTGCACAGTATAGTGTTAAGGTATTGGGCTTTGGAATGAGACATACCATTTATCTGTGTAACCTGAGGCAAGTTACTTAATTTCTCTCAATTTCTGATTAATAATCTGCAAAAGCAAATAGGAAGAGTAGCTGTCGCAGAGAATTGAATAAGGTAAGGCACAGAGAGGGATTAAGACGGTGTCTGGTCCATACTAAGTGTTCAATAAATGTCAGCAGTTGTAACATTTTGGAGACAGAAGAGATCTTAAAGATGTGCTAGTCTGACCCCTTTGTTCCATTGTAAGGGCATGGCCTGGAGAGTTTAAGTGTCTTGCCCAAGGCCATAGAGCTACTCTCATTGGCTAAAATATACTGTGAAAATAGAGTTAGAGACCAAACCTAGAGATATATACCTAAGCGGTCAAAGATGCAGAACCAGTCTGACTTCTTCTCACAAGGAGAGAAGGAACATAACAAGTGCTGTAAATGGAAACTGCTTCCCCATGAATGTATGAACTGAGTTTGCTTTGAGTCTTTGCAGTTGCACAGCTGTCCTGCATAAAGTTTATAGGTGCTCATAGTAGAAAGGAATGGGATTTGGAGTTGGAAGAAATGAATTAATTTCCAGTAGTACTATTTCCTAACTATTCACCATGGTAGCACATTTAACTTCCTGAATCCCTACCTTTTTATTTTAAAACGAGATGATCAATTTCACACAGAGAGAGCGGTGGATGTGCAAAATCTTTGTCAATGCTAAGGCTTATGAAATATTACTTGTTTCATTATCTAGAAGAAGACTCTGGGAAAGCACCATGGAAAGGGTTTTCTCCAGAGAGAGCAATGGCCATGTTCCACTGTGTGTGTAGAGCAGATGGTCAGCCTAGCTTCTCACCCACATCTGTCCCCCTGTATTTGAATCACAGCAGGAAGCTAAGTGGGTTTACTCAGAGGGAATCAGCTGATTGATAAATTTGAATATAAAGGCTATTTTGTTTTGACAACCTTCTTTAAGGGTGTTTTATTCTAATTAGTACTCAGGAATAGAAATAGTCTATCAAAAATTATTATAGATTTAGAAACTGTTCAAAACATAATCATCAGATTAAAAAAAACGTAGTCATCAGAATATTTTCATTTTTTAACTAAAACTTGGAATGTCTTATGGTTTTCATTCCTCAGAACAAAATCATTGTTCATAACATTATTCATTGTTAAATTTATTTTTGGCCATTTTGGATAAGAATTATGATATTAGAGTGGGTTAGAACTACAGGTGGCTTCCATTTTTTGCATAATTATTTGTTTTTCATAATTTTATTTTTGAGTTGGTAATACATTAATATGGTTGAAAATCAAAACAATACAACAATGTGAATATAACATTTAAAAAGTACTCAACTGGGGCACCTGGGTGGCTCAGTGGGTTAAAGCCTCTGCCTTTAGCCTAGGTCGTGATCTCAGGGTCCTGGGATCGAGCCCGCATCAGGCTCTCTGCTCGGCGGGGAGGCTGCTTACCCCTCTCTCTCTGCCTGCCTCTCTGCCTACTTGTGACTTCTCTCTCTCTCTCTCTGTCAAATAAAAAAAATAATAATCTTTAAAAAAAAAAGTATTGAACTATACCCTGAACTGTACACATTAAAAATAGTTAAGATGATAAATTTTCTTATATGTATCTTACTCCATTTTTGAAAAATCAAAACAACATAAAGAAACTCAAAATAATAAAATTCCTGCCATCAGCTTCTCCAAATATAGCTGTTCTATAACATGCAGGTTTTTTTTTAACCTATCACAGTCTGCCTTAAATTAATGTCATACCACTTCACATAAAATGTGAGAATCTTTCAAAAGTATAATTCCATGTACCCTCTGTCATCTTTTGTGGTCCTGCT
>CM052798.1:64636953-64715613 GCA_028533885.1 Nasua narica
TATATTATATTATATTATATATTATATTATATTATATTATATTATATTATATTATATTATACCCACATACACTAAATGGATATGTCAGTAGATCACAAAGATCACTGAAATTCTGTTCAATTTTTCTCTTTTATCTTGAGTGCTAGTTTGATATTTAGCAGTTGTCTCCAAGCTTACTGATTTTTTTCTTCTGTTGTGTCCAATCTGCTATTAATCTCAAATGAATTTTTTCATTGTTTTTTTTTCCAATTCTAGAATTTCCATTTTCTTCTTAAGTTTCCATATCTCTCCTCAAATTTCCTGTCTCTACATTCACTACGTGAATATCAATTCACAATAGGCCACAACCTGTCCTATTGATTTTCACACATCATCATGGTTATCTTATTTTATTTATTTTAAAGATTTTATTTATTTAATTGACAGAGAAAAAGTACAAGCAGGTGGAGCGATAGGCAGAGGAAGCAGGAGAAGCAGGCTCCCTGCCTGATGCAGGGCTCAATCTCAGGACACTGGGATCATGACCTGAGCTAAAGGCAGATGCCTAACAAATTGAGCCACCCAGGTGCCCCTCATCATGGTTACTTTAAAGTCCTTGTCTATTAATTTCAAATCTCAGTCATTTGTGACTCATTTTATTTCCTGATATTTTCATGATATTTCCTGATATTACATTTTCTACTTCTTTGCATATCTAGGGATTTTTCTATTGTATATCGGACATGTGGTAGTAAATTATAGTCTTTGGAATCTGTTATATTCTTCTTAAGAGTTTTGAAATCTTCCTTCCTTCCTTCGTTCCTTCCTTTCTTCCTTCTATCCTTCCTTCCTTCCTTCTTTTCCTTTCAGAGAGAGAGGGAGAGAGAGAGAGAGAGCGAGAGAGAGAGCACATGAGAGTGGAGAGGGGCAGAGGAAGAAGCAGGCTCCCCACTGAGCAGATAGCCTGATTCAGGACTTGATCCTAGGACCCTGAGATCATGACCTGACCCAAAGGCAGATGTTCAACTGACTGAGCCTGCCAGGCACTCCAAGAGGTTTGAAATTTTTTTAATATATAGCTTGGTTCACCTCAAATTTGAGGAGGCTTGGTTTTGCTTTTGGCTAGGGTTTGTCTATTTTAGTTTTGCTCTTAATCCAGGGCATATACCTTAATTCTGAAACCCAATCTTTATCTAAAGCATGGCTCTTTTAGTGTTTTAATGGATATCTTCAGGTATTTATCATGCTCCTCTAACTTGACAAGACTCACACTCCAAACTCTATACCCTTGGTGAGCATTAGCATAAAACTCTGTTCAGTTTTTCAGCCTTCTAGCTGTTGTTTGTCCCTTGAGCCCTTAATGAATGAATAATTAGAAGTCTTCCAATGGTCTGAAAAAAGTTAATGCATACATTTGGGGCTGGTCCCTCTCTGGCTCCCTCAACTTTTAGTTACTCAGACAATCCCATATTCAGTCTTCTGATTTCTCAGATCCAAAAGGTAGCTGGCTTTCCATTCCAGATATCATATCTGTACAGGAGAGGGAAATGCCTTAGGAGGAAAAGCTGTACAAACGTGAATCATTCCTACTCTGATTTCCTTCTTTTAAGGATTGTAACACCTCTGGTTTCTGCCTATTTTTATCTGAATCCAGTGCTTCAATAGCTTTGTGGGGTTTTTTGGTTTTTTGTTGTTTTGTTTTTGCTTTCTTCAGAGTTCATACCTGTTATCTTCTGGAGAGTTAGTCTAAGCCATGTAGCCATTACCAGAATTCAGAACTAAACTTTTACCTTTGACTTAAGTAACATATATTTCTTATTTTATTTTATTTAATGATTTTATTTACTTATTTTAGAGAGAGCAAGCTAGAGAGAGAGAGGGAGTACAAAAGCAGGGGGAGGGGCAAAGGGAGAAGTAGATTCCCCACTGAACAGGGACCCTGATGTGGGGCTCGATACCAGGACCCCAGGATCATGACCCTAGCCAAATGCAGACTACTTAACTGATGGAGCTACCCAGGCACCCCTTAGAAGGTTTAATAGAATCATGTAAAATTTACAAAATAACTTAGGGAAAAATAACATCTTTATTATGCTGAATCTTCCTATTCAAAAAACATAATAAGTTTTTCCTTTTGTCTAGATTTCAGTATGAGTTCTTATATAGTGTTTTAAAGTTTTGTTCATATGCAAATTTTTGTTATATTTATTTCTAGGTATTTGGAATTTTGTTGCTATTCTCATTAGTCATTTCTAATAAACTAGATAATTTACTCAAGTGACTTAACTTTTTCATTTATACTTTTTAATTTCAGCTAACAGCTATGAAATAAGAATCAGTAAAAGTTTACAGAATATTCAAGATGACTTTAACAATGCCATTTTAGTGAATACATCAAAACTAAATCCTCAGCAAGCTGGGACCAAGGAGGTATTTACATTCTCACCAAAGCTTTTTACAAATGGACCTGACCACCAACCTGATGGAGAGACACAAAAAAGTCACAGAATTTATGTGGCAATACGAGCAATAGATAGGAACTCCTTAAAGTCTGCTGTATCTAACATTGCCCAGGCATCTCTGTTTATTCCCCCAAATTCTGCTCCCATACTTGTCAGAGACAATCTTATATTGAAAGGAGTTTTGACAGCAGTGGGTTTGATAGGGATAATTTGCCTCACTCTAGTCATAACACACTATATTTTAAACAAGAAAAAGAGAGCAGACAAGAAAAAGAATGGAACAAAATTAATATGAGAAAATGTACAGGGTACCTTCCTTCTTAGATATAAGATCCATGATCTTTACACTTTACAAAAACATACCAGTAAAGTCAACTTAACACCAGAACTATTAAAAATGCTTTGAGTTTTCGTATAATACAGATCAGATTTTTACATGGTAAGCAGACAAAAAAAAAAATCTTTATAACACTCATTTTTGGAAGGAAGTTAGGAAACCCTTAAGCTTTGCTTATGGACAAAATAATAAAAAATATCCTCCAAAGAAATGTCTTTAAAAGCAAAAGCAAGGGTAAGGTTGAACCAGAGTCAAGAAAAGCTTGTTTTATTGTAGAGGAAAAATAGCCCCAGGTAAAGGAAAGGAAGTTGGTATAGCTGTCCATATGAAGCAATTGCTTAGTTACTTTTATTAATTTTTATTTCACCTTATCTTTTCAGAATAGGTTGCTTTTTCATGCCTAAAGATCAAGCTGCATTTTATATATGAAGCCCCAACTGTAATTTTCAATGGTAAAATGGTAAAAATGGCACCTCTTACCACTTGATTAACTATAGTACAGATCAAATCCCACTGCTAGTGCTCAAAGAGATCTTTGTTCACTGTAAGAGTTAATATTAAAATGTGAGTAGTATCCTTATCCCCTGACATTAGTTTTGTAACAGAGGTCGATTGAATTTATTGCATATGAGATTGTATTCTCATCAAAGCAGCTTTCCAAGTTATTGCCTTGGTGCTATTCAATAAAAATGGTTATAACTCTCATAAAGCTTTAAATAAAGAATAAAAGACATAGTTCTGAGCTTATTTTAATGCATACACAGGCTATATAGTTTTATTTTATTTCAACCAAAGAAGAGGCCATGGGGAGCCTTGGGGCCTTGTGGGGAGAGAAAAAGTGACCTTTCCAAATGGTTAACTGAGTCTATCTTTTGTTTAAAGAGGAGTCTAGGAATCCTTTCTTCATCAAAGGTTATTTACCTATGGAGATGGGGGGGGTGAATAGAGAGTGAAGCATAGGTCACAAGGAAATAAAAATCATCTTTCATCTAATTTTACTATCCTTATTTTTTAAAGATTATTAAGCAATAGTATAATTTGCCTTATATATTAAAGAACTTCAAAACTTTATTGGATAAATATAAATAATAATGTGTAATAGATCTATTTTAAAACCAGGACCAATTAAGAATGAAAATTTGATTAAATTCTGGAGAAGAAGGGAGGGAATTGTGGGAATCTGGGAGAAGAGGAAAGAGAAAGAAGCCTGAGTCAGAGACTCAGAGCAGTGCTGAAGAGTAAAATGACCAGCAAATCTCTGTACCCAGGCTGCCTCCTTACAGCTTAGACTACATTCCAGGTCTGTCCTATTATATTCATTTCTTTCTTTCTATTTTTCTTTCTTTCTTTCTTTCTATATTTCTTTCTTTCTTTCTTTCTTTCTTTCTTTCTTTCTTTCTTTCTTTCTTTCTTTCTTTCTTTTTCTTTCTTTCTTTCCTTTCCTTCCTTCCTTCTTTCCTTCCTTCCTTCCTTCCTTCCTTCCTTCCTTCCTTCCTTCCTTCCTTCTTTCCTTCTCTCTCTCTCTCTTTCTTAACATATAATGTATTATTTGCTTCAGGGGTACAAGTCTGTGAATCATCAGTCTTACACAATATTCTAAGTCTCACAGTGCCTAAATTTTTGCTGATGCAGACTTCAAGTCCCTAGGCAGTCAGTCCCTCCTCCCTCTATTGCCATTAAGTCTGCTAGCCTGGTATTTGCCTCCTTGTGACTTCAATGAGTTGATACTATAAAGTACTGAGATGGGGTGTGGTGGGTTTTAAGTCTTTGAATGTTTTCCTCATTTTATCGATAGGAAAATTAAGCTTAAGGGAGTAATCCAAAGCACTTTGATGGTTATATAGCAGAGGTATATAGGAGTAGATCCAGATTCTCATACTATTCCTTCATTTCTATTTAAGAAGATGTGGGAAGATAGTGGAGATTATGCCTAGAAATATTTAACTCTTCCAAGGACCACATCCCCAGACTGAAGTTATGCCCTAGAACAAGAGCAAAATGGAAATAGATCTACTCTGACAGAGCCTAAAACCAAGTCACCACAGAATCAAGATGATTTACCAATAATTAAACTACCGCTAGAAAATAACTCAGAAAAAGAAAACATATAGAGTATTTGCAACACATTATGCAGTATCTAGTAAAAAATGAACAGGCATGCCAACAAGCAGGAAATGTGTCCCACAATTAATAAGAATAAACATCTGTCAAGAGAAGAAAATTGATCCAGATTTGGAATTAGCAGACAATAAGTTGACAAAGCTGTTATAAATATGATAAAGAAATTATAGGAAATGATAGGTATAAGTAATGAAGAGAGAAGAAATTTCAGGAAAGATGCCAAAATTCTTTAAAAAGAAGCAAATGAAATTACTAAAATAGAAAAATACAATGTATGAAAGAAGATTTTTGTAATGGAGTAACAGCAGACTGGTACTACAGATGAAAGGATCAGATGACTTCAAAACAGGAACATAGAAATCATGCAAACTGAAACATTTCATTTTTTTAAAGTGGAAAAGTCAAAATGACCCATGGAACATTATCAAGGTGTTTAACATACATACAAATGAGTCCCAGATGTAGAAGGAGGAAAAATGTAGCACAAAAATATTCAAAGAAATATTAGTTGAAATTTCTCCAATTTGACTTAAACTCTCGACCCATGGGTCTAAGATGCTCAGTAAACTTAACATAGGATATATGCAAGGAAAGTAACACCTCAGTATATCATAGGAATAATGACTGATTACTCATCAGAAACAACTGAGACCAGAAGACAACAAAATGACAAGTCTGAGTGCCAAAAGTAAAATTTGTCAATGCAGAACTCTATATTCAACAAAAATCCCTTTCAAAATGAAGGCAGATAAATAAAAGCCAAAATCATGTTCACCAGCAAGAAATACCAAAGTAATTTCTTTAATCTAAAGGAAAATGATGTCTGAAAATACAGAGCAACAGTATGGAATGAAGATCACTGGAAGTTATAAATAGGTAAATGTAATATATTGTTGATTTTCTTTACTTTTAATTCCTTTAAAAGGCAATAAACTATTTAAAGTAAATATAAAAACAACATATTTTATTAGTAACATAATTAGGTAAGATATATGACAGCAAGAGCAGAACAGACAGGTGACAGATGGACTTATACTCTTAAAAGGTATTTATATTACTCTTAAAGTTGTATATTCAAGTACACGGGGATAAATTTAGGATGCATTTAGAACCCCCTTGCCACACATTAATAGTAGAGAAAGATATATCTAAAAAGGTACTAAATGGGATAAAAATGGAGCACTAAAACTAACCAATTAACATAAAACAAGTAAAGCAGAATAAAGGAACAAAGAATAGAAGGAAATAACACAAAGCAAATAGCAAGATGGTAGACTTAAGGCCAACTAAATTAATAATTATATTAAATATAAATGAACTAAACACTTCAACTAAAAAGCAGAGATTTTCAGACTTGATTAAAAAAAGCAGACTCAATTATATAGAATTTAAAACAGGTTCATTTTAAGTACAAAGACAGAGAAGTCAAAAATGAAACAAGGAAAAAAAAATGAAACAAGGAAATGGTATATTATGCAAATACTAAGCATAAGATAGCTGGTGTTAGTATATTACTATAAGACAAAACAGGCCTTGAGAAAGGAGAGAAAAGAGTGTCATTTTATAAGGATACACATAAATTTACTAAGAAGATAAAGCAATCCTAAATATGTATATATCTATTAACAGAGCTTCAGAATACCAGAAATAAAAATTGGCAAAACTAAAGGGAGAAATAGACAGACTAACAATCAACCTTGGAGATATAAATCTCCCACTGTCAAAAATTGTAGCAACCAGAGGGAAAACCTCAATAAGAATGGAACATCATTCAACAATGGAACAAGAATTTGAACAACATTATCAACTAATTTAACCTTGACATTTATAAAAAAAAGTGCAGCCAACTAGTGCACAGTACACATTCTTTTTAAGTGCTCATGTAACAGTTACCAAATGAGATCATGAGATAGGCTATAAAACGTATCCCAGAATATAAAGTCCAGAAATAGACCTATACACATACGGTCAACAGATTTTCTACAAAGATGTGTTGGGAAGGCAAATGGGGGAAGGCAACTCAATGGATAAAAAAGAGTTCTTTTCAATAAATGATGTTGGAATAACTAAGCATATGTTTGGGAAAATAATTTTGCTCCTACCTTACAAAAATACAAACTCATGATGAATCATAGATATAAAAAAGAATTAACATATAAACTTCTAGCAAAAATATAATGTCTTTTCAACTATAGTGTAGAAATATTTCTTAGAACAGAGAAAACACTAAGCATAAAAGGAAAAAATAAGTTGGACTGCATCAAAACTAAATATTTGTGCTCATGAAAGGACACTGCTAATAATGAAAAGGCAAGCTGGAATGGAAGAAATGTTCATAACACATATATCTGACAAAGAAGTCTTATCTAGAATATGTAAAAATTATTACAAATAAAATATGTAATATTTTATAAATTATAAATAAAATATATATTTAAATATATATTTAATATAAATCAGTATATTTATATTAATTATATATGATATGTATATTATATAATCCAGTATAAATCAGTATACTAATTATATATCAGTATATATATAAATCAGTAATAAAATTATAAATTTTATTTATAATTATATAATCTATATTTATATTTTAATATATCATATTAAAAATAAATAATTTTAAATTATATATTAGTAATATATAATTAGTATATTATAATACTATAAAATAGTAATAAATCAGTAATAAAAAGGTAAAGAGCCCAATAAAAATGGGCAAAATATTTAAACAGACATTTCACAAAAAGGATATATAAATGGCCAATAAGCACATACATAGAAAGGCTATCAACACCATCAGTCATCAACAAATGAAAATAATAAATATCATGAAATACCTCTTCATTCCCACCAGAACAACTAAAGAATAAGGATTGACAATAAGAAACGTCAACAAGGATATAGAGCAATTGGAAGTTTCCTACATTGGTGAGTGTGGAACCATTTTGGAATACTGCTTGGCAGTTTTTTAAAAGTTACACATATACCTAACCTATGACCCAGAAATTCCACTTCCAAAAAGATGAAAAGATGTCCATCAAAAGACTTCCTCAAGAATTTTTATGGCCACTTTAGGGGCACCTAGGTGGCTCAGTCAGTTAGGCATCTGCCTTCAGCTCAGGTTGTGATCCCAGGGTCCTGGGATGGAGCTCCATCCCCTCCCTCTGCTGCTTTCCCTGCTTGTTTGTTCTCTCTCTCTCTCTCTCAAATAGATAGGCAAAGTCTTCTTAAAAAAAAAGAATTTTTATAGCTACTTTATTCATAATAACCCCAAACAGGAAACAATCAAGTTTCTATTAAAAGAATGGATAAGATAAATGTTGCTATTAGTATGAATTCACAAGGGACTACCATTCAGCAACAAAAAGAAACAAACAACTGATACATGCAACAATGTACATGAATCTCAGATGCATTATCTTGAGCTAAAGAAGTCAGACTCAAAGGAACACACACTGCTGACTCCACTTATAAGAAGTTCAAGAACAATAATATTCTCTGGACATAGAAATCTAATAGTGGTGGGTTGTCTCAGAGCAGAAGTGTTGGAGTTGCCTGGAAGGGGCACAAGGAGGCTTTCTGAAGTAATGAAAATTTATATATATTGATTGGGATGGTTTACCTGGGTGTATACATTTGTCAACATTCATTTATTTGTGTACATTTGATCTGTGCATTTTATTGTACATAAATGTTAACTCAAAGAAACAATATGAATGAATTTATTATATCCTTACCTTTATAGCAATCTTTATACCAATGGTTCTCAACCAGAGGTGATTTCACTCTTTCCGGGGATATTTGGTAATGTCTGTGGACATTTTTTATTTCACAGGCAAGGGAGTCCTCTAGTGAGTAGAGGCTAGGGATGCTGCTAAACACCCTACAATGCACAGGACAGTGCCACGACAAAGAATTACTCAGTCAAAAGAGTCAATAGTTCCAAGACTGAGAAACCTTGCTTTATAGAGGGTGAAAGGAATCATTTGTAAGGATGTTTGATACATTAATATAAGAAAAAGTGGGGGCGCCTGGGTGGCTCAGTGGGTTAAAGCCTCTGCCTTTGGCTCAGGTCATGATCTCAGGGTCCTGGGATCGAGCCCTGCATCGGGCTCTCTGCTCAGCGGGGAGCCTGCTTTCCCCGCTCTCTGCCTGCCTCTCTGCCTACTTGTGATCTCTCTCTGTGTCAAATAAATAAATAAAATCTTAAATATATATATATATATATATATATATATATATATATATATATATGAAAAAGTGGCCTTAGTGAGGGGAAACAGGGACACAAAACTGTGAGGCAGATTTAAGTGAGGTTGAGAAGACAAGAATGAAGAGAAAAAATATTTTAAATAAAGATGGTCTATGTTAGGGGATCCAGATTCAAAATGCTGGTAGAAAATCTAATTGATGAAAAATTAAAAGGGGAATGAATATAAAGTTGGGGGATGGTACATTACATATTAAGATCTGTGTGATGATTTATGAATTTAAAATATAGGGAAATGAGGAATAGAAGCAGAGGGAAAGTCAGATGAGAAATGGGCTCTGATGAAATGAAAATTTGAGAATGAAATGAATGAAATCTGATTCTGAGAATCTATTGTGTATCTTAGAATGTAGAAAAAGTACAGATCAGGCACACAAAGAGAGAGACAAAATAACATGAAAGTTAAGGATATTGATTATAGAGTATGTGATGATAGAGAGAAAAGCGCTCAAGGATACAGAAACATATTTTTATATCCATGGAGGTAATTAGAGCCTCACTCCTAGACTCAAAAGGAATGCTTCCCTCCATAAATCCCTCTTGCATTTAGAATATCTAAATCTTATCAGCAAGATGGTTCCTGGGTTGGGTGGAGAGTGACCCAGATTGTAGCCAATTTTATTTCCAACTCCCTCTTATCTACAGGCTGTCTTATCAAAACTGCTGCTTTCTGAGAACAATTGCCTCAAGGGCACAAGAAGGAGGAAGCTATCCAGTACAGTGGGCAATTGCTCTCTACCTCCCTGGCTCTATGGAGCAGAAGCAATATAAATTAACAAACATCCTAAATGAACTTTTCTAAAATTGATATAACCTCACTTCATACCAATATAGGAAAGAAGCAAGAACATGGAGAAGATAAAAGGAAAAAAAGAGAGTGGAATAGGAAAGTAAAGAAAAAAATGAGAAATTTAGGGTAGAGAAGACAGGACTCTTATGTCGACATGTTAGGATTGCAAAATAATGGTCTTTGATCCAAGATTTTTATTTTTATGTATAAATGTGTTTCAGTTAAAAAAGTAAGAAATAATACATGCATTCATAAAAATAGATGGTTAAGTAGGATGTGATAAATAAAATAGATGTGAAATAAGCTTACTTATTTATTCCTTTATTAAAGGACATTTGAGTAATTTTGTTTCTTGCTATTATAAAGTAGGCTTTGAGAGACAAATTATATTACCCTTGTACATATAATCTTATGCACCTGTGTGAGTATATCTGTAGGGTAAATTCCTACGAGTGGAATTGCTATGTTAAAAGATACACACACATAAATTTTGGTGAACATTTCCCTTCAAAGCATTTGTACCAATTTTTCTACCATCAATAGTGTATGAATGCCTGTTTCTTAATGGTCATTACTAAAAGAGGTAACGAACTGGGAGGTAGAAGCAGGAGTCATATTGGGGTACAACATGACAAATAGCTTAAAATTGACTCTTAAAGTATCCATGTCCTTAAAATATATCCTGGTCATTCTTGATACCATCTAATATAAAGCCCCAGCTCTCTCCAGCTTGTTGGTTTTTCTCCTATCTCTCACCACAAAGTTAAGGTTTGGGTAAGTGGAAGAGAAGGGGAAGTATATTATTTGTTTGTTAAATAAATTTTTTTGTTTATTAAATGTTTGTTTTTATTTTATTTTTTGTTTATTAAATAAATTCTACATGCCAGGCATTATGCTGTCTGTGTTATCCTTATTCTGCTTTATTTTTTCAATATTTAAATACCAGTATAACACAGCTAGTGTCATAAAAAAGTAGATTTGATGCAACAAATAATATTAGAGAAAATATAGACACTATAGAAAAGACATTTAATAATGACAATGATATAAAAATCCTAAACTTGTATTCAGCAGAAAATATAGCTTTAAAATACATTAAACAAAAGTTGATAGAACTAAAAAAAGAGAGAGAAAAAAAGAAGAAAAAAAGAAATAAATTCACAATCATAGTTGGAGATCTTAACAACTCTATCAGTAAGATAGAGAGAACAAACAGACAAGAAATTGATAAGAATAAAGAGGACCTGAATAATGTGATCAACCAATTTGGCCTAATATATATAGAACACTATTCCTAACAACTACAGAATGCCTATTTTTCTCAAAAGCACATAGAAGATCTTATCAAAATAGACCGTAATCTTTCAAAATGCAAGTCTCAACAAATTTCCAAGTATTTAAATTTTACAGTATGTTTTCTGACTACAGTGGAATTAAACTAGAAATCTATAATAACTTAAGGTATCCTCAAATGTCTGGGAAATTAAACAACATACTTCTCTATGGTTCCTATGTTAAAAAAAAGAACTTAAAAGTTAGAAAATACTTGCGACTGAATGATCATTAAACTGCGACATATCAAAATTTCTTACATGATAAAGCTAAGGCAATAGTCAAAAGTAATTTTAAGAAAGAAATAATATCTGTTTCAGGCACACTAGAAATAGAAAGAAGGGAATTCTTTCCAACTCATTTTTTGAGGGAGATAGCCTTGATACTGATACCCAGCAAGGATATTACAAGAAAGGAAGAGTACAGACCAGTCTTTCTCATGAACATAAATGCAAAAATTCTAAATAAAACATTAGCAAATTGAAAAGGATACTATATCATGATCGAATAGAATTTATGCTAGAAATGTAATGTTGATTTAATATTGAACAATCAGTGTAAGTCACCATATTACCAGAACAAATAAGAAAAATTACACGATCATCTCAACAGGTGCAAAAAGCATTGAATAAAATTCTAGGATGCCTAGGTGGCTCAGTCAGTTAAGCGCCTGCCTTCGGCTCAGGTCATGATTCCAGGGTCCTGTGACTGAGTCCTGCATCAGGATCCTTTCTTAGTGGGGAGCCTGCTTCTCCCTCTGCCTGCTCTGCCTTCCACTCTCCCTAATTGTGTCCTCTCTCTCTCTCTCTCTGACAAATAAATAAATAAATAAGCAAACAAACAAACAAATAAATAAATACAATCTTTAAAAACAAAAAAAAATTATTATAAAAAAGCATTTGAGGGCGCCTGGGTGGCTCAGTTGGTTGGGCAACTGCCTTTGGCTCAGGTCATGATCCTGGAGTCCGGGGATCGAGTCCCACATCTCCCCCTGCTGAGCGGGGAACCCGCTTCCCCCTCTGACCTCTCCTATCTCATGTTCTCTCTCTCTCTCAAATAAATAAATAAAATATTAAAAAAAAAGCATTTGATAAAATTCAACACTTATTCACAACTTAAAAAAAGAAAACTCAAAGAAAACTAGGAATAGAAGGAGACTTTCTTAATCTAGTAAAGGTATCTATAAAACATCTCTAGATAAAAGCATTCTTTTTTTTTTTTTTAAAGATTTTATTTATTTATTTGACAGAGAGGAGAGAGACCGCAAGTAGGCAGAGAGGCAGGCAGAGAGAGAGGGGGGGAAGCAGGCTCCCTGCTGAGCAGAGGGACCGATGTAGGGCTTGATCCCCGGACCCTGAGATCATGACCTGAGCTGAAGGCAGAGGCTTTAACCTACTGAGCCACCCAGGTGCCCCTAGATAAAAGCATTCTTAATGGTAAAATATATAATGCTTTCCACTCAGGATTGGGAACAAGAAAAAATATATCCATTCTCTCCATCTGTATGCAACATTATACTGGAAATCCTAGCAAGTATAATAAGTGAAAGAAATAAAACAAAAGACATAAGATTGGAAAGGAAGAAGTAAACAGGTTATTATTCACAGATGGCATAATTATAGATATATACATACAAAATCCAAAAGAATCTAGAAACTACTAAAAATAATAAGAATTTAGGAAATTCACTGAATATAAGGTCAATACATAAAAACCTATTATATTTCTACATACAAGCAATAAATAATTAGGAAATGAAAATTTATAAAAATATAATTTATAATAACCCCCCCAAAAAACCTATAAGTAAATCTAATAAAAGACCTCTATCCTGAAAATGGTAAGACATCATTGAGATCAATTAAATAAAATCTAAAATGGGATAGGTCATGTTCATGGATTTAAAGACTCAGTATTTTAAAGGTGTCAATTCTCCTCAAGCTGATATACAAATTCAATGCAATCTATCAAACCCAGCATATTTTTTTTTTTTTTGGTGAAATTGAAAAGCTGATTCTAAATATTATGTTGAAATACAAAGGACTTAAAATGTCTCCAAATAATCCTGAAGGAAAACAAATCTAGAATGATACCCAATGTCAAGACATGGAAAGCAGCAATAATTAAGACTATGCTACTGGGGTAAGAAGAGTCACATAGACTAATTAAACAGAAAAGAGTCCAGAAACAGACCCGCACACTTGCAACCACCTCATTCACAACAAAAGCACAACTGCAATCTAGTGGGAGACAAGTATGGTCTTTTCAATAAAAATGATCTGGGCCTACTGGCCATCCATAAAAGAAAACAAAACAAAATAAAACAAGACAAAAATCTTGAATCTTACCCCATACTATGTACAAAAAAATGACTTGAGATAGACCAAAGACCTAAATATGAAAGGCAGAATACAGCAGAACAGAATACTGTATAATATTTTCATGAACTTGAAAAAGCTGTCCTAAATATGACACAAAAAACACTACCCATAAAAGAAGATTAAATTATCTCTCTGCCTGCTGCTCCCCCTGCTTGTGTGTTCTCTCTCTCTCTCTCTTTCTCTCTCTCTGACAAATAAATAAATAATTCAGTAATCTTTAAAAAATAAAAATTGGGCAAAAAGACTTGAATAGGCACTTTACAACAGAGGACATCCAAATGACCAAAAGTATATGAATAGGTGCTTAACAACATTAATCATCAGGGAAAATGCAAATTAAAACCACAGTACAATATGATTACATTCCTACTAGAGCTGCTAAAATCCTAAGGACTGACAATACCACATACTGGTAGAAATATGTAACAAGCAGTGAAACCACTTTGAAAAGTGTTTGGCAGATCAACTAACTAGAGCTAGACAGGGATGCTCTCCCTCTGTAGCTTCCTTCTGCTGTGCCCTCTCTTCTCTTTCAAATAAATAAATAAAATCTTAAAAAATAATGATAAAATAATAAAGCAAGCAAGCAAGCAAGCTAGACGTATGTATACCCTGTGACTCAGCAATTCTACTCTTGGTATATACCCAACTGAAATCAATGCTTATAGTTTTATTTACAATAGTCCCAAACAGGAAATAATCCAAATGTTCATCAACAGCAGCCAGTGAGCAAACTGTGCTATATTCTTAAAATTGAATACAGTGGATAAAGAATATATTGTTGCTACATGCAACATGGTTGAATTTCATGCAGCAAACGTTATATGAAAGTAGCCAGATACAAGAGGATGTACTGTGTATTTCTATTTACATGAAGTTCAAAAACAGGTATAATTAATCTATGTGACAATGGAGGTCAGAATAGTGATGACCATTTGGGTGGGTGTTTCTGACTAGAAGGGAACAAAAAAGAGATTCTGGGATGCTGGAAATACTTTACACCTTTGGCAAAAGTTTGTCACTCAGGGTGTTAACTCCCTGTACCTCTGGTTAGTGTCATCTGGCCCATCTGGACTGCCTCTGACAAAGCCAGATCTTGCAAGCCATCATACAATGTTTTATTAGAGCCAAAGCCTCTGTGAATCTGTTTAGGCTGAACTTGGACACCAGGGAGAGTGGAGTTGCCACTCCAGCTCATACTAAACGAGGTACTCTCCCCAGGGAGACAGAGAAGATGAGGCGAAGATGAGGAGATGAGGCAGTCATAGCAGCAGCATGGACTCTCCATTGAGCAAGGAGCAAGACCAGTCAGCAGAGAAGACCAGGCAAATATGGGGAAGTGCCTAAACTGGGTCTGTCACACCTTTGTTATAGGCAATTGTAGAAGCCACAATCCATTAAGAGCAGGGCAGATAAGGGCTCAGATCCTTCAGGAATGAAGGCTCTGGTTACACCAATGGGCAAACAAACAATACAGATCAGCCAAAATGCTGGCTAAAAGTGAGGAAAATTGGAGATAAAGGAAGGTGATAAATATCTATAATAGCTGTGAAAATTAATATAGGACAACATCAGTAAAGTGAAATCAGGAGGATAGGAGGGGAGGCTAGAAAGGGGAACCATACCACTCAACATCAATTACAGGAAGAATTGTCAGCTACAGACCCCAAAAGAGAATCATCAAAAGGAAAAAATCATCCGTTATAGGCCTCAACCAGGAAAGATGGAATCTCCTACCAGAAATCAACTACCCCTGCAACTCCGTCAATTTCCCCAATGGACAGACTTCCCTTCAAAATGACGCTTCCCGATTTCCTCAAATAATGTTCCCTTCCCTTCCTTTTTTTTTTTTTTTTTTTCTGGAGTTGCCATAGCTTGCATGCCCCAAATTACAATTCTCTGTTACTCCTGAATAAACCCATTTTTGCTGGCAAAAGAACTGACTTTTATTTTAGGATTAACATGGTCTTGAGACCAGTTCTAGCAGCAGATTTTAACTTATTTCAGTATGTCTCTTGCTTTAGGTATTTAGGAGATTGCAAATGGCGACCACTTTGAAAGAGATTCTATGAATGATTGGACTTGTACCTTCTTTCAGAGAAAAAGCAAAATAGCTTGAGCTCACACACACAAAATGTAAACTTTACATTATAATATTGGAACTAAATTATTATGGAAGGGCAAGAGTGAATCCGAGCAGTTGAAGGGGTAAATTATGTTGGATTAATCTTACAGAACCCCCTTAGATTTTCTTGACCCCATCTGTGCACTGGACCCTCAGTTACTTACTTCCCCTCAGTCCCTACCTCTTACTTGAGGGCCCGAATGGTTCCATTGCCAGAGGCCAACCATGCAACACTTGGAAAGTATCTCCTTAAACACCAGAGAGCATGGGATCTGTCTTTCCAAGCTGCTGCTGAAGGGGGCTGGACAACACAGCCAGAAAGGTCAGGAGCTGATCACCTATAGGAGATGAGAAGCCAAACACTTGCCCTTCCTCCCTCCCACAGCCTGTTCTAAGGGATGGTTTCTTTCCATACATAGCCCGTTAGTAGACATCCCAAAAGTCAGGGCAAGCACAGTGGTCAGATTTAATAACATTTCACCTTTCATTGTTTCCCAGCCATCCCTGACTATTTTCCCCTGTCCCTCACTCTCACTGCTCTGGGATCAAATTCTCTAATTATTAGCACATAAGCTTGCCTTAGGCTCTGTTTTTTAGGAAACTCTGGAAAGATGTATATAGATGGGGGTATGAGATGTTTTAGATATAAGTTTTCACATATAATAAATGCATATGATTATTCAATAAGCATTGAATACGTTATTTTTGTATAAAAGCATATTTAGATCATCTGGACAACCATTTATAATTGAGTATTTCCACTCTATTTCAATGGTTCACTTTGTATTAAAGATTACGTATGTAAGCAGTAAGTTCTATTTATTAGCTATAAATACTAATCTAATTTTTTTAAAGATTTATTTATTTATTTATTTGAGAGAGAGAATGAGAGGGGAGAAGGTCAGAGGGAGAAGCAGACTTCCCGCAGAGTCGGGAGCCCGACATGGGACTCGATCCCGGGACTCCGGGATCATGACCTGAGCCAAAGGCAGATGCCCAACCAACTGAGCCACCCAGGCGCCCAATACTAATCTAATTTTTATGAGCTAATGTCAAAAAAAGGGGGTGGACAAGGTAAAATAGATGCTTACTACAGTGTGAAGACCAAATGAAATCACAGGATGAAGGGATATTTCAAATAATTTGAATACGGTGAAATGGTGGACCAATCTGAGTTTCCATCTGAGGTTCAGCAAACTTAAAAGTGTCTATACAGTAGCTGGAAGTCCATAATTCATGTTCTGAGAGATATTTAGGTTCAATAAAATAATTTAATGTTGTTAATTTTCATTATATTGACCAATGGGAGCTACGGAATAGAGAAATAGAGGTCTGATGAGGAAACTGGAGGGAGTTTGCTTTCCACAGTGATATGTAAATTTTATCTTTTCTCTCCATTATAAAATATCCAGTAATATGTGGCTTTCTAATGTTTTTTGGTGCAACTGGATTCTGGAAGGGAGTACAAAGAGATGATGAGGCTATGTCAAGATCAATGAGGGTTACCAAAAAAAGGGGGGGGGACCATAAAGGATAACTGGGTATATGGCTTACACTTAATAAATGCTCACTGAATATGCAGAACGATCAGACCTCCATGGGCAGGTGAAGGTTGGAGGGTAGTGTTGGGTAGGTCAGTGCCCCTGGTTGGCAAACATTTGTAATAAGTAAACATCTTTCAATGGCCAAGCTGCTTGTCACCTGTGAGTCCCTCCAGGGAACCGGATGTGGGCTCCCCACCCTCATTCCCAGCATCTGGCACAGGTGAAGGCAGGGCTAATAATCCTTTCAAAATGAAATATTTGAAAGTACACAGAATTTGAGACCAAGCTATATTTCCTTATAGAGGAGACAAATGCAATAGTGAAAGAATTTTGGGTCAAAGGGTTAAATACTTTGATAAACCACCTCTGATAGCTTGGAAAAAATGTGTGTCTAATGTGTGTCTATACATTCTTGTGTGTATATATATATAAAGAAGACCTCTAAAAGCATCATTCTCCAAAGAGAGAAATCAAAGTGCAATGTACAGTAATGGGGTCATTTAAGAGTTCTGTTTTCATCTTGGTCCTTCATTTCCTGGAAGGGGCCCTGAGCAATTCACTCATTCAGCTGAATAATAATGGCTATGAAGGCATTGTCATTGCAATTGACCCTAATGTGCCAGAAGATGAAACACTCATTCAACATATAAAGGTAAGTTCAAAATGGTAATTAGCCATGCTTTAAAAAAAAAAATCAAGTGTAATGTTGTGATAGAGCAAACGTGAGTTCTCTAACTCCAGCTGTGTGATACTGGCAAGTTATTTTCATATCTGAGCCTGTTTCTTCAGCTGTAAAATGAAAATAATAACACTAAACTACTAGGATTCTTGTGACAGATGAAATTATAAACGCAGTGCAGATAACTCAGAGTTTGATACATTGTGGGAGCTTAATAGATGACTGGTTACGGACGATTTCATTGAAAACTATTTAGTTTCACACTAATGTAGGGCCAGCATTATTTGACAGAGATTGTGGGATATGGGGAGGTTAATTCCTTTGCTTAATTTCACCATCGCCTTATATCATAGTCTCCTTTTATGGTCACAATTATAACCCCCCTTGTCTGTTACCCTAATATAGGAGCCTAGGAAGCAAATCTCTGATTTTAGAATAATCCCGGCCCTTCCAATGAGAGGAAACTGTGCATTTTACCAGCCCTAATGCAAGGAACCCTCTCAGAGCTGCTGGGCGGCCTCACCTCACTTATTACTTCTCCTATGGGGGAAGGAAAAACTAGGGGAAAAGACTGTTCTGGCAGAGGCATCTGATTGCTGTAATGTGGAGGGATTAGAGAAGTCATGTGCAACAGCAAACAGCTAAGAATAAGAAGGAAATGCCTTATAAAAGGCTGTAGCACAACCAGAGGCAGTATTGTATAATGAGCAAAAGTGTTAGTCCGTAAAATGGCAATAATAATAAGTACCTTCCTCATAGGACTTTGTGAGGATTCAATGTAACAATGCATGAATATAAGGGAAGCGGAGTGAAGGGTATATGGGAACTCTGTACAATTTTTGCATATCTTCTATAAGCCTAAATTTATCTCAAAACTTAAAAAAAAACTTCAAAAACATATGCGTAGTGCCTAGTACATAGTCAGAGCTCAGTAAATGGTAGGCATAGTCATCAACCAGCAGTCCCGCTTTTTATCCTTCCAGATCAAGAGAGCTCCTCCTTCTTAACCAAGCCGAAAGAATTGAAGCTTGTTTCTGGGCAAAGTACTTGAGCGTGAGCTCAGAAGTTAGTAGTGCAAGGGGTCCAAAGGTCGTCCCCAAAGGTTCTTTGCTCTCGGCAGCAGCAAGGCTAGAAAGTGGAGTTTGGAGAGAACCATCTCTATCACTAAGAGCAGATTGGGGTTGGAGAAGTGCAGCAGTTGATGGGGGCGGGGAGCTTACCCATTGAACTAGAAGACTATCGGGTTTACCACAGTTGGTGAAAGAGAAATTCACACCTTTTGAAATCTCACAATATCAGAAATCTTGGGTAAGTTTTTGATTGCCTCTAAATTTAGAAATGGCACAAGTAAAAATGAAGTGGTCACTTGGAGTAACAGAAAGTGAGGAAGAAAAATGTGGCCAGTGATGTTTCTGTCTCTGGCTGGACGGTGAGTAGGGCTCTGGAATTGCCAGAAGGACACAGATGCCTTACCTTGAATGACAGGTCATTTGTATTTATATGATGCCTTAGAGCTTTCAAAGTGCTTTCACCTAATATCTTTGGCGGTTTTCCTCCTACAAAAAAAAAAAAATGCACTGCTCATTTTAATTCAACTTTCTGGTTGAAGTCCTGAATGTGTTGGCTATAAGATAAGTTGGTTTTCCACATCTTCTCTATAAAAGGAACACTGGAAAGGGCAGTAAGTGTGTTCAGTGTCCCTGAGTATTTAACAAAAGTGATTTCCTCCCTATCTGATGTTCCAGATTTGTTGAGTTGAGGGCGCTCACTGTGGGCTTTGCCGCCTTTCCCGGCCATCCCTCACTCTGCTTTCTGAGGGGATTTTCTCCCTCCTGCCCTCGTGGGGACAGAAGCCTCTAAATCAGCTCTTAAACACTGGCTTCCCCAGGACAGTCCCCAACTTTTTTCTACCTACAAGGCTACTCTAGCCACTGCATCTACACTCTACCCAGCGTTAGAGAAGCAATAGGAGCATATCTACAAGATGAGGGAATGAGAGGGAGAAACTCACTCTCTGTGTGCCCTCTCTCCCCCCCACACACAAGATACACAGTATCTTGTAGTAGTTTGGGGTCTCCTCAATGCATGGGAGCCCAAGCACCTCCTGACCTCCTCACTTGGCACTCCTAGACAGTTTACCACTCATCATAACCACTTCATTCAATCAATTTGTTCATTCATCCAACAGATAGTTACAGAGCATTTACCAGTGCTCTGTATCCAGTGATGAACAATATGCTATCCTTGTTCTTAAGGAATTACCAGCCCTTCCTATAAACTGTCATCCTCAACTTTCTCCAAACCTCAAAAGTTTCAATGTCTATTTGGATATGAGGAAATCTCAAAACGTGGAACAGATGCCAAAGCAAAGATCCCTTATTAATGGTTCCATTAAAACATGGAAGACAAGAGCATTTCATGCTGCTTATTCTTCCGGGAGATACTGAAAATTCACATTTCACAAGTCAAATTGTGATATGACATTCTAATGTCGGAAGTTTTATACCAACTTTTCAACTTTTTGGTGATCTTGACTCAGTGTTTTTATTCCTAAAAATGAAACGATGTTAAATTCTCCTAGTGATTGTTAAAAATCTGGCTTTGGGGGAATGAAGCAATCATTACAAGGACTTTTTAAAAAATATCCAGGCAGCCATAATTATTATCACTATCTGAAAGGAGGGAAACTGAGGCTCTTAGAGATAAATCCCCCAAGTTTATCCTGTTAGGAAGTGGCAGAGCAGGAGTCACTCCTGCATGGATGCTCAAGTACTGCTTCCCCAAGTAATGTTGAACTGTTTCTGCCCCTAAAGCCAGCCCCACCAGGCACTGGAGGCTAGTCACTTTGCTCTGCTCCGGCGAGGACTTTGCTCCCACAACAATCCCTTTTTTCTCTTACATCATCTGGGATTTTTTCCATAGCATACACGTATGTTATAATAGCTTCCATTTTTAAAAAACAAATAACAAAAAGCCCTTGCCCTGAAGTCCTCCTTCAGCTACTTCTTCATTTCTCCATTCCTCTTCAACTTATAGAAAAACTTCTGGATCTGTTGTCTGTGTTCACTGCCTCTGCTTCCTTAGCTCCCATTCTTTTGAACTCACTCATATGGAGCTATCTTCTCTATTCCACTAAAACGGATCACTCAGGTTGCTAAATCCATTTGTTCGGTTCATAGTCCTCACCATACTTGATTGCCCAGCAGCATGAGACACCGACAAGGCCTCTCTCCTTCCTGAAACACTCTTGCCCCAGTGCCTTCTGATTTCCTTGCCATGCACCTGCTGCTCCCTGAGTCTCCTTTCCTGGCTCCTTCTCACCACACCTCTAAATGCTGGGGGCCTGAGGCTCAGTCTTCAGTCCTCTTTTCTCTTCTATCTGTACTTGCTTTTGCGCTTTTCAGTGGTTTTTGGTCCTAGTAGACCCAATGCCCCTTTGCATAATAAATCTCTTATGATACCCTCTCTACTATCTTGTCATGAAGCAACTCAGGGAATCTGCAGAGGCATTTATAATTTAACACTATGACTCTTTCATTATAAAGAAATAAAGGTAGGTGTAAGTTGAAGATAAATTAATTACACCACTTCCTTATATTGAATACTTGGTACTATCCTAAAACTAAATGCTCTCATAACATTAGTTAACCCCCAAATTATTACAGTGACGTCAGCAGTGCTGAAGTTCTACTCATGTTAATCTGAATTTCTCTCCCAGTACTACTTGGTGTGTGACTTGGAGACCTAGACTCTCTAATTGTCGGTTTCTCCCTTAAAGGTTTATTGATCCTCAAAAGAGCAAATGAAATGAATAACTAACACTTCATAAGCACTTGTGCTAAGTAAACATGGTCTGAAGTGCTTTCTTGACTTCCTTTGACCCTCATGACAACTTTATGAGCTAGTCACTAGAATATTTTCTACTCCACACATGGAGAAACTGAGGTTTAGGAGGGCTTGAGAAAATTGCCTGATGTGCCAATAAAAGTGGTGGAACTAAAATTAGTGTCTGCTTCTGGGGCCTGCACTGTCAACCATCTCACTGTGACACACAGCGCGTGGTAAATGCTCAGAAAAGGTTAACTATTATTAGTAATCAAAGGTAATTCCACATTTCCCCTTCCCAGCTTCATAAATAACTAGTTATTGGAAATGTGAGATACAGGTGTGAATTTGAATGATTGGCAGCTTTGCCCATTTTCTGTCATAATTGTGCTGGTTACATATGTTTTCTTTTTTCCCAGGACATGGTGACCCAGGCATCTCCATATTTGTTTGAAGCGACACAAAAGAGATTCTATTTCAAAAGTGTTGCCATTTTGATTCCTGAAAAATGGAAGACAAAACCCGAGTATGTGAGACCAAAACTCGAGACCTACAAAAATGTGAGATTCTCAAGTTCTTTTTTAAAAATTAAATTTCCTACTCTGATTCAGATCTTTTTTCATCTGAATATTCTAGAATCAAATGAAATTGTTTCAAAATCCTCCTGTGTGCATAAAGCCAATTTATTTGCTGATATTAATATGGGAAACAAAGGTAGAAGAAAAATTATTGTTTCCTTACTACCTACAGCCCTTGGACAAGTCCTTAAAACAGGCAGAATGATATTCCTCTAGGGACTCAACTGCCTTTGTTGATACTTTGCTAGGGGCAAATGGCAACAATAGCCCAACTTCCTGGAACCCATAAGTCTACTTTAACAAATAAAAAACTCCTTTGGAAACTTCCTTTATCTCTACTCTCCCAAGATACTCTGTAGGCAATCATCCCCCAAGCATTTGACCTACTGATATACATTTGAAGGCTCTCATGACTAAGTTTTACTAAATAGTAATAAATGACCTTTCCTAACAATAGCTAGTCCCCTCAGGATCCTGGAAACCTTGCTTCCAAAATACTGGGGAGGCTCACGCTATTCCCTAACCCCTTTCCAACTTGAAAGTTTCTAATGGGCCACTCCTGTGACCCCAGTGCAGCTCATTCAGCCCACAGGCTCTATCCCTGGGCTTTAATAAGACCACCTTTTTGCACCAAAGATGTCTAAAGAATTCTTTCTTGAACATTGGCTTCAAAACCTAATGTCTTTCCTACATCAATATTTTGTAATAATGACTTTTTCTTAAATTTCAGGCTGATGTTCTAGTTGCTGAACCAAATCCTCCAGGTAATGACGAACCCTACACGGAGCAGATGGGAAACTGTGGAGAAAAGGGCGAAAGGATTTATTTCACCCCTGACTTCCTAGCAGGAAAAAAGTCGAATATATATGGACCACAAGGTAGGGGTCGAGATAAAATATTCTGCTATATTTCTCACAATTTAATAATTTTTATGTTCAAAGTAGATCAGCAATCAACATTATCTGAGTAAGCATATATAAGCAAAATAAACTATTATAATTTTCACTTACGACAGGGAATCAGAATAGTGCATTTCTCAGTTAAAATTTAATTTCTTCACATTTAGCATACATGTGTAATTTAGCATACATGTTTTTAATTTTTAGAGTTGTTATCCGGTAATATTAGTATGAGATAATAACTGTAAAATAGTTTTATATGTATATTAGGTTTCTACGGATCCTGGGGTGGAGGGTGAACACCTGAACACATTAAACCTCCTGCCTGCAACTCAGGTAGTAGCCACCAGATGGCAGAGATGCACAGTGCGCTCAGACTGTGCATTCACATCAGAAATGGATTATTAAAATGCAGATGTCGTTGAGTAGGTGTGGGACGGGATTCAAGAATCTGCATTTTTAATAAGCTCCCACATGATGTTGATACTGTGAGGCCAGGGACCACACTTGGAGTACCAGATAGAATATCTTGCAGTTCAGCTCTCAAAAACCGATGACTAAAGAAAAGGTCCAATTTTCCTTCACAAAATAAACTACCATTCACATATTTAGAGCAAACTTTGGGTAAAATATTAAAAGAAACAAGCAATGGAGTATACATAATATGTACTTTCCAAGTATAATCAAATATGATTCCTTTTAGATAATTAGGTTAACTAATAACTAGTACTAGGTTTCTTCACTATCTTGAAAAGTTTGATTTTCTTCATTTAAATGGGCAAGGCAGAGGAAACTAACAAAAGAGTGCTAGCACCTCCATACTCCACCCCACATACACTAGAACACTGACAGACCTTATCCAAAAGAGGTGTCAAACAAATGTACCTCTTTGCTGTTCTTTTTACAACACTCCATCTCAACTCCATAACAAAGAGAAAATTCCCAACCTATGGCTCAATGTGTGTTGAATAGATTTACCTAACTGCCCCCTCCCACTCCTGAGCCCACCTCAGCCACCATGATCACCACATATAATGCCATTCCCTTATAATCTTTCCTTTCTGTACTGTGACTCCAGGCCTGCTCCCCAACAACCTGGCCTTTCCTTTAAGAAGCCATGAGTTATTCCCCAGCACTGGTAGAATAGTCTAAATCTTCAATGTGATATACAAGGTCTTTCTTACATATGCCCTCTCATCTAACCCTTCAAATTCAACCTATCTAGGAATTTACATTCCAGAAAAACTGAGTTGAATATAAGTCACTAAGATTCACGCAAATTTAACAAATACTGAGTGCCTATTAAGTTCTAGGCACTATTTCTAAGGCAAGGCAATGAAGAAATCATGGTGTCTGTTCTTATGAAAACGAGTGTCTAGTACGAGAAACTAGCATGTAAGCAGCAATGAAAATATAACATGGTAAGTGCCATAATGGAATATAACGAAAGTGCGAAGGAGGAATATCTGGACTAGTTTGAGGGTGTCAGAGAAGGCTTCTAGGTGGCTATAAGCCTGATTTTGAAAGAGAAGTAGGAGTTATCCAGACAGAGAGAAGGAGAGAGTATTCTGAGCCAGAGGAAAATTATGTGACAAGAACCAGAGATGAGCAAGAGCATGGTGTAACCCTAGAAACTAAAGGGAGTTTAGGAATTCACCGTGATTCAGAGTTTTGGAGCTGGGTTAAGAACAGCAAGAAATATGGCTACAGGGAGGAGCAGGGCCTGGATCATCAGGAACCTTGTATGCCATGTTGAGAAACTAGATTTAACCTGAGCACCATAGGGGAGCCACCGAAGATTAGTGATACGGAGGCCAGGTGGGTATCTACTGCAGTGATTCAGGAGTAGGGGGCAGTAAGACTAGAAAGATGAGACTAGGTCAAAGCAAAAAGGCAGAGGTGTAGTAGGCAGGCCTTGAGAGTTAACCAGAATGAGCCATGAGGGAGAAGGATATATTGGGGTTGCTGCCCAGGCTGCCTCGTGACTGCCTCTGGCTCCCACAGCAGCCTGCACTGACTACCATCATGACACTTACACCACTTGGGATTTAGTTATCTGGTCGTCTGTGTCATCTGCTGGACCGTGAGCTGTGTGAGGACGAGGCAGCTGCTTCATCTTTGTATGAGTAACTGCCTGGCACTTCCTAGTGTCTAATTAACATTTGATGAGCCAAAATAAGGAGTTACATTTTAAAGAAATGTGCAGTTGTTATTTTTTTTTCCTAAGGAAATCAAACCTTTAATTGAAAAAAATTAACATAGCAAAGTAAAATGATGTTTGGAAAAATTACTTCCTCCCAGTGTGAGAAGATAATTTTGCCATTCTTATTATAATTGGGTATTTCAAATATTTTCTTACAGGAAGGGTCTTTGTCCATGAATGGGCTCATCTACGATGGGGGATATTTGATGAGTACAATAATAACCAGAAATTCTACTTATTCAATAGAAAAATAGAAGCAGTAAGGTATGTATATTTTGATTTACATAATTCTCCCAAACTACTTTAAATTGAAACCAACCTTTTCAGGAATTGATGACGTTAAAAACATCAGTTTTTTCGTCTTATTTTTGATCTCTCATTCTTAGTGTCTTCTTTTTCAGCTTCCCAAAAAACTACCAACTTTGTTCACTTTGTAAGTGCTTCAATTAGTTGAATTCTCTACTGTGCAGCTACAAATCATTTGCTTCTTTGTGTGTTTGTGTGTGTATGTGTGCGCGCGCGTGTGTGTGCATGTGCAACTATAAGAAATCCACAGGTGCTGCATTCAGTGTCTCCATCTTCCTGCATCAGAATCAGGGACAAGTGTGTGATTCTTTCGTGCCTTCAGGGCAGAATGATATCTATGTGGACTTCATCAGTATGATTGGGCCTGGGAGGGACAGTAGAACTTAAAAGAATAACAGTCCAAATCTTAAAACAGAATTTATCCCGATTTAAAGTTGTTTTTTTGTTTGTTTGTTTTTTAATTTGGAAGAGAGAGAGAGAGAGTGAGAGCATGAGCAGTGGGAGGGGCTAAGGGAGAGGGAAAAGCAGACTCCTTGATGATCAGGGAGCCTGATGCAGGACTCAATCCTAGGACTCTAGGATCATGACCTGAGACAAAGGCAAATGCTTAACCAACTGAGCCACCCAGGTGCCCCCATCCCAATTTAAATTGGACTTTCTGTGGTGTCAACAGAAAGCAAACTGAATATTTGTAAAGTACTCTTGGCTGCCATTATTTTATGAGTGAGTTCAATTTCAGTGAATATAAACTTCTTTAGTACAAACAGGAAAGACCGGGAACTTCCTAATCTACTTTAAAGAGCTAGCATAATTCAGATACTAAAACCTGACAGGTGGGGCTCCCGGTTGACTTTTTAGATGAATGGGTAAAGATGTGGTATACATAATATTATATTTTCCATTCTTTGTATATTATATATATAATATATATATGTATTCCATTCAAACTCTGTTATATGGAGTGAAATAATATATTCCATTATATATACAATATACTGTTGATATATAAAAATGGAATATATATGTATACACATACATATGCAAATATATACACACACACACATACACATACATACACATATAATAGAATACTACTATTCAGCCAAAAAAAATAAATCTTGTCATTTGCAACCACATGAATGGAGTATAATGTTAAGTGAAATAAGACAGAGAAAGACAAAAATAAATAAAATTTAAAAAAATTTTTTAAAAAGACAGAGAAGGACAAATGCTATATGATTGCACTCATATGTAGAATTTAAGAAACAAACACATGAGCAAAGGGAATAAAAGAGTGAGAGACAAACCAAGAAAGAGACTCCTAATTAACTGAACAAACTGATGGTTACCGGAGAGGAGGTGGAGGGTTGGGGAATGGGTGAAATAGGTGGTGGGGATTAAGAAGTGCACTTGTCACGATAAGCACCAGGTAATTAAAATAAAAAAAAATAAATAAAATAATTTTTAAAGTAGGGTAAACTCTAAACAATGTGAAAATCAACATGAAGAAAACAACAAAATCCTTCTAAAGAGTTTAAAAGAATATCAAGATAAATTGTGAGACTTTAAATTCATGGAAGATGTAAATTCAACCCAAATTAACATAGAGGTTTTATGAAACTTTAAGATGCTAACAAGAAAAAAAAACGATGCTAACAAGATTTTTTTTAAAAGAAAAATAGTAATAATGAAGGGAAATTCTACTTAACTGAATTTAAGTATATGCTAATGCTACATTAATTAAAACAATACGGACTGGTAGACACATATATAATAATTTATTATTTAATACAGCTAGAATTACAAAGCTATGAGGGAAGGCAGAATTTCTTAAGAGATCAGGACAATTTTTAAATGTGTTGGGGAAAAATTAATAGACCCTCCTCCAATTGGATAGACTCATTATATATAGAAAAAGTAGGAAATACTAGATGAATATTAACTCTTTTGTGGTGAAGGTCTTTCTATGCATTCAAGAATTGGAAAAAGATAACTAAAAGAATAACAAATTTGGCAACCTAAGAATTAAAATTGTTGTTGTATACAAATCAAACATAAACTAAATAAAATGGAAAAAAATAAATAAATAAACTAAATAAAATGGTAAAAACAGAACAAAGTATTCAGAAAAATTAAGAAACCAGGCTTTTAAAAGCCTCATATTATAATTCATAATGAACTTTTAAAAACCATAAGGAAAACAGTAACATTCTAATAGAAAAATGGACACTGGAGAAGAGTAAATAATTCACAAAAGAAGAAATAAAAATGACCAATAAACATGCAATACGTGTTCAGACTTACTAGCAATCGAAGAGGCACAAATATGACAAAAGTTAAGAATCATTTATTATTACTCTCAGTGGGATGAACACTCCCACAGATGGCTCTTAGAGGCATATGAAATGGCCCAGCTTTCCTGGAAAGCAATTTGATGACACGTATCAAATCTGTGACATTTTTCTTATTTTTTGATCCTGTAATTTCATGTTTAAAAATCCATTTTAAGGAGCACCTGGGTGGCTCAGTCGGTTAAGACTCAGGGTCAGGTCATGAATCCCAGGCTCCTGAGATCAAGTTATGAGTCAGGCTCTCTGCTCAGTAGGGAGCCTGCTTCTCCCTCTCCCTCTGCCTGCTACTCCCCTTACTTGTGCTCTCTCTCTTTCTGTCAAATAAATAAATAAATAAATGAAATTTTTTTAAAAATCCATTTTAAGGGATATCATAGAATGGGCTATATCAGCAGACTTTAAAATGTTCAAACTTTTACTCTGGGAATCAATCCTGCCCCAAACTTGGAAACTGTCAAAACTTTACGTGAATTTTTATTTATTCGTTTAAGTTTTACTTTTAGTATGGATGAATTGAGGGAGAAGCATATTAAATAAGTTAGACTAGATTCATATTACAGTATAAAAACATAGCTATTAAAATCACATTTTAAAAGAATATTATGAATTATAGTAATATATTAAAATCTTAAGTACACTAACACACCAAGTTTTTTAAAGCAAGGAAGCAAAGTTATATGTGCAATGTTATGCTGATATATAGAGAAGAAAGTACTTCGACATGTTAACATTGTTAATATATAACATATAACATATAAAGTATCTTATTTCTGATGGTGGGACATGAGTTTTTTTTCTTTCCTTCTTAATACTCTTGCTATTTTACAAATTTCCTATAGTGTCATATATCGTTTATATACTCAAAAAATGAAATGTTGGGTAAAGGCAGTCCATTTATAATAGCCACAAACTCATAAGCATATGAGGAAAATCTAAAATACCTATGAACATACAAGAACTATGCAAAAATTATACAACATAAACTAACTGGAAAAGAAAACCAGGAAATGTCTATAAGCCTTTTAATGGAAACAAAAGAGAGCTCCTGATTTTCTAGGAATGAGGGTCCTAGATGAAGAGGTGCCTAAGGACGTGGATCCTTATTAATTCTGATGGCAATTATAAGCCAGACTTAGCTTTTTTGCTGCAGAGAAACAGATTCTGATACTGTTTTGGGAACCCTTCACTTTCTGGCAAACAAAAATGACACTGATGTGAATTTAATAATTTTGCTATTTAAGGTGATGTATTTGTTCATTGAATTATAAGAAGAAGTGGTAGACATCAGAACAATCTGACCACAGAGTCTAACCCTCTGAAATGATTATAGCACCTAAACATCTAACCTTAATATATTTTCAGATGTTCAGCACGTATTACTGGTAAATATAAAGTGCAAAACTGTCAGGGAGGCAGCTGTACCGAGAGACCGTGTCAAATCGACCCAACAACAAAGCTGTACAAAGAAGGGTGTGAGTTCATACCTACTAAAGGCCAGAGGGAGAAGGCCTCCATAATGTTTGCACAAAATATTGATTCCGTAAGTACCCTGTTCTTTTTCTTTCCTGGCACTTAGGAACTTAGTGAGGTTCTTATTCCCAATTGCTGCAAGAAAGGATCAAATTTTAGGAAATCACCTATGAGCCACTGATTCTCTGTGGGACAAGCTGGGAGTACAAAATAGGGGAGAAAGTCGTATCTTCCCCCTGCCCCTTCTTTAGGTCGATTCTTAAGGCTCCGTTATCTCCCTCCCACAAGCTGGAAGTTTCAGTGCTTAGAATTACTTCGTATGTCCTTAAAGACAGACAAGCACAGAAATTCTCAATTAAATAAGAAATTTACCCAAAAGGATTAGACACTTTTTTATTTCTTAATAATGACATGATTAATAGCCTTCAATTTAACTTGCAGAGATCTTTTCAGCCTGCATATTTGCTTCTGGTTGTTAGCTGTAATTTTCCATTTTTTTAAGAGCATTGGTGAAGGAGTTTGTAAGGAGTTTGTACATAGTTTTAATGGGTTTAAGTAGTTTTAAAATACTTCCTAATTTTTTTTTAATGATGAACAAGTTTAATGATAAAATAAACTTGACGAATTATCCTTATGAGTGCTAAATAAACATTTAGCACTAATCTGCACAAACTAAACCTAAATGCATCAGTTAATCACTGACTAAAGTCAGTGTAGAGACTTTGTGGAGAGTCTCTTATCTTTTAGCCTCTTATATAAAATTACATTTTCCTTTTGGAATAGAGGGTGAAGTAACTTATAAGAGTTACTGGTGGTATAAGTTTTAAAAATGTGATGTACCATGATTCAAAAGACCCATCCTTCGGTCTGGCTTTGCAGTCCATTTCTAGACTTACTCAGAAATTTGCAAGTGGGGGCGCCTGGGTGGCCCGGTCGATTAAGTGCCTGACTTCAGCTCAGGTCATGATCCCAGGGTCCTGGGACTGAGTCCTGCATTGGTGGGGAGCTTTCTTCTCTCTCTGCCTGCCCCTCCCCGGCTTATGCTCTCTCTTTCTCTCTGACCAATAAAGAAATAAATGAATAAATAAATAAATAATCTCTTTAAAAAAAAAGTACATATTAGGAAAATGAAAAGAAAGAAACTTTCAAGAGGGGGCCCAGATTCTGTGTCTTAAATTAACCACAAAGTTAAATTTGTTGTACGGTCAGGTTTGGGAACCTCTGCCTGCAGTTCACATGTACGTTTTTCACATCCCCTGCTAAAATAGAGCCTTATGATATTATAGAAACACAACCAAAATGACTTGGGAAATGCCAATAAAAAGGAAAATAAGTGTTTTATAGCTAAGGATTACTTTTTTTTTTTTTTGCTAATGATTACTTTCTAAATTGCTAGAATCTTGAATATTTAGGATTTTTAATTGAATGATAATACTATGAATAATAGTCTGAGAGGAGGAATGAAGTTACACATGCTTATATACTGTGGCTCCTATTTTAATCCCCCAAATGCTAGAGATATAAATGCTTAAAGAAAGGGGAAGAAACTCATTTATCAGTTGTGTTGGTATGGACCCTATTCCACATGTTCTCATGTAATTCTTGCATAATAACCATTGCCCTTTTGTAGATTAAAAAAAAAAAAAAGCTTGACATGCAGATTTTAGGGTTACTCAAAAAACAACAAACTTATATTGAGCTTTTATTATGTGTCAGACACTAAACTCACTCTTGAGGAAACAAAATTTAATGAGACAATTTTCTACCATAGATGGATTTATAGCCCAATAAGTACACTAACAATGTTAAAGGGGTCTTACTGAAGTATCTCTAGGGTACTGTGAAGCCACAGGGCTGAGTGAAAAAATTCTTTAGGGAGGTGGTAGAAAATGAGAAAACATTTTGAAAATGACCTTTTGGCTGAAACATGAGGGTAAAGTTCACAATGCAGAAGACAGAGGAAGAAGAATTCCTTAACAAAGTGGGAAACTATGAGCAAAGGCAAGTTTGAGAACTTATGGATTACAGTAGGGGGAAATTAGAGACTTGGAATGCACAGCCCGAGTGAGAATGGAGAGTGAAGCAAAGTCTAAATCACGGAGATTGCTGCTTGTTGCATGAAATAGTCCGGAAATAGTATGTGAGAAATGAGGAGCTGCCAAAGGATCTTGAAGTAAGAAAGTAAGAAGTAAGAAGCTGTTTCTGGAAACAGTGGAGTGGATCAATCGGAGGGCAAACAAGATGGAAAAGTCAGATAGGAGACCAAACTAGTCCGAGGCAGGGACCATAAGGACTTGAATGATGGAAATTCCAACGGAGAAGCAGAAAGATGATGAACTAGAGAAATAGTGAAACAGACGGATCTTGGTTATTTTGTAGGAGAAAGATAGGATTTCCTGATGTAGGTGACTGGGGGGACAGGAGGAAGAGCAGAGTTAAAGGAAAGGTGGTAAGTTCAATTATGAACACATGAAGGTTGAGGAGCTGGTGGGATATCTTAGTGGAAAGAGCTGGAATGCATGGTGTTGGCAAGTGAGTGGGAAGTAAGGGAGTGGGAAGTAAAAGGATGGAGAGATAAGATGTTACCAGCAGAGAAATGTTAAGAAGTGGGTGGTCTGAAGACACCCACTGGTGATGCTTGAAATGGCAGTTTGAGAAGTAGGAAGGAAGCCAAGAGCAGATAAATAGGTTGCTGAGGAGTACTAAGGGTCCAGTAAGGTTGAAGATGTGGTATGAGACAGGAAGTCTGAATTTATGACCGTGAATTTCCCCAGCAGTGCCCTGAAGTGATTGCGGGATTAAGCCAAGTTTATGGGTTAGCAGGGCAGACTAGGAAGGAGGGCAAGGGATTTAAATATCCTCTCTACTGTTTATCTCTATAATTTTATTGACAATTTCAGGTGGTTGAATTCTGTACAGAAAAAAACCACAATAAAGAGGCCCCAAGCCCACAAAACCAAAAATGCAATCTCCGAAGCACATGGGAAGTGATTGGTGATTCTGAGGACTTTAAGAAAACCACTCCTATGACGACACAACCACCAGCACCCACATTCTCATTGCTGCAGATCGGACAAAGGATTGTGTGTTTGGTCCTTGATAAGTCTGGAAGCATGACGGTACGGTAACTGGCCTTCAGGATGCCGCTTTCACATTTGTGTACGATATGATCTGGACCACGATTTGTAACAGGCTGGGTATAAGCGCAACCCTTAAGAGTCAAAACATTTACAACAATAACATTACCATCGGAAGCACCCACCTCAACTCTATTCAACAGAAATTCGGCAGCAAGTGTGTCATTTGCCAAATTAAATTAGCTTTCAATATTTATGAGCAAGATCTGCTGGAGCACATAGCCTTGACATTTTGTAATGTTTCACTGATGGTATGTACGTCTATAGAACTATTACTAAAGCAGTAATGATCTAACCAACGCTTAATCTGGCTTGATCTTTTAGGGCTATTTAAACAAAGGCCCTAAAATTTTACCTAAAGATATTACTAATTATAAAGGAGAAATTTAATGTGGAAATTGAATTTAATATAAAGGCCCTTGAATAGGCTTGTTGTCATTTACTCGATGTTTAGGCAGCCACTTTCAAATTTCCTCTACACTGTTTTGTTATTAGTGTGCTCATCTAAACCCAGCCTGACTGCTTTTCTTCTACTTTTCCCTTCAGATTGGTGACCGCCTTAATCGACTGAATCAGGCCGGCAAACTTTTCCTTCTGCAAATAATTGAGCAAGGGTCCTGGGTTGGGATGGTGACATTTGACAGTGCTGCCTATGTACAAAGTGAACTCGTCCAGATAAACAGTGCTGCGGAAAGGGATGCACTCACCAAAAGGTTACCAGCAGCAGCTGCAGGAGGAACGTCCATCTGCTCAGGGCTTCGATCAGCATTTGCTGTAAGACAAGTTCCCCTGTCATTTGTCAATGTTTACAATTTCTGTTTCTTAAACTTATCTCTGTTTCCAACAAAATTAAGTCTAATTTTCTCCAATATTTAAGTTCTTTCCCAATAGAGCACCTACCTACCTTTCTAGGGTTCCATACCAGGGACTCTCCTCCAGATGTCCTACATCTCAACAACTTGGATCGCTTGTCCTTCAGCACTTCCACACTTTGCCAGGCTCCTCCCTTAGGATACTTTCTCCTGCCTCTTCTGTCTTTCAAATCACATTCTTCAAGGATCCATCCCAGACGTCACCTACTTCTGGACATCTTTCCAATTTCCTGATTTCCTGGACATCTTTCAACTGTACAGAATCACTCTTGCTAAGTCCTGTGAACTTTAACAAGAAATTTATTATGACTTCTAGGCTCTTGTGTCTGATTTTCCTTTTTCTTTTCTTTTCTTTTTTTAATATTTTATTTATTTATTTGACAGAGAGAGAGAGAGAGCAATCACAAGTAGGCAGAGAGGCAGGCAGATGGAGAGGAGGAAGCAGGCTCCCTGCTGAGCAGAGAGCCCGATGCGGGGCTCGATCCCAGGACCCCGAGATCATGACCCGAGCCGAAGGCAGAGGCTTAATTCACTGAGCCACCCAGGCACCCCTAGTGTCTGATTTTCTAATCACATGCCTCACTCAAGCAAAATTTAGATCAAGAGGACTTACCTCTTGATCTCAGAGGTTGCTGCACAGTATTTTTTACCTGGAGGGTTCTCAATAAAATTGAATTGAGTTATGTGATAGAACCTGATGCTTCTTGGCTCCAAACACATAATCCAAGATCCCATAGTTATTTAGAAGATCTTTACCCCCATGAAACAAAGAATAAGAGGTTGAAAGTAGCTGGCCGATCAAGGTCTCAAAATCTCTGGGCAGGTCAGCCTTCTGTCGGATAAGGGGCACAGCACACCCACAGGGCTGTTCGAGATGCCCAAGCAGCAGCAGGAACATTTAGTTTCCAGCTCACACTACTGCATGTGGACAGCAGACAACTATTTCCTCAAAACCAGTCTGTCCCCCAGGACCTTTTATTCCACCTTGACGTTCAGTGCCCTAAAAGTGGTTGCCACTGTATGGCACAGTCAGCTGCAGAACCCTTGTCCAGATGCCTGTGGGCGTCTGGATTCTCTTGCCTCTGCCACTCCCCCAGGCTTTGATTAAAGAAGCAAATGAGGGAGGCGAGTGGACAGTGAAATTGCTGACATGTTATATTAAACTCCTGCTATGCAAAATCTCAGGGGAGATGAGTAATGCCAGATGGCCTGGTGGTGAAGAGAGAATTTCTGGTTCTGCATTTTCCACTTAGATGGGTGAGAGAGAGTGTGAGAGATACAACTGGAATTTAGATGCTCCCCCTGCCCAGTGGTGTCCAGATATGGGATGGGAGGAGCTTGTACGTGATGAGGTAAAGAACCTTGGCTCCTACACTCCTGTCCTCAAGTTCCCCACTGGTTCCTGCGGCACAGCCCTTGTCAGGTCTGTTCTGGGCTCCTGTGTCTGCTGGGGTGCCCATCGGACTTTGTTCTCTGGGCTTGATCAGGGCCCCCCTCATCTTTTCTGCTGACTCAGCCCCACCCTGGCTCCCACTATTGGAGCAGAGCCCTAAGCACCCCCTTGTCCTCCATCCAGCTCCTGAGCAGACTGAATACCCCTCAGTCTGTCTGGTGAGATGACCTGTTCTCTTGTCTGCTGACTTCTGTCTTCCCTGTGGGATATGTGGGAACTTCCACACGTTTTCCACAGCACATAGCAGTGATGGGGAATAGGACAAGGGAATCCAAATTAGGGCCTTTCTCTGGCCTCTCAGCTTGGTCAGATCAAGGCCACGGCCATGGCTGAGAGGATCCTGGGCTCTGGGCTCTACCATGTAGCATCAGGCATAGTTCTGCTCTCTTCCCTTGTGTGGCAGCCCCTCTCAGAGTTCAAACAGAGTGCAGCAGAAGTACCCTCTGCTCTTAGCTTTCCTTTCAACTCACTTAAGATGCTTTTCCTTTCTGAGAGCCTGGTCCACAGAAGAGATGTTACTTAGGCTAGGCCTGATTGCCAGTTTTCCCTTTTCCTGGGGCTCTCCTTCTACTCTTTTTAGGGGAAGAGTAGACTCTTACCTTCCTTTTCTGAAATGAGTAACACTATTTTTTAAATCTATTTTTCCTTCTATCATCTTATCCAACATTGGTAAAAAAAAAAAAAAAAAAAAAGGTGTGTGCTTGCTACACAATGTAAAAAACTATAATCCATGTTAATCAGGAATAGTTAAAACATCAATGTCATAAGACCATTAGGAGCTAGGGTTAATAGGAATAAAATTATTTATTTTAATCAGAGGGAATATTAAAAATTTTAATAAGTCGTGTGACCTGAGTACTTACCAGTCAGAACCAATGCCAACCATAAATAACTGGTATAGTCAGATGGTGAAGATCATACAAGCTAACTCTACCCTGTGTCTAATATCTCCCAAATATTATCCCTATTCAATGAGGGTGGTTTCTGAAGGCGTCTGAGAACCTCCAGAAGCCTGTCAAGGAGAGATCATATGAAGGAAACTAGAAAAACCTCCTCTGCTGCTTCCCCAGTGCTGTGTATTCCTGTAACTACCCTGTATCCTTCTTTATAGAGTCCGCTCTGCAGTAGGGTAACTAAGAGAAAAGACTACTGTCAAATTCCATGAATGTTGCTGATTTAAAATTTTATCATTTCAAGACAGAGAGCTATTTGACCATTCTTGGGCACTTTTGTTCAAGCCCTCTAGAATTTCTCTTCTCGTTCCCTTTATTTTATTTTTTTATTAACATATAATGCATTATTTTCCCCAGGGTACATGTCTGTGAGTCATCAGGCTTACACATTTCACAGCACTTACCATAGCACATACCCTCCCCAATGTCCATAACCCAGCCACCCTATCCCTACCCCCTCACCCCTACAGTTTGTTTCCTGAGTTTAAGAGTCTCTTACCTCATTCCCTTTAAATGTAGTTCTCCCAAACACCTTGGCCACCCTGTAACTCATGCCCTGCATTATGTTCTTAGGTTATTAGGAAGAAATTCTCAACTGATGGAGCTGAAATGGTGCTGCTGACCGATGGGGAGGACACCACTATAAGCTCGTGCTTCGACGAGGTGAAACAAAGTGGAGCTGTCATCCACACAGTCGCCCTGGGACCCTCTGCAGCAAAAGAACTAGAGGAGCTGTCTAAAATGACAGGTGAAGGGTGGTCTGCTGCTGCTGTGTCCCACTGAACTGTCTCTTCCACTGGACTGTGAGCTCCAGTGAGCTGGGGAGAAGGGGAAGGGTCGGCTACATAGAGAGAGGGGAATCTTATTAACCAACTACCTACCTTTCCCACCAAATGACTGTTAGAATTGACTCTCCCCATTTCTTTTAGGGCCTCAGTTCTAGGATTATGGCAGTCTGGAGGAAGATGTGATCAGCACAGCACTCTAGTTAGAACTCGTGTCTCTCTTCCCACTTTGTAAGGACTGCAAAGAACATAATAGGTTAGCCAGGAACCACTCTCTTCCAACTGGCAGCTGGCCTAGAGACCCAGGGGAGACAGATGATAAACCACTAACTATATAACACCATGATACAAGTACTCTATTAACAGTAGAAAGCACATTAGAATAGAAAGCCTTTGACTTTATTAAGAGAAGGAGAAGTCCAGAAAGGTGATATCTAAGTTGAGACTTTAGTAAGGAGTAGCAGGGGAAGAGCAAAGAGCCTGCTGAACCACACAGATGGTCACTCTGAAAATGTAGAAAACGATGCAGTTTCTCCATAAAACAGTAATATATTGAGCTTCTAACTCTCATACCCACACAGCTGGTTAAAACAGATTCCATATGTACCTGGCTTCTTTAGCAGAGTAGGTGGGCACAATTTTTTTAACTTAGGGCCAGCATTATGGATATCAATTATTATGCTGAGTTGCCTCCTGAGACAGCTAAAATGACAGGACTGCTCATTCCTAATACTACCTGTCTTAGCCTGGGTTTCCTAGCAGCAGAGCCTGAGACAGGGATTTGGGCGCATGTGATTTATAGAGGGAGAGCTCTCAGGAGAACAGGAGAAAGGGAATAGGATAGGACAGGGAAAAGACCCAAGCACAGAAGTGGACTTAAAGTCCAGCTGAAGCCTAACCCTACAGGGAGCTCTCAGTCTGGAATTGCATCATCACACACTTGGTACAATCTTGAAGCAAAAGGTCTGACCTTTTGTACCACTGTGTCCATCAGTCAGCGGCCGTGGACAAGCAAGGCAAGGTGGAGGTGAGGGATCATGTTACTTCTCCAGCAAGCATAGCCTCTTTTAGTAAGGCAATTTTCTGGAAAAAGAAGCAGTTATATGCCATTAGCAACTAACACTTAGAGCAGCTGGGGAGAGATTCGATTGTGTAGGTAAGGATATCTGGGTGGGGCCCCAAGAGCATTGCCTAAGTACTTACCTTAAACCTTGGATGGCATTAATGGTTTAAAAGTGTTTTCACATCAACTATCTTAGTTACACATGTTCTCAATAGCCTGAGACTGAGAGAACTGGTATATAATCTATTTTTTTACTACATGTTATATTTTTCGATAACTGTCCCCTGTCAGCTATTATTTCTTGCTGTTGTTAACAAACACATGTTTTATGATTTAGGAGAAAACCCAAAAGTCAAGTTTGTTAAGATTATGTCTAAAATAAGGATAAATCAATACGCTTGGAATAAGGCTTAATGAATTCTCTTATATGAAGTCTATGACCTTTAAAACATGAAATTTTGTTATTAGTTTTGACCTATCAGAGATTCATGGCTGCTTGCAGATAACTGACATAGCTGGACAACTGAGATGTTGTTGAAGCTATTATTTAGTAGGATTAAAAATTCAGTATCTACTTCTGAATTAATCTGGATGCCTGATGGATGTTGATTGATTAATATTTTAAAAATGCATTAGAATATTTATGTCATGTATTCTGCTATCTTAACAATGGCTAAAATGGTGCAAATACTTGCTTTCTAGAAAATAACTTCTGATAATATCATTGCATTTTAGGAGGTTTACAGACATATGCTTCAGATCAGGCTCAGAACAATGGCCTCATTGATGCTTTCGGGGCCCTTTCATCTGGGAATGGAGCTGCCTCCCAGCGTGCTATCCAGGTCAGAATTTTTACTCTCTGGTTTTTCACGTTTATAAATAATCATAACCAAGATGGAGAGTTTAGTGGTTAAAAATTTGAAGTGCTACATTCTTCTGGTAATAAGTTAAAACTAAAAATAGAAGTTCCAGCCTGATACTGGACATTATTCCTAAAATGTAACACTACTTTCTTAAGCAAAGCAATTAGTGTTTACTCGTTTGGAAACAATACTGACTTCTCCATAAAAACCAGCAACATACAATATAATAGGTCCAAAAGTTCTTTTTTTAACATCTGTTAACAAGCACCCATAGCAATATAATTGGCTCAAAATTTTCTTCACCGTATATCATCTTAACACAAATTTTCTGGGACAAGTAAGTGTTGAGGGATTATTTGCTCTATTTTTCCATTACCTCAAATCTCTGATATTTGCCAAGATTTCCTTGTGGATGAAAAGTGTTTTGCTCTGTGAAAATGATGTCAGTCAAGACAGCTAGATTCTGGTCCTGGGCCTGCCATTAACTCTCTAACTGTGAGTTAAGAACTTCAAATTTCTAGGCCTCAGTTTCTCAGCCCAGATATGAACCAGAAAATATCCACAGGGCCTTCTGGTTTGAAAATTTTAAGAAAACCAAATTTTCTCTTAAAAATTTTGGGACTGTTCATTAAGAAAAAGACAAATGTATTTCAAATGTTCTTGAAGTTTCAAAAGCTACTCATATGAATTTTTAAGCTAGAGAGTAAACAATCAGAACTCACATCTATGTGAATTATGATTTTTATTGTGAATTCACAATTTTATTGTAAAAGTTTGGCTGAAAGTAAAAAACTAATGTCATGTTAAAGCTAAATAATGACAGATTTTGAAACAATAGTTTTTCTGATCTACCAGGGTAGCATTTTAATCAAAGAAAATAGCAATTATACTCATTTGAGTTATCCTAGTTCAGATTTAGAAAATTAAACTCAGGAGTACAATCTGGAAATTAGAGGAATGTGTCTGAAAAAAAGTGATTAAACTGATGAAAGGCCAAGTTCACAGTCAGGTAGTTTCTGCCCATTACTTTTGCATTTAAGAAGGCTAACAATGAGAGAGATAGAGAAGTGAGCAGAACTCATTTACCCACCTGCCTTAAGAATCATATTTAAGAGCCCTTCACTTTTTTAGTATATTTGCTGCCAAAGCGAGCACAAAGAGCCCTTCACTTTTTCCACATCCAAGATCAAATCTACCTATGAAATTAGAAATCTGATTCTATGACTCAGCCACCTTATCTTTTCTTAAATATCAGTTTAAGGACAAGAAATAATTCTCTAGGAGACAATGCTTAGGGTCACATTCTTTGTAAAAGTCCCGTTAACCTTTCCACACCTCAGTCCCTGCTCTAACCACTTCTTTGTTCTTCTCCAAACAACAAATCGGCCTTGGCCCTTGACTTATTTTCATTTATCTTCACAGGACTACATAACACTTGATCTAGCATTGGTTATTTGCAAAAAGTTCCAGTCAGGCCCCTAAAGAGTTGAGTTTATAGTCTAGTAAACAGGATGAGGTATAAACACTAGTAGGTATAAAGGAAAACACACTGTGAAAATATCGGAGGGGCGGTGATAGAATCAAGATTCTGTGGGAATTCACAGGAGGGAGAGCTCATTCTCAGTCAGTAAGTGAGATGGACTTTAGAGAAAATTTCATAGAGAAAGTGCCATTTGAACCGAATTTTGAAGGATTGGTAAGGCTTAGACAAATGGAGATGAATGTATAGACCCTGTAGGAAAAGAAGAGTGTATGATAAAGTCAGAGTGGAGGGATTCATGAGTGTCATTTGGGAAGTGGTCTGGTTTGGGTGTAGGAATAAACATTGTGGAAGCTAAGGTTGGAAGAAAGGTAATTTAGAACTGGATAATGATAAGACCTAAATACCAAGCCAAGGACTCAGGCATCACAGAAGGCTTTTAATGGGGCAACTGGGAACTGGAGGCAGGCTGTAAGAGACTGTGTGATGGGGGCTATATTCTCCAGAATGTAAAGAGTTGTTTTTCTTTCTTAACAGCTTGAGAGTAGAGGCTTAACCCTCCAGAACAATCAGTGGATGAATGGCACAGTGCTTGTGGACAGCACCGTGGGAAATGACACGTTATTTCTCATCACTTGGACAACACAGCCTCCCCAAATCCTTCTCATGGATCCTAGTGGAAAGAAACAAGATGGCTTTGTAGTGGATGCAAACACCAAAATGGCCTACCTCCAAATCCCAGGCACTGCCAAGGTATGGGCTCAGGTTTAATCCTTCCCACAATTTGACAAGACAAATTGAAGTTTTTACAAAATAATCATAGCTTTTTCAATGTGGGTGGTTGCTAAAAGGAGAGTTAGTATCGAATGAAAGAAAGAATAAGGAAAATTCTCTATCCAATTCTCTATCTCATTCATATGACAGCAAATCAAGGGAAAGGAAATTGGTGATATTTTCTCCAGGTACTAAAGGGAGAACTTTTTTTTTTTTTTGCTTCTTAGTATTTTATTTATTTATTTTTTAAATTTTTTATTAACATATAATGTATTATTTGCCCCAGGGTACATGTCTGTGAATCATCAGGCTTACACATTTCACAGCATTTGCCATAGCACAAACCCTCCCCCATGTCCATATCCCTACCCTCCCCACCTCCCAGCCACCCTTAGTTTGCTTTGTGAGTTTAGGAGTCTCTTATGGTTTGTCTCCTTCCCCATCCCATCTTGTTTCATTTTTCTTCCCCACCCCCCACGACCCCCTGACCTGCCTCTCAAATTCTTCATATCAGAGTGATCATGTGATAATTGTCTTTCTCTGACTGACTTATTTCGCTTAGCATAAAACCCTCTAGTTCCATCCACGTCGTTGCAAATGGCAAGATTTCGTTTCTCTTGATGGCTGCATAGTATTCCATTGTATATACATACCACATCTTCTTTATTAAAGGGAGAACTTTTAAATTACATAGAAGTCAAGATGCAAAATGGTCCTGAAAACTTAGGGATCATGAAAAACATTACATCGGGAACCCATTGATTTGATATTGCTTTTTAGAAACCAAGGAAATAAGGACACAGCTTTCTGACTTCATTTTCCCCAACTAGGATTTTCTTGACAATAAGAACCAGGTAGTTAATCCAAATGTACCCGAATTCCCCTTGGTTGACAGATTATCAGAGATCATCTTAGATATGCTTGTAAAATGCTTGTATGAGATAAGCCCTTCCTATAGGTGGCATTAAAGTCAGGTCTGTGTCACCTACAGTTATTCACTAGAAATGTCTCCATTTGTTTTGGTCAGGTTGGCACTTGGAGTTACAGTCTGCAAGCAAGCTCACAAACCCTGACTCTGACTGTCACCTCCCGTGCATCAAGTGCTACTTTGCCTCCGATTACAGTGACCTCTAAAATGAGCAAAGACACAAGCAAATTTCCTAGCCCTATGGCCGTTTATGCAAAGATTCATCAGGGATCCTCACCAATCCTCAGGGCCACTGTCACAGCTGTAATAGAATCAGTGAATGGTAAAACAGTTACCCTCGAATTATTGGACAATGGAGCAGGTAACCATTCCTAAGATTGGAAAACATATCTTTCTTTTCCAAAAAGCAATCAAGGAACAGAAGGAAGGCATGATCTGGTGGAGACAGTTAGAAGCAGGGAGTCCACTACTGGGGGTCTGGTTGGGAGAGCTCTCTGCTTCCCCACAATTCCTATATTTTAAAATGTTGGAAAGCATGAAGAAGAGCCTACCTTTAGCTTCTGCAAAGACTAAACACATTAGTGGCTCAAGTTCAATACACTCCGATACTCTAGTGAGTTGTCAGAGGGTATTCCGCACTCCCCAAAAAGGGAAGGAGGAAAATTAATAGCTATATTATGTTATATTATCTTCATTTTTATCATTACCACACACTTTTGAGATATTATTATCCCTACATGACAGATGAAGAAACTAAGGCTTTCCCACTTAGAAAGCAGCAGAGATAAATTCAAATGCAGTTATATGTGCCTGCTATATGTATGCAGACTCTGTCTTAGCTTGCCCACAAAATGAAAATCTTGCCCATTATTTTTTAAAGAAATCTAACGGGGAGTGAGTGAAAGAGAATTCTACATTTCTTTATAGAAGGCACATGACTGCTTACTCTGATACAAGTGACCTTATTAAAACAAATTCTGTAAATGGGTTTCCTAACCAAATCTACCCTGGCGAGAAGTCATAAGTTTTAAAAAAATAATCATATAACATTTTTTTCTCCATAGTAATGTACAACAATTCAACTCAGTTCAACAGATACTTAATGAATAGTTACCTTGTGCTATGTTGGATGTAGCAGACACATGACCTCTGATTTCAGAAAGGAAGACAACAATTCAGGAAGATAAAATATACAGATATGAAGCTAAACACATACAGAGACATATACACATGCGTGCATGTGCACATAAGAAAAAAGTAGATTTCATCTTTAACACAATCAAATCCTAAACTCTCTTGGAGATAGTGCAAGATTATCTTTGCTTTGAAAATTTTTAACCCACGTATGAGTTGGAAATATGCAAATGCCCATCTGCCTTTCAGATATTCATTAATTCCTTCATTTTCCTGTCAAGGTGCTGATGCTACTAAGGATGATGGTATCTATTCAAGGTATTTTACGGCTTATGATACAAATGGCAGATACAGTGTGAAAGTGTGGGCTCTGGGAGGAATAAATGCAGCTGGACAGAGGGTGACACCCCAGCAGAATGGAGCCATGTACTTGCCTGGCTGGGTTGAGAATGGTAAGTAATCCGTAATAACACACCTGGCTTGAGTAAAAGGCTTGGAATCAAGAGAAAACCAAGAAGCCTGTGGGGAGAATGGTGTGATTTAATACCAGGGTTTTTCAGTCTGAATACTACTGACATTTTGGGCCACATAATTCTTTGTTGTGGGGGCTGTCCTGTGCATTGTAGGATGTTTACTAGGATTCCTGGCCTCTACTCACTAGTTATCAGAAGCATTCCCCATAGTCATGGAAATAAAAAATGTCTCCAGACATCATCCACTGTCCTCTTGGAGGCAAAATAACCCTCAGTTGAAAACCAACAGATTGAAAGTAGCTTTCTACTGCCTGGGTTCATATTCCAGCTCTCTACCAAAGTATTTTAGGTAATCTCTTTGTGCTTCACTTTCCTCAGTTATAAAATAGGAATAACAATGGTAACTACCTCATAATCAGGTATCAATAATAAACAAGGAAATCAGTAATGAACAAGGAAATACGTCTAATAAACTGTTGCTGGTAAATAGTAATGTTCAATAAATGTTTGCTATTATTTTTAATAAATTTTAAAACATTTTGTAATAAAGCTCTTTCCACTGATAATGACACTTCCATAGAATAAGGGAATTTAGGGCTTATTATATACATCAATATCACAAGCCCTACAGTCTCCTTTCTCTTGTTCAGACCAGGGAGAATAGTAGATGAACGCATGTGAGGAAATTGTGCTCTAAGAAACAGGCAGTCCTATACCACTCTTGGTCATAAACACTGGCCCTGGATTAGAGCTGGAATTGGGACCAAGACTAGTACTGATGAGTTCTAGGACTTGTTTTCTATCAATCTCTACTATCTTGGGCAGGTCTTTCCTAGCACCTGGTGTATTATAAGAACAGCTTCTCCAAGAAGCTTCCCACTGTCCTGTTTTCTTGGGTGTGTGCTCAGTAAAAGGAGGATTTTAGGACATGTGGTATATCACGCAAAGGCAATCACAGGGAAAAAACTGCTTTAAAGACATTGCTTCCAAAGCTCTTTCACATATTTTGCTTAGTTCATTTTCACTTGTTCTTTCTGAATTGGGGGAAAAGGCAGGAGTTTAGCCTTCTTGGCTTAACAGCTATGTCTAGCCTCATGCTCAGTGTTTTACTCGCATTAGGACATGACATTCTTCTAATTATCCCATTTTACAGATGGAGAAACAGAGACGGGGGAGGTTATTGGTATAACTGTGATAGGACCTGGTTTGGTATTGAGAGCCATGTTTTTCCCCTCCATCACTTAATGAGCCTGAATACCAAGAGAGATTGTCTCTATTGGTGAATCGAACACTAACTCTGAACCTGCTACAGTATCTACTTTATCTTTGCCCAAGACCAGATTGATGGGTATTAAGATCAATACGTCTTTACAGACAAAAATTTTAAGGGTTAAAGAAGTAGATTTTACGAAAGAGTAAATTCTGTGTAAGGCCATGTTAGGGTTTCATGGAATATTTTTATTGAAATAAGAATCTGAGAACCCTACTGATTGAGTAGGCCAGGGTATTCTTCGAATTCCAGGATTACTTTTATGCAAACTTTCAGCAAGAATATGAAGAATACTGAGATTGCTACAAGTACTAAGTTCCTAGGCATTCAATGGGAAAATCAGAAGTCTTCCAAAAGCATAAAATTTTAGAACCTCTAACATAAAACAGTTTATGAGAAGCTGCAATCTAATAAGAATGATAAAACACAAACATAGAGAAAGAGGGGGAGATGCATGGAAGAAATAATCAAGGCAATTCTTGATGGTCCAGATGATTAATTACCAAATAAATAGGAAAAATAATAAAATCAACCATATTAACTAGGTGAAAGAGATTTCTTGAGACAGTCCAAGAAGGCTTAAAACAGAGGTAGGATTTAAACTAATCTAGGAAGAGTAAAATCAGGATAGGTAAAAAGATGGGAAGAGAAACAATTCCAGGACAAATGTCACAAAACTAAATGATGAGAACTGTTATTCTACAAAATATCCAGAAAATATCTGTAAGATAAAAAACTGTGGTTCTCTCTTTGCTTTTTTTCCTCTGATACAACCTGATTTGCGATCTTTACACTAAATAGTTAAAATTAATTTTGTGTATGGGAGGAAAGAAGGCGAAGGTGAGAGTAGGAAAAGGGCAATTTGATAACAAAACAAAGGGAAGTATAGTCATATAGTTGCTTACCATGTAATGTAATGTAATGTAATGTAATGTAATGTAATGTAATGTAATGTAATGTAATGTGTTGCAGGTGAAATAAAATGGAATCCACCGAGGCCCGAAATTAGTAAGAATGATCTTCCAGACAACCAAGTGTGTTTCAGCAGAACAGCCTTGGGAGGTTCATTTGTGGCCTCTGGTGTCCCACAGGCTCCCATACCTGATCTCTTTCCACCTTGTCAAATCACTGACCTTAAAGCAAAAATCAACGGAGACAAATTTATTAATCTGACTTGGACAGCTCCTGGGGATGATTATGATTACGGAAGAGGTAAGCTGAATGTGGTGTGGACCCTGTAAAGGAGTTTACCAGCCAACAGAGGTGCAGAAGGAGGTGAGGCAGGCAGAAATGTTGTCATGCGTGGGGAAGACAGAAGGCAAGAGGGATCGTGAATGTCCTCTGAAATGAAAGGTTAGGATTTTTAAATAGGAGAGGTTTAGAACCTGAAAAACTGGCCCACTTTTAAGTTTTAAGAGGTTTCAACTAGTAAGAGGCAATCTATATTTTTTTGAAATCTTGCCAAGCTGTCCTTTAATAAACCCCATTTTTAGCAATGACTCTGGAAAGGCTTGGAAATACAGCATAGATATCTATGGAGCAGAACTGTCCTTTGGAAGAAATCTCAGCTCCTACTAGATTTTTGTCTCAAAGTATAGGTTTCAGATTGCAGCATGGGCATCACAGACATGATTGTTAGAAATGTTGAACCCCAGGCCCCAACCAGACTTACCAAACCAGAATCTGCATTTTAAGATCCCTGGGTATTTTGTATGTACCTGGAGGTTTGAGAGGCACCAGTACCCAAAACTCCTCTATAAATAATAAGCAATAAGCAGTAATTTAAAGACTTCCTCTCTCAGCCAGATGCATGCACAGAAATAATAATCAAAGCTTTAGGTCTTGCCTATCCAGTTGTATTTATTTATTTGTCTGTTTGTTTATTTATTTATTTATCTATTTAGAGAGAGAGAGAGAGCGAGCACGTGCATGCACATGATGGGGGAAGGGAGCAGGCAGGTGAAGGAGTGGGGGCAGAGGGAGAGAGAGAATCTTAAGTAGGCTCCATGCCCAGCATGAAGCCCTTTGGAGCTCAATCTCACCAATCTGAGATCATGACCTAAGCCAAAATCAGACGTTTAACCAACTGAGCCACCCAGGCACCCCTTGTTAATATTTATCACTCTGTTGAGATACAGAAACAAGAATGTAAAAAGAATACTAATACTTATAAATATGGGCCATCAATTACATTTATTCACTGGAACTTTATGTAATGGTAATATAGTTTCTAATAGACTTAAAACTTCTTCAACACTTCTTTAACACTTGAGAATTACAAGTCACAATTTTTTTTTCTTTTTAGCTCACAAGTATATCATCAGAATAAGTGCAAGTATTCTTGATCTCAGAGACAAGTTCAATGAATCACTTCAAGTGAACACATCTGATCTTATTCCGAAGGAGGCCAACTCTAAGGAAGTCTTTGTGTTCACACCAGAAAACATCCCTTTTGGAAACGGCACCGATCTCTTCATTGCAATTCAGGCTGTTGATAAGTCCAATCTAAAGTCAGATATCTCTAATATTGTAGGAGTGTCTTTGTTTATTCCCCCACCGACTCCCCCAGAGATACCTACTCCTCCTTGTCCTGATGTTAATGTCAATAGCACCATCCCTGGCCTTCACATTTTAAAAATTATGTGGAAGTGGCTAGGGGAATTACAGCTGTCAGTAGCCTTGGGCTGAGTTTTCATGAGATGAATAAATCATCCATCCTTCTTTTGATTATAAAATTCTCCAAAATGTATTTCAAACTTTTCCTGAAGAAGGTGATACAATGAAATAAAATGCTAAACTGGCTACATATGTATAAAGATTATCATTTAAATCCAGAAGTTTAATCATCACACAGGAATTTATTAATGATTTTTAAAGAAGAGGTGCTTGAATCAATAAATGAAAGTATGTTTAATTCATTTTAGGGAGCTCTGCCAATTAAAAAAGAACATGTGAAAGGTGCCAGATGCCCAACTAGGTCAAACTATATAAATATAAAAGGCATGGCGTGCTATTTGTATCAACATTACCAGGAATATGGATTCTCTTCTCTAAATTTGCAAGGATTATGCATTTCAGGAAGAGATTGCATTGCAGAAAGAAACAGTAGGCTGACAAAGTCTCCTTAGGCCTAGAAATGTATGTTATATGTATGAAATTACAAGTCAGTGACGCTTAAAGCCACAGTGGTGGGAGATGAGGTGGGAAATGTAGGTTCAAGCCAGATGTGAAGGGGAAGTGACTAAGAAATAAATGTTGTTTGTGTACTTTGTGCTAAATGCTCTACTAATGCCCTATATGCATTATCTTATGTAATACAATTCAGTTCATTCAACAAATGTTCATCAGCTGCCTATTATATTCCAGGCCCATGCTAGGTCCTGAGTACAAAAAAATGAGTAAGAGTTGGCTTTTTTCCTGTAAGCAATAAAGAACATCTGAGAATATCTGATTTTTTTTTTTTATAATTAAGAGGCAGGTATAATGAGAGCTATGCTTCATTATACTGCTTTGAGGACCTTTGAGGACTTTGAGTACTTTGAGGACCGCGTGCAGAACTGAATAAAGGTGGGAGAGGTGTGACAGATTAAAGGGGAAGGAGAAGAAAAGGAAAAAAGGAGCCAAATAAACTTAGCAGTATGACAGTCCCCATAGGGACTGATCACAAATTACAGGGCCTTCTAGGAGAAGTATTCCTATAAAAGGTGGTTCAAGTTCTCAGTTCATTAGCATAATGAGTTCAAGATGTGGGTGGTTCTCTGATTGAAAATAAACTATTTTCAATAGGAGATTTTTCTCTATAGGCCCCAAATTTATTTCTATGTAGATCTTTCTTATTTCAAAACAGAATTTCAGGTACCTTAGAGATACATTCAATAAGCACAATAAAAAAATTAAGAAAAATTAAAAATGAAGTGAAATAAGTATATACTAAAAATAAAAGGAAGGTTCAGTATATCCAATGCCTAATATAATGTTCCGTACAATTGCTACAGCCCAGTCACACATTTTATCTTGAGCTTCCAAGCAGGCAGGAAAAAGGAGACATACAGAGTAACAAAATTAACAGAGTCTACAGTGAAAAACACACCAGGGGCTCAGGAGGAGCCATGTGCAGTTTTATCCATGGATTCTTAATAAATTAGGGCACACGTGATATTAAGGGCGCAGCCTCAGTGGCGTCCATATAATAATCACAATGGCGAGTTTAATAGAGTGCTGATCACAACATCCTTCTCTGTAATTACACTTCACTGTGATGTTACAGTGGAGTTACACCCCAGCATTATTTAGGAAAGACAATTAGACAGCGGAAAATCAAGCTCTTGAGTTTGCTCCAAAGATAAATTTTCGAGTAATGGATTGCCTGTCCTTCAGAACACTTTCTATGTCAAACTTTCGTTATAGCAAGTTTGTTATAATAATTGAATGGCAGAGAGTTCTGAGGCTAGGAAAACACTGATGTTCTAAAATTCAGCATTGCTTATTAAGGACACATTCAGGTACTCAGCCAACCAAATGGACAGAAGGTCAAATCGAAATGTTCTTCTGAAAGTTATAAAACCAAACTGAGGCACATGTATGACCGGAGGGCCATTCACTTGAGCCATGGGGAAAAATGAACCTGCAGTCTCCAACTCAGCCCCATAGAAATGGTTGCTATGGGTTTCACTTGGAAAATGTCTAAATTGCTCATTGAGATTTAATGTCCCATTTGGGCAAACTCAGTGGAATGTGCCATGGGATAAAGCCAGGAACTGCTAGGGATGTATAGTGTTAGTTCAGAGAAAAGGTAAGTGTCAACATGTAAATAAGAAAGCAGAGAATGGCAAAGAAAAAACATTTTTATGTACTCTGGGATATAGGGAAGCTTGTTGCAAAATGAATCTGGAGTCATATGTGGTGAAAAAAAAAAAAACAACTCACAAACTTTTGCCTTATGCCATTGCTACCTCACAACCACCTTATAGTTTCTCCTAAGCCACTTAAGTGAGTGGATAAATCTGGTGAATATATCTAAAACATTAATTAGTAACTTAGGACTTTCAAATAAAGGCCTGTATCCTATGTAAGCTTTTTCATCCAGAACCAGTTTTATTCTGCTTCCTCTGTGAATCTTCTCTCTGCCTTTGTTACTTAACTGAACCCGACCCCTTATTGGAAGTCTCCCTTTCCTCTAGAAGATACTGCTCCTCCCAATACCCAAGTACTAGGGATGGGTGGAGAGAAGTATTCTCTAAGCTCTCCTTTGCAACTTCCAAACTAGTCCATTACTCCTATGGTCTCATGTTTGTTTATTTACGGGGTTTTTTTTAGAAAGCTTTGGTCCTGTATCATGGATCTAAGTCATCCTCCATCTGTTCTCTTCACTGCCATCTACCAATCTCACCTAAGATAGGCACCCAGATAACAATGTTTCCCCCTTGCCTCCTAAAATCACCTGCCTATATGAATGAGTCCATCAATATCTTAGCCTCAAATTCTTTGATCTTCACCCCATCTCTACTAAACTTTAGCAAACTACTGGACTGAATCATGATTTTTTAGGAAAGTAGATTTTTATATTTCATATTATATATTTTATATTTTTAGGCAAGTAGATTATATAAATATATATAATTATATAAATTATATAAACTATTATATAATTTATATAATTATTATAATTATATATATATATTTAAAGATTTATTTGAGAAAGAGAGACAGAGACAGAGCACAAGCAGAGGAAGCTGCAGGCTCCCTGCTGAGCAAGAACCCAGATGCAGGACTCGATCCCAGGGCCCTCAGATCATGACCTGAGCTGAAGCCAGACCTTAACCGACTGAGCCACCCAGGCATCCCATATATATTTTTCAAAGATTTTATTTATTTATTTATTTGACAGAGAGAGAGAGAGACAGCAAGAGAGGGAACACAAGCTAGGGGAGTGTATGAGAGGGAGAAGCAGGCTTCCTGCTGAGCAGGGAGCCCAGTGAGGGGCTCCATCCCAGGGCCCTGGGACCATGACCTGAGCCCAAGGCAGACGCTTAATGACTGAGCTGCCCTCGTGCCCCAAAAGTGCCTTTATATAAGTAAAAAAATAAGGGAATATTGACAATTCCACATGGTTTGATCTAATACTTCTTTTTAAAAAAAGATTTTTATTTATTTATTTGAGACAGAGTACACACACATGAGCGGGGGCAGGGGGAACAGAGGGAGAGGGAGAAGCAGAATCCCCACTGAGCAGGGAACAGGACGCAAGACTCAATCCCCTAATATTTCTAAGGACCAATCTGGGCTTAATAATGGGATAGAACAACCTCACCTATGAAATCTTAAAATCCAATAGCCTATTCTGGCCACGTCTTAACCTCTGAGTTGTTCACTTCCTAACCCACTAAACTGGCTTTGCAATTTTATGATGAACTCTCATCACTTGATTGCCTCTATTTCCCAGCCCATTCTCTCTTTTTCTGTACAGTCCTGATACGGTGTGTCACTTCAAGTCCCCCCTTGACAACTCCTTCAATTCCTTCATCTGCTTCTACTTATCTTGTTACCACACCTGCCCTGAAAGTCCCTAGCTTTGCATTAAGCATACTGTCTGTATGCTAGAGGCATTCATTTATCAATTCAACAACAAAAAAAATTTTTTTAAGTATCTACATTGTGTCCCAAGTACTGTGTTAGATGCCAAGGATACAATGAGTGAACAAGTCAGGTAATGGTTTTTGTTCTCAAGGAGTTTATAGCCAGCTGGCAGCAAACATGCAAGCAGGCAAGTAACAATGCACAATATGTAGCTGCTATTTTGGGGGAAGCATCTATTTTAAGAACCCATGATTTGGTAGCCAGTCCACATGCGGTGTCTACCAAAGGAAGTGATATTTAACGTGATAATGTCTGGCTGTAAGTATAAAAACTAAGAGAAGGAAAGGAAGCAAAATGACCCTAATCAAACTTCCATTTCTCCAAATATTACTACATCTTTCCAGTTGGGCAAAATCTACTGCCAGATAAGAGCTCGGGTGACTCTGGGTTCAAGTTCTTTTCATTCGCTCAGTGGTAATCTGGTGAGCAACATCAGCGAAAGAATGAGAAAGAAAATATAAGCACCATGTTTTTAAAATTATACTTTAACTACCTACATGTGAACCCAGTGAATTCTACATGCTCCCAAATAATCCTACATGGTTTCAGACTTTCGAGGAAATGTGAAAATCTTTCCAAAGAACATGCTGTTTAACCATGTTCATTAAAACAAAGAGAAGACAAATCTGTGAAATAATGTTCAAGGAAGCTTACAAGTAAAATTTCACCAAAACAGTCAAAGATGACAATCCTGATAAGAACTAAATGATGAGGGCAGGAAATTCATTGAATTAGGAAGCCTAAGCAGTGCATAGTTATTGTAATTGAGAAAAATCTATTTAATCCAGTTCTGGGCACCCAATGTGAAAAGGGAAACATGTTAGATCGTTCTTCTTCGCCTCTTTAATTGTTACTAGAGATATTTTCCTAAATATCAGAAGTAATCCCAAATCCATTAGAAAAACAACAACAACAACAACAACAACAACAAAATATATGTGATGAGCTGCAGAATGGATAGCACAATACATACTGTAGAGGGCATAGCAAGCTCATGCATTATTCCAGCAGGAACAGAACTGTAACTAATCCTACTCATAGGTTTAGCTGTGAGACCCACAGCAATACTTTAAGGAACGAGACAACCAGTTTACTTAGAGGAAGGCTTATTTAGTATCTGGCAGTTGGAAAGCAGAATACTATCATGACATTGATTACCCCCCTGACGTGGGCGTGAAGAGGTACTGGTGGAGGGAGTTGTGAACAGGGTTTCAGGGCCTTGACCACAAGAGAAGCGTGTTATATTATCACCATCATCATTTGCTATGTTACCTGATATTGATAACAGCCGTCATCTACTGGATTTTACTAAGTGCTAGGCACTAAGTGCTTTCCATACTCACAAACCAGCCCTCTCCTAATATTTGAGGGGCCTGGGGCAAAAGTACAAACAAGGGAACCACCTAAAGTATGTCTAAGTATGCAAACATTATAAATCAGACTAATAAGCTGTTAAAAATATGTTTATCTCCTATCTTCACAAATATACCGTCATTATGACTTAGAAAGCCAGATTAAAATTTAAAATTCTTGGACTCCTCTATGGGGCACTTGGGTGGCTCAGTCAGTTAAGCATTCAACTCTTGATCTCATTTCAGGTCTTGATCACAGGATCATGAGTTCAAGCCGCATGTTAGGATTTGAAAAAATAAAAATAAAATAAAATCCTTGGACTCCTCTCAATGTCGTGCTGAAATATGGCAGGTCAGGAAGAGATGGGCCATGGAGTACCCTCTTTTCTTTCTACTCTTCCCAACTCCAGTCCTCACCCTAAAGGACCTCATGTTCATGGGCGTGGCCCCTTAAAGCCCATGTTTCATATCAACAGCTGACCTTTGCCCATTTCTCCAGCCTGGAAATGCACACAACTCTGACGCAATCTCTGCCCAAGGGAGAACTGACTCTGGCACCCAAATCAGTTCTGGGCCATATAGATCACGGAAGGAAGATCATTTATTAATCAGGGAATTTCCGGTTTCAGGCATGAGTAGTGTGTTCTAGAAGTGGGGAATAGAGTCATCCACTTGAAGGGTACAATTCCTTAGCCCTCTGGACTCTCCCCAGAGAAAGAGGATAGGGCCAGTTACATAATTATGGGAACCCAGTGCAAAATAAAAATGCAGGACCCCTTGTTCAAGCAGCAGTAAATAATGTTATTAAAGCTACCAAAATACAAAGCTTTTTCCTTTCTTCCATAGTCTTTCTCGAATTTCCTGGTGTTTTACTTATTTAAGGTTGTTCCGAATAAAAATAAATTACAATTTTAAAGTGCTTATATGACTTTACTATTCATCTTTCTATGTATAATGGGAGTCCTAAATTCAATATAAGAACACCTAGCTTGTATGAAGAACACATGCTTGTATATTTCGTTCCCGCCAAAATGGTGAAAACAGTGCACAAAACCAACTCAAGTTTTTTTATTTCACATCTTGTTATGTTCTCTACCTTTAGCTACCCTGTGAGTAAGGAGGACTGAAAGAAAAAGGAACTATGGGCGGCCCTATTTTTCCCTTCCTTCTATACCATCATTTTCAACATAAGTAGTTGGCTAACAAAGGGAAGTAACAAAATAAGAAAAAATACGATACAGTTTCTTTGTTGTTTGTATTTCTTAGATTATCATTGCCTTCTTTCTTGTTCAAAGAAAGTTCCGGGTTGAACTGAAAGCTCAGCCTCTCAGAGCTGTCAGGGAGACACCTACTCAATTGTAGACATAACATGTTCACTTGGTATTCACTTTGAGTCTCACTGAACTCCAATGCATTGTGGGTCCACTCGGAATTCTGTGTTTATGGGACATCATGAATGCTTTATGCAAACTGGGTTGCAAGGAATGGTATATGCACATAGTGCATGAATTTCCTCTACTTAAATGCATGATTTCATTTACAAAACACAAGCTCAAAGGCAAAATTACTAAGAATTTCCAGACAACTACAGCAAAGCATTAAACCAAGCACAGGACATTTCTGAGTAGAGGACCATATGTGACTACACACATCATGCCTGTGAAGCCAGACCTGGGAGAGACACAACCATCAAAGAGCCAGAGCAGGGAACTCTAAAGGGAAGAAATGACATATCAAAAAGCTATATAGGGGCACCTAGGTGGCTCAGTTGGCTGGACACCCAACTCTTGATTTCGGCTCAGGTCATGATCCCAAGATTGTGATATGGAGCTCTGTGTTGGGCTTTGTACTGGGCATGCTTAAGATTCTCTCTCTCCCTTTTCCTCTGCCACTCCACTCCTACACTACTGACACCCTCTCTCAAGAAAGAAAGAAAGAAAGAAAGAAAGAAAGAAAGAAAGAAAGAAGGAAGGAAGGAAGGAAGGAAGGAAGGAAGGAAGGAAGGAAGGAAGGAAAGAAAGAAAGAAAGAAAGAAAGAAAGAAAGAAAGAAAGAAAGAAAGAAAGAAAGAAAGAAAGAAAGAAGCTATATATAGACGGGCAACTAAGGCTTGTTGTTAAGTAAGCTGTCTGAAACAACTGGTAAATGATAGTAGTTGAACTAACTGATAGTTCAGTAGTATTTAAGCACAGTAGTTGAAATCTGGACACCAACCTCTTTAATCAGTTTACCTTAGTCCCTCATAAAATAGAAGCTTAGTTGTGTGAACTGGATCAACACTGTACAAGCTTCATATTTTCAGATGCTCTTTTCCCCATAGCCAAGAACTTCCAGGTTGATTCATTGGCAGACTGTCTCTAGCAATGATACTACTGTTATGCATAAAACATTAGCTTGATGAAGAGAGAGGAGGCAAGTGAATTTCCTTAGTAATAATAATTAGAATACATAGAATAATAAGAGTAACAAGAATACTTATTATTATTTAGTAGTAATAATGAGAATAGCAAACAATTACTATATGCCGGCTACTGTTCTAAGAGCTTCTGCTCTGTTATCTCATTGTCTTCGCAGAAACTTTAGGAGGTTGGTAATGTTATCCACATTTTACAAATGAGGACGCAGAGGCAGAGTGGTCCAACAAATTGAGTGTGGTCACACAGCTAGTTAGTGACCAAGTTGGCATTTTGAACCCAGGCAGGTCTGCTACTTTGAATCATCTTTCTCTGTTCATAGATTCATCTCTGTATCAGTGAGGTCTGTTTGCAGACAGGTGGAACTAAAGCAACTGACCCAGACAAGATATTTCTAGAATAGTAGTACAAGGAACTTTAACAGCATTTTATCTGACATAACTAAACTCTCAAGTTAACCAGTTTTTCATGCATTTTATTTTTCATAATTTTTAAATGTTCCCCTTATAGACCTAATTTTTTAATCATGTAGCCAAGGCTCCCTATGGAAATATATTTTATTTTTAATTCAATGTCTTGTGTACCTTCCTTATCTACACTTATATTATATCCAGGAACCAGGAAATAAGAGGAAAACCCTGAAGACTCACAGAACTATTACAAGAAACTGTTCTCAACATACTATTAACTTTAGAATTCAGTGTCAATCAAAATTGCTAACTTACTGTACAGAGATCATTGCCTAACTTGTTGCTTTGTTTTGTTTTTCTGATTTATTTTTTTATTGTGATATGTTAGTCACCAAACAGTACATCATTAGTTTTGGAGGTAGTGTTCCATGATTCATTGTTTACGGATAACACCCAGTGCTCCATGCAATCCATGACCTCCCTAATATCCATCACCAGGCTCACCCATCCCCCTACTCCCCTCCCTTCTGAAACTCTCTGTATGTTTCCTGGACTCTGTAATCTTTCATGGTTTGTCTCCCACTCCGATTTCTCCCCCTTCATTTTTCCCGTCTAATGTCCTCCATGCTATTCCTTATGTTCCACAAATAAATGAAACCATATGATAATTGACTTTCTTGTTTGACTTATCTCACTTAGCATACCGAACTTTTGCATCAACTTGGATGGGACTGGAGGAGATTATGCTAAGTGTTTTTCTGTTTTAACACTGGACAGTGTGTGGATCAAATTTGCTAATATAACACAACCTAGTTACTATCCAGTAGTTTCTAATATTGCTCTGTTTTACTACAGGACAGGACTGGGAATATGTGGTGGGAACTCACGTATCAAATCTGCATATCCGGCAGTGAGCTGGTGATTCTGGAAAAATGGGCTGTGACAAAAATAACCAAGAATAACAAGAAAAGATCCTAAGCACCAGGACTGATTATTTCATTCAATTTCCACAACTGGGAATAAGGGTATGTTCTAGCCCTAATTTTCTATGTGCTGTGAGCAATCCCACCGATGGGTAACAGCAACAAACAAAATCCATATTACTAAATTCAAAGTATATACGGAACACTATTTTTACTTTTCAAACTAACAAGATATTTTTAAATGTTAATATTTATAAAATGAAATGAGGTGTATACTCTCATATACTATCTTGTGAATTATAAATCATAAATAGGCACTTTCTAGAAAGCAATTGGCAATGTCAAAGGCCACAAATATCTTCACCCCTTGACACATCAGTTTATGTCCAGATATCTGTCATGAGGAAATAACTAAAAGTGCCAATAAAGATGTTTATAGGGCGCCTGGGTGGCTCAGTTGGTTGAACAACTGCCTTCGGCTCAGGTCATGATTCTTGAGTTTCGGGATCGAGTCCCACATCGGGCTCCCAGCTCCACAGGGAATCTGCTTCTTCCTCTGACCTCCTCTCCTCTCATGCTCTCTCTCACTGTCTCTATCTCAAATAAATAAATAAAATCTTAAAAAAAAAAAAGATGTTTATAGCAGCATTATCTGAACGACACCCAAATTGGAAAACAATTTCAATGTCTAACAATAATAGTAAAATATGATATATTCATGTGGTGAAATTCTATTCAATCATTTTAAGTGGGATTTGTAAAATATTTTATTAACATAAGAAAATGAATGTCAATTTAAATATATGTATATAACCACTCACTAGTTATGGAATATTGGGCAAGTTACTTATTTCTCTGTACTACAGCTTCTTTATCTGTAATGTGGGAATAATAAGTCCTATCACAGGAATGGTATGAAGATTAATTGAACAAATGTAAGTAGAGTGGTTAGAGCAGGGCCTGGTACCAAGGAATCACTAAGTCAATATTAGTTACCTCATCACTTCCTTCATCTTCATCCTTATTTCAAATACCACCAGCAATTTTCACAGAGCTAGAACAAACAATCCTAAAATTTATATGGAGCCACAAAAGACCCTGAATAGATTCACCAAAGCAATCCTTAAAAAGAAAAGCAAAGCTGGAAGTATCATGATTCCAGACATCAAGCTCTATTACAAAGCTGTAGTCATCAAGACAGTATGGTACTGGCACAAAAACAGACACATAGATCAATGAAACAGAATAGAAAACCCAAAATAATCTTTTGGTAGAATGCTTATAGTATGTCCAGTTTTTAAATGTCTACAAAGTTGAATTATAGTATAGTCTTAACAGTTTAACAAAAAAAGTGTATATGTATATATAAAATAGAAGGTAATTAAAGTTCCTCCTTTAAACCTTATAATTTTTCCCAATTTTTAATATTATTTATAATCAGAACAAAGATTTTATACATCAAAAAGAAACAATCTATATAGTATAAAAGTCAAAACATATTGAGAAAAAAAACCAGAAGAGTGATCTCAGAAATTCTAAATGGCAACAAAGAATAAGCACTGGGAAAACAGAACAGAACCAGAAATGAGGAAAATGGAGAATTTACAGCTCTGCAGCATAAGAACATCTCAGCAGTGCCTTCAGGGGTCACTGTTCCATGTTAAAGATACATGGGACACCACAGACCTCTACAGAGATAAGTAAACTTTCAAGAACATTGTATTGGTCTCCAGAGGAGACTTCAAAGGTTGGTTTAAAGAATGATGATCCTAAGTTTGCAGCTAAACAAATTCTAACATTAATTAGAAGATGCCACTCAGAGGCAAGCCCAACTACTCAGAGAAGATACAAGGAAATAAACTTTCTCCACTCCTTTGCCCTATTACTGATTACCATATGAATATATTTGATACTGCTTACTAAAAATAACTGAAAATACTAAAAAAACTTATTAAAAATAGCTTCCCTCTGTGAAAATATGTATGTGCCTCAATAAAATCTGTTTCTTTGGATAAAGACTTATCCTGGTGCCTACCGAGGGCATTCATAAAGACTCATGCGCTCACTCAGGTTCCATTACATTACCTAAATTATCTTCAATACATCCTACTCAAATGTATTCTGTTTTAGAAAGATAGGCATGAAAATAGTTAAAACTAAGTTTTCAAACTATATGAATTAGGCTTCCATTATCTGGAAATTTCAATGACATTATTCTTGATCAATTACAGACAATCAGGGTTATCATATACCCTACAAACAACAAGGACTATTAGATTGGCTGACACTGCCTATATCACAGCCTAATGCATCTGCCAACCAGGTGTTTTCCATTCCAGACCTTAGAAAATCATCCCCCAGATAGTTTCAGAATCTGATTTGGATTGAAAAAGTTCCCAGCAAAACTAATTATGCATTGGTTCCTTAATTTTTATTGAATTTTGCACTTTACAAGTTATTAGTCCTGTATTATCCTTCATCTGAAGTCAAGCTGGTTCCAAGTTCTCTCAGGGTCTTAACTTCCTGAGCAAGAAATGATTCAGTTGCCTTTCAGTAAATATTTGGATCAAATGGAGAGGGCTCTTGGCTACTCTAGTTTCATTATAAATCAAATAGAGAGTTGCTGCTTTGGAAATCATACAATCATGCATTCAGAAAATGAAAAAGAAATGCTTCAATGTAGGACAAACCATATGACTTAAAATTATTGTACCAGTGGCATAATCGAGGTCAGTGAGATTTCAGGTCACATATATAATTCAACCAAGCTCAATGGTATCTATTTCTTCAGTCTGTCAATTGCAATATGGTTCCTTTATCTTTCACTTCTTACTCTCTATGAAGCGTCCTATAAATCATAGACTCAGTGGCACACAAAGAATAAAAAATAGTATCATTTGGGACACATCCAACACAACTGGCTGCCCTTCCACAGGTTTGAACAATGTCTCCCTAAAGTGGCACAGAGTATTTGGTGGTTTTATGGCCAATTGTATAGGGCATGAAAACTGGAGAAGGCAGATACAAAATTGCTCATTTACTGCAATTCAGAAGCTTATTTTGTTATCTAGAAAGTCAATATCCCATTTATCTTTGTATATAAATGAATCCCCTCAAAAGTCTGCATTTAAAACTAGCCTGATTAGCCCTCCTGCCACTCCATAAATAGTTATTAAGTAGCGTTATCTTAATAGATAGGATTCTTGGGGAACCTAGGTGCCTTAGTCAGTTAAGCATCAGATTCTTGGTTTCTGCTCAGCTCATGATCTCAGGGTCGTGAGATAAAGCCTCATGGGGGGTTCCATGCTAGGGATGGAGCTTTGCTTAAAATACTCTCTCCCTCTTCCTCTGCCCCTCCCCACCAACTCATGCACCCTCTCTCTCTTTCTCTCTCTCAAAAAAAAAAAAAATAGATACAGTTCTTAAATCAGAAGACCAAACATTGTGCTAAATTCTTATCACCATGGGCTAGATGGCAGGAAAGCCTGAGTCTTTGAATTAGAATCCTGAAAATAGTTTTAGATACTTTACATTCTTAACAGTTCTCTGCTTGAAAAGAAAAAAAAATCACCATCTAAAATGATTTAAATCATCAACTAAAAAAGTAGGTCTAATGGAAAAAATCTATCATATTTTGATAAAATTCATTGACAATAAGTGACATAAATAACTCTATGTAAAAAGTCAGTGTTCCTCTAGAATTGTCCTTAATCATTTGGGAACTTTTAATTGATGCTTATTTTGACTAGTATCCAAGACAAAATCTGATTATTTTAAAAGTCCTGGTATGCAGAGATGATTAAGAAAATGATCGATGCCTAGAAATGTTTCTTGCTCTACCCAATCAAAGAACGAATTCTGTATTCAAAAAGCATTTTTAGACCTCATCTGGAATGCACTAGAAGTTTAGTAAATTCAACAAGCTGTTATTAGCTTGATGTACAAATGAATCCTTCCCTTTTATTTCTCCCAGAAGGAGCTTCTATATCACCAGACACAGCCCTGAGTACTGAGGACCCACAGTCTCACACTTGTTGACTGGTTGACATTGGTCACTGTCATACACACCCAGAAAGTACGTTAATACCACTACAGGACCACTCTAGGAGTTACCTTGGTCAATGTCCAAACTGTTTAATCAGGACCATCTGGGGAAAACATAATAAAAGTGGGGCCCAAGGAGAAAACAGGTCACTGGTATAGAAATCACAATTTTCAGGAGCCAGTAATTAGTCTTTGGGATGTAAGATAAAGAGTAGGTAAGTTTGCTATAAAAATGATGGAACAGTAATGAAAGCTGAAATGTCTATTTCTTTGTGTACATGGTAAACTATCCCAGAGAAAAAAAGTGAATAATATTTCTCTATAAAATTTGCCCCGAAAAAAAGAAAAGTCCAAAACTTTTCAAAATACTGTATTTTATGTGCAAATACTTAGGATGATCTTACAGACATCTCCCTGAAATACCTCCAACAATTTAAAACCAGTGCTAATTTTCCCAGCCTCAGAAGAAAGAGAGAACAATTGTTGCTAGTTAATGTGTCCTGTGCTTCTCAAATTTGACTAATCACTTAGGGAGCTAGCTAAAATGCAAATTATGATTCAGTGGATTCAGGACCCAAGATTCTTCATTTCTAACAACCTTCAGATAATACTACAGGACCTCAGTTTGAGTGGCAAGATTGAGACTGCCCCACCCTTCTCATATCTTTGCTGTCTGGCTCTGCCCTCCTTGCTATTGTTGATTCACACAGAATAAGCACTTGACTCAGAACAAGCTTATCAGAGCTCTTCTCCAGGATTTCTTTGAACTGGAACTAGGGAAGATGATCATTGTCTCTCTCTCTGGCAGCAAAGCTATGTATTCTGAGGCTCAGGACTAGTCTGTCCCTTTTCCCTGCTGAAAGGGGGAAGTTGCTCTGGGATGATGAGGCCAGTAGAACAAGAGATGGGCAAAAACCTGGCTACATTCATATTCCTAGTTTCCCCAATTCCTATTTAATCTGAGCTCTAGGGGCAACCTCACCTTCACAACACTATGTGAATGTGCCCAATATTCTTTTATATATAAATATATATGACTAACTTATTTGAGTTGCTTTTCTGTCACATGCAACCAAAGAGCATGCCTAAAACATTCATCCAATTAATATTTCAGAACATAATTTATCTCAGTCCTCTTTTTTGAGTTGAATGAACCATTCATTGTAATCTTGATACACAGAACCTATTTCCTAATTTTTGATCCTTACCTAGTGGTCTGAGTCTAGTACCATCTAGCACTTGGTACATATTTGCTGACTTGGATTCATTTATTCATTGAGCACAATTTATACTGTATAACAAGTTCCATGCTGGAGGCTGAGATCACAGGGTCCCTGCTCTTCCAGTGGCTTACAGTTTACTCAGGGAAAGAGACAAAGTAATTTAATGTGATGTGGTATGATGTGATATAAATACAGGAGCTAAAGGAGAAAGCATCACAGAAGAGGTGGCACTCATCTAAGTCTTGAAAGACAAATAGAAAGAGAAGAAGGAAATTTCAGTCAGAAAGAGCCAAATAGGCAAAGGCATAAAAATGAGAGTTAGACTGTTCCCTTTAGGTAAATGTAAATGTTTCTGTATGCCCAAAGCAGAAAGAAGAGAGGGCAAGAGGCTAAGAAGTAGGGAGGTAATGAGGAAGTAACTAAGCTACAAATCAAGGAAGGCTTTAAATAAAATGACAAAAATCTAGTGCTTTTTCTTACAGGCAATCAAGGAGTGATAGTAAAATAGCTGCAGTAGGATAAGATCATGTTTTATTTTAAAAGATTGTGCTATAGACTATATTGAGAGGAAACAGGGTAGAGACAGGAGTTCTGTGAGGACAGAGATTGAAATCTGAGCTAGTGAGCTACTATGCAAAATTAAAAAGAGGCAAAATAAAATCTTGCAGAGTCAACTGATTTTGTTTTTTCATTACCTGTTGCAAATACTCACCTTTACTACATTTTCTTTTACACACAGATAATTTGGGAATTGTTATAACATTATCATTTAAGATGTGTCTCTGTGGACGCATATTATTGCATCTTTTCAAAATCTAAGCTGAGAGTCCCTGTCTTACTAAAAGTGAATTTAATGAATTCACACAAGTTTTATTTATTAAAAATTATTTCTGCCATCTTCTTTTATATTTTTTATTTCATGTATTTCCTTTTTGTCTCTTCTGTTCCCTTCTTTCCTAACTTCCATTAGATAGACTGAATTTTGCTCAGCTGGTTTGAAAATCAGACATTATACATTTAGCCTTCTGGTGGTTATCTGTACTTAATAAGACCCATTCTTATATTTATTATTCATCTATTTATTTCATATAGTAATAGAATTCAAAAGTTTATCAATATCTATAGTTCCCTTATCCCCCGCACTATCAACAGAAATGCCTTACCAGGTCTTTATCTCTCTCTGCACTCCTACAGCAACCTGCCTCTTGATATTTTCTAGAGTTTAAATTATAAATAGACAGGTTTTTGTTGTAGTTGTTGTTCTTTGTTTATTTAGGCAAGGAATTTTACTGAATTATTTATTAGCCTTTAGTTCCCATATCTTATTTTTTTTAATGTTTTTTTTAAAGATTTTTTTATTTATTTATTAGAGACAGAGACTGAGAATGAGAGGGGAGAAGGTCAGAGGGAGAAGCAGACTTCCCAAAGAGCCGGGAGTCCGATATGGAACTCGATCCTGGGACTCCAGGATCATGACCTGAGCCAAAGGCAGTCGCTTAACCAACTGAGCCACCCAGGCGCCCTTTTTTTAATGTTTTAAGTTTTATTTAAATTCTAGTTAGTTAACATATAGTATAATATTGATTTCAGGAGTAGAATTTTTGATTCATCACTTACATACAACACCCAATACTCATCACAACAAATGCCCTCCTTATTCCCCATTACCCATATTTTATTGATTCATCTTTGTTTCGCTTCTTGTTGGAGAATTTCCTCCAAGAGAGTTTTTAGAGTGTGTATTAGGTAATCTAAGGCCTAGTATTTCTGACATTATTTTTACTTCACTCTAATATTTAAGTGATAATTTCATATATTAGGCTTAATTTTTTTCTTTCAATATTTTGAAAATAGTATTCCACTGGTTCTTGCATTTAGGATTTCTGTTGAGAAATCTGAGCTAGATGTGTAGTTGGTCATCAACAGTACAAAGCATAACTGAAGCCATGTGTGTGATGAGATTACCCGCTGGAACATAGAGGGGGGAAGAGAAGAGAGCCAAGAAAGAACTCTTGAAAAAAGCCAACACTTCAGTGGGAAGAGGGGATAACGAAAGAGACATTGTGAACTAGACTGAGAGGGAACAGCCAGAGATTTGTCAATATAATCAGGAATGCATCATGTAGACCAAGAAAGGAGGCAGTTTCAAAAAAGACGGAATGGTCAACAACATCAAATATTACAGAGGTGGAGTAAGATTAAATACTCAAGGCTCACTGAAAAAAACAATTTGTCCAAATTATGAGTTTTCTTTTTTAAGATAAGAAAGGTTTGTATCACTTTCAAATGCTGCTGAGAAGGAACAGAGATCAGAAGGAAGCCAAAAGAGAGGAAGAAAGAGGAAAGAGAGAGGGAAATGACGCTTTGTTCAGGTCCTGGAGGAGACTGGAGGACAAAGAGCACAGGTACATGGAGATTAAAAGGTGATTATCAGTGTTCCCTGGGCTATGAGGAAAGGGACAGTCGAGATAAAGGTATATTTGTAGATGTAAAGGCAAGCATTTGGAGGAGTTTATGCTAGTAACTTCTATTTTCTTTGTGAAATTAGAGTTAAGGACTTTTGCTGATAGCTAAGGAATTAAGTGAGTTAAGACCAACATTTTGCATATCCCTTTAGACTAGAACAGAACAAGAACATCTTCTAGAACAAACAGTATGTTCTTAAACATATAACTGAAGCATTGTATTTCTTTTCCACAACTCTTGCTTTTATTTAATTTTTTTAACGTTTTCATTTTAATTCCAGTTAGTTAATATACAGTGTTATATTAGTTTCAGGTGTATGATACAATGATTCAACACTTCCATACATTACCTGGTGCTCATCACAAATGTATTCCTTAATGTCCATCACCTTTTTAACCCATCCTGCCACCCACCTCCCCTCTGGTAGCCATCAGCTTGTTTTCTATAGTTAAATGTCTGTTTCTTGGTTTGTCTCTTCTTTTTCATAACTCTTGAAGGGAACTGAAGCAACATTTCTTCTTGCAGGTCCATTTTGATTTATGATTCTGGTGAGAGGAGCTTTAAAGTGCACAACTTACTCCCTGTTCTTGGCTCTGTTCTTGTCTTATGGACAAAGTCAGCTTTCATAGGAAAGAATGAAAGTGACTCTGAGAGAAGTAGCAACAAAGAAAGGAGAAATAATTTTAAAGCCCCTGGTTTTGGCTGCTCCTAAAAACTAGCTGCATTTTGACCCTCTGATAATTCCATGTTCACTCCTTTTTTGGATTCTGTGAGTCAATAACTTCCACTTAATTCTTTAAGCCAATTTGAGGTAAATTTCTATTTGTTGGAATGGACAGTTTACACTAGTAAATTATTGGTGCAAATGAACAAGACAGATAGAAACATTATAGGAGTTCAGAGGAGAGAGATTTCTTTGGCCTGGAAGGTCAAGAAAGATTTAATGACCATACTCAAGGTCAAGGGGACAAGGACTAGTCCTAGTTTGTAGAACTAGATGAGCAGCCATCATGACAAATGGGAGAGGCATCTAAATACTAAAGGTGAATAAGCTCAAAATGAACTTGAACTCTACAAATAAAAGTAAACATGGAAGACAGAATAACAGCCTCCCAAAGATGTTCATGTCCCCACAATTGTGAATGTGTTATCTAACACAGCACAAGGTCTTTGCAGTTGTAACTAAATTAAGGATCTTAAAATGGGGATATTATCCTGGATTTCCAGGTGGGCCCAGTGTAATCGCAGGAGTCCTTATAAAGGAAATATGGCAGTGGGAGAGGCAGAGATGTGATGATGGAAACAGAGACACACAGAGAGGAACTTAAAGATGCTATACTTTGGGCCTTGAATATGGAGAAAGAGGCCATGCATGAGTCAAGGAATGCAGGTAATCTCTAGAAGCTGGAAAAGGCAATGAAACAGATTTTCCCCTAGGGCCTCCAGAAGAAATCTGCTCTACTGACAGCTTAGCCCAGTGAAACCCATCTTGGATTTAGGAACTCCAGAATCACACGATAATAAATATGTGTGGTTTTAAGTCACTAAGTTTGTGGTAATTTGTCACAACAGAGACAGGAAATGAATACAGTAGGACAGGAGTGATTTGATTTTAAGAGATAGCTCTCCATCCTCATTCTATTTAATCCTAATATGCAGATTTTTCAACCTGAGCCAAGATGCTACATATATCCATTGGCAAGAACTTCACATATCTAGCTTTGAACACAGAGCCTGGTTTATCAAAGGACATTAATAAATAGATTTGATGGGTAAGTAAATGTGTGCGTTCTAGTCTAATTATTTCCAGATCTCTGTTTCTAGAAATAAACCCTGCCAAGTACCAACTCACAGAAATACAGATTAATAATGTGTGTGAGTGTGTGTGAGAGTGTGTGTGTGTGTGAGCGTGAGTGTGAGAGAGAGAGTGTGTGTATGTGTGTGTGTGTGGGCACACGCGCATGCACGCATGTGCAGGTCTTTTCTCTAGATGAACCTTTGATGCCTCAAACTTAATTTGTCCGAAACTGAATTACTGATGTTGCCTCTGCCTCTCACTCTCTAATCTACTTTCTTTTTCATCTTTTTCCTTAAGTAAGTGGGAGTCAGGAGTCCCAACTCTCCACCTGGATAGCTAAGCTGGAAAACTGGGAGTCGTCTGGTTTTCTCTCTCTTCACTCTCAGTCACCAAATTATAGAGAATGCATCCGTATCTCTCCTCTCTCTCCCTGCCGACATCACCTTAGTTTGGGCATTACACTCTCTTATCTGGGGCAGAGCAAACCTCATCATGAGTGGCCTGTAGGCAGCACCAGCAGCAGGACACCCCAGGCCCTGCCTGGCCCATCCTCTATCTGATCCCAGAGGTCTACCTATCAGTAGACTCTAAGCAGGTCATAGCTTTTCTTAAAAGCTTTTTGGAGTTCTTCATCGACTCCATAGTTAACCCCATGAAGTCTAAGCCTTGTTGCATGGCATTTCAGGTCTCTCACATGAACTCCTGGGGTACCACTGTGCCACGGTCACCACTTCAATCCTGACACCTGGCACATTGTCAGGCATCTAGTAATAACTAAATAATTATTTAAATATAAAATGCTCTATTTTCCCAGCCTCCTCTCAGGCCATTCCCCACCTAATCCTTTACAATATGACAATACCAAACTTATCATTATTTCCCAGATGGTCGATGCTATTTCAGCCGCATGACCGCAGTTTTGTTCCCTGTCAGGAAGGCTTGTTCCCCATTGTCACAAGGAAAACAGAGTCAACTATCAAAATTCTGTTGAAGCACTGTGTCTTCTTGATTTTTTCTCAAGCCACCTGCCCCCACAGGCCTCAAATTCTCTTCTCTGTACTTGTTCTGAGCCTCACTTTTCTCATCATAAAATAAAAACTCTTCTCCAGCACTTATTATGTGCCAGGAAATCTAGGCACTAGAGATTTGGCAGTGAAGAAAAAAGATAAAATCTCGGTCTTATGTTCCATTGCTTCTACCATCCTATCTATGATGCTGATGCTGGCTTGAGTTAAAAAGAATTCATGTTCCAGGCAATATTCTAAGCACTTTACAATATAAACTCATTTAATCATCACAATAACCCCATGAGGTAGAAATGTTATTACTCTCATTTTACAGATGAGGAAAGTAAGACACAGTTTTAGCAACTTGTTTAAGATCTCCAACTGGTAAAAGTGACTAATCCAGCATCCAAATTCAGGCAATCTTATTCTAGAACTTGCACTCTCAATCATAATGTCATATATATTTCTGTAACATATTGTACTGCACTAAATTGTAATCACTGATCTCCATGTCTGTCTAACATGCTAATCTGTGCCTTCATTAAAGCTAAGGCCTATATTTAATTTGCCATGGTATTCCTAAGGCCTGCCACAGTGCCTGGTTTGTAGTCAGTAGGGACTCAACTAATGTTTGTTGAACTATTGGCAACCACAGTTGCAGTCAAATTTCCGAATAAAGGAAAGAATACTGGTAGGTGCTAAACTTATGAACTCAAATATGTGAGATAAAAGAAAAATGTTAAATCTTCACCTCTTAAGTTCCTAATTTTTTATTGTGCTGAAGTATGCATAACATAAAAATTTATGATTTTAACTACTTTTAGGTATATTGTACTGCCACATTAAGTACATTCATATTGTTGTGCAACTATCACTACCATCCACATTCAGCACTTTTTCATCTTCCAAAACTAAAACTCCATAGCCATAAAGCAACAATTTCCCATTCCCCCCTCTTCCTAGCCCCCAGAACTACCATTCTATTTCCTGTCTCCATGAATTTGACTATTCTAGGTACCTCTTATAAGTGGGCTCATATGGTATTTGTCCTTTAATGACTGGCTTATTTCACTTGGCATAATTTTTTCAAGGTTCATCCATGTTGTAGCATTAAAATTGAACAATAATATTCTATTATATGCATACTCTACATTTTGTTTATCCATTCATCCATTGATGGACACTTGGGTTACCTCTACTTTGGGCTATTATGAATAATGATCCCATGAATATGAGTATACCTATATCTGTTCAATTGCCTACTTTTAACTTTTTGGGGTATATACCCAGTAATGGAATTGCTGGATCACATGCTAATTCTATGCTTAATTTTTGAGGAGTCACCATGGTGTTCTCCATAGCAGCTGCATTATTTTACAGTTCCACCAGCAACACACAAGGAAGGTTTCTAATTTCTCCATCCTACCAATAGTTATTTTCTGTGTGTGCATGTGTGTCTGTGTTTGGATAATAGCTATACCAATGGGTATGAAGTGATACCTCATTGTGAAGTTCCTTGGGTTTTGGACCAATGTTTATTTTTTGGTCACTCTAAGTCCCCTCTAAATCTCATACTACTCTTTAAGTCCTAAACTGAAAGAAAACTTCCTTGAAATCATATGAATGAGGGACATTTCCTACAGGATAATATTCTCTTCATTTATGTAGTGTGATATGGAGGTGCTGAAATACTTGATATTTTGTGGTCAATACACAGCTTTTCCTACTGTGTCAGTCCTAAATTAGCCTTTGTCCTCTCTTTAATGATATAGTTGATTTTGATCCTATTCTGTTTCTGTCCATCCAGCTCTCCAGGCAACCAGATCCAAGAGCCACTGGCACATTAGTGAAAAAACATATTACTTATCAACTGCATTTTTTTTTTAAATCTAAGAGCAAATTTTAAGACATTTTGTATTATACTGTTGTCATAATAACTTCATGAAGTTATAGATATATTTGCTTTAATCACTGTCCCCCAAAAATTTACTTTTAAAAAATAAAGGGAACAGAGTTTATTGATTTCATGTGTGAAAGGCACTTTGCCTAAAAGAAAATTAAAATCGATCTGTTTTTTGACAACTTTCCTAATAAAATATCTCAAAGTATATAGCGATAGGTTAAATTTTCAAACTCTATCTAGAGAAAAAACTCAGTGCACAAAACAATATATTTCACTAAATAAGGAGCTCGGTAACTTTGAACTTGATTACTTTGAAGCACATAAATGCAGAAAGAAGACAAACAAGCAGCTCAACCAATAATTAATTTGACAAATAGTTCAGTGAAAGAGGACTACTCCTCCTCTCCTAATCATACGTACCTTAGGTGGCAAGAATCAACCAGAAAGAAGAGAAGCATCTAAGCAGGTTTTACAAGAATATTTAGAAAGTCATACAAAGGCATCAACGGTACAAGATGACTCTGTACTAAGAACAAGGCCATGCCTACCAAAGAAATGCAAAGTGTAAATGTCTAGCAAAGAAACCAGGTTAAGCATGAAGGATTATGTGGGTGCCAGGAATGCCACCATAAGCCTATTTTACCTTACCATAGAGGTGGTTAATAAAAATGCATTTGCATTAAAGTTAGACCCACAAAGTAAAAATGTGCCAACTATGGTCAATATGATGAACACCAGTTCTCAAATTTAATGTGCATATTTATCTGTAAATCTTGTAAAAATGTAGATTCTAAGTCAGTGGGTCTGGGATAGTGCTTGTGATTCTGCATTTCTAACAAGTTCCTAGGTGATGCTAAAATAGGGGGTCCACAGCCCACAGTTTTAACAGCATAATGTACACAATCAGAAGAACTAAAAAAATGGATGGAAATTGAACTCTCAAAGGCTTTTGGTAAAGTATTTGCTTTTCTGATAGTAGAGCAGACATTGTTGAGGCCATCATATTCCTCTGTTTACAGCACAGATACAAGACCTGTCTCTGCAGCAGCCACTTGCAATCATTAGTAAAAAGCCACCAATCAGGGGCGCCTGGGTGGTTCACTGGGTTAAGGCCTCTGCCTTCAGCTCAGGTCATGATCTCAAGGTCCTGGGATCAAGCCCCGCATCAGGCTTTCTGCTCGGCGGGGAGCCTGCTTCACCCTCTCTGCCTGCCTCTCCCTGCTTGTGATCTCTCTCTCCCTCTCTCTCTCTCTGTCTGTCTGTCAAATAAACAAACAAATAAATAAATAAATCTTTAAAAAAAAAGCCACCAATCGAAGGTTGGTAGAAAAGAAATGTAGAAATTGCCTGTGTCTTTGATGTCATCATTAAGCCACTGTACCAGCCTTGGACTGGCTTGTAAAGAAAATAAATCCATATTTGGTTAAGCAACTGTAGAGGTCAAGGGCAGGCTGTCCCAAGATAGGCCACTTCAGCATGAATATTATTTGGAGTTAAAAGTCATCAAAACCCTGCAGATGCAGAAAAAGCTCTCCACCTCCCCCTTAACTGCCTAAATTTACATTGGAGAGGAGAGAGCTATTAACAAGAGACTCCCATTTACCTAAGAACTTTATCTGCAAATTGAGTGATCTCTGTTTTTCAAACCACCTCCCTTCGCCTTCCTGCTACTGGCCTTCCTCCCATTTGTATCCTCAGGTCCTAAGCTATACCCCTCTCCTTAGCTCATATAAGTTTCATGTTGCCTCATTTTCTTTGGAATTTCATGTTTGTGGGAAATCATAGAGGGAATCTATGTATGCCTATTAAATTTGATTTTCTCCTATCTCATATCACTTTGATTCTAAGTCTAGCTAGAAGAACCTTGAAGGGCAATCAGGTTTTCCTCCCTGACACCATTATTAATTAGGTGAAAACGCTCCTAGTTAATACATATAGGTTAGAGGTACCAATGTGTAAACTATGGACCAAAAAACAAACAAACAAACAAATGGAACAAAACAAGTAGGAAAGGAAGGGAGTAGGAAGAGGAGCAAAGGACCTGGGGAATCCGCTGAGATAACCTTCTTTGAATAAGCAAGGGTCTACTATAGACTAGTGAGCCCCAGCTTTTTCAGAAATAACCCACAAAGAATTTCTTTTAATGTCAAAATAATGTCAGTGATCTGCTTTCCCAACCTCCATATATAATGATAGCTGATATTCATGGAGCAGTTACCATGTGTCAGCCAGTGTTCTAAGTGTCCCATACGTATATATTTTTAATTCATTTAAGTCTTAAAACTATTCTTTGAGGCAAGTTTAATATTCTCTTCACTCTACTAATGAGGAAATTGAGGCATGGAAAGGTCAAGTAGCTTAACCAAGTTCACTCACTTAATGATAAAGCTAGGATTTGTATTCAAGCAGCACAACTCCAAAACCTTATGTTTTCAATCACTTTGTCTTATTGCAACCACACAAGATAAGACCTCTGGTATCTGTGGCTTGGAAAAGGAATGCATATATGCATATGGAGTTGAACATCCATCTCAATAAACTTCAGTCCCTGAAGGGCTTAGTCCACAGGTAGGAAATTACTCTCCTGATCCAGTGCTTCCATTAACATCTCTAGTTTGTCTTCTCCAGATAGGAAACATTTGAAACTTTAAAACTTCAATTTTAGAATCAGATATTTAATAGAGCTATGAACATAACCAATCCCTATTTGAATGCAAAGATTCTAATTATAAAATAATTTGGGGTTATCTTAAAGACAGCAGTGACCCAGCCTACTCTATCAGTCAATTAGAGAAAGAAGCATTGCTATTCAGACTACAATTCTGGTACATGTTCTTTCGTAAAAAAAAAAAAAAAATTAAAAATTAAACTAGTAAAATTAAAATAATAAGATAAAATAAAACATTAAAATCCTATTCATTCTTTAAGACTCAGATTGATTCCCTAGATCCACCTTTAGCCCTGATTCAGAATTCCTTGCTCCTTCTGTCTGCCTGCTATCACATATGTTCATTGCAGCATTTATCAACTTGTATTCTAGATCTTCATAGGTCAGTGTCCTTCACTAAACTGTAGATTTCTTAAGGGCAAGCACTTCCTTTATCTTCTAGCTTATCACAAAGCAAATCCCCTGTAAAAATTCCAGGAACAAGTCTAAAGGCTCTATGACGTGTATACACAGTCATAACTATTTATCATGCTTTGTTTTATTGCACTTGCAGATACTGTATTTTCTACATACTGAAGTTTTACGGCAACCCCGCATTGAGCAAGTCTATTGTCACCATTTTCCCAACAGCATCTGCTGACTTCATGTCTCTGTGTCACATTTTGGTAATTCTTGCAATCTTTCAAATTTGTCATTTTTATTGTATTTGTTACCATCATCTGTGATCAGTTAACTTTGATGTTAATATAATTGTTTGGGGGCAACATGAACTCTGCTCACATAAGATGGTAAACATAATAAATACTTTACGTGTTCTGGCTCCCCAATGACTGACTGCCCTAGCCATTCCTCCATCTCTCTCCACCTCATCGGGCCTCCTTGTTCCCCGAGACACAACCAATATTGGGTTAACCCAATTAAGAACCCTACAAGGGCCTCTAGGTGTTCAAGTGAAAAGAAGAGTCACATGTCTCTAACTTTAAATCAAAAGCTAGAAATGATCAAGCTTAGTGAAGAAAGCATGTCAAAACCCAAGATAGGCTGAAAGTTAGGCCTCTTGTGCTTAAGAGTTGTGAACACAAAGGCAAAGTTCTTGAAAGAAATTAAAAGTGCTACTCCAGAGGACACAAAAATGTTAAAAAATAAAATAGCCTTATTGCTAATATGGAGAAAGTTTTAGTAGTCTAGATAGAAGATCAAACCAGCCACAACATTCCCTTAAGCCAAAGCCTAACCCAGACAAAGAAAGGCCCTAACTCTCTTCAATTCTGTAAAGGCTGAGAGAGGTGAGGAAACTGCATAAGAAAAGGTGGAAGCTAGTAAAGGTTCATGAAGTTTAAGGAAAGAAGCTCTTTCTATAACATAAGAAGCAGCAAGTGTGGATGTAAAAGCTGCAGCAAGTTATCCAGGAGATCTAGGTAAGATAATTAATGAAGGCAGCTAGAGTAAACAACAGATTTTCAATGTAGATGAAACAGCCTTGTATTAGAAGAAGATGCCACCTAGGACTTTCATCTCTAGAAAGGTAAAATTAATGCCTGGCTTCAAAGCTTCAAAGGACAGGCTACTTCTCTTGTTGGGGGCTAATGCAGCTGGTGACTTTAATTTGAAGCTTATGCTCATTTACCATTCCACACATCCCAAGGCACTTATGAATTATGCTAAATCTACTTTTCCTTGTGCTCTCTAAATGGAACAATAGCCCAGATGATGGTACATCTGTTTCCAACATCCTTTACTGAATGTTTTAAGCCCACTGTTGGGATCTATTGCTCAGAAGAAAATGTTCCTTTCAAAATATTCCTACTCACTGACAATGCACGTGGTTACCCAAGAGCTCTGATGGAGATGTACAATGAAATTAATGTTGTTTTCATACCTTCCAACATAACATCTGCAGCCCATGGATTGAGAAATCATTTTGACTTTCGAGTCTTATTATTTAAGAAATACATATCTTAAGGCAATACCTGCCTCTGATGAATCTGGGCAAAGTAAATTGAATACCTCTGGAACGGATTCACGATTTTAGATGCCATTAAGAATATTGGTGGGATGCCTGGCTGGCTCAGGTGATAGAACATGTGACTCTTAATCTCAGGGCTGTGAGTTCAAGCCCCATGTTGGGTGTAGAGATTAGTAAACACACACACACACACACACAAGGAAACAAACAAAAAGAATTTGTGACTCGTGAAAAGTGGTTAAAATATCAACATTCGCAGGAATTTGGAAGAAATGGATTCCAACTCTCATTGATGACTTTGAGGGATTCAAAGTGGAGGAAGTAACTGCAGATGTGGTGGAAACAGCAAGAGAACTAGAAGTAGAAGTGGGGCTTGAAGATGTGACTGAACTGTTGCAGTCTCATGGATTAAGCATTGTTTCCTATGGATAAGCACAGAAAGTGATTTCTGGAGATGGAAACTACTGGTGAACATATTGTGAAGACTGTTGAAATGACAACAAAGGATTTAGAATATTACATAAACTTAGTTGATAAAACAGTAGCAGGGTTTGAGAAAATCAACTCGAATTTTGAAAGGCACTTTATTGTGGGTAAAATGCTATCAAATAGCATTGCATACTAGAGAAAAATCATTCATGAAAGAAAGAATGGGTCAATGTGGCAAAATTCCTTGTTGTTTTAAGAAATTGCCACAATTGCCCCAAACCTACAGCAACCACCACCCTGATTAATCAATAGTCATTGACATCAAGGCAAGACCCTCCACCAGAAAAAAAGACTATGACTCACTGACAGCTCAGATGATGGTTAGCATTTTTTAGCAATATTTTAAATTAAAGTATGTACATCGTTTTTCAGACATCATGCTATTGCACACTTAACAGACTGTAATATAGTATACACATAACATTTATATGTACTGGGAAATCCAAAAATTCATCTGAATTTATTGGGATATTTACTTTATTGCAGTGATCTGGAACTGAATCTGAAATATCTCCAAGGAATGGCTGTAATATGTTTCCCCAGATAAGACTGTTTGTTCTCCCCAGTAATAAAAATCTAGTCTTCTGAAATAGGAAAATAATATTTTAATATGAGAAATATGTGAGAATCTGGTTTTTGCACTGGAATTTTCATCATTTATTTTTAATAGTCTTCCATAAGTGGAGGGCTTGACAGTTTATGAGTTGTCCCCTTACCAGGGAAAATTATATATCCTCAAAAGTACAGTATAGGGGTTGTAAATATGTCTTGGGAAGCAGAACAGGATTTCTGCTTGGTTCTGACACCTATTAGCTATGGACTTTGAGCAAAGTATTAAGGTTCAATTTTCTCATTTTTAAATTAAAAAAGTATCTATTCATAGGGTTATTATGAGTATTAAATGAGTTGACAGATTCAAAGAATATCACATAGTGCTTGGCAATAGTAAATGCTTAGTAAATATTATTTTGAAAAGTTAAGGTATGATGCTCTTAGGTTCTGTTCACCAGAAAGATCCTGAGATAAGGATTTGGGTACAAGCGATTTACTAAGGAAATTCTTGAAGAATAAAAAAAAATAAAAGGAAGGAGGAGAAGCAGGACAGGGAAAGAATAAATCAAGCAGGTGTGCTGATTGCAGGTAAAGTCCAACGGAAGTGGTTTCAGGCTGATTCCACAGGGATCTTTAGTGTATAAGTTACACTTTGGAATTTGTTTCAATCTGAAGCAAAGGCATTGAGATTTCATCTCTGTACCAGTCATTCACTGGCTAAGGACCACCAAGAAGAATGTAAGCTACCTCTGGCTGTCTGCATAAATCAACAAAGCAACTCCAGTAGCCTGATGACCATTCTCCAGAGAAGAGTTGTCTCAGTGTGTGCAAACTGGAAGCAAAAGCACCCTGATGCAGGGGGGAAGGACATTCAGGAACAGTAAAAGGAAAATGAAGGGATTGGGAGAGAGCACCAAGAGTATCTACCACCATACCCAAGGTATAACCAACCAGGCAAAGTACCGCTACCTCTATGTCTTTCACTCTCCTGGTTATGTAAACTTGGACAATTTACTTAACATCTCCGGTCTCTGTTTCACTATTTATAGAAGGAGGATGATAATACTATCTCAAAGAGTGATTATGAAAATAATTACATCAAAAACCATAAGATATCTAAGACTAAACCTAACCAAAGAGGTGAAAGACCTATACTGTGAAAACTACAAAACACTGATGAAAGAAACTGAAGGTGATACAAAGAAATGAGAAAACATTCCATGCTCATGGAAGATCAAATATGTCTGTACTACCCAAAGCAATCCACCTTTAATGCAATCCCTATCAAAATACCAACCACATTTTTTTTCTTTTTTTTTTCCAACCATATTTTTCACAGAGCTAGAACAATCCTAAAATGTGTATGAAACCACATAAGACCCCAAATAGCCAAAGCAACCTTGAACTTACTTGTGGAGCATAAGGAATAACATGGAGGACATTAGGAAAAGGAAAGGAAAAGTGAATTGAGGGAAATCAGAAGGGGAGACAAAGCATGAGAAACTGTGGACTCTGAGAAACAAATTGAGGGTTTTGGAAGGAAGGGGGTGGGGGATGGGCGAGGCTGGTTGTGGGTATTAAGGAGGGCACATATTGCATGGAGCACTGGGGGTGGTGCATAAACAATGAATCTTGAAACACTGAAAAGTTAAATTAAATTAAAAAAAGAAAAGAAAAGAAAAGCTAGAGGCATCACAATTCCAGACTTCAAGTTATATTACAAAGCTATAGTCCTGGCACAAAAATAGAAACAAAGAACAGTAGGACAGAATAGAAAACCCAGAAATGAACCCACAACTATATGGTCAATTAATCTTCAAGGAAGCAGGAAAGACTATCCAATTAGAAAAAGACAGTCTCTTCAACAAATGGTGTTAGAAAAACTAGATGGCAACATGTATAAGAATGAAACTGGACCACTTTCTTACACCAAACACAAAAATAAATTCAAAATGGATTAAAGACCTAAATGTGAGACCTGAAACCATAAAAATCCTAGAGGAGAACACAGGCAAAGACCATTACCTCTTTGACATTAGCCATAACAACTTCTTTCTAGATATGTTTCCTGAGGTAAGGAAAACAAAAGCAAAAATAAACTATTGGGATTTCATCAAAATAAAAACCTTCTGTACAGTGAAGGAAACAATCAACAAAACTAAAAGGCAGCCTTTGGAATGGGAGAAGATATTTGCAAAATGACATAGTGGATAAAGAGCTGGGGGCCAAAATCTAGAAAGAACTTATCAAACTCAACACCCAAAAAATAAATAATCCAGTTAAGAAATGGGCAGAAGGTATGAACAGACATTTCTGCAAAGAAGACACACAACTGGCAAACAGACACATGAAAAAATCCTCAATATCACCGATTGTCAGGAACATACAAATCAAAATCACGATAAGATACCACCTCATACCTGTCAGGATGGCTAAAATTAACAACACAGGAAACAACAGTTGCTGGCGAGGATGTGTACAGAGGGGAACCCTCTTACACTGTTGGTGGGAATCAAACTGGCGCAGCCACTCTAGAAAACAGTATGGAAGTTTCTCAAAAAATTAAAAATACAACTGCCCTATAATCCAGCAAATGTAATAGTAGCTATTTACCCAAAGAATATAAAAATACTAATTCAAAGGGATATATGAACCATGATGCTTATGGCAGCATTATCTACTATAGCCAAATTATGGAACCCAAATGTCCATCGACTGATGAAAGGATAAAGAAAATGTGGTGTATATATACAGTGGAATATTATTGAGCAATAAAAAAGAATGAGATCTTGTCATTGCAACAACATGGATGGAGCTAGAATGTATTATGTTAAGTGAAGTAAGTTAAAGAAAGACAAATACCATATGATTTCACTCATATATAGAATTTAAGAAACAAAACAAATTAGCAAAGAGAAAAAAACTCAGAGAGGTAGGCAAACCAAGAAATAGACTCTCAACTATAGAGAACAAACTGATGGCTGCCAGGAAGGAGGGGGGTGAGGGAATGGGTTAAAGAGGTGATGGGGATTAAGGAGTGTATTTGTTGATAATGAATACCAGGGTTGTATGGAAGTACTGAATCACTGTATTGTACACCTGAAACTAATACTACGCTGTATGTTAACTGAAATTTAAATTAAAACTTTAAAAATTTTAATATAAATTAATAAAAATCAAATAAAAATTTTTAAATAAATCAATTCTTGAAAAGTAGCAGAGTATCTGACCTGGAATGGGTACACAACAAACATTAGTTCTCCCTAATTCTTACAGATTTACTACAGATAAGAAGAATGGATTATAGAGATCACTTTGAATACATGAATTTGTAAGTACTTCCTCTTGCCATAAAATTCTTTGGACAAACTTTCTGTTGAAAGCAATTTTGTCAAAGGATTTTTCTCCTTATGGCTCTTTCAATTTTTCTGATTACATAAAAAGAAATTCTTCAATTTAGGAGTCCTATTTTATAATGTTTCTACAATATTCTACTAACCTTATAACTTCTACAAAGAAAGGGTGTCTTGGGTATAGCTAGTTAACAAATAGCAGCAGAAGCAGCAGCCAGGAAGAGTAAGGAGGGGCTGGCTCAGTGTTGGTGAGCAGGGAGTCATTAGAAGAGGTCATACTGGGCTAAAAGTCAGATGTCCCTGATTTGAGCTTTGCCACTTACCTTCCTAGGACATGTGTTCTCCTCTAAAACATCAGTGGTTCCACTAGATGGTTTGTCAGGTATCTTCCAGCACCAAAATTCTATTACATGGATCTTAAAATCTCAACTCCTAAGTCCTGAAATTTGGAGGACTTCCTATGTATAAAATGTATAGAAGTTCAGAGAAGGAAATGACAGGCTGGATTAAGGAAGTAGAATTCAAGGTAGATATTGAAGGAAAAGCAAGATCTACAAAAATAAGTATGGTCTAGGGCATAACAGTGAAAAATAAAGATACTTTTTTTTTTT
>CM052798.1:64716113-64793583 GCA_028533885.1 Nasua narica
ATGAATATCCAACTTTTGTATCAACATGGACAGGACTAGAAGAGATTATGCGGAGTGAAATAAGTCAAGCGGAGAGAGTCAATTATCTTATGGTCTCACTTACGTGTGGAGTATAAAGAAAATCATGGAGGGCATCGTGAGAAGGAAGGGAAGGGCGAATGGGGGGAAATCGGAGGGGGTGTTGAACCAGGAGAGACTGGGGACTCTGAGCAACAAACTGAGGGTTTTGGAGGGGAGGGGGTGGGGGGGTGGGTGAGCCTGGTGGTGGGTATCGAGAAGGGCACGTACTGCATGGAGCACTGGGTGTGGTGCATGAACAATCAATCTTGTCACACTGAAAAATTAAAATAAACATGTTTGGGGAGAAAAAAATTTAAAAAAAAAAGAAAAAAAAGAAATGTCAACTATATCAGTGAAATAAAATAGGCTATCGAGACTGGAGTATGTTATGTTAAAACTTGTGGAAAAAAAAAACAAATTTGTGGGATACAGCCAAAATAATATCCAGTATACTTGTTGTAGTATTTATTCCCAAAAAACAATAAAATAAAAATAAATTAGCCTATAATCAACATAAGAGGCTAGAAAAATAACTACATTATAAATCTAAAAGTAATGGAAGCAATGACTAATAATAAAAGGAGTTAATGAAATAATGAACACCACCAACAATAATAATCAAAAACAGCAAAAATAGTTTTGAAATATATAATTTCTGAGGCTAGCAAAGGTATAGGGAAAAAACTTTGTCTTACATTATATAATCCCCCAAATAGAAACATAAATACCTCTAACTGTTCATCAATGAGGGAACTCTTAAATGACAGTTAATCCATATTAAAAAATTATATTCTTTAAAAGAATGAAGAAAATAAAAATAATAATAAATAATTAAAAGAATGAGATAATTCTACATGAACTACTATACACTAGGTTTCCTAATTTCATCCATGCACATACCAACTTTAGGATTGCTGTCATGTTCATATACCCACTCTACAATTTTCTTAGTATGTTTAAATGTTTCTAAATATATGTTTACATTTTCTAAATATATGTTTAAATCATAATATATGTTTTATTTGAACAAAGAAAAACAACCCTGTTTTTGTAACAGTAGTATCTGTGAAATCATCAATTGGTATGTTGGTTAACCACTGCATTTTTTCAAAGTAATAGATAAGGAAACCCAACGCTTTTGAATGCCCTAAGTAAGCCTGTTGGCCTGAGCAAGATTTGGTTGAGACCAATTTAGCAAAGTCCCTTCTGATTTGTGACCAGCCAGCTTCTGCCCAGAATGTCTGTCTACTCAGGCTGAGTTGACACTGGAGACAGTGGCCCTTGAGGCCGGACCAGCCAAGTGAAAATCGGTAAGGAGCAGACTAGCAATGAACAGAAATGGCTATGAGATACCAGAGCAGCTCCCCACCTGTCTTTTTATGAAGAGTATTATACATTCTGCAAGGGATATAGATGGAAAATAAGTCAAGGGCATATGTTTGTCTCTAATTCCATGGAGATCCTTTTTCAGGACCCATGACGCATCATTCCTTTCTGTGCTACCAGGGCCAAGTAGAGGGAGACTGTTACAAATACTTACCTATTTTCACAGAGCCGCATGTGCCCAGGTCTTATAGGGAGATTTTCCTAATTCCTCTGGCAAAGATGAAGCATCTTTCTTCCAATATTACAACTCCCAATTTTATTGAGGGAGTAACAGCACCTCCTCAAATATCACGCAAATGCCAAAGGGGATCTGAGTCCCCCAGGTTTCTCCAAATTTCAAAGGTTTTGGACAAACTTCTGTTTAGTCATTGTGATATGTCATTATTGGGGGTTAAAATGATAACCATTCACTAATTCGGTCAGTCCATTGGTCAAAAACAATTTTCTGAGTACCAACTCCACAGGATGGGTGCATACTCTGTTCATTCAAAGCTCCCAAGCCAGAATTCAGAGAGAGGTAGGGGGCAATAGAAGAGAGGTCAGCAAGGGAACCAGGACAAGACTGCCTCAGATATATTTCTTAATGCTCAGCCCCTACCCACTCCAAATAATCACATTTCTCTGGAGTTGCCAGTGTAACAGCTCTATACCATATCTTGTACAACATATTAATTTCATAATGTAAAATTATCTCATAATATTCCTGAGGAAATGGAGGGATGGTGTAGGATGCTGCCTAAAAGGGCAAAGTCTGGGCACATGTGATTTATTTTATCTATCATTACAATTCCTAAGCTGACTCCTTTCTCCCTTTTTTAAAAAATCTTATTTGCCTTGTAAAACTACATTGCTTTACTGTGGAATAATTAAATCAATGGCCTTCAGGGTAAGAATGCTGCGTTCAGATCCTGAGTCTGCTATTTACTAACTATGTGATCTTGGTAAGTTACTGAAATAGCGTGCCTCAGTTTCCCACATACATTTTTATTTGAATTCATTACAATTATATTTAATAATTTAATTATATTGCCTCTGATCTTATCTCAGGGAGATAAAAGAGTGAATTAATTCCTTGCCCTAATTAATTCTTTGCCCTCAGGGAGTACACATTCTTTTCATATGATACAGATAATAAAAACATGTAAAATACAGCAGGTTAGATAGTAATAGGTTATATGTAAAAATATTAAATGAATATTTAATAATTCATAAAATGAATTATTAAAATGAATGTAAAATAATATTTATACTTTCCCTAAGAGAGTTACAGTGAAGATTGAGAGACTCTCTGGCCTAGTAACTGCTAAGTAAGTGTTAACTATCAAAATTATTCACTCTGCCTCAATAATAACTAGCACATACCAGACTCTTTTGATATACTTGCCTAAAAACATATTCTATTCATTCTTTCCTGAACAGGATTTTTTAAAATTTACTTTAATAACTATCGAATCTTCCTTAATTTGTCAAAGTCTTTAAATTTTTAAGTTAGGGGGTGCCTGGTGGCTCAGTTCATTGGGCAACCAACTCTTGATTTTGGCTCAGGTATTATCTGGGGATCCTGGGATTGAGTCCTTCATCAGGCTCCACGCTCAATGGGGAGTGTGCTTGAGGATTCTTTCCCTTCTCCCTCTGGCCTGCTCACATTCTCTCTCCCTCTGTCTCTCCCAGGCATCCCTAAATAAATAAATCTTAAATAAAATAAAATAAAATAAAATAAAATAAAATAAAATAAGATAAAATAAAATAAATTTTAGGTTAGGTTTCAAGGCCACCTTACCTAATTTGGTGTTATTTACCTTTAATAATTTATATTCTCTTCTATTATTTATACCTCTGGTAAATAATCTAAATATTTATTAAGTCTCTCTGTAAAACAGAGTAACAACATTACCATTATTGTTTCTATTCATTTAATTAGAAAATTTTATTAATTTTCACACTTTACTGTATAGAAAATACAGAGTTTGTCTATATGCAGAAAATGAACCAGAGATAGAAAGTACAGAAAATATGTTTCACAAGGAATATATGCAATATTTTATACAAAGCTCTGATCTCAGGATGCCTGGGTGGCTCGTCAGTTAAGTATCTGCCTTTAGCTCAGGTCATGATCCTAGGGTCCTGGGAGCCAGCCCACATTGGGCTTCCTTCTCAGTGGGGAGCCTGCTTCTCCCTCTGCCTGCTGCTCCCTGTACTTGTGTGTGTGTGTGTGTGTGCACGCACACTGTCTCTCGTTCTCTCTCTCCAACAAATAAATCAATAAAATCTTAAAAAAAAAAAAAAAAAAGCTCAACTCTTCTTTGTTCTAGGTCACTTTTACAGTAACAGGCAATAAAATCATTGCGTAAACTAAAGTCAAACACTTTGCTACATATTATAACATTGACCTTTATATAGGCAATGTCCCAACACTGATAAGGTTTAGCACTATATATATGGAGAGAGAAACAAAGTGAAAGAACCAGCCTTTTGAACAAACCAACTTTGTTCAAAAGAACCAGCCTTTTGAACAAACCAACATTGGTTCCCTTGACAGGAACAATGCGGTTATTAGGTTTTGTCTTCCTCTTAGTCCTCTACCTGCTGCAGGGGTCCAATACTTCCCTCGTTCAGCTGAATAACAATGGCTACGAAGGCATTATATTTGCTATAGACCCTCAAGTGCCAGAAGATGGAAAAATAATTGAACAGATAAAGGTAAGAAAGAAATGGGGTTTCTTCTAATTGAATTGTGGAGAAGAAAAAAGTAATTAATAATTATGGAAACTTCTGTATGCTATGGGAAGCTTAAAAGCAGCATGGTACAGTAAAAATAATGCTGGAATGGCAGAGGGAATTGGAAGTTCTAGGTGGGATTTTACCCATTCTCACCATAAGATCAGAGGCAAGGGACAGAGCCTCCCTGATCCTCAGTTTCTTCATCGGTAAATGAGAAACTGAATTCATCTGTTCTTTGAACACTTATTTAATGAATACTTACAACTTGTCAGGGAGATAAAAGAGTGAATTAATTCCTTGCCCTAATTAATTCTTTGCCCTCATGCAGTACACATTCTTTTCATATGATATAGATAATAAAAACATGTAAAATATAGCAGGTGAGATGGTAATAGGTTGCCACGGAATAAAGTAAATCAGCAAAGGGGGATAGGCAATGTTGGTGGGGCCAGGTGGGAGGAGAATATGGGTTACTGTTTCATGTAGGGCAGTCAGGAAAGGCCTCACTGTTGATGGTGACATCTGAATGGAGACCTGAGATAAGTAAGGGAAGAATCCATTGAAAACCTGAAGGTGGGAACAGCAGGTGCAGTAAGCATGCTGGATGTGTTGGCCAGGAAGAAGGATGTGGAGAGCTGAACATGGCAACATAGAGGGCCCAGACCACTGGAAAGATGGGTTTTTACTTTGGAGTGTCATGAGAATCCATGGAAGGATTCTGAGCACAGGAGGCATGTGCTCTTTCATGCATGTTCCGGTACCACTCTGACTGCAATGTTGAAGAAATTCTGTAAAGGGCTTCTACTGTCATTCATCTCATATAGCTCTATTGTAGCTCCACAGAGGTGTGGAGGGACAACAGGGAGGAAGCTGTTGTAGGTGAGAAGTGATGGTAACCAGGAACAGGGATATTGTGCTAGAGGTAATTAAAGTTGTATAATTCTGAACATATTCTGAGGGTATCATAGACAAATTTGCTGATGGTTTAGATATGGCATGGGGGAGGGGAGGAGTGAAAAATAGAAGACAAGGAAGACTTCAAGGATTTTGGCCTGAACATTAAGAAGGATAGAATTATCATCAGTTAGAAGGTAAAGACTATAAATGGGAAAAAAATGGCAGATGGGAGATCAGGACTTTTATGAAGCATTTTGAATTTGATATGCTTATTAGATATTCATATAGATGGAGATAGGAATCTGAATTCAAGGGGGAAATGTGGGTGGAGATAAAAATCTGGGAGTCATCAGTGTGCAGAATGAGATTTAAAACCGTGGGAATAAATGATTTCATTAAGAAGTGCAATTGGAGAAGGGAAAGGCTCCAAGATTGGACTAAGGAATTTGATTTCTAAAGTTTCTTCTAACTATAGCTTTTCACTTAATAAAGAGATTGGTGTCACAGTCATGCAAATTAGCTCTGCCTCTCCCTGACATCAATATTTACTAATTCCTTACATTCAATTCCTCTACTACTGTATCCTTGGGCTCACTGATTTAGCCTTCTGTGTGTGTGTTGCCATCCATCAGAAGCTGATATGCTTAACCTGGGTCATGAGCAGGTGACTCTATGGCTGCCATTTATTACTCACTCTGAATAAACTCTTGAAGCATAGTGGTGTTCATTTATTGATAACTTTTGAATTCCAGGGAAATATAAAAATTCCTTTACCGAAGAGCAAAGATTTGAATAGCAGTTAATATAACTGATTCTGAATGATGGCTTCCTAGTGTTGAGAAATAGTTTCAAACTTTTCTGAACATTGGAAATCAGTATTTGAAAGAATTATTTATAGGGGCAAAAAAATTCATTAAAATGTCCTCTACTGAATACCACAAGTAAAAGTTCAGTTATTAGTAGGTAGACATGCCTCTAGATTATACAATATTTCCTGATATTCTCAGCCCTCTACAAAGTCTTTGCATTTATATTGAGGCAACCTTGTGAAATTCTCTCATCTACATTATACAGAAGAGAAAACTGGTAGTTGGAGAAGTGAATAATTTTTCCAAGGTCACATTAAATAGCACATAATTATAGCTGAGATCCAACCCATGTGCTTTCAAGGCTGACAAATCTGGGTTTGCGTTCTGGCTTATATAAGGTAACACAAATTACTCTTTTTTTCTAACTGGTGAACCAACTTGAGGACATAACCTTACTCTGGGGATATTATCTGACCATAATAAGATTCATGCTAAATTTACTCATAATTCATGACCTGGGATGTTAGTTATCAACTTTCCTTATTCCTTTTATTCATGTGTCTTTTTGGTTTGAAAGTGGTTTTTTTTTGAAATATTGATAATATTAATCATCTTTGATCCAATTAGGATATTATAGGAATTCTGAGAAGGAATTTTGAAAGAATATTATAGAAATTTTGTTTGGAAAGACTGTGAAAACAATTATTAGCCACCCTTCTATGCCCTAAGGGATCATAGTCATCTGACACAGGGTCTGTAAAGTCCCTCAATGACCTGAGAATATACCACTACCCAAGGCAGTTGCACAGAGCTAAGGATACTACAAAGTAAATGGAATCCCTTGGAGTTATACAATGCACAACCTACACAACTATATATAGCAACATATTTTTCCAGTTTGTACCACAATTCAAATCACCATATATACTTCTTATTTCATAGAAACAGAGATAGCAATTGCTTCAAGGAAAATGTGACACTGGCTAAATATTTAAATATTCCAAAACAAAAAAAAAAATGAGGAAAGGCATCCTTAAGGAACAGGTAGAGAATTCTTTCATCCACTTTAGGTCAGTGATGAGGTACTTTCCTGATCTACTTTAGGAAATCTCTGAAACCCCTTTCCTAACTCTTAGCTAAGTCTTTGGGCCTTCAGTTCTTTGCACTCTGGCTTCTGACTGATCCCATGGCTCTGAACCCAATCAGTCTGCTGATCTCTTCAATGCATATGAGTCAGCACACCGGATTCCCTTCAAGAGAACAAGACAGAGAGCCCTGGAATTCCTGAGGAAGAATAGTTCTATTGTGGGCTTATGTCAGGTCAGGAAGCATCATGGAGAAGAGCCCACCCTGAAGGAAACAACACTACTAGGGGATATTGCCAACAAGATGAAGAATTTGATATAGTCACCCAGCACTCAGGATCCCTCAATTATTCAGTGGTTTTGATTATGTAGAATAGATCACTATTAAGAAGAATTCATCCAAAAAAAAAAAAAAAAAGAAGCATTCATCCATCTATTTTCCCCACTAGTTAGTAAGTTCTAGAAAGGGACTATCTCCCTTATCAATCATTGCACCTTTGGGATCAGGATACTGCAGTATAAAGTGATATTATTTTCAGTTTGTTGGCAGAGCAGCAATCGCTGCCTATGATTAAAAAGTTCTACATCTCCTATGAATTTTTCTATCACTCCACCCCCCAGCCTCCAAACCAGCTGCTTCTCCTGGAGAGTGGGAGTATAATGAAAACCTCTCATATCCCATCCCTACAGACTGTTCTCAGCTTGCATCAGCTAAGGCTGGTCTCTACTAAGACTTATTAACAGTAATGATATCAACGAGTTTTTTGACTGCTCGTGTGTAGGGTACCACATAACTCATTTCATGTTTATGTTAACCTTAAAGAAAAGCTGTAATAGTCCATTTAAGAGATGAAGAAACTGAGCCTCAGAGTGTTAAACTGGCCAAACTCTATTACCCAGTAGGTGCTAATGCCAATATTGGAACCACATAGATGACTCTAAAGTCTAGGCCTTTGTAGGAGTGCCTGGGTAGCTCAATTAAGCATCTGACTCTTGATTTGGGCTCAAATCATGATCTCAGGGTGGTGAGGTTGAGCCCTGTGAGGGGCTCCATGCTGGGCATGGAGCCTGCATAAGATTCTCTCTCTCTGTCTGCCTCTGTCCCTCCATCCCACATGCTCACACACGTACTCTCACTCTCTCTGAAAAGGAAAAAAACAAAGTCTATGCCTTGGTCATTTTACATAATTTCTCTTAACACCAAACAGAAGCATTTGCCTTTTGATGAAGGGTTATAGAAAACTCAAACTTTTAATGTGTAAGATTAAGATGTATCTTTGGACTGACAGCAGAGCTGGAACTGTGTAGCAGAGATCCTACTCACGAGTTAGTTGCTTTGTCTATCCACTCTTAAATTGGGAAATGTCTGTGATGAAGCCCTGTCCACTTAGTCCACTGTTACTTGGCCATCCTCACGTATTTTTTCCTTTAATAACAGGATATGGTGACTACAGCTTCTACTTATCTCTTTGAAGCCACAGAAAAAAGACTTTTTTTCAAAAATGTATCAATACTAATTCCTAACAACTGGAAGGAAAACCCACAATACAAGAGGCCAAAACATGAAAGCTACAAACATGTAAGAGTCAAAACGCTTCCCTTAAAAAATAATATTTTCTAATGACCCCCAGTTTTGCAGCACATTGATTGTTTTAGAGTTTTTTAAACTAAATGTTATCATTTCTATTTCTGATGTTTTAAAGATTTTTTTTAACATTTTCAGGCTGATGTATTAGTTGCACCACCTACCTTCCCAGGAAGAGATGAACCATATACCAGGCAGTTCAGGGCCTGTGAAGAAAAAGGAGAATACATTCATTTCACCCCTGACTTCATACTTGGAAAAAAACAAAAGGAATATGGACCATCAGGTAGGAATTTTTGTTAAAAAACATGTTTTGCAAATGATTCTAATGTGCGGCTTTGAATCCATGTTAAGTGTACAGGCCTTGGAGTCAGAGTCTCTTAGTTCAAATCCTGACTTATCAATTGTGTGTGACCTTGGACAAATGACCTATATTCTCTGTTCTTACTTTCTATAAGATAGTAAATAGAAGGTTTCCTACCTTGTGGAATTGTTGTGAACACTGAGTTAGATGATCCATTAATTGTAATCAGAACAATGTCTACAGAAATTTGAACACAGGACAATTCATTTTTTAAGGCATACTTTTTAGATTTAAATTTTTTAGTTCTGGATATTAATCAATCACAAGCTGTCTCCATGGAAGGCAGATGTACAGCAAGCTAGAAAGAGCCAGGATGCCAGTTCTTGGTCAAAAGAAAAGACTCATAGGCTGTTAGTTGCTGATATTATTATTCAACCTATATGGTTTAACCAGATGAACTGTCTATAAGTGATCACTCTTACCTAGAAAAATGACAATTTCATCTAGTTCAATCTAAAGGTCAAAAATCATTGATTCAAATGAACAAAAGCATATTGATACAAATCATTGTTAAAGGAAGGGTCAACTCACATGTAACTATTCAGAGAAAAACCTTCCTAAATCCTAAAATCTCCTTCTCCCATTGCCCTTTCAATGAGCACATAATAAGTCTCTTGTCTCTATCAATGTTCAGCTAGCCTTGGTCCTTATTGTCATCTGGACGTGTTTCCGACCCCAACTTAAAAGCTCTATCATCCTATCCCATCCCAATCTTATCTGTCCCTCAAACTTTAGTCTGACCATGTCTGTTTTCCTTGGCAGATCTCTAATCTTTTGCACCTTTTAGCTTATAGTCTCTTTCCCAGCTGGTATATCCAGAAAAATCAGTCATTTCAACAGTAAGTGTAAATACCTCAACTCCCTCACCATTCATATACTTATGCTTCAATTGACTTGCCAAATCCTCTGTACTGAGTTTCCAGCCAGTTTCCTTTGGCTCCTGTTAATGTATTTCCAAGACTGCGAAAGAAAATTATAAAACTAATGCTATCATTATATAATGATATAATGATATAATAAACAGGTTTTCTAAGCTCGGGGAAGCCCTGAAAGCTACTCAACAATATTTGAACTTACTTCTTGGCTCCCTTTCTCATTCCCCAGAGCAGCTGTCCTAAAACTTCTGTTTTTCTTAAGATCTATACCCACTCTTGGGGTGCCTGAGTGCCTCAGACAGTTAAGTGTCTACCTTCAGCTCAGGTCAGCATTGTGCTGTCTGCTTCTATCTCTTCCTCTGCCCACCTCTCTGCCTACTTGTGATCTCTCTGTCAAATAAATAAATAAATAAAATCTTTAAAAAAAAAAAAAAGATCTTTAACCACTCTTTTCAAGCCCATCAGCAGATGCTTTGATTGAGAAAACAGAACAGACTACATATCCAAATTCCTCATCCCTGTTTTCTTATCCTCTGAAGTTTTTCCTAATATTGCTAAAATAGAAATTCTGGTTGTTTCTTCTTCTTGCATTTTAAGCTGTGGATTTACCTTTACTCTTCCAATTACCCTAAAATCCCTAGCCAAAAAAAATTTTTTTTTAATTCCAACTCCCTCTCTTTGAGCTTTTCCTAGTCAAGGATTACATCTTATTCATCTTTGTATTTCCTAGTACTTAGTATATGCTGAATATATATAATTAATAATTGCTTTCACAAAATTAATATTTATATGTGCTAAGTACTTTAAGTTAATCATTTCATTTGGCCACACTCCCAAATTTATATCATTTTCAATCTTTTTTTCATTATCAACTTCCTTAGAAGCATTTATTGACGTTTTTAAACTAATTGCATCCTAATGAAATTTTAATATCAAAGATAGGTTATATATCTATGTTATTGATAGGACAGGAGCTTTAGAGAGCTAAAAACCATTGTAATATCAAAGACTTTTTGCCCCTCAAGAGCCAAAACCCAAAGCTTAGCTTTTTCTTCCCATAGTATATACATAAGTATTTTGTTGATGTATCATGTTGTGTAATAAAAAGATATACTATATAACATAATGTAATATGCTTTTTATAAATAAAAATATAAATGTTAGCAGTTATTTAAAACCTCAATATAATTTTTTGTTGAAAAAGTTTCTTAAAATATCTGAGGGACAATTTTGGTCACTTGAATTATGATCATGTATTTGAAATATTTTCCTACAGATAGACTGCTTGTCCATGAGTGGGCCCATCTCCGCTGGGGAGTGTTTGATGAATACAATGAAGATGAGCCTTTCTACAGTGCTAAGTCAAAAAAAATTGAAGCAACAAGGCATGCCCATTTATATTTTCTTAATTACGATTATAACTTCTTTATTTCCTTGCTTGATTTCTTTTAAATGCTATTCTTTTTTTATCCCAATGCAGATAATAGATATGATGTCACCAAAGAGTGCTTTAATGGGTTTTCTCCTTTTTTTCCCCTTTATTTTTCTCTCTTTCTTTTTTTGAAAATGTACCTTAAAGTAACTACTTGTCTGTTTAAAATACATACAACTTCAAGAGCATTTGGTAGCCAATTTGGCATATTTTTATACCTCTCCACCACAGCTGCCAGAGCTCATTTGTGGTGAAGTTGTACTCTATGTAAGGGGTTGTAGAGGATATGGCAAATCAAAATTATTTATACTACATAAGAACAAAAAAAAATGGTTAAGAAATAGTAGTAAATGCACGCTAAATGAGAAATCAATCTTCAAAGGGCCAGACAAGGATTTCTTGAGATTTGTAAAGTTCATTTAAAAATACTGATCTAAAAATATCACAGTTAATCACAGACAATCCTCTTAGTTCTGAGACCAAGAAAGCAAAATGATTGTTGGTAGTTGGTTTAAATTAGATGCCATCAGCTTAATCAATCTTAGATGCCTTGTTGGGTCTGTGGACTTACCAGAAAAAGTATAAACTGAAAGATACTTGATTTCATTGAAGGCCTTTCCTCTCCCCAATTGCTCCACCAGTTTTAGCACATGTATTTAAGAAATATTACATTTATTACATTTGTTTATATCATATCCTGCCTAAATGTCTAGTCTCTGCTATAGAATAGTCATCGTGGTTGTTAACGTAGATACCGTTATGTTCACTGAGTTCTGGGGCAATAGAAGCATACACGTATTTAGGAGACTCCCTAAATGACTGAATGAAATCTAGTAATTGCTTCTTGAATTTGAACTGGAAGCACATTGAAAAGATGAGATACATTTACATTCCAGCATATCTGTCATAATCACTGCTATCTGTGGCCAATTCCATGCAATAAAACATAATGTCAAAAATGTCCCTACTAGTAGGCAGTACCTCAATCTTTAAGCCACATTTCACTTTGGATAAAAATGATCCTGAAAAACCAAAACACTTGTAGCTATGCCATATCACATTCTTTTGGAGATAACTTCTTTGAAAAGAATTCTACGAAGAATTTCAAGCTAAGGTAGTACCAAGGGTAAATGTTTTCACAAGTTGCCCCTTCCAGATACCAACAGTGCATTTATCATCACGAGGCCCCCAGAAGAGATGTTTGGAAAAGGGACTCTCTAGCCATTAGTATTAACAGGACAGCAGCAGCTTTAATCACAACAAGAAACTCAGCCATTGCATATACTAGACATCTCACTTAAAATTTCTTTCTGCAATTTCTTGAAAAATAGATAATTGCTCTGGTAAGAACTCTTAAATGTTGCTATCAAAAACAGGATGTGTATGGTACATAAATAAGAATAAAGATCTTGATATACAGGTCACTATTAAAAATCTTGATAGAAAGACTACTTAAGATTTTCAAAAATTTTAATTGTGAAGTTGCCTCAAAGACTAATTGTTATATATTTTCAGATGTTCCGCAGGTATTACTGGTATAAATAGAGTTTATAAGTGTCAAGGAAACAGTTGTACAATTAGAACGTGCAGGATTGATTCTAAGACAAAACTGTATGAAAAAGATTGCCAATTCTTCCCTGATAAAGATCAAACTGAAAAGGCATCCATAATGTTCATGCAAGGTATTAATTCTGTAAGTATGCCAACCGTGATTTAACGGCATATATTTATATTCAAAGGACATGTTATCATGTTTATAAAATATTTGTGGAGGTTACCTGAGAGATTAGACATATTAATAGTAAAGTCCTTTAACTATTAACTGGCATATGATAAGTAACACTATTGTTAGCTAGCTAGCATTAGATAGCTAGTGTTAACTAGCTAGTGTTAGCTATTACTACAATTATTCAAAATCTGTTACTATTATGTGATTCCTCAACAAATCCTATTTCATTAAATGATATATTTACCAGATTTATTATTTTTCAGATTTGTTGAATTTTAAATGTGTTGTATATAAAAAGATTTTTTTTTTGCTTTATTAATCTTTTAGGTTGTTGAATTCTGTAATAAAGAAAACCATAACAGAGAAGCTCCAAGCCTACAAAACAAAATGTGCAATTCCAGAAGTATATGGGAGGTGATCAGCAATTCTGAGGATTTTAAAAACACAACATCTTTGGTGGCACCACCCCCTCCACCTGTCTTCTCACTGCTGCAGATCAGAGAAAGAATTGTGTGCTTAGTTCTTGATAAGTCTGGAAGCATGAGTGTAAGTTTGTGGCCCATTTTTCCTGGATGTGGGGACACAGAAGTGTTTGAATAGCTAAGAATACTCTGAACACTACCTGCTTGTTCTAAGTTACATGGCGGCATAAGTACTATCACCTCTTATAATCATGATCTCAAGAGGGACAGAATATTATAAATGAAAGAAGTGTGGCAATAGTTAGAAGGATCTAACCCAAGTTCCAACTCCAGAAAATTGAGAGTTTATTGAGGGGCACTTTTAGGCCCTTTAGTGAAGCCTTAGGATCAGAACTAAAGATTTTTAACATGGACATGCTTTCTACTGGAAACACTTTACAGACATGAGGAGAGAGTGGATTAGGGCCTCTGAACTCCAAGTCCAAGGAACAAGATCAACCAGGAGAATTGTTAATGTGGCTTTATCTTATTTTCATCATCTATATAAATGACCTCTTTATACTCAAAGACACAGACAAAAAGGATCACTATAATGAAGATACAGTCAGATTCAGCCATTCATTCCTTCTTCTATCATTCAGTGAATAGAAGGCACTGTCCCAGGCTCTAGGAATAGAACTCATATCCTTAAAGAGTTCACAGTTGAAAATTTTCTCTCTCTTCCCCATTACCTGGTTAACTCATACATATTCTTCAAATTTCCTCCCAGAGGAGATGGGCTGGACTTCTAGGCTGGACTAATGGTCTTTCTGCCAGTCTCCCACAATGACCCGTGTAAACCTTTATTACCATATATTATATTGAAATTACACATTTCTCTCCCACTAGACTGGGAGCTCCTCTAGGACTTGGAGCACTGTTTTATTCATCTTTGCACCCCTTTTGCCTGAAACAGTGTTTATCATGTGTAAGCACCCAATAAATAATTGTTGAAATGGGCTACAAATGAGTGGACATAATGTGATAAGGCACCCAGAAGGATGGCACATTTGAGGTAGAACAGAGCATGCTAAAGATCAAGAGAAATGTCTTCAACAAAAGGGGCCTGGGTGGTTACTAAAAAGATGACAGAAGATGACATAGTTCAATCAAATAATCCACAATAGCAGAGTTTCAAAAAGAGCATCAGGATGCTAGAAACCTATACATATAAGTGTTCTAGGAAGTGTTGCTGGGGAGAGATGAAGCTCCATATTGGGAAAAGACAAGCAAACTCCTTTGGAAAAGATACAGGTTGAGCTAAGTTTAAAGGTTAACAAAGTGGTAGAGAGAGAGTCCTCAAAGATGGAGATGTAAGAGCAGTTTTTCACTATGACTTGGTTCGAGGTAGTTCAGGGGGAAATTTGGATTGTGTTGGGGATGGAGGATACCACAGATCAGTTGGTGATGCAGGACTTGAAAAGACAAATGTATGAAAGGGCTTACATCCTGGGCATTCATCTAGGAAAGAGAGATATGAGTTGTAATGAGTTCTTTGATAATTGATTCCAATTAATTCCATTTAATCCATTGGTAGGTAAGTGGTGAGGAGAGGTTAGGAGCAGAAAAGGAAAGATAGGGTACTTTCCTAGGGGAAGATAGGTACTGGGCCTCTCAGAATGTAGCTGCAGCTGGAATAAGTTTCATCTTTTGGGAAGTCCCCAAGGGGATGGGGAGATTTTAGTCTCTAAATGGAGTCCATGATAGTCTGGTTTGATACTGTGGGATCTGGGGAGTGGTTTCATCCTGACACAACTGGAATAGAGGATCCCAGGAGTTACTAGGCAGTCTCTAAGATGTGAGTCATCACCCCTCAATTCCAACCCAACTCCCACTCTATCCTCCACCTCTAATTTTGGTCCTTAGCAGCCAAAAATCAGCTTAGTTAAAGCCTATGTTCCTCACTATACCATATATGTTCCATAATACACATAACCGTATTTTTCAATTTTATCAATTGAAAGAAAATTGCTTTCTTTAATAACACTAATTACTATTGGTAAAAAAATAACAACAAATGTTATTCACTCATTTTATGTGATCTGCTATTATTTTCCAATTGAAAACTCTTTGCTTGTTGTTCTTGATCTTTTTCATTCAGGGTTCTAATCGCCTAAATCGAATGAATCAAGCAGCAAAACATTTCCTGCTGCAGACCATTGAAAATGGATCCTGGGTGGGAATGGTGCACTTTGATAGTACTGCCAACATTAAAAGTAATCTAACTCAAATAATAAGCAGCAAGGAAAGAAACAACCTCTTGGAGAGCTTACCTACAGCAGCTAATGGAGGAACTTCCATCTGTGCTGGACTTCGATCAGCATTTCAGGTGAAAACCATATTGTAAATGTAGTTTGTTCTTTTTTAAAAAATTAAGGTATAACTGGCCTTACAATACCTTACTAGTTTCATAGTGATTTGGTATTTTTGTATATTACAAAATGATCCCCACAATAAGGCTAGTTACTACCTGTTACCATACAAAGTCATTATAGTATTAGTAGCTGTATTTCCTATGCTGTACCTATATCTCCATCACTTATTTATTTAATGACTTAAAGTTTGTACGTCTTAATCCATTCACCTAGTTTCTTCTTTTTATTTAAATTCAATTAGCCAACATACAGTACATCATTAGGTTTTGATATAATGTTTAATGATTCATGAGTTGCCTGTCACACCCAGTGCTCATCATATCACAGGCCCTCCTTAATGCCCATCACCCAGTTACCCCATCCCTCACAGTGACTTCCCCTTCCACAACCCTCAGTTTGTTTCCTGGAGTCAAGAGTCTCATATGGTTTGTCTCCCTCTCTGATTTCTTCCCCTTTGCACCTCAATGTTCATAGAAGTAATGTCTATAATAGCCAAACTCTAGTTTCTTCTTTTTTATGATTAGGACATTTTTATGTTAAATGCTGCCACACATACTTACTGCCTAATTTTAACATGACTAATACAAAGAAACAGAGGACTAACTAAGCCCATAGAAAAAATGGATGTAATGATTTTTTTTCAGTGGATCAGTAAATCAATGAATAAACTGATGGGTGAATAAATGACTATTAAAATGCCACTAGAGTATAAGCCAAATCACGTCAGGGGCTTTGTCTTGTTACCATACAGTAGTCAGTGCTCGATAAATATTAAATAAATATGTATGTCTGGGCAGCTAATCTTGACAACTCCTAAGACAATGAGGCAAGATATATGGTATGATTCCACTTTGGGCCCATTCTCATTTCAGTTTCTGTGACACTTAGCTGGGGAACACTGATGCTAATCAAAGCAGATGTAACAGGGGCTGTTAGTCATGATTAGGGTCAAGAATACTGGTCAGATATGAGTTTTAACATCAGAGTACTGGCTCTACCACCTACTAACTATGTGATCTTAGGCAAAGTTTACAATCTCTTTGGACTCCCAATGTCTTATCTACAAAATATAGGAAAACAAGAATGCCTACCTCATAGGACTCTTAGGAAGATTAAATGAAATGCTGTTTTTCTGTATATAGAAAAATATTATATAGCAAATATAAATTTCATAAATGTCATAATAATGACAGTGGTCACACATATTTTAAAAATAAGATTCACAATACATAATATACATTTCAGCCAGACATGTCAGGGAATGTGACGGGAATGCTGTATAAATGCAATAAATGTATAAAAGCATTCTCTATCTTTTAGTTTGATTTTAATGTATGTCAGAGCATATTTCACAAATGTTACCATATATAAAAGCCACTGTTTGCCTAAAAACATGCAAAAATTGCAATGAGTCTGGTCACTTTGCTCCCTGACACCAGCTTTATTAGGAATATCTAAATTCTAAGCCCTCTTCTTTTTTTTATTTATTTGAACTCAGTTAATTAGCATAAAATGTATTATTTGTTTCAGGGGTCAGGTCTGTGATTTATCAGTCTTATATAATACCCAGTGCAAATCTACATATACTTCCACTCCAAGTTCATAAAAGCCACTGTCTTTTTAAAAAAAAGTCATTTTTTCCCCCTTGGCTTGGACTCAGTTGCTCAAAATGGTGTACGAAGAAGCAACTACTATTTAAAGCTGTCAGAAAAGATGACATATGGTTGCTATCCTGAGATAAATTCTTTTTATCCTCTCTTATAGGCACTCAGGTTCAGAACTCTGAGTTTCAAACTATTTGGCTTTATAAGAAATGGGTTCAAGCCACAAATAGAATTCAATTTCAATAAATATAATTCATGTAGTCTCTGAGCACCACCAATATTCTTAGTTTTGTGCTCACTACTACTAGAGGTAAAATAAAAGTTATATAACAAGATCCCCAACCTTGACCTGCCTAGAACTTTCTCTATCTTTTCTTTATAAACATATTAAAGGTTCCCTAATTTGAAATCATTACCCTTTTTTAAGAGTTAAGGTGGAGTTTTAAGGCACCTAGCTGTATATGCAATAGACTTTATACACTGAAGGCTTATTAAAGGGTAGTCTGGTCAGAGAAAGCAGAGAAATATTTAGTGTCACATTCTGCAGTTTTATTTTCAGTATCTGGTGGACCTGAGTCCTCAGACAGAATGTCATTTTCATTTAACCCAAGTAGAATTTTTTCATAGCCCTGCACCCATATAACTTCATTTGAGCAAACATTTCCTGCAGCAAATAGAAAATAAAATCATGTTTAAGTTCCCTAAAAGTTGTTGTTTGCAGATTCTATTATTTTAAAAACAGACGCTGTCTCTTCTTTTCTGCACACTTTTATTTTCTCTGCACATTTTTTCTAGTATCCTATAAGTCTTTTGATCTAGGAACACCAATAACTATGTTCTCATTGTATCTGCAGGTAATTAGAGAAGTATACCCTCAAATAGATGGATCTGAAATTGTCTTGCTGACTGATGGGGAGGATAACACTGCAAAGAGCTGTATTGATGAAGTGAAACAAAGTGGAGCTATCATTCATTTGATTGCTTTGGGACCATCTGCTGATCAAGCCGTCATAGAGATGAGTGCTTTAACAGGTGAAATATGACCTATACATAAAAGTCCTTTGATAGCAATGTGTAAGTCAAAGGCTCACAACAATTTCTCTCAAGCTCTTGCCCTGCTGGTCCTCTGCCAGGATCTTGGAACCAGGGTCAAACCAGACCTGATCTCTGTTCTCAAGGTGCTCACCATCCATCGGGCTAGAGAGACAAATAAAACTACTAATCAAATAGCATAATCAGATAACATCCCTTCATGACAGGATAAAGATAAAGAAAGAAAGCACTATGAGAGCAGAGGAACCATTAATTCTCCCGGGATTGTATAGAGTCAGAAAAAGAAGGAATAGGAGATGAGGTGACTTCTGAGCTAGGCCTTGAACAAGGTGTTTACTTTTTCTGGAAAGAGGAGAGGTGAGAGAAGATGATCAGGTCATGAGCAAAAATATCATGTTGGGTGACAGTGGAGAGCTAGTGGGAAATCCATGAAACCAGAGCATAGGCTTTGGGGCTGGGAGCTGCGGCCAGATGGGATTAAGAGAGGCTCGGGCTGAATAAATCTAAATAACAACAAAATTTCTAGATGAACTCAAGGGTAGATGCTGTCTTGGGTACAGAGACAAAATGAAAATGGACCACATGTTTTCAGTGTCTTCTTAAACACAGAATAAACAAAATTTATAACATTATGAATATTAATTATTATATCGGGTTGACTTCTAATGCTACCAAATATGTACTTGTTTTTTAATGCTTAGTTGCACAAATTCCTATTATTTCAAAGTACTTTCATGGATGCTGTAAAATTTATTTCCGTCCCAAGTGTCCATCTCAATTTGTCTCTATCACTGACTGCTTTTCTATGTCCCCATTGGCAGTTATTGTCAGGATATCTCAATATGACAGCTCTTTAACCTTTTTGAACTGATTCTGACCCATTTTGGCTGAAAAATCCAAAGGCCAGAATTATCATAATTATATCTTAAAAGTGAATATTTACCCTCAAGGGCTACGCATTCTGTGAACTCTAATACATGGAATTGTAACATCTTCTTTCATACTCTGTGATTACTTCATACATTTCAGCCAGGAATATTTCTATAAGTGGGATATAAAGACCACTTACATTTCCAAGTCATGACAGTTTTAAATTAACATTTCATTGTTAATATTTACACATACTTGACTTTGTTCTATATTAACAATATATACTGAAACTATGATTGCTTACCCTGTTACCTTATCAATCACTAAAATGTGATAAGTATGTATTTTCTAGAAAGCAATCTACTTAATGTATTTACATTTTAGGAGGAAACCATTTTTATGCTTCTGATGAAGCCCAGAACAATGGCCTCATTGATGCTTTCGGTGCCCTTGCATCAGGAAACACTGATCCTTCCCAACAGTCTATTCAGGTCAGAGTTACCACTCCTCAGGTCTTTGTGTTTATATTTAGCTATAACCAAAAAAATAATTCCTTTGTTATAAGTTTTGAGTCCTATATTTTTCTCAAAGTAAATTTTTAATTAAAATTAAAATTTCACTATGAAGTAGTAATTATTCTTTAGATGTGATTAAAATAAGTAGTTAAATAGATATTTTTATTTTATTTTCCCACAGAGTTTGGTTAAGGGGTAACATCAAAACTCAATAATGTTAAATTTCTGCCAAAAATAGACTTTGTCTAATGATATAGCTTTCATTTTTCTATGAATGCATAAAAATATCTCACGCTTCCAAGATCTCCCCCACCCTTCAATGCTGTGAAATAGATTTAAACTAGATGAATGTACTCAAGAACCCAGTTTGGAAATAGAATCAATGTATCTTGGAAATAATTTATCAGAAAAAAGACAGTGAATAATCATTGTATATCTACAAGTTTAGGGGTTATCTTACCTCCTCAACCATTTTTTAACTTTTTATTTTATTTATCTCCCTTCTGAACTCTACTTCTTTTCTCATTTGTGTTTCAACAATACCACCATTTTCTATTTAGACTCAAAAATTTTGACAACTTCCTTCTTCATTCTTCATTCACATTCCATGTAAAATGTCAACACAGCCTGTTTCCTTCAAAATATTTTGTACAAAATTGTTTCTATCTATACCCATTCCCACCAAGTGTGTATCATGTCATCTCATCTTCCAGTTCATCAAGTCACTTTCCACATTGCAACTTGCCATGATCACCAAAACCAACCTATTTTCTTCTATGCTCCAACAATGTAGAGCAAGAAGATATAAGAGTCAGAATTAAGACAGTATGTGCAGATTGGTTTGGAAGTTGGGTTTGCAGCTTCACCCTGAAAACAGTTTAAAAATTGATCTGAGATCTAGCTTGTCAGTGTATGGAGAATAAACTGAAAGAGAATAAAGTTCATTTCCAAAGGTTTCAATCTGGATGACTGAGAAAATGATGACAAAATTAACATGTAAACACGGACAAGTGATTTTTGAGGATATTATTTTCTACTCTATTTTATTCTTGGGTTTTGAGTGGATGGTGGGACATTAAAATGGAATATTCCAAAGGAGTTTCAAAAGTAAGAGCAGAAACTGATAAAAAAAAAAAGTAGGGCAGAATGTGGGAAATCATCCAGAAAGGAGACACATGCATGCAGGATATAGTCAAAATTTCAGGAATGGCTTTCTAAATGATGTGGAAAGGGCAGAAAGTTCTGTTTCCCTCACCTGAAATGCCTATAGGTTCTTAAGTAGAAAAATAACAAAAATAAACAAATTTTTTAAAGGTTAACCTGGATTTATGTACATGATGTATAGGTCTTGGGAGAGAATAGTGAGAATAGTTAGAGGTAGGTTGCAATAATCTGAGTAGATGGGAACCTGAATTTGGATGGTGGCAGCTAGAATACAGAGAAAAAGCTGCATCTTACTCTACTCAGTTATTTTCCCCTAGTACTACTATGTAGCCAAAGCCTTCCAACTTTCTTAGACTTTCCTGATGGGGTACCTGAAAAGGTTACTCACATTCAGATTTAACTTGATAATAGTTGGTCCACTCAAAGACATGATCACTTAACACAGGACTGAGATTTTTGTCATTACAATGATGTCTCAGTGGTAGAATTCACCCTCTGCTATCAGCACTGGTGTGAAAGCATTTTTGGTTTACAACTGGTTTAGAATAGAAATGAGATTTCCCATTATTCCTGAAATGACACATTTATAAAAAGCACTTCCTTGGTCAGTGGATAAGCTTGGCTTTCCTTGACTAAGAGCCACGCACAAAGACTTGAAAAACTTTCTCTGAAGCTCCTCTCAGAGAACATCCTATCTTTCACATCTCTTTTCAGGATTCTAATCCTCACAACAGTTTGTCCCCTTTCCATTCTTGTTGGACGTATTTACTGTCTGGTGCTACTCACTCCATTCATGTGTGAAAATTACTTCAAGATTTCACATCAGGAAAAAAATCCATGTTTGCTTATCTCATCATTTGCTAGTCCTGATTTTCTCTCTTCAGGCCCCGTTTTACTGTGTCCCTACTCAAATACTCTAGCCACCACCAATAAGAATTTTTTTTTTAGTTCACCATTTAGATGGATAAAACTGAGGGTAACACACACACACACACACACACCCCCTACAGCTAATTCTTCTCTGAGGCTGTAGCACTCTTCACTGCTAAAGACTTGCTGGGTGTTTGCCAAGACAATGGAAAAAAAGTAATAGGGTTATACCTCCAACTATAAAACCCATTCTCCTGCTTTAAAGCTTTTATTATACCCTATCCTTTCCTGAGACTCTGTATTTCCACACCATCTTACTGTCACATACCAATCAGCTTTTAGAGAGATCACAAGCCTATGGTAGGATGCCCTATATAAGCTTGTTCTCGGGCCAGAAGTTAAAAACTGTCTGAAAAATGAAAATAATAAAATTGCTTTCTTTTCTAGTCATTAATTTTTAAAATATATTTAAACAGCTTGAAAGTAAGGGACTAACACTCAACAATAATCCTTGGATGAACGGCACTGTAATAATTGATAGCACTGTGGGAAAGGACACATTCTTTCTCGTCACATGGACCAGACAGGCTCCTGTTATTTCTCTCTGGGATCCCAATGGAACACCAATGAGAAATTTCACAGTGGACACAGTTTCCAAAATGGCCTATATCAATATTCCAGGAACTGCAAAGGTAAGCAGTAGGCCTTTAGACTTCCTCCCACATTTGTTTTATAGCCGAAAATACATTATTTACTATCACAACTCTAAGTGTCAATATTTGTATCATCTTCAAAATTATAATAAAACAGAATGTAATTTCAATGCCTGTGTGGTCTCCAAAATTATGGTGGCAGGAAAAAGGAAGAAAGAATGTATACATTAGGAAAGAAGGAAAATAAATTAGGTAGGCTAAGAATAACTTTAAAGTTATTTAGGTAGGTAGCCTATTACGTAGCCTATTTAGGTAGGCTAAGAATAACTTTAAAGAGGCAATGAAGGGAGAATCTGTGCAAGTTGGTGTTTAGATAGCATAAATTCATTCCTTATTAGCACTGTCAGATCATGGGATCTGTGGACTCTGAGGTCAAAGAATAAAGCCAAGACCAAGGCAAACTTTCCCAAATTTATTTTTCCCAGCTGATATTTCCCAACGTTTGGACATCATGCATGACAATAGCCAGGATGCCCTGTCTAAACTGCCTCAGTTCTCCTCCTTTTACCCTCAAAACTCTCAAAACCCTGTGTATTCTGTAACAAACTTATAAAATATTTTTAGAGTTGGATAGTGAAAACACAGAAAAACTTGATTTGGATACTTACTATATTTTCCACTGAATTTTTAGGTGGGTGTTTGGACTTACACTCTTCAAGCCAAAGCATACCCAGAAACACTAACTATCACCGTAAACTCTCAGGCAGCCAATTCTTCTGTGCCTCCAATCACAGTGAATGCTAAAATGAATAAAGACACAAACAGTTTTCCCAGCCCAATGATTGTCTATGCAGAAGTTCTACAAGGGAATGTACCAATTCTTGGAGCGAATGTGACTGCTTACATTGAATCAAATAATGGAAAAACAGAAGTTTTGGAACTTTTGGATAATGGTGCAGGTAATTCACAGTTTTTTTATGAATAAACCTATAATTCCATAACTCAGGATATGTTATGGGTCCCTGCAGCAGTGTGGGGCAGTAGGACAGACACCAGAAGAACTGATGTAAATTATGGATGAACAGCAGGACCAGCAGGAAATTCTGCCCACATAAAACCCATGAAGTACATAGCAAGTGTCCTGCATATAGTAAGCACTCAATAAATGCTATTTACTGTCATTATTATTTTGTCATCTGGATGACCAATGTCTGTTATCAGTCAGGAAGGTCTCATTCAGGAAGTTGAGAACAGCATTAAGAATCCTGAACAATTGGGACACCTGGGTGGCTCAGTGGGTTTAAAGCCTCTGCCTTTAGCTCAGGTCATGATCTCAGGGTCCTGGGATCGAGCCCCACATCGGGCTCTCTGTTCAGCAAGGAGCCTGCTTCCCCCTCTCTCTCTGCTTGCCTCTCTGCCTACTTGTGATCTCTTTTTGTCAAATAAATAAATAAAATCTTAAAAAAAAAAAAAAATCCCGAACAAGTGTTTCTTACGAACAAATCATTAAGAAAGTCTAGGTGGAGTGAGTGAAACACAAGCAAGCAGATGGGGTTAAGTGATAGAACTTGAGCCCCTAGCAGAGAAGAGGAGAACAGGTAAGAGTAATTCCCAACAGCTGGAAAAAAGTACAACATATAGTCTTGGGAACTGAGGCCCAAAGGCAGGTAGAACTGCCAAAACAGATGGAAACATCACTAGAGCATCAGATAGCAGGTCTGAATGGCAGAAAAAAAGACACAGAGTTGGCCATGGTCTGTCTCCCTGGTCTGTATGGGGGATGAATAGTACCTTTTTCCCAGACTCTGGATTGTTCTGGGAACTGATCCTTCTTTTGAGAGGGCAGTGATCAAGGAAATTACCATACTGATAACCTTCTGAGTTGTCAGAATTTTCTATCAGTATCTTTTGCAGTGTAATTAATTCAGTTAATTTACAATCCTATCATCAGCTAGAGGATGCCCTGTGAAAAATTTAAAAGGTAAAATTGTTCTTTGGTGCATATCAGTGCCATCGTCTGGTATAATATTTTCCTCGACTATTTCCTGGGTTTTCCCCTTTTCCCAACCCCTGCCATGCTACCTTAAAACTTAACCTGCATCTTGTTTCATTTCTCAAGGTTTTACCAGATGGTTACTGGTATGTCTTTACCTAAGGAAGTGTTGGTGATAAACAATGACTTGAAGTAGGGGTTCTCAAAGTTTAGCATGCAAAGGAATCACCTGAAGGGCTTGTTATAACACAGAATGCTATGCCCTTTCCTCAAAGATCTAAGTAATTTGCATTCCTAATATGATCAAGAGGCATGCAGGTGGTGCTTGTCCAAGGATCTCATTTCAAGAACCGCTTAGAGTGTTGAACCCCCTGAGAAATGTGTTTGCAATTTAATGAATAACTCTAGCACTGGTGATATCAAGAAATACACTTATGATACAATATTCCTTAGCTCCCTTAAATGTTTATTCTAATATTAAATGAGGGTTTTCCACCAACAGACCAGGGAGTTAACGGATCACAGGGCAAGAGGTGAGGACATAAAAACAAAACAAAACAGAGTAGTTGAAGAGAAGTCAAAGAAAGTCATTTTTAAGTGACTATGATATGAATGAAATCCTATGCAGATACTTTTTCTTTATTGGGGATCCTTTTGATTTGAACAGGAGAGGAGATAATTACGTGTTTAGATAAAGTAAGAGCTGCAAGAAAACCATTTGGCTAAAATATGGTAAGAACACTATAATAATCTGCATAGAAGCTGATAAAGTGAAGGTATTTACTACACATATATAAGCATATGATTTATATATATATGAATATATATAATAACACAAAGGTATATCAATTCAACAAGATACTGGTTGGTAGAGAATAATGGAAATATTCCCATGGGTCAACCATAAAATAGCCTGATTGAGGGGATGTGCTTATAAAGTCCATATGCTTGGCTTAGAAAATGCATAAATTTTTCTCTTTCTTATAATAATACTTTATTCCTTCATTCCTATAACAAGGTGCTGATTCTTTCAAGAATGATGGGGTGTACTCCAGATATTTTATAGCTTATTCAGAAAATGGCAGATATAGCTTAAAAGTACGGGCTCACAGAGGGGCAAACGTGACTGCACAATACTTAAGGCATCCACTGAATAGAGCCGCACATATACCCGGATGGGTGGTGGATGGTGAGTAATGATATCTGATATCTAGCTTAAATAATTGTGAGTTAACATGATTAAAGCTTCAAACATTCTACAACTCAAAGTATAGCTTTTCTCATTTCTGAAATGACGTTCTCAGTCATACTGTGTTTGCCTCCAAAATAACCTAAGCTTTGGTATAGTGTCTGGCATCTAGTAAGCACTCAATCAATGTCAGCCATTATTCTATTAGTTTAGAACACCAAACCAAAATCAACAACAATATTTCAAATTTCTAACTCAAGATAAAGAAAATAGGTTAATGTGTTAAATGTACCTAAGTACAAGCTTGTGGCAGAATTTATTTCTCAGGTTACATAGATACCTGATTCAGTTTATAAAGATACTAAATGAGTAAATATTTACTTTGAATGTTTTAATTAAGTCAAAAGCAAAAATGTGTAGAGTAAGACGATGATTAGGATTAAGAATGCATCCTTTGTTATCTTCCCTTCAGCTTGTTCCTTACACCTTGTGACTTTTAGCAGTTCTCTGTTGGCAATTGCAATATAACTTGAAGTATTAATCCTTAGACTTGTAGCAGGGAGGAAGGGAGAAGCCTGCTACAAATGGTTTAAAGGGAAACAGTAAACATTTTCCCAGGTTTATTCCTAGCTTGGAGACAATTTGAGAAATAGAGCAATTGTTTTTTAAAGGACATATATTGAATTATATAACATTATTCCCGTTTGGTGCAGCCTTAATTCCAAAGCAATTTGTTATCTGATTCTATCCCGCAATATCCTGGTCAGGATGCTAAAGAAAAAAATTCTGCCACAGATTGGATGTTTATGACTTTGTCACCAAACTTAGTAAAATGTGATTGTGAATATTTAATATTTCACTACATATGAAAAAAGGGGAGGAGCAGGGAAATATAGAATGAGGAATTCAATTCATTGAGTTCTAAAAATACTAGTATAGACTTGCTCATTAAATACTGCAAATTTTTAATACAGGAAAAATTGAAGGGAATCCACCAAGAGTCGAAATTGATGAGGATACTCAAACAACCTTGGAGAGTTTCACCAGAACAGCAGCTGGAGGTGCATTTGTGATTGCAAATGTCTCAAAACTTCCCTTGCCTGACCTGTACCCACCAAGTCAAATCACGGACCTTGAGGCCACCCCTGAGGGGGATGAGATCAGTCTAACATGGACAGCACCAGGAGATAACTTTGATGTTGGAAAAGGTAAGGATGAAGTGACATGTAGTGTTGATTAATTGAACGGTGCTCATGGCAAAAGTAAGTGTATTAGGGTAGATGGGAGGAGAATAATTTTTAACTAACTGCTCAGTGAAGTATTAATTTTATAATCTGATATTTTCAAATCAATCATGACACATTATAAAGTGGTTCTACTTTTCAAAGAAGATAGCATTTAGCAGTTTGAAAATTAAAATTAAGCTTTCATTGAAAAATCTGTAAGACTTTGGCTATAAATATAAGCTTTGCATAACTAAACATTTTTGAGGAGAATGGATAAAAAGGAATTTAACGTGATATTCTCCAGTTTCTAAGCTATATGTAATCTTTTTTTTTTCTTAGCTGAACGGTATATCATAAGAATAAGTGGAAGTATCCTGGACCTAAGAGACAATTTTGATAATGCTCTCCAAGTAAACACTACTGATCTGTTACCAAGCGAGGCCAACTCCAAAGAAACCTTTGCATTTAAACCAGGAAATATCTCAGAAGAAAATACAACTCACATATTTATTGCCATCCAAAGTGTGGATAAAAGCAATTTGCGATCAAAATTATCCAACATTGCACAAGTAGCTTTGTTTATTCCTCAAGCAGAACCTGATCCTGATGAAGGTCGTCCTAATTCTGGAATTAGCATTTCTTCTTTGGTGTTGTTAGTGGTTGGATCTGTGGCAATTGTTAGCATTATTGTAAGTGCCACCATTTGTATCTTACACAAGAAAAAAAATTCAAGAAGACCTAGAACAGGATTTTAAAAAACATCAACAACAAACTGAATTTTAAGTTCATTCTGTGTGACCATGAATTCATAAAAATAATTTTAAGAGTTCTAGAAGGGATACTTTGATTAAATATAAATATCCAGGGATACTTGGAAAATTGATAAATTAATATTAAAGTTCAAACTTTTTATTTATTTGTTATTTGTCATAAAGAATGATGAATAAAGATTTTTTATATTGAAACCTGATATTCATGTTGATTATCTGATACAAAAGTTTTCTAGAATGATAATTCAAATTCCATCAAGAAGTTAAAATTATCTATTTCAGTAGTCAAAATACAAGTGTAAGAGAGCAAATAAATAATATGTGAGAAAAATGAATTTGGTCTTGGTACTTTTAAGTATAAATTGATAATATTGCTTTCACCTAAAATCTCCACTTATATATTAATATATACAACATGAATAAGTTCATGTTTGCTATAATTCATTGACATGGAAGATACTAGCAAAAAAAATCAATAATCATCTGTCAAATCACAGTTTTTCCTTATTTCAGCTCAATATAATCATATATATATACACACATATATATATGTATCCTTTTTCACTTAAGAAGCCATTCCTCCCTGTGTACTTTTGCTTTTCTTATAGGAAAAATTTACTGAAGCTACTATTTATTGCCCTTGCTTTCAGATAAAGAAAGAACACTAAAAAATTTAAAATATCATATTTTAGTTATTACTCAAAATTATAGCCTAAAAGTCACACCAAAGTAATAAATGAGATTAATTAAATTAAATCAATTAAAGAGAGAATGTAGATTGGGAAGAGCAGGTTCACATTATAGTTCATGGCCAGATCTGCAAAAGACCATAATGATACAAACAAAATAGGACATAAAGCACCTACTCTCTTGCATAGGAATTCTTTCAGCAGAGTGGAAAGCCATAGTTACATGCTTTATGGAGAAAATGTAGGAAAGTGATAAGTATAAGACACCTGGCCTTTTGCCGAGCAGGGAATAAAAGCCTAAAATTCTATGTTGGCAAAAGAAATCATATGTGACAACCAGATATTCCCTGTGTCCTCTCTACCCACCCCACTGCTCTAGAAGCAAAGCCCACCAATGAGGTTATTATCCTCCCTGATTCTCCAGTATAAAAGCTATGCTCAGGTAGGTCTCAATAGTGCGCTCTCAGGTCAGACTTTCAGGTCAAATCCTAGTTTAGTTTTATTTTTGGATCTACTCTAGTCACTAATTGTTGAATTAGTAAGGATCAGACAAATAACTGAATGGTTACATTGTTATAGTTAGTACAGCCTATATAATTCAAAGGGCCTAATACAAAAGAGAAAATGAGGGATCCCTGTTCAAAAATCAAAAAGAATTTCAAGATGACAATGGCAAAGCATTGAACGAGACCTATTCTCTGTGCAAATGCACAGGTTTCATGCCCTTGAAGCCAATCCTGGTTGTAGTGTAGACTAAACTGGTGATAGTATATATAATATGGATCTCTGCATGGGCTTTCTTTAATGGCCCCCTGGCATCATTCATAGTCTAACAGTTGATCTAGTTAATCACCAAAAAAAGTACCAGGTTTGGAAAAGGAACCTCAGGGCCATCCTCTCTCACAGGGAATGGAACTACAGAAAATAAATCTAAATTGTCCTGGTAAAGGAAAAGAGACAGCCCTACGTGGAGGAGGAAACCCCCAGTACGAACCTTAAAAAAATCGAATAACTGCAGGATTTCTGAATGAAAAAATAGGCTCATACCAACAGCCACCCAACTGACTGCTGCCCCTAGAGGCAGGCAGTGGGCAGTGTCACAAGCTAAATATTGAGGGGTGGTATACATTCACAATCATAGCTGCTCAACCAGGACTGAGGGAAATACCTTCTGATGCACTTATTCATGCTACTTGTGACAGTTGGTGTTTCAGGCCAGAATGATTAATAAAGCATGTATAAATGGTGGGACCCGAACATAGTACCTGATGAACATGTGCTGTGACACCAGCATAAAATGGGTCTAGGAAGAGCAAAGCTCAAAGTAACAGTGAAGCAAACCAGGCCTACTGTAGGCCAAACAGAAAAGTTTGTACCTAGTCATCAAAATGATTTCTAAAGACCACAACTCCTATTATCATTATTATTATTATCTCTTATTCTTATTCTTACTCTTATTCTTATTCTTATCATATCACAACATGGGCTTGGGTAGTTACCTCCTACACTGAATCTTGGTTGTCCCTGTGACTTGCTTTAATAGCAGAAATGATAAAAGTTTCCACTTGTGAGTTCCTGGGAATGCTGAGCTTCCATATACAAACTTCAGCTATCGTGATGAAGAGACCACTGAAGAGGTTCTGAGACTATATGGAGAAAGAAAGAGGCCAAAATCCCTACTTTCTAGTCAAGCCTCAAGATGGTTCAATTTGTAATCACCAGACTCGAAGTATGACCAACAAAGGAAACTCCCTTTTAAACCCAGTTAACAAAAAGACATGGAGAAAATAAAATGGTTGTTGTTTTAAGCCACTGAGTTTTCAAATGGTTCAGTCCGTAGGACTAGATGAGTCAAACCTTTACATGATTCCATTCATAGTCACCAAACCCCAGGTAAGACCAGCACAAGAGCCACCTAGCTTAGTCCAGCCAACCCAGAGAATCATGAAAGTAGTAAAATTGTTGTTTTGTTTTGTTTTGTTTTGTTAAGATTTTATTTCTTTATTTGACAGACAGGAGAGAAATCACAAGTAGGCAGAGAGGCCGGCAGAGAGAGAGGGGGAAGCAGGCTTCCCGCTGAGCAGAGAGCCCGATGTGGGGCTTAATCCCAGGACCCTGGGATCATGACCTGAGCAGAAGGCAGAGGCTTTAACCCACTGAGCCACCCAGGCGCCCCGGTTGTTTTATTTTTTTTTTAAGATTTTTTATTTATTTATTTGACAGAGAGAGAGATCACAAATAGGCAGAAAGGCAGGCAGAGAGAGAGGGGGAAGCAGGTTCCCCACTGAGCAGAGAGCCCCATGTGGGGGTCGATCCCAGAACCCTGAGATCATGATCTGAGTCAAAAGCAGAGGCTTTAATCCACTGAGCCACCCAGGTGCCCGTAAAATGGTTGTTTTAAGCCACTAAGCTTTGGGATAGTTTGGTCTACAGTAATAGATAACTGAAACAATAATGGTATTAGATTTCTATCAGGGAAACAGAACCACTATGAATATTACAAAGTAGGGAATTTATTAAAGGAGTTAAGCTGAGGAAGTAAAGAACTGAAGAAAGAAGTTGGAAGATCCAGGAAAAAAAGTTACTGCTAAGGTTCCCTGAAGCACTGGAGTTAGTGTTTGGTGTTAGAAGCTGGGAGCTCAAAAAAAAAAAAAAAAAGAAGCTGGGAGCTCAGCAAAACCAAGAACTGGAGTAGGACTGTGAATAAGGCTCAAAGAAGAAAACTGTTGCCTCTGCATAGCTACCACCTCTGTGGGTTTGCTGCTGAGCATCTTGTGGTGGCATCATTACGGTCAGCAAGGCCAGCGTTCAGGAAAAACAGTTGGAGGATGCCAGTCCATCTCTTTCTTACTGCCTCACCTTCAGACAAGTATGGCTGCTGCTTCACTTCTGCCTTCCAAATTTCAGGTGAATGTCTCTTTTGACCAACTCTCACCCAAAATCATGCAGTTACTGGGAAATATAGTGTAGTTTCTTCAAATTGAGAAAAATTCTCACTGTAGTGAGAATTCTCCAAATTCTCAGAAAGGCCACATCAAATATGGAAGAATGCAACAGTGACAATTGAGGAACAGCAAGGAATTTCCTTATATGGAGGTGTGTGGAACCTTCCCCAGACTAATAATAAATAAATTATTCACAAATAATAAATATATTCATAACTACAAAATAATTATAATTATCTGGCTAAATTAAATGAATTAAATCTTAAAATAAATAATTTTAAAAGACAGCAAGCAGGAGGCCAAGAGCTCCTGTGACCTGGTTAATTACTCACTCCACATCGGTGGCATTGAACACAGAATCTCAGAGGTAGTCATTAAGCATAACAACACAGAGTTACAAATGACCTACAAATAAAGGCAATTGTGGTAAAGAAAGAATGAATTGTAAGTAAACAAAAAAGTATGTATACATAATCCTTTCAAGAATCTTGACTGTGAAATAGAGCCTAGAGAAGGAGTAGAAATTGAAAGAGGCAATGTGTGGTTAAGAGAGGTTTGATTTGTGGAACAAGGAACTGCTATATGTTATTATAAGTACTATAGAAATATTTGGTATTTTAAGATTCATATATGTAAACTGATAGAAAAAAATTTAAGTGTTTGGAGACAGACTGGTATAGAATTGAACTATGGTTAAGCCTTAGTTTTCTCTTTTATAAAAATCAGATATTATTACCCACCTCCAAGTGCTGTGTGAATCCTGTTAGAAAATGGGAGGTGATTGGCCCCATTCCTGCACATAGTTAGTGTCCAATTTATGGCATCTTTATGTTAAGAAGGTTTGTATTGCTGTATCCCAAATTCAGGGATCCTCATACTGAGAGCCATATATCCAACAGTTAATTGGGCTCCTACTATCTGCCATCATTCGGCTCAGTCCTCATGGAGGTTACAGCCTAGTCTAAAAGCCCAGTATTAGGCAAATCATAAGATACAAATAATAACATGTTTTCAAAGTGTTCGAAAGCATCATTAAGATACTAAATGAGATTCATCAAGTCCATCACAAATAAAATCCTCACCCATTCACTCATCTGATCCTCCATTCATATTCAGAATTCCTAGGAGCACTCTTGTTTCTGCCCCAGTATGGGACCTTTGCTATTAAAACACGATAAAATTTAGTACTCACCCTGATTCCATTTTCCTGAAATCAATTATGAAGCCCCAAATCTGAGAACAAAAAGTGTCCCCAGAATCTAAGAATGAAGTAATCTATGTATCACAGATTTCGAACATATCCTTACAGTAAGGGAGAGATACTAGGTCATCCAAGTTATGCTATCACCACTCACCAATCCCACTACCCTAACCATTCTCTAGTATAAGAAGAGAACTAGGAGAGGGAAAAGGGGGTTGAGTTGGTCTGTTAGTGGTAAATCTCGGGAAGCCACATAAATTAAGAGATGGTAATTCTCTCACACCAATATTGCTGAACTACTAGATGAGCAGAGTTCTAGATGTTGCTAAGACTAAAGAAATGGGCAAGAAATAGAAGGTAGAAAAGAGAGGTCTTCCAAAGGAATTATCTTCCTGCACTAAGGATTTCACGCATGTTTGGTACATTAAAGAATGTAGTTTCCCACTGACTGAGGGGAATTGTAGATGGCTAGGTTTAATTTACTTGGGATCTCCCATGCCAAGAAATTGTGTACCGAGAAGAGCCTTACACGACCCACCTAAGAACCTGCTAGAGACCAGCTTTTGAGCACCCACCATGCTGAGTGACACCTGAAACCACACAGCAGCAGGACAGGCTCAAGACACTGGCCTCTCCTATTCCTTCTCCCCAAGACTCAAGTGGAATGTACCTACGAAAAGGGAGAAGCAGCTAATTGAGACTGAGGCCATATACCCCCTTCTCCCACTTTTTCAAGTCACTAAAGACAAGTCTGAGTTAGATGAAGAGAAAGAAAAGAGCTTCAGCTCAAATAAAAGTTACAAGTTTTAATATCAACAGGATTTGGGTCTTAACCATAAAACTAGAACTGTTTGAATAACCAAAATTGACAATACTAATAGAATTGGGTTATGATGTCAGTAAGAGAATTTGCTACCCAGAGAGAGGGGACCTCAATAGAGCACAGCTCGTTATAGCTACTGGAAAACATCATTTTTCTCATGTTTATTTCCCAATAAGTTAATACTGCTCAATAAATGTATTTTACAGTAATTGATCACATTCAACAATATCGCTAAACAAATTTATGGTGACAAACTGATATATAGACCAATTCCCTAGACACTAAACTCCTACTATCTTTCCACTTTTTTACCTCTTATAAAAAAACACTTGTGTTTGCCTCCCCATCCACTCTTCCTTCTGCAAGTAAAGGTCCAGTCATTTTCCATGCGGGACTTCTTGGCAAGTCTTTGTCTTCATCTCTAGTCAGCCCTTTACTTCTGGTGCCTAGCATGGGTGCTTCTTTTGGATTGGTCCCATCTCCCTCAGTTTCTGTCTTCCGTTTCCATAGAATCCTAAGCCTTATCCAGGACCATGACATACACAACTCTAAAGGGATCCATTCAAATCATATCTTACATGAATGGTACTCTTGGAGCTTCTCAAAGCACAGTCTCTATATCCTCATCTGGGAGTCCTACCTTTAAAGCTGTCATGTGAAAAAATAAGTATTCTTTGTAAATAACTTGATATTGTCCCAGGAAGTTGTCTTAAAGCCTTAGCATTTATAATAACATTTTAATAAACTACCTGTTCAAATAATAACATATTATTATTGTTATATACAATAATAAATTAACTATTTGACTTATGATCCCAGGACACTGCTTTCTTTGATAATTTATGTGATGATCAGCACACTAGTTCCTAATGGCTTTGACCCCATGAGGAATGTAAGCAAAGTACCTCACATTGTGTGTCCTGCTATTTATTGTCACATGGTTGTCAAGAAATAAAGGAATGTCTTTTACATAAAATTGTTTTAGAGGTATGTGAGAAACTGAAAAGTAGGAGTTTAATGACATAAACTTAGAGCCATCACTTATTTCATAATTTGAAACTTTGGCTAAGCTTGAAACTAACAACTATGAAAAGCTTTTGCTTTTCTCTAAATAAGTACGCTGTCTCAGATGGATTAAGAAACTTAATCAGTCAGCTTCCTTCACAGAGGAAATCATTGCTTTCCAAATTCCAGGGAGCCTAATGTCAGGGAAGAGTACTATTGAAAAAAGCCCTTTGAGTTTCCTGTTCTACCTCCACTGTCTGTACCATCACCATGAACATCACAAACAAACATGCATACAAACACACACATACACAAGTTTGAGCCAACCTGAAGAATGTGGGTAGTTTAGAGAATTATTTGGATATAAATTGATCACTTTTGGTCAGGAAACAAAATAATTCTACAAAACGGAGTTTATCTTCTTCATGCACACCTTCTTCTAAATTTCTTGTCTCAATGAGAGAAAAATATCTTACTGCCCAGTCATTCAAATCAGAGACCAGGAGACCATCCCCTGATCCTCCAATTTCCTCACACTTTATATCCAATTAGTCAACGAGTCTTATCAGTCACATCTCCTTAACTTTAATCTCTTCCTGCATCACCTTCAATGAGGTGGCCTCAGTTCAGCACCCATCATCACCTCCTAGATAAGGATGGTCCCTACCTGATCTGTCTTTAGTCTACCTACCAATACATCTACCACACTGCCCCCAAAGTATCAGAGAAAGACTATACTAGCTCCTGAACTGCTTTCACAATAAAGTCTAAATACCATGAAGGGAGAGACTATGCCTGTTTATAATCACTTTACCAAGCACCTAGCACAAAGGCACCACAATATTTGTCAAGTGAATAGGCCCCAATCATTTGGCCGGTGCTCTACTTCACTATCTCTTATTGTACCATACCCACTGGTCTCACAGCTTGAGTCAGGTGAAGACTTCCAGTTTTCTCCAAAGTCCACAGTTTTATATCTCTGGGTCTTTATCAAGGCCACCACGGTCCCCTTATCCTTCTCCACTTTTAACCCCACCATCTTCAGTCTCCCTTGTGTATCTTCTGGCCACATGCTCCTTTTTTTTTTTTAATCTTTAAAGATTTTATTTATTTGACAGAAAGAGGGAACAAGCAATGGGAGCGGCAGGCAGAGGGAGAAGAGAAGCAGGCTCCCCACTGAGCAGGGAGCTGGACATAGGGCTTGATCACAGGACCCTGGGATATGACCTGAGCCGAAGGCAGGTATTTAACTGACTGAGCCACTCAGGCTCTCCCACATGCTCCTCTTTTAAAATTCCAGTTCTACTGCCTCTCCTGGCTGCCTTCCCAACTCTCAAGGAGAATGGACCACTCCTTTTGTGTCCTACTCTCCACTCTTCATAGAGTATTTTAACTCCCAAATATATTTACTTGGCTATTTATCTGACAGAAGCACTCCTTTAGCCCCCTCAACTGTATTGTGAGCTCTCTGGAGAACAGAACTATGTCTTTGGTAGAAGGAATAAAAGAAGAGAGAGGGAAGGGTAAAGTGCTGAATATGCAAATACACGTACAAATACAGAAACTTTCCCATTCCCTTTTCTTACACTTCATATCCAATCTGTCACCAATTTCTGTCAATTCTGAATCTCTCAAAAAGCTGTCCACCTGGCTCTATCCCTTAGTTCATTCCCCCAACAACTATCACCTAGATTCCTATATAACTCTTTTCCGTTTTATCCTGCCCAAAAGCATCGAGTCATGTTGGTAGTAAGGAAAACAAGGACAAAATGCAGTCCAAACTCAGCTCCCAAGATCAAGGTTGAGGGAACACTATTTGATCATTTGTCTGCCGAGAGAGCACATTTTTATAATTCATGCAAGTCGTTTTCTAATTCACACAAGACATATATGCTAGCAATGTGGACATTTCCAACCATTCTTCACCCTACTATCAGAGTCTTTCTAAAGTACAAATACAATCCTGTCACTCTCCTTTGCTCTTGGTGTGAAGTTCAAACCCCATGATATGACTGAATGCCTTCCGTGTTCCACCTTCAGCTTACCACTCCCATCTCAGGTCTCATGCCTTCTCACATTGTATATACTGGGCTCCATCCCCTTTTCTCTATACATTGCAGGATCTATCAACCCCAGGCTGTAAAGTATTTTTCATTCTCCTGGAAAGTCCCCTCTCCACCACCTCTCCACTTCCACATCCTGCAGTCACAAGGATAACTCATGCCCATATGTCAGATCTTAGGCTTGGTGTCACTCCGCTAGAAACAGTCCCTAACTTCTCCAATCCCCCTTCTGATTGGGTTCAGTTCCCTCTCATCACCTTATCCTCACTCTTAGCATAACATTTAACCCTGTGTGTTAATTGACAATTTACTTGTCAATTAACAAAGGGAAATAAGGATTTCCCTCCAGAAGGTGAGCTTCTTGAGGGCAAGAGACAATCTCTTAATCACCGTTATGTCCCCAATGACTACCACCACACTCAATAAATAAAAGCACAAGGGTGACTAGGCAGCCTAGTTGGTTAAGCATTGAACTCTTTATATCAGCTCAGGTCATGATCTCAGGGTCCTGAGAATTAGTCCTCATCGGGTTCCGTGCTGAGCATGTAGCCTACTTATGATTCTTACTCTCTCTCCTTTTGCCCCTCCCCATATCCCCCATCCAGCTTGCTCTCTCTTTCTCTCTCTGAAAGAAAGAAAGATAGGAAGAAAGAAAGAAAGAAAGAAAGAAAGAAAGAAAGAAAGAAAGAAAGAATAGAATTTGTCTTCTCTAGACTACCAGTTGTAATAAAACCATCCCAGAGCTAACAAAAATATCACTAAAAGAAACCAGTTGCTACCTTATTGTATGCGCTTAAGCCATAGGAAGAAAACATTATACCCTTAGACAGGAATGTTGAGTCACCCAACTAACGAGGAAAAACTATCTTGAATTATATCCTTATTGTTACTGCAATAACAAATTTTGGTTTAACATTTCCTCTTAAGTAATCTTCCACCTAGCCTTCAGCCTCTTTGTAGGTTGATTCAAATTTTATGTGAATTTACTTCTGCCTAATCCTACAATACTAATCCCTTCTGTAACCATGTTTACACTTGTTCAGGGCTTTACTTTAGTTCTTTAAATCTGTTTTAAAGATATCAAGGTCAGGCTCATTCAAAAGCAACTAAAAACTTACTTCACACCTGAGAAATGCAGTCCCTCCTTACTCTGCTGTCAGTCTGTCACTCTTCCTGTACTTCTACAAAATAGAAACACTGCTCCACCCAGCTGCCTGAATTCAAATCCAGAAGACATTTTCGTTCTTTGAAAATCTTGATTTTTCATTGCTGACTCCTTCTTTTCACATCTCTCTAAATATCTCTATACCTAGGCCTTCTCGGTCAACCTAATCTTAAGCAACGACTTTGTCATCATCATCTTTCATTTTAAATTTCTCTGTATAGCTTTTAACACTAGCTGATATATTTTAATGTTCAGTGGAACTTTAGAAAGCTTATTGTTAATCTTCTCCAATGGAATATAAGTTCCATAAGAACAGGTCCATCATGAACTACAACTGAACCTGGCTCATAATAAATCCTCAGAAATTAACTATTGAATGAGACAAGGGATGAATGAACTGGTTATTTTATGTATCTTTTCTTGTATGAGGACATAAAAGCAGGTCAAGGAGGATTATTTTAAATATTTATGTTATATAATATCCTACCTATATCTTTTCCCATTCCATCCCATTCCCAAGAAGCAAACTTGGGCTTCTGTTATTTGAAGGAGAAAAATAATATGATCATCTCAATAGATACAGAGAAAGTATTTAACAAAATTCAGCATCCATTCATTATAAAAACTCTCGACAAAGTGTGTGTAGAGGAAACATACCTCAACATATCAAAGGCTTCATAAGCAAACCCACAACTAACAACATGCTCAATGGTGAAAAGCCAAAAGATTTTCCTCTAAGATCAGGAACAAAATAAAGACGACCACTATCCAATTTTATTCAACATAATACTGGAAGTCCTACCCATAGCAGGGAAGAAAAAGAGATAAAAGGCATTCAAATTGGCAAGGAAGAAGTAAAACTGTCATTATTTTCAGATAATATGATTTTATATGTAGAAAACCCTAAAGACTCCACCAAAAAAAAAAAAAAAAGACTCCACCAAAAAGTGGTACTATTAGTACTAATAAACAAATTCAGTAAACTTGCAGGATAAAAAATTAATATACAGAAATCTGTTGTGTTTCTAAACATTAATAAACTAGTAGAGGGGTACCTGGATGGCTCAGTTGGTTAAGCATCTACTTTCAGCTCAGGTCATGATCTCAGGGCCCTGGGATGGAGCTCCACATCTGTCTCCCCACTCAGTGGGGAGTCCACCGCTCCTTCTCCCTCTGCCCCTCCCCCTCCTTGTGCGTGCTCTCTCTCTCTCTGTCTCTGTGTCAAATAAATAAAATCCTAAAAAAAAAGTAACAGAAAGCTAAGAAAACAGTTCTATTTACAACTGCATCAAAAAATAAGAATAAATTTAACCAAGAAAGTGAAAGACCTATACTTTGTAAACTATGAGACATTAATAAAAGAAATTGAAGACAACACAAATAAATGAAGAGATATACTCTGTTCATGGATTGGAAGAATCAATAGTGCCAAAATGTCCATAATAACCAAAACAATGTACAGATTCAATGTCATCCCTATTAAAATTCCAACAATATTTTTCACAGAACTAGAACAAATAATTCTAAAATTTGCGTGAAACCACAAAAGACTGATTAGCCAAAGCAATCTTGAGAAAGAAGAATACAGCTGGAGCTATCACAATCCCAGATTTCAAACTAATCTACAAAGTTATAGTAATCAAAATAGTACGGCATAAAAATAGAGACATGGATCAATAAAATGGAATAAAGAACCCAGAAATAAACCCATGTTTATATGGTCAATCAATCTCTGACAAAAGAGGCAAAAATATACAATGGGAAGAAGACAGTCTCTTCAATAATAATGTTGACAACACTGGACAGACAGCTACATGCAAAAGAATAAGACTAAACCACTCTCTTACACCACACATTAAAAATAAACTCAAAATGGATTAAAGACTTAACTGTGAGAGCTGAAGTCATAAAACTTCTGGAAGAACACACAGGCAGTAATTTCTTTGATATTGGCCTTAGCAACACTTTTCTAGCCATGTTTCCTCAGGCAAGGGAATCAAAGGCAAAAATAAACTATTGGGATGACACCAGAATAAAAAGTTTTTTGCACAGCAAGGATATTATCAACAACAGGAAAAGGAAAATGACTGAATGGGACAAGATAAATGCAAATGACATATCCAGTAAGAGGTTCTCATCCAAAATATACAAAAAATATATACAACTCAACACCAAAAAGACAAACAATCTTATTTAAAAAGTGAGTAGAGGACCCAATAGACATTTTTCCAAAGAAAATATACAAATGACCAACAGACACACAAAAATGCTCAACAGCATTAACCATCAGGGAAGTGCAAATTGAAATCACAATGAGATGTGATCTTACACTTGTCAGAATGGCTAGAATCAAAAGACAGGAAGTAAGTGGATAGGGAGGATGTTGAGAATACAGAACTTTAGTGCACTGTTGGTGGGAACGTAAATTAGTGCAATCACTGTGGAAAATTGTATAGAGATTCCTAGAAAAATAAAAATAGAAATACCATATGACCCAGTAGTTTTACTTCTGTATATCTATGTAAAGAAAACAAAAGCTCTAATTTAAAAAGATTTATTCACTCCTACGTTTATTGTAGCATTATTTACAATAGCCAAAATATGGAAGCAACCTAAATGTCCATTGATAGATGAATGGATAAAGAAGATGTGATACACACACACACATATGCACACACATATACACATACATACAATGAAATATTATTCAGTCATTAAAAATAATGAAATTTTGTCATTTGCAACAACATGGGATGGACCTACAAGGTATTATACTAAATGAAATAAGTCAGAATAAAGACAAATACCATATGATTTCAGTAATTGTGGAATCAAAACCAAAACAAATGAAGAAACAAACAAAAACCCAAAAAAGATTCAGAAATACAGGGAACAAACTGGTGGTTCCTAGAGGACAGGTAGAAGAATGAGCAAAATAGGTAAAGGGAACTAAGAAGTATAAACTTTCAGTTATAAAATAAATAATTCACAGAGATGAAAATTACAGCATAGGGAAGATAGTTAATAATATTGTAATAACTTTTTATGGTGATAGTAACTGCATTTATGGTAACTAGTAAGAATTCAATAATGCTTATAATACATATAAATGTTAAATTACTATTTTTTACTCCTGAAACTAATATTGCATGTCAACTATATTTCAAGAAAAACTTTAGTACATACATTTGAAATATATAAATATAAGTACATATGTACATAACTATTGGAATTAGTAGACTAACAGAATATAGATTAAGAATGTTTAAAGTATTTTTTTAAGTTTAAAGAAATAAAAAGGAAACTTAAAATACATGATCAAAAGCAAGCAGATTTTTTTTTCAAAGATTTTATTTATTTATTTGAGAGACACAGAGAGAACACAAGCAGGGGGAGAGGGAGAGAGAGAAGCAGACTCCTCACTAAGCAGGGAGCCCAATGCGGGGTTCAATCCCAGGACCCCAGGATCATGACCTGAGCCAAAGGCAGATGCTTAACTAACTGAGCCATCCAGGTGTCCTGCAAGCAGATTTTTTTTAAGTACCAAAGAGTAAGCCTATAAATATTTATTAATTGTAATAAAATTTTAAGACTTCAATGAACAGATTTAAACAGTTTTAAACAGCCAAAAGTTTTGGCCTAGAAGTTAAATTAGAAGAAAATATCCAGGTGAGCAGCTCAAGAAGACAAAAGAATGGGGATTCTGAGAGGTTAAAAGACATAGAAGATAGAGTGAGAAGTGCCAAAACAAATTTAGGCCCCTCGAGAAGGGGAGTAGAGGGAGATGAAGCAGAAACAAGATGGAAAAAATAATGAATGCTAAATGTATAGAACTGATTAAAGAACCAATCCAAATACTGAAGAGCCCAACTCCAAAAATCCCAGGCAAGATAATAAAAAAAGTCTAATCTTAATCACATCACAGTGAAAGTGGCAGAACACTGAAGAGAGAGATAATAGAATACTCTCAAAAATAACAATTAGATGGACAGCAACAATGGAAGCCAGAAGTAACTTGAACATTTGTTTGTTTTCTTTTTTTTTTTAACATATAATGTATTATTTGCCCCAGAGGCACATGTCTGTGAATCATCAGGCTTATACATTACACAGCACTCACCATAGCACATACCCTCCCCAATGTCCATAACCCAGCCACCCTATCACTACCCCCCTACCTCCCAGCAATCCTCAGTTTGTTTCGTGAGTTTAAGAGTCTCTTCTGGTTTGTCTCCCTCCTGATCCCATCTTGTTTCATTTCCCCCCCACCCCCCACAATCCCCATCCTGCCTCTCAAATTCTTCCATCACGCAGAGAGAATCAAGCTGGAATTCTATACACAGGAAGCATATTTTTAAGAATGAGTAAAAATTAAGGATATTTCAGGGAAATAAGAATTGAGAGAAAGGTCATTACTAAGAATATGTCTTGGGGTAAGGAAATAACCCTAGTTAGAAGATCTGAGAGATAAAAAGGAATGAAGAGCAAAGTTAGCCAAGAATGTGAGTAAATATAAACAAATACTGATTATTTGTAAATAAAAATAAAGTCTTTCATATATCTTTCAAATAAGATATATGAAAATGATAATATAAATTGGGAGTGGGGGTTGAAATTCAAGTTTTCTAAGGTCTTTGTTTAATTGGAACAAAAGATAATTTCATTAACTTTAGAGTTTAAGACAAACACACATGTTAAAATTTCTAGAATAAATAGAAATACAGCATATAACTTCCAAACTATTAAAGGAGAAAAAAATGGCAAGGGAACTGTCGGCTCAGCTGGTTAAGGCCCACCACAAGGAAGACTGCTTCTGCACGATTTATTTGTATACAGAACAATTGACTTTTACAGAGAACATTTTGTTCTATGGCTGGACACTTTGGGCCTTAAAACTCAGGTAAAATATCTGTTAAGCGTGGATAATTAAATTATTGAGTAGATATCAGAAAATAACATGTTCCAGCACAAATGTATCACTACTATGTCAAAAACTACTCAGACCACATGACCTTGCAACAGTGAGGTCTCTTCATTGACCAAGAGCTATCCCTGACTTCTTAGACCTACTGTACGGAATAGACTTGTGGTATTGGGAACCCCACAGAATAGCCTAAAAAATAATATTTCCTATTTGAATTGCATTTTGTATATAGTAATAGTACTTATATGATCTCATTCAATTTCCATAGACACTCTTAGAGGTAGATGTTAATTTGTACTGTAAATGAGGAAATAGAGGCCACACGAGTTTAAACAGTTTGTACAGGGTAAACTAGTAGTATATATAGACTTCAAACACTGGTCTACTGGCTGCCTATAAAACTCTAAAATATTCCCAAGTTGTCACTTGTCTAAATTTCTCCAAAAGGAGAATAATGCTTTACAAAATATTTAATTTTCAAGATGCTTATTTTCCTATGCCATAATTGTCTTCCTAACCCATCATGCCTATAATATTTTACTGTATGTGTTTATATGTGTTTATGTATACAATTCAAACTACCCAAATAAGTTCATTTCAGGGAAGTAGCAAATATCGATTCCTGATAAATGACTATGAAGAAATGATTCAGTAGTTCAATACTGTCTCCTTCCCTTGGTTTTCATCTGCTTTCAAATTTTTTAAACTTTTCCTAATGTCATCCATAAGTATACCGACAAATATAACAACAACAAAAATTTTTCCTGACTTTTAAGGAATGAATGATTAAAATGCAAGCCAAGTGTGGCTTCTTAGAAACTATTTGCTATTTATTAATATTTTTTGAGTATTTTAATGAAAAGATAGCACTAAAACAAAATATTTATTAGCTGGTAATTAAATTTTAAGTGATACTGGTTCTACTGAAATTTGAGGAATAAGTATTTTTAAACATCCACTGATTTAGAAATCATATTACAAAGCAGTAAATTGATTCTCTGCTAAATAAATATCAATTGGTATATCTTATATTTTGAATGGCATTAGCTTTGCATAATTTTTTAGTATCATACATTGGTAATTTGAAAAATATTGGTTCACTGAGATATACAAATCTTCTAAACATTGATATATTTTGTTATACAATATCAAAAACTCACATTAATTAATACCACTAAATTCATCAGATAAGTCCTTAGGTATAGAAAAGTGGTCAAGTTTGCTATAATACAAGTTTTCTAAAATTCTAAATTTTAAAAGCTTAAACTTTATCACTGGCAACAAATACCACGGGTTGGTTATCTTCATCCATGATGACATTTTTGAAAACAAAATCTGCAAAATATCTAAGCCTAAAAAACCATAGTTCATCAGTTTTTTTTTTTTTTAAGTCAAAATGGTTCTTGTGAAAATGACTAATTCAGCATGTACTTTTCATCCAGGTGGTTTTTTTCAAGTACAAATATCATATTTTACTATGCAGCAAAAATGTTATTTCATCACAAAGAATATAAAAAAGATGTGTATTCAAGATTAGAAATTTTAATAAAGTTAATTTTTACTGCTTCATCTTAAATTCTTAAATTTAAGAATACTTACTTAATACTTAAATTCCATTTAAGTAATACAGACATTGTTTTATTTATTTTTATTTTGTGGGGGGAGGGGAAGAGGGAGAGGGAGAGAGAGAATCCCAAGCAGACTTCCCACTGAGCATGGAGCCCATGACCCCAAGATTATGACCCAAACTGAAATCAAGAGTCAGATGTCTAACCGACTGAGCTATCCAGGTCCCCCCAGACATTGTTTTATGCTGCAAGTGCTTGGCAGTGAAGAACTCAAAGGACTATAAGTATAGTTTAACCTCACTGCTTAAATTTGTGCTAAGGTTTCAGCAGTTTTATCCTCTATATGTTTTGCATCACCATTAAATGTGAACACATACTAAAGTAGAGATAACTTCTTACTATCATCATCAAAAGAGTTTGACCATTCAGATCCTCTGAAAGTCTTGGAGACATTTAGGGGTTTGCAAACCACATTTGAGAACCATGGACTTAGAGCACATTAATTTACCCTTGAGCTTGAGATGGGAGTGACCTTTACTTCAGTCACATGAGAGAAGAAGATATCTGAACAAAACTGAAGTTCTATTAGCAAGGAGGAAACGGTAAATGGATACCAAGGCAATTTACAGGGTGTGCTACAGCAATATAGGAGTTGACGAAGTTGATTTATTATAATGTTAAATACAAAGATCACAATAATGAATTGCATAATAATCAGAGTACTCCCTGAATTGCAATAATGTTCAATGTTGTAGGAAGAGCAATGAAAAAATCAATCAAAATAATTACAGTACCCAGAAGCTCCACTAGATCAGCAACATCTTAAAGATAATAGGGATCATAAATCAATCTTATACACCCCTGCCTAGCAGAGTGTCTGACACACAGCAAATGTTGATTGAGTTTGCTGAATAAATGAATGAATGAATAAATGAGTGAACAGATTAATAAACTAAAAGAATGAAGAGAATATTCATAAATGTTGAGCAATAATATCAGTAACAAATAGAATGATGTTCCAAAAGTGACGACATGAAGGAAGAAGCAAAGAAAGAGCTAAAAAAGAAAATTCTGAGGGAGTATCTACATAGAAATTAAGCTGCAAATTGACTGTATTCTTCTATTTCAAATTTGTGTAACTGTTAATTCCAGCATAATCTCTATAGGGATTAACTGTGACATTTAAGAATGACCGTAGTGGAGCATGAGTGGTTATGTGGGCTGGGATAGCTCATAAATCTCCGAATTAGTAACTCTAAGTTTTCATGACAAACAGCCAAAAGAAAATTCCATTATTTAATCTAAAATTGAAACAAGATAAAAATTCTTTCGATTCATACAAATTAATCATAGCAATTCACATCATCTTGAATCTACTGTCAACTCCTAGTGTATAACAGAAACACAGAAACTTTCACAATAATTTTCAAGGTTAATACTCACAGACTCACCCTTTTGAGAAGTAGTAAAAGTCATATATACTTTAAAAACATAGATTCTGAAACTGGATGACTTGAGTTCAAATTCCAAATCTGCTCCTTCCTGAAAGTGGGATCTATAGCAAACTAATAAACTTCTCCATGCCTTAGTTTCCTGAAGAACCTAAGGCATGCTCCTAAAGACTTTTCTGATTTCCCTCATTATATAAAATCTATTTCCCAACTTTTGGCTCATTTCTAGCACTGTATTTGTATCCCTCTTATAGAACTTTACCTTGCATTTCAGTCTTTTTTATTCTAATCCAATTCATGCCAATGAGTCTGCATGTTTTCTGAACATAGTGGTTGTGTTTTACTCATTTTTGTAGTCTTTAAAGAGCAGAGCACTACACCTGGCACAAGGAAGCACTCGTGTATTTTTTTATATAAATTAATAGGGATAATGAAAATCAAGGAATATTAATTGAGGGCCTACCATATACTAGGCACTTGTACACATAAGAGCTTTCACACATTATTTCATTTAACCTCCAAACATTCCTTCCAAAGAGCTGTTACTGTCTGCATTTTACAGTTTAGAGAATTCAAAATAAGAAGGGTTAAACTAACTAAATAACTAAATAACTAACTAATCTATCTCTTTCCTCCAATGAGGAAATATATATTGGGAGGTAGGGGAGGTATACTACGTATACTAATAAAAACAAATGCTATACAGTTTATATAAATGATTCAAATGAGGACAAAAAGAAAAAGTCTAATGTGGATAATTTGAGATTTTATGGGTGAGACCATACCTAAGCTGTACTAAAAGGAAAGAATATCATCAATGGTTGGAGATGATCAAAGAACATTACAATGAGATCACAGTTTCACTTCTGACAATTCCTACTCTAGTCTTTTTGCAGTAGGCTCAGAGACTCTATTCCCCAGTTAAACACTGGAAGACGACATTTGAAATTTTACAGAAGAAGCCAAGGAAAATATAGAATTGGAAAAAATTTATAATAAGCTTTCTATTCATAATACACTATATAATGTTTAATAATAATGGATAATATTTAGTGAGTGCTCATTAGGTGCCATTAGTCTTCCATGAAGTCCTTTCCAAAAAGCCATGCACCTGTTATTAAGAATCATGTGACTGTTAGTGACCAAGACAAGGGTCAGCTTTAGAGTCATCTGACTCTAAAGCCAGCTCACAAGGCCATGTGTACAACAATTTTAAGCTAAGGGACATTGACAGATTTGTGTTCAGTCCAAAAGAGAAATCTTAACCAAAGCATATTACAAGTTTTCACCTGGGTGGCTCAGTCGGTTAAGTGTCTGCCCTCAGCTCAGGTCATGATCTCAGGGTCCTGGGATCAAGCCCTATGTCGGGCTCCCTGCTCAGCGGGAGTCTGCTTCTCCCTCTGCTTATCTGTCCCCTGCTCTACTCCACTCATGCTCGCTCACTCTCTCTTTCTTAAGTAAATAAAAATAATAAAGATCTTTAAAATTTTTTTAATGGCATAGTTGCCATTGCCAATCCATCACATATTAAGTTTTCAAGTTATATAAGATTTATAGCATTCAATGCTATTTGAAAACTGAAATACACAAGTAGTTATCACAGAAGGCAATAAAAAAAAAAACACATTCTTCTTGATCCATAGTTGTCCCTGACCACTGTGCTTGGATGTGAGTGCCACATCACTCCCACCTAAAGGAAGTCTTTGACCCTAATTCATTGCCACTCCCACTCCAATTCCTTCATTTGTTTTTGGTTTTGTTTTTTTAAACACACTATTTTCATCTGCTCTTCCCTGGTGCTTTTTATTTCAGTGCCTCACCCTTCCACAAAGTGCTTTTCTATGAAAAGATCCCAGGACTGGACAATCTCTTGATGATGATGATGATGATGATGATGATGATGACAACCATGACTAACCATCATGATGAGCATGACAACTACACAATCTAAAGAATTACTCAACTCAATACATACTTAAGAGCTCAACTGTCTTAGAAAGTATGATAAATGTGTTCAGCATAATCCTCATTGTTGTTTAACAGCTTAAATCTTTAGGATAAGGAAGTTCATCAAAATATTTTAGTAATTCATAATGTTATATTTATGCAAATATTTTGGTCTAGATTCAAATTCCTGAGTTAAGGAGATACATAAATACTCTCCTTGCATTTCCAAAAGGTTTATTGTAATGTGCAATAATGGTGCTCAGTCTGTATCCTATTCTGATTCTAGCTTTCCATCTCCTGCCTGGAGTGAAAAACTCAATGGTAAATTTGAATAACAATGGATATGATGGCATTGTCATTGCAATTAGCCCTGGGGTACCAGAAGATGAAAAACTCATTCAAAACATAAAGGTAAGAGAGAAAATTTTATTATGCACTTACTTTTATTCCAATAAGTATTTTCCATCCATGTTGCCAAGGCACATACATACACATGCTCACACAGTAACAACTTTCCAAAACTGTTTTGACAGTAATCATTTATGTAGTATTGTGTCTAAACTCTCAAGATTAACATCTGATCTGCTTAGTTTACATGATTTCTCATATATTAATAGTAGTAGTCATTCCCCTAATAAATTATTAAATAAATTTATAAATAATAAAATTATAATGTTTCTTCAACTTACTAAGCCAACAGAAAGACCTTAGATTTACTGAAGAATTCTTTTTTCTTTTAAGATTTTATTTATTTATTTGAGACAGAGAGTGAATGGGAGAGAGCTCAAGCAGGGAGAGCAGCAGGCAGAGGGAGGAGTAAGCTCCCAGCTGGGCTGGGATCTTGATGTGGGGCTTGATCGCAGCATCCTGGGATCTTGACCTGAGCTGAAGACAGACACTTAACCCACTGAGCCATCCAGGCACCCCCTACTGGAGAATTCTTTTGAAATTTACCTTTCTAAAGTTATTTTTATAATGTTTAAATAGCTGACCCACACTTAAGCTCTAGATCTTCATTACACATTTTTTCAGTCATTCATATTTATTCAACTCTGAAAAATTAACAACAAACTCTGATGTATTTGATTTTAAAAAAAATATTGCATATTTTTGACGCTGATTTACATCTTAATTTTATTTGGGTTAGTTAGTATAATAAAAACACTTTATATATATCATTTTAATATATACTATCTTCTCTGATCTTCTTCTCAATATCCCTATGAGGTAAATTATTAACCTCGTCATGTAAGTGAGAGAAGCTAATGATTTGTTCAGTCTTAAAATAAAACTGGAATGTGAAGCCAATGAGACCTACATATTTTTATTCTCATTACTGCTTGGCAAAACTTTGCCTTTTATGAACATACTCCATATGAAAAAGTAACTCAAATATAGCAAAGTGGGTTTTTTTTAATAAAAGGTATAAAATCAACAAACTTTAAACTCTCAACTCAATTATAAATACCTCTGTTTAATTAAATGAGCAATTTGCCAACAAGCTCCCATTCTTAATCACCTTTATATCTTACCCAGAACTCATTTCCCTCTCCAATCCATAATACTGCATGCAGGTCTGGATAGATTAAAAAAAAAAAAAAACAAAAAACGAGTTGATTTTTGGGCATATGAAAATGAAAAGTTTACAGACTAAAGAGTAAAATTCAACTTATTTTTCGGTTAGGCTTTGATAAAATATTTGGGGAAAGGGGATATTGGGGAAAAGGGAAAAATGTTTGGGGAAAGATTTGCTGCTTCTTGTTTGTATATACAATTTCATGCTCATTTCATTGTGAAATTGTTACCATATTTTGTCAGGAAATGGTAACCGAAGCTTCAACTTACCTGTTTCATGCCACCAAACGAAGAGTTTATTTCAGGAATGTAAGCATTTTAATTCCAATAACCTGGAAGTCAAAATCTGAGTACTTAAGGCCAAAACAAGAATCCTATGACCAGGTAGGGTATTTTACCTAGCTCCTACACTGCTTTTTTCTTCCTGTGCTTCCTAAAAACTAATACTCATAAATTTTAGCAATTCCTAGCCACTACTTTAGTAATTAAATTAGTAATATTACTTGTCTTAATTTAGATAAAATAAATCCTTGTTTCTATCACTTGTGATGTTTTTGGTTTATTCTTCTGCTTTTTAGGCGGATGTCATAGTTGCCAATCCTTACCTAAAATACGGAGATGATCCATATACACTTCAATATGGACAATGTGGGGAAAAAGGACAATATATACATTTTACTCCAAACTTCTTGTTGACTAGTAATTTGCCCATCTATGGGTCCAGAGGTAGGGATATCTATTTTATACTTCTATTTTTATTTCCATGTAAATATGACACTGTGATTAATGGTATTTTTAAAGATTTTTTTTAAAAAGAGAAGTACTGATTAATATCTTAATCTAGAAATAAAGTACTTATGTTCAACATAATTATATTTCTTTGTGTGTGTCTAATAATAAATTTAATAAAAAATAAGAATAATAAATTAAAAATAAGTAACAAATACTAACCCATTTCAACATTTTTGACCTAATGAAAGGTATCAATTTCTAAAGTCCTTTGACTCAATTAAGCTAAGGATCTGGGACAGGGAGACATAAAATACATGGACACTGTATTAAAAATATCATAAATATAAATTCATAAATGGCAATATTCTCTCATAGGCAGAGTATTTGTCCATGAGTGGGCCCACCTCCGATGGGGAATATTTGATGAGTATAATGTGGACCGACCATTCTATATTTCCAGACGGAACACTATTGAAGCAACAAGGTATCATTGTATTGGACAAATTAGTTTTCAAAACTTTTCACTTATTATTTTTAAATTTTCTATACTAGGCAAACAAAAGCTATCTCAGTGCTTGAATGCTCATACAGTTAACTGTAATATCTAACCTGCCCCACCATGTATATGTCCAAATATTTCTGGGGATTCTACCTTGGAATCAAGATCAACTAGGAATTAGGATTCATTTCAGTATTCATGGGGATTGTACTAAAATATGTTATTGTCAGAGGAGAAAGGAAAAAGCTGTAGCCTAAACCTTTAGATATCTGAGAGCTGGGATTCATTCCTATCATATCCTTTATCTCACTTTATTTATTTTCCTCAATGTTTTATTCCATTTGATTCCACTCTTTAAGGTGAATCTGTTCCACTGAAATCAATTAAAGTACTAGAGCTTCATGTTAAATATATTTTATTCTTCATTTAAGCTTAAGCTTAAAAAAAGTATTTTTCATAAGAATAAGTGAATAAATGATTTTTAAATATATAAACATTTATATTATATATAAAATATAAATATTTTTATTACATTCCTTAAATATGAATATAATTCTGGGTAGATCTGGACATGTCCTATTAATAAATAGATGAGATATTAAAATATGGAGTATTTAGAGAGTATTAAAGAACAACAGAAATCAGTGCAATCGGAAACAAGTCTTTGGGATAAAAAAATATATAGAGAAAAGAGGTGTGAGAGAAACATGCCTCTCCCCATGTTCTCCATGTTGTTTGCTTTATCCCTACTGAGCTGTCTGGAGTCTCATGAAGATAGGGCTCTCACCCCATGCAACTCCTCCCCCCACCACCTACCTTATCCAAACAATGCTTGTTCATTCTTCCAGACTCAGTTTAAATGTTTATTCCCCAAGTGTCTTTTTCCTCTCCCTCCATTTGGTATTAGATCTGAGACTGTCCCCAAAGCAATACATATGGCCTTCTCTCACACAGAACAGTAGTGGTCTGTGTAACTTTATTTTCCACACTAGACTTTAAGATCCTTGAGGGCTTTTTTGTTTCTTTAATCCCCTATACTTGGGTCTAGCACAGAGTAAAGTAACAGTTAAATAAAGAATTATCAAATAACAAATTTTTGGGCGCCTGGGTGGCTCAGTTGGTTGAGCAACTGCCTTCGGCTCAGGTCATGATCCCGGAGTCCCGGGATCGAGTCCCATATCGGATTCCCGGCTCTGCGGGAAGTCTGCTTCTCCCTCTGACCTTCTCCCCTCTCATTCTCAGTCTCTCGCTCTCTAATAAATAAATAAAAATCTTTAAAAAAAAAAAAATAACAAATTTTTGATAAATCAATGGAAAATGAATGTGTTTTCTTATCAATCATAAAAAGAGATATATTGGTAAAACAATTATCTAAAATAACATTTAATGAACTCCTACTGTGTGCCAGACACTTTGTTTGAGGCAGTGTAAGTTTAATTTTCAGGCCTTCCCTAGAACTAAACCTCTTGGAATATATGACTCACCATTTCCATTAATCATTGCAATACAAAAAAAAATTAAGTGAATTAATATCATGACACTTAATATTAATGCAGAATAAAAGTAAATCCGATAAATCAGAACTCTTTAAAATCTTTTACCCATAACTCCACCCACATTCCTTGCCTGGGACTTGACAATTATCTTACTTATCATAAAGACTAAAGGGTTTGTTTGAATGCAGAAGCATTTCCGTGCAATGTTTATTTTTATTTTGTCTTTCAATCTAGCTCAGTGGTTTTCCAAATGTAAGTTGCAAAATGCTATCAACACAAAACCACAGATGGTTTTGTAATGTATGGTACACACACATATGTGTATATATGTTTATATCTACATACCAGTATGTATGTATGTGTTTGTATCATATACACAGAAATTTAAGAGGGTTTTAAGCATTATGATGACTATCTCATCCCCACTAGGAAGCAACTCCTCCATATCTCTTAACTCATATTATCTTCACAACATCTCTATAGGTTAGGAATTATCTTTAGTTCGAGGTCAGAAGGATAATAGACTTATTGATTACATTAGTGAGCAATGAATGTTAATAACTATAAACTGGCATGATTGTTCTTACTGACATCAACTGTAAATAGAGGCAGGACTGTGACTACTGTCAAAATGAAATGCTTGCCCATGTAGCAATTATCTGTAGGGAATTATCATTAAAGGAAAGATTGTAGATTAGTTTTTCTTAGGAAAAGACTAATATTTCTGGTCTTCATATATAAATGTAATTTAATTCTTTCATCATAGATGTTCAACTCATATTACTGGCATTAATGTGGTTTTCAAAGAATGTCAGGGAGGCAGCTGTATAACAAGACCATGCAGGCGTGACTCCCAGACAGGACTGTATGAAGCAAAGTGTACATTTATCCCAGAAAAATCCCAGACTGCAAGGGACTCCATAATGTTTATGCAAAGTCTCGATTCTGTAAGTACCTTCTTTTTCTAGTTTCACAAAGGAACACTTCAAGAAAAATTAATTATGGAAGCTGTATTTTCTACTATAAAATTATGTATACCAAAAAAAAAATGAAGGAGATTACTCAAACAATTAACAAAAAGCCATTTTCCAGCCTGTGTCAGGGTGTGTTTGGAAAAGTTTCCTCCTTTTTTTATAAACTGGTTTCTTTTCTTCAGAAGTAGAACTGTACCCTTGTCACATAATTTCTTACAACATCCTTTCCCTCACTTGACTTCTATGGATTTGTGTAGTTCTAAAACTACAGCCTTACTTTTAATTCTCTATTCTAAGTGTTAATCATACCACTTTTCCAAAGTAATTCATTCCATAGCTTTGGAAAAGTACTGACATTCTAGATTTTCTAGTACCTTCACACTAAAGTACCTCAAGCTATTGCAAAGTGATACTGTGAAAACGTACATGGTTGGTTTCTACGTAACAAACTTAAGGGAAATGTTCACAATTAGCAGTCTCATCAATTATAAAATAATAACACAATAATTCAAGTTTTAAAGCTAATGTTTGACCTGAAATATCTGGTTTCAATATATAAAGTTGAGTGGATAAGAACAGGTGTCTTGGAGTCAGAAGACTTGGTAACAAAAAAAAAAAAAAAAAAAGAAGAAGACTTGGTAACAAAACCCAGTCTGTCATTTTCAGACTGTGTCTTTACAAGCAAACTGCTAAATCTGAGATTTAGTTCTCTCATATCATAAATGGGAATTATAATACTTCACAGGTTGTTGTTAGGTTCACAGTATTATAATACTAACAGGTTGCTGTTAGGTTCACAAGAGGTAGTATGAGTAAAGGATGATCACACTGCTTAGCACAAGGTGAGTACAAAATAAACTTTAAAGTTTTAGTTTTTAAAATTTATAAAATATTTGGATAATAGTTAATTATCTCTTTCCCTGGATAAGTCCAATCTTAATTAATGTAAACGTATTGTAACTAATGAGGGTTTCTAAGCATGTAAAAAAGATTTTCAAATGTGAAAGTAATCAAAAACAAATCGAAATAAAGTATACTACCTCTAGATAGTAAGACTAACTTACTTAAAAGAAGCAATATTCCATATACTGCACCACTAGCAACAAATACTTCTTTGGGTAGAGGTTTATAAATGCCTATTATTTCCAATAAAATTCAGAACTGTTTTATAGCCTAAGGCATTAATGATGACGAAATTGAATCAAAATATAAACTTAATATTTGCTAAAACTCTTAAAAGAACCTAGTTAGATATTTAAGTAAAAGTTGTTTTCCAGTCTAAAAAAGGTCCCTTCTAGAAATAGTTGAAACATGAATTAAGAAAGTTCACTTTAACCTGCTGAATCTGGATCAGAATTCAGCATCCAAGTAGGTATCAGATCATGTGAAATGAGAGGATAATTGAAATATGTACTGCCTATACCAAGCTATAAATCCCAAAAGCATCTCACTGTCAGGAAATAAGTCATGTTGCCTACCTAAGAAATGAATAATAATGAAGAAGATCATATAACTGAGATATGGATAGAACTAATTATATAAGCCACGTCTCAGAGATAAATACTGAACATCTTGTCCAGAATAACACTAACTTCTCATTATCATAACACAGATTCAATAAATTGCCTAGCATTTGTACGACCCAGGGCATCAGCTCACCCAAGGAAGATATGACCTGAAATACCAAATGTTCAATTCCATGATTTCCTTCCCTTTAACTTCATTATTTCCACTTCATGCTCAGCTGGAAATACAAAAATAATTAAAGATAACTTGTTCTTGACAGACTTAATCTGGTGAGAAAGGTCGAGAAATAAGAAAATATATAAAGGAATTCCAAGTACGAAGAGATATAAAGCAAGTGCTATGGGAGTACAGCGAATATCTCCATCTGGAGGTCAGAAAATTGTTTCTAAAGAAATGAAAAAAAAATTACATTTGAAAAGGAATAAGTATAAACTTGCCAAAGCAGGAATAGTAAGGGCAATTTTAAGTTAAAAAAAACAAACAGCTTATAAAAGTAAAGAGTGGGGAAAAGTGCAGGAATGCCATGCACAATGTACAAGTTGAACACTGCCCAAATTATCTGTATCATGGTCACTAAAAATTTTAATATTTATTAGAACAATTTTCAGGTAAATAGCAGTTAAAAAAAAAAAAAACCACCTGAGAACGGGTCACCTTTTTCTAATTCGCACAAGATTTCCTTTTCCATTTGAGTTAGCAAAGTTAGAAAATCTTTTCTAAGATTTTCTCTTTTTCCATTTGAGTTAGCAAAGACCCTTGTGAAGATTTCTAGCATACTCTTAAGAACCAGAAAAAAATCAGTGTGGTATAAGCAGAGGATGGTAAGAGCAAGGAGTAGGAAACAAGATTGAAAGGACAAACTTACCTACAAAGCTAAGGTTTTGGATTTTATCTTAACAGCTTCAGACTGGTGATACCATCAGCTTAATTCTTTCAGGAAGATAATTGTACTAACAGTGAGAAGGGAAAAGGAGTATGAGATGGCAGGAGGCAGAGAGACTACTCAGAAGGCTACAGGGATAGGAGGATCAGAGACCTGAAGTCTCTGAATAAAGGCAGTGGCAATGGCAGGGGAAGAGGGACCAGATTTTATGCATATTTCATATCAGCAAGACTTGAATATCAATCACCACTTTAATCGAAATTGTCTTTTTCTCCCATGCAATGAACCCCTTCTGGGATATATCAATCGTTCTGAAGTTAATGTAAGGAAAGAAGGAAAACAAAATCTTGAAACTTAAATAAAAGGTATTCAAATTTAATAATTTAGTTCTAAATTTGAGCTTACATCTGGAGACTTTGTATTAGGAAGGCATTTTTTTAAAGATTTTATTTATTTATTTTGACAGAGAGAGATCACAAGTAGACAGAGAAGCAGGTACAGAGAGAGAGAGGGGGAAGCAGGCTCCCCGCTGGGCAGAAAACCTGATGCGGGCTCGGTCCCAGGACCTTGAGATCATGACCTGAGCTGAAGGCAGAGGCTTTAACCCACTGAGCTACCCAGGCGCCCCTAGGAGGGCATATTTAAACATGCAATGCCATTTATAAAAATATTTCTCAGGGCGCCTGGGTGGCTCAGTCAGTTAAGCATCCAACTCTTGATTTCAGTTTAGGTCATGATCTCAGAGTCCTGGGAGGGAGCACCAGGTGGGCTCTATGCTCAGCAGGGAATCTGCTTGAGTATTCTCTCTCTCTGCCCCTCCCCCCATACACACGGGTGCACCCACACGTTCTCTCTTTCTAATAAATAAATCTTTAAAAAATATATTTCTAATAAGTGGAGGCTTACTGCAAGGTGAATTCCTTCTTGAATGCTGCATCAGTTTATGGGAGCATTTTTCCAAGTTACTTATTTTTCAAAACTTGGAAAATTTTCACAGATTCTATAATAAGGAAACATCATTTGGCAGAATTGCTGGGTACAACTCACCATTTGCAACTGAAAGGGTAGTAATCACATTTCCTCATTTTCTTCCTGCATTTTCATTACTTTCTCAGGAGTATTACTTTATATCAGAGTTCACTAGAGTCGAAATAACCCAGCTTGCTAAAATATCTGTTCTCCCGGGAGCCTCGGTGGCTCAGTAGGTTAAGCATCTGCCTTCGGCTCAAGTCATGATCCCACAGTCCTGGAATCAACCCTGCTGAGGGACTGAGCCCACTGCTCCCTCTTCAGCGGGAAGTCTGCTTCTCCTTCTCCCTCTGCCTCTCCACCTCACTTGTGCTCTCTCTCTCCCTCTCTCTCAAATAGATAGATAGATAGATAGATAGATAGATAGATAGATTGATTATCTTTTCTCAAGTTTTTTGGTCAACTATAAAGATATAGAAACATGTAGGCAATTAAAGAAGGTCATTTTCTTTATCCACTTTTAAAGGCAGCTAGAAATTACTACAAATTCAATCCCTTTTCCGCTAAACTTAAGTCAAGCTTGAGTCACTCAAGAGTCCAGAAGGGAAAATAAGAAGATCAGTTAAGCAATTGTACCAGCCACATGCTCCCCCCAACTGCCAAGATCTCCCTATACCTAAAAGAATCATCAAAAAACTTTCCAGTGATGGTTTCACCTTGCTTCCTCTCTACGGAGGTATGCAAAATGGAGGTGAGATTGTTAGATTATGAAATAATTTTTAATTGTCAGGAGATAAAATCTGTGGAGGATGTATGTGGCAGCCAGCTGCATATTTGGAAAGGAAAGTCATGCATACCAATTATTGTAATAGTGTCTTCTAATTGATTTTTTTCCAGGTAACTGAATTTTGTACCGCAAAATCTCACAATACAGAAGCTCCAAACCTACAAAACAAAATGTGTAGTAGCAGAAGCACATGGGATGTAATTATGGACTCTGATGATTTTCAGAATGCATCTCCCATGAAAGGAACAGATCCACCACCTGATCCTACGTTTTCATTGCTGAAGGCCAAACAGCGAGTTGTCTGTTTGGTACTTGATAAATCTGGAAGCATGAGTTCGGTAAGACATTTATTTGTTAGCTCTCTAAAATTAAGTAGTTAAGTTACTAGAAATATAATTTAATCTTAGATTTAATTCTATTAAGCTAACTAAAATATATATTTATTACTCTAATAACTTTTTGTACAATGATTCTATATGGACAAGTACTAGAAGATAATACACTAAAATAAAAACAATTGTTATATTAAGATGATTGGACTACGGATTATGTTTATTCTTTAACTTTTAGTTCTAACAAACTAGAAATACTATAACTGAACAAAAAAAAAAATTATCCATAATTCCACCATTGAGCATATGTTATTCCAATCTTTTTTCTGTTTGTGTATTTTTTCCTCCTCAAAAACGTCATTATATTTTGCATAAGATTTTATAGTATGATTTTTTTACTTATCATATCATAAACACTACCTATGGAAAAAAATGATTTCATGATATAATTTTTAACGATTATATCATATGCACATACCCTAGTTTAGTCAGCCTCTTGTTATTGGACATTTTAGAGTTTTTAACTTGTTATAAAAATTATGCTGCAATGAATATTTTGTATGCATTTTTAAATTATTTTCTTAGCAGAAATTCCTGAATATAAAACTGTTAAATAAAAAGGCATAGATTTTTAAGGCTTTACTAAGCATAACGTGACTGATTTTTCAATTTTTTCTTTAATATTATTTCTTTTTAATAAAATAAGGGGGTCAAACTCTAAAATACAGTGATCAATTACTATCAAGACCTCTGGTCCATGAACATCTTTGTCTTTCACCAATCTGTCAAGATTTAAAGAGACTCGAGAATTGTTCAGGTATCTTTTTCTCACAGGAAGACCGTCTCTTTCGAATGAATCAAGCAGCAGAATTATACTTGATTCAAATTATTGAAAAGGGATCTTTGGTTGGGATGGTCACATTTGAAAGTTCTGCTACAACCCAAAACTACCTAATAGAAATAACTGGTGATAATACTTACGAAAAGATCACTGCAAACCTGCCTCAAGAAGCTGGTGGTGGAACTTCAATTTGCAGTGGTCTCAGAGCAGGATTCCAGGTAAAATAAAAATGCTTTTCTAAATATCATTTGTCACTTATCATTGCTTTTATTTTTATCCCACTATCTTTGAACAAGGGTCATGAGTTCATAGGTCCCTTATCTAAATAGTATATTTTTTAAAAGACTCCCCTACGGTCTGTTGTTTACAGCTGGGTAGTCTCTCTGAGTATGGTTATTCCACCAATGTACTCTTGAGGTTCTGAGTTGCATTGGGGAATGGTTAAGTAAGGGAAGAAAATTCTAGTGTGCACATAATCACTGCAATTTTACTAAGGAGCTTACCATTTCTTTATCACTCTCAACATCTGATCTACTATTAGTAAACAATGCTGTTGAGGGTACTATGGAAGAGGGAAATTATCACTATTTCTATGTTATAAAGAAAACTCTAGTTCATCAAGTTAAATTGACAATTAAAAATTACAAAGATTTTTAAGCAGTTCAGTACCAAACCCAAGACACATAGGTGAAAATTTAATGAAATAAAAATTGTGAAATAAAATATTGGGAGCAACTTCACAACACTATATTAATCTGCCTTATGATATGCATTTGAATTTCTTCCAATCTAAGATAGCCTCTGTTTAAACCTATTTATTGTCATTTTTTTAAGTCACAAAAATAGAAAACTGCTTTCCTTCACTAACCTTCCCATTGCTCCAGCTAAAAATTAGAGATTATTACCCTTTTCCAGGCCACTAATTAATACCATCTCTTAGCTTTCTCATGGAGTCTATTTTTTATAAAACATATTGGTTTAAGGAGGTACACAGGCTCTGGATTCAGGCAAACCCGGGATTATGGCTCTATTATTTATTAGCTAAATGACCTTGGGTAAGTTATCGACTCAGAAAATCTGTTTACTCAACTAAGGGAATGTGGAAAACAAGAGTACCTATCTCATTTAATTATGAGAATTATGTAAGATAAGTAAATGCTCAAGAAAGGACTGCTATTATTATGATAAACATAATTCTTATATAGGTCTATTCACTTCTAAAATATGATAGTATTATATCTTGGGAATGTCTCTTAATGTTTGAACATATTGATTTGTATGTTTTTCTTAATATATTTTGATATATATCTATGGATATTTTGACCACAGAATCTATTGCTGAACAGATTATGTTAGGTCACATTCAAAGTTATAAATACCTCTTAATTACTTTTAAAATGAAACCATAGCAATATATAGCATTTTACTTACATAATCATCATCACAACAGCTAAAATTTACTGAGCATATTCTACATTATTGCCTATGTTAAATACATGCATGGTCTTATTTATCCTCACCATTACTTTTTTAGTAAGGTATTATTATTATCATTATTATGCCCATTTTGCACATAAGGAAACTAAAGTTCAGAGTAATTAAATACCATTCTTAAGATCATATAGTCAGTAACCAGCAAATCTAGGTAGAATTCAAAACCTGGTCTTTCTTATTCCAAAATCTAAAAAGCTAATCACTACACCGCGCTATTTATAGAACTCTGTTATATATGGTGGGGGTGGGGAGCTAAATGCTAGATATTCTGTTTAGCAAATGGTAGAGGCAGAATTTATTCTAAGTTTGTCTGACTAAAGATTTTTAGCCAGGAGGCACTTGGCTGGCTTTGTTGGAAGAGCATACAACTCTTGATCTCAGGGTTGTGAGTTCAGGCCCCATGCTGAGTGTAGATTACTTATATTAAAAAACAAAAAACAAAACAAACAAACAAAAAACCCAAATTTGAAAAAAAAAAGATTTTTAGCCAATACTCTTGATAGAAGTCAAGAAAAGACAAAAAAATGATAATACTTGATAAATTTATGAACTTCCTACTTTACGGCAGGTCAATGTTTTTTCCAGGAAATCATCAGATTCTTCAATGATCAACTAAAATACATAAAAAGGCACATCATTTAACTTTGTATACCTGCTGTTAGTCATGACTTTGCAAATGTTGTCTAATATGCTGCCAAAACTGCCTGGGTCATTTGCCTCTACCTCAAGCATCTCCTGGAATAATAATAATAACTAACATTGGGAGGCCTAGGTGGCTCAGCGGGTTAAGCATCTGCCTTCAGCTCAGATCATGATCCCCGTGTCCTGAGATGGAGCCCCACATCAGCCTCTCTGCTCAGCGGGGAGTCTGTTACTCCCTCTCCCTCTGCTGCTCCTCCTGCATGTGTTCTCTCTCTGTGTCAAATAAATAAATAAAATATTTTTAAAAATATAATAATAACTGACATTCACTTAGTACTTACTGTTTGCTAGGCATTGTTCTAAGTGTTTTATTCTCCTCTCTTGGATAGCTTGAATATATTTGAAAGGATTAGAAGCACTGTTAACACTATGTCTTTGAAAACCTGCAAGACCATTGTACATTACACTTATTTCTATACCAACTCAGCCTGGAATTTCTATGCCAACTCAACCTGGAATGACAACGCAAAGTTTCCTTTTGCTTACTCTGATGCATAGGCCTAAAGACTTCTCCAAGACTAAAGAGTAGGCTTATTCTTATTTTAAATTTATTGAGATATGATATTCTGTACTAATAATCTGGTTTTTCACTACCAGGCAATTATCCACAGCAACCAAAGTACTTCTGGTTCTGAAATCATATTACTAACAGATGGAGAAGATGATCAAATCAGCTCATGCTTTGAGGAGGTAAAGCAAAGTGGTGCAGTCATCCACACCATTGCTCTGGGACCCTCTGCTGCCAAAGAACTGGAGACCCTATCAAATATGACAGGTAAACCTTTGGAATATAGTTTTAATAGAAAATATATTTCAGTCTCTCCCATTCCCAGAGCTCTTTCCCCTTAAAACTATAACACCACTCATAAATTTCCTATCCTAAAATTTAATCTTTGTCCCTTCCTTGTCTTTGTCCTTCAAATTGATCTTTCCTCTTCCCCACCCCCACCTCTCTGCATTTCTATCTATACCAGCTTCTTCTAATATTCTCAATATTCTCTGTCTTCATTCATTTCTCACCACTTTCTACCAAAACCACCAAATTGAAACTTCTTTCTCCATGGCTACCAATGACTTCTTTAACTGCAATTCCAAAGTTCTTGCTCATATTTGTCCCATTCAATCCTATAGCCAAGATTCAGATAGTCCTAATTCATAGAAGAAGAAATGGAAACCTACAGAGTACAAATGATTTGCCTAAGGCTGTAGTTAAAAGTCCTGGTTACCAGTTCTTGTCCCCAGCAATCCATCCTTTCCCATTGGTTTTTTTTTTTTTTTTTTTTGAAAGAGAGAAAAAGAGCGCGCGCATGTGTGTGTGTGTGTGTGTGTGTGTGTGTGTGAGAGAGAGAGAGAGAGAGAGCACGAGGTAAAGGGGCAGAGAGAGAAGGAGAGAGAGAATCTTAAGCAGGCCCCATGCCCAGCAGCAGAGCCCATAGAGGAGCTGGATCTCATGACCCTGAGATCATGACCTGAGCCAAAATCAAAAGTTGGATGCCTAACTGACTGAGCTGTCCAGGTCCCCATCCTTTCCTATTCCTTATTTTTGTGTAATTTCTTTGTTAACTCCTATATTATTTATTTTCTCACTTAATTTTTCCTTAATTCTAAACTGGTATTCTCTAAATTGTTTTGGTATACCTTAGACATGACTAAAAATAAGCAACTGGTTCAAAAAATTGTCTTAAAGTTCATTTTTATAACATCATTTAATGATTAGATCAGCTTTACTAATGTGGCAGGCCCTTATTCTAATGATTGATATAAAAACAATACTATTTGGCCAGTTCTTTAAGTTTTCTTCAAATTTATATTGATAAAAGCAGAAGAACAAGTATGAGTTTCCCAATTAAAATTAGTACTATAAAAATAATACAGAGGTGCCTGAGTGGATCAGGGCATTAAAGCCTCTGCCTTCAGCTCAGGTCATGATCTCAGGGTCCTGGGATCGAGCCCCACATCAGGCTCTCTGGTCAGTGGAGAGTCTGCTTCCCCCTCTCTCTCTGCCTGCCTCTCTGCTTACTTATAATCTCTCTCTCTCTCTTTCTGTGTAAAATAAATAAATAAAATCTTTAAAAAAAAAGTAAATACAATTCCATTTTAGGAGGATATCGTTTTTATGCCAATAAAGACATAAATGGCCTTATTGATGCTTTCAGTAGAATTTCATCTAGAAGTGGCAGCATCACTCAGCAGGCTATTCAGGTTGGTATATCAGAAAAATTATTTGCCTTTTCACATTTGTAATAAATGTCCATTTTCCTAGTCATTTCTTTCTCTATTAAATAACTATTTTGCCTGAAAATTATTTCCTACTGAAAATTATTTCCTACTGAAAAATACTCACTGAATTTGCTTTTCTGTGACACTTATAGCCATCTTTTCTTCTGATTTGTCTATTATTTATAATTATAAATGCTTTTATTTGCAAAATTCTTCAAAATAATTATTTCATTGAAATTTTAGACGTAAATTTAGAGTTACTCAGAACTGACAGAGCTCTGAAATTTTATTAGCTATAATTAAAAATTGGTTCTCTCTGTTCTTTGTTTTATTTATGTAACAGTTAGAAAGTAAAGCCTTGAATATTACAGGAAGGAAATGGATAAATGGTACAGTACCTGTGGATAGTACAATCGGAAATGACACTTTCTTTGTTGTCACATGGACAATACAAAAGCCAGAAATTCTTCTCCAAGATCCAAAAGGAACAAAATATGAAACCTCAGATTTCACAGTAGATAAACTAAATATTCGGTCTGCCCGTCTTCGAATACCAGGTATTGCAGAGGTAAGAATATTCTTTTATTTTCTCCATGATTTATCAATCAATTTCAAGGGGAAAAAATGAAGATAATATCTACTACACTGTCAATATTAAAGGAGCAACAATCATCTGTCACAAAAAAGAAGCCAAGGAGTACCTGAGTGGTGTCAGTTAAATGTACAACTCTTGGTTTCACCTCAGTCATGATTTTGGGATCCTGAGACGGAGCCCTGTGTCACGCTCTGTGCTCAGTGTGGAGTCTGTTTAAGACTCTCTCTCGCCCTCTGCCTTTCCCTCTGCCCCTCCCCACACCACCATCCCACCCCCTGCCACCCCATCTCATTCTCATTCTCTCTCAAAATAAATAAATCTTTAAAAAAAAAAGCCAAGTAGAATAGAGATTTGTATCGATACTATTTACTAGCTTATAAAATTAAATATTAAAAATCATTACTATTACTCTGCTTAAATTTCTAAATAATTTTGTATTCCAAACAAGAATAGGAAAGTATTACAAAAACTCTCAAATAGATATGTTGGATTTTCAGACAGGTACCTGGACTTACAGCCTTCTAAATAAACATGTTAACTCTCAAATGCTAACGGTGACAATGACTACTCGAGCAAGAAGTCCCACCACACTGCCAGTAATTGCAACTGCTCACATGAGCCAAAGTACAACACATTACCCTAGCCCAATGATTGTTTACGCACAAGTCAGTCAAGGGTTTTTGCCTGTTCTGGGAATCAACGTAACAGCCACTATAGAAACCCAAGATGGACATCAAGTAATACTGGAGCTCTGGGACAATGGTGCAGGTAATAAGAATCTGTGTCAACTTCCACTGAAATTAAATCCTACTACAGTCACATAACTTAGAAATCAATATTTCCTATGTATGTGAATGAGTCAATTTTTAAGTAAATCAAATTTGATTTTTAGGGGCACCTGGGTGGCTCAGTGCATTAAAGCCTCTGCCTTTGGCTCAGGTCGTGATCTTAGGGTCCTGGGATTGAGCCCTGCATTGGGCTCTCTGCTCAGCAGGGAGCCTGCTTTCCCCTCTCTCTCTGCCTGCCTCTCTGCCTACTTGTGATCTCTCTCTCTCTTGTCAAATAAATAAATAAAAATTTTTAAAAATTGATTTTTATGTTTTTAATACTTTTTACTCTGTTATCTTGACTACACATAGATATGAGCACATTTACCTTTAAATTTTATGAACAATTTTACTTTCCTTATGGAAATTAAATATAATTTTTCCCTATTTTCACTAGTGTAAGTGTTTTGCATATGCATCTTCCAGTTTAATTACATTTTCCTTAATTTAAGATTTCCATATGAAATAATAATAGCTAATGTTAATTGAATGTTTACCACGAATTATTTTTCCAAGGTCAAAGGTTAGCAAGTAGCCAGGCCAGGCTCTGAACCCAAACAGTCTGATTCCAGGGTTCATGTGCTTAAACCACTGTGCTATACTCACTCCCAAAATGATTGCCAACACTAGTGCTTATGAACAGTGCTTAGGACTGTCACCGTTACTCTGCAAAATGGCTAATTATTATGTTATGATATCCAGGTGCTGATACTGTGAAGAATGATGGCATTTACTCAAGATATTTTACAGAATACCATGGAAATGGTAGATACAGTTTAAGAGTACATGCCCAAGCAAGAAACAATATGGCTCGTCTAAGTTTAAGACAACAACAGAACAAAGCTCTGTATATACCAGGCTATGTTGAAAATGGTAAGTGGCATTAAGACAGAAATGTGTCATCTGTTTAGGTAAGTTACATGTGGTAAGCACTGAAAATAGTATGTACTATGGAAAATATAACTATACAGTTACATAATTATCTGTGTATTTAAAAGCCGTATTTATGTTAAAAGACCCAGCACAGGATAATGCTTCCAACATGTTTGGTTTACATCTCCCTCAGCTCATTTCATTTACATTGAAAAAAAATTACTGGGTCACCTGGGTGTCTTAGTCAGTTAAGCATCTGTCTTCGGCTCAGGTCATGGGTTCTAGGATCAAGCCCCACATCAGGGAGCTTGCTTCTCCCTCTTCCTCTGCCTGCCACTCCTCCTGCTTATGATCTCTCTTCCTCCCTCTCTCTCTCTCTCTAACAAATAGATAAAATCTTTAAAAAAAAATTACTGAGCATCTCCCTATGTGGTAAGCATTGTAGTAGATACTGTAGCTAAAAAGATAAATAAGACAACATCCTTGTCCTCAAAGAATTTATAGTTAAGTAATAAAGACAGGTATGTTAAGAGAGAGTTCTAACACTGCATAATGTCTCATCAATTTTAAAATGATACTAACAAAACAAGCTTTTTTTCACTAAAAGCTATTACTTTTTCAATGTCTACAGTTAATAAATATTAACCTATCGATAGCTGCAAGATGAGATTACAAGATAAAAAATAGACGCAGCATTATGAAAAGTCACTGAATTACCTTCTTTGTAGGTAAAATTATACTGAACCCACCCAGGCCTGAAGTCAAAGATGACATATTACAAACTAAAGTGGAAGACTTCAGCAGACTAACCTCTGGAGGGTCATTTACTGTATCAGGAGCTCCTCCTGCTGGTAGTCATACTCATGTGTTCCCACCTGGCAAAATCACAGACCTTGAAGCTAAGGTTAAAGAAGATCACATTCAACTTTCATGGACTGCCCCTGGCAACATCCTTGATAAAGGAAAAGGTAAGTTTCATATTATGTTTTAAAATATATGAAAAAGGGACCCCTGGGTGGCTCAGTCAGTTAGGCGGCTGCCTGTGGCTTGGGTCATGATCCCAGGGTCTTGGGATCGAACCCCACATCAGGCTCCCTGCTCAGTGGAGAGCCTGCTTCTTCCTCTCCCTCTGCCTACTGCTCTGCCTACTTGTGCTATCTCTCTATCTCTCTGTCAAATAAATAAATCTTTTTTTAAAAAGTGATTACAAAAATTAAATATATATAAAATAAATCCCTTTGGCTTCCATTTGCTAGGAATTGTCTAATGTCCTACTTATAAAAAACATGTATGGAGTGTTTACTCTGGACCATTACTCATCTACTTCTAGATGTAGAAATTGAAGCTCCAAGAGATAATGAACGGGCCCAAATTATTTCTATATTTAATAACTTAGAAATCTAACCCACTCTTATCAATTCTGTTGTGCCAAACTGCCTCTCACAATATGAAGCATCTTAGAAATGACTTTGAGAAGAATGAGTTAACAGCTTTCTATTGCATTTTCTTCTCCCTTTAACAAAGAAAAGTTTTTCTAAGTGTTTCTGTATCTGTACAGTTTCATTCATTCTTTTGTTGAATTTCCATTGATCTTTTGTTGAATTTTCAAACACTATTGGGTTCCTCAGAAATAATACCTACTCTCAACAGTCAGTTGAGTGTAGGAGACATTTTCGGCAAGTAAACACACAATTGTATAGGATGTGATATGAGATTTATTGTTGTGAGCACAGGATGACATGGCAGCCCATTAGAAGGTCACAAACTCCTAGTCAGGGGTTAAGATCACAAGGTCTATCTTAAAAGGCTTCCCAGGGAAGACTATCCCTGACCTAAATTTTAAAGAATGAAAGAAATTAGCGAAGTTAAGTGAAGGTGTCCCACGGAAAGAGAGGATCACATGCAGAGAAACTCACTAGTTGGAGAAATTGGGCCATGGAGTTTGAATACATTTCAAGGCCAAAATATCTCATTTATCCTAAGTTTCTTATAATAAATTGTCCTTGTTCTAGAAAATTGAGTCACTTTTATCTATACTTTAAACTGAATTTAACTAGTATTTATTGAATGTCTATCGTGTTCCAATATTGTGCTATACTAGCAGATTCTTTTGAGATAAAGCTAATCTTTCTATTTCCCTTAAAGGTGAGAAAATGAAAGCAATATACAATATCAGTATATACAATTTCCCAGGGATTGTCAGAGCTGAAAACCCCCATATTCAGTACTCTTTCTCCTTGCTTACAATAAACCTCTCACTGCATACTCTCAAAAGAAAAGATGCTTTTTAATCTTTCATTTCCTATATAACATTTTACAAAGCTGTATTTCTTTTTATCATATATAAGGGAAAAAAATCATTCTAAAACCAAAGAAAACAGAATACCCACAAAGAGCTCTTTTGTACCTCAATGTTGAAAATTCTTATCATGACAACTTTTGTTGTTTTTTCATGTTTCGAACAACATCCTACATTAACATCCTACTGATGTTAATATACATGATGTATCTATTGTCTTTCAGCCAACAGCTACATTATAAGAATAAGTATGTGTTTCCTGGATCTCCGAGAAGATTTTGACAATGCTGTGTTAGTGAACACTACTAGTCTGATACCTAAAGAGGCTGGCTCAATAGAAAATTTTGAATTTAAACCAGAACCTTTTAAAATAGAGAACGGCACCAAATTCTATATTGCAATTCAAGCCATCCATGAAGCTAATCTCACCTCAGAGGTTTCTAACATTGCACAAGCCACCAAGTTAATTCCTCCTCAGGAATCCAGTGTCCCTGCTCTGGGTACAAAGATTTTTGCAACCAGTGTGGCAGTTTTGGGATTAGCTGTGATTTTATCTACATTTTAAACTAGGAAGTGTATTAGAAATAATATTCAAAAAAAGAGAAAGTACTCAATTTATACATACTTGATTAACATTCATTTAGAATTTAACTTGCTACACTTGTCTATAACAAAACTCTTTGTAAATGTACAAAGTTGTAAATTTTCTAACTAGTTGAGTACATTAATACTAATTAATGAAATAATAAGCTGCTAAGTGTAAATCTAAATGAATATACTATTTCCTATCTTTGAAAAATCCATTTATTAACTCAATAAAAAAAGAAAATGCATATTTATACTTGAAGGTGTCTCAAAAAACATTTTCAGAGTGTGCTACAAATTCATATGGTATATCAACAAAATCAGAATTCATCCAAACCATTAGAAAAATACTTATATATCCACAACAAACATAATTTTATGGTAGAATTATTTAGGTTTCATTCTTGCTTATAAATACTTCATGTTTATATAACTATAACCAAAATGGACAATAAAAATAATTTTTCAATGAGAAAGCTCTAAAATAGTAAGGAGATCAAATTTGTTTTTTATTATTGATTAACAGTGGTATAACAAAGTTTTGACCGTAGAAGTGAAATGACTATTAGATAGCAAGAATACTTTTTTGTATGTAACGTGAACATCACAACAAAGTCTTAATCATAATATGAGATATTATAAGGTCCTAAGAGTATCATCACCATGATGCCCCATCAGGGTAAGGCTTTTTTTTTTTTCATTGCTGCATCCTCAGTTTCTAATATTGTACTTGACACAAGTGGATATCTAATAGTTATTAAAGTAATTAAATTAATGAATATATGGGAGTAGGGGAGGAATGAGCAAAATGAGTAAAGGGAGTGAGAGATACAGGCTTCCAGGTATGGAGTAAGTCACAGGAATAAAAGGCACAGTATAGAGGGGGAAAAAAGAAAAAGATCAGTAAATATTTTCATACCTTCAAAGAAATCCAAATTTGGCCTATGACATCAAAAATATCCACAAAGTATGATGTGCACATGGTATTGTGAGGTCTTGATATAATGAAAACTAACCACTTAATAATGGTTATCTGAATCAACATAAAGCCTTTCAGGAACTTAACTCTATTTTATCAATCAAATTTGTAACTCTAAGAAAATATAAATTCAGCTATTAATATGGCAATAGTATGATTTTTTTTCTGAGAAAGACGGAGCATTAGATTAGAAGAAAATCCTTTGTTTATAGGCAAAAAGATTTTCAAAACTCTTTGTAATTACAGCAAGTTGAAGGTTACTTTAGGTATCCATCACTAGGGGAATAGATAAATACATGTAATAGATACAGAATCTGAAATACTATACTACACTTAGAAATAATATAGTAGATGCATACACAGCAACAAAAGAGTTCTTAAACATATAGTGTTGAGTGAAAAGAGTTGAAACAAAGTAAAATCTATAAGACAATACCATTTTTATAAATTAACACCAAGACATACACAAAAAATAACATTTTATTTTATCAGGATATATATAAACACCTTAAAGCAAAAGCCTCTGGGGGTAGGAGAAATGGAATACGGTTGTGGATAGTGAAATAAAAATAAGTAAAATGATACAATGGAGGAGCCATCCACAATGATGATAGGGTGTCCTCAATTAAGGAGAATTATTAATTGAATTCTATATTTAAGTTCCAAATGAAATGAAGAAATTAATAAGAAAAAAGTAAAACTCATAATAATAATAACAAAAAAGAAACCCTATAAAAGCAATTCACCATGTTAATGGATTAAAGGGAAAAAATTCTGAATATTGCCATAGATGCAGAAAAGGCACTTGATATATTCCAAAAATATATATTTTAAAAAAGAAAAATGTGGAGACTTTTAGACCAGTAGCATGGGGAAAGGACTTTAGTGTGGCCCCCAGACAGGATCTAGGAGCTGTGGGGGTGTGCCGTGTGAACCAGGGCCACTCACGGTTTTAGAAGCACAAAGGGCAGAGACACGCCCTAGCACTGGGATCAACCTCTGGGAGAGTTGCTGTGGGCATGCACCACCATGGGAGGCTGCAGTTTTTAGCAGTGCAGATAGAAACAGAGACTGTGTATCCTTGTGACCTCAGTGAAGAGCAGACTAAGTTTTCTCTACTCTGGGCGAGAGGTTTGGGTGTGGTCATTTCTGCTCTGACTCTTGGAAGAGACACAGAAAGCCACCAGAGTAGCTTTCTGGTTCTTTTTTGTTCTCCACCAGAAAACAAAAACTGAAAAAAACAGTTGTTTTTTTTTTTTTTCTCCCCGCACTGAGCCCACCCCCACCCCTGACACGGGGCAGGACAATTCTGCCCAAGCAGGGTTGCATGAATAACAGTGCGGCAGTCCCCTCCCTCAGAAGACAGGCAGGAAGAACAAGAGGATGACAACCCTAAGGTCCCTATAAGATGGGTGCATCTTGCTTGGGCATGGTTAATACTTTGGACTCTGTACATTCCCTCAACCACCCCTCAAAAGAATGAGTAAGAGGAGGAAACCCCAACAAAGAAAAGAATCAGAGAGTAGGGCCTCTGCCACAGACCTAATGGATATGGATATAAGCAAGATATCAGAGGTAGACTTCAGAGTAGCAATTATGAAGTCAGTATCTAGGCTTGGGGAAAATATTAGTGACAATAGAGAATCTCTAAGGGAAGAAATGAGATCTAATCAGGCCAAATTTAAAAATGCTATGAATGAGATGCAGTCTAAACTGGATACTCTGACAGCCAGGGTAAATGAGGCAGAAGAACAAATTAGTGAGCTAGAATATGATAGAAAAGAAGGAAGTCGAGGAGCCCTGGGATAAACAGCTACAAGCTCAAGAGATCAGACTGAGAGAGATTACTGACACCATAAAACGTTCTACTATCAGAATTATTGGAGGGGCGGAAAGAGAGAGAGAGAGAGAACTAGAAGATATATTTGAGCAAATCATAGCTGAAAACTTCCCTAATCTGGGAAAGAAACAAGCATTCTGTCCAAAAGGCAGAGAGGACCCCTCCCAAGATCAATGAGAACAGACCAATGGTCAGACATATTATAGTAAAACTTGAAAAATCTTAGAACCAAGGAAGCAATTCTGAAAGCACTAGGGGGAAGAGATTTCTTACATACAGAGGGAAGAACATCAGAATAACATCAGACCTGTCCACAGAGACTTAGCAAACCAGACAGGGCTGGCAAGATATATTCAAGGTATTAAATAAGAAGAACATGCAGCCAAGGATACTTTATCCAGCGAGGCTGTCATTCAGAATGGATAGAGAGACAAGGAGCTTCTAGGATCAGCAGAAACTGAAAGAATATGTGACCACCAAGCTAGCCCTGCGGGAAATACTAAAAGGGATTCTATAAAAAAAGAAAGACCCAAGAGTAATATAGACCAGAGATTTATAGAGACAATCTATAGAAACAGGGACTTCACAGGCAACATGATGGCACTAAAATCATATCATTCAAGTCACTCTCAACATGAACGGCCTAAATGCTCCCATGAAACAGCAGAGGGTTGCAGATTGGATAAAAAGATACGACCCACCCATATGCTGTTTAAAAGAGACTCATTTAAACCTAAAGATACATCCAGACTGAAAGTGAGGTCATGGAGAACCATTTTTCATGCTTATGAACCTCAAAAGAAAGCTGGGATAGCAATATCAGACAAATTAGATTTTAAGCTAAAGATGGTAGTAAGAGATGCAGAGGGACACTATATCATACTTAAAGGATCTACCCAACAAGAGATCTAACAATTGTAAATATCTATGCCCCCAACACAGGAACAGCCAACTACTTAAGCCAACTATTAACCAAAATAAAGAATCATATTGATAATAATACTTTAATAGTAGGACACCTCTATACCCCACTCTCAGCAATAGACAGATCATCTAAGCAGAAAACGAACAAAGAAACAAGAGCTTTGAATGACACATTGGACCAGATGGACTTCACAGATATATATAGAACATTCTGCCCTAAAACAACAGAATACTCATTCTTCTAGAATGCACATAGAATTTTCTCTAGAATAGACCACATACTTGGTCACAAATCAGGTCTCAACCAATAACAAAAGATTGAGATTATTTCCTGCATATTTTCAGACCACAATGCTTTGAAATTGGAACTCAATCACAAGAAAAATTTGGGAAAGAATTCAAACACTTGGAAGTTAAAAACCATCCTACTAAAGAATGTTTACATCAACCAGGAAACTAAAGAACTTAAACAATTCGTGGAAACCAATGAGAACAAAAACACATCGGTCCAAAATTTATGGGATATTGCAAAGGCAGTCCTAAGTAGGAAATATATAGCCTCTCTCAAAAAAAATAGAAAAATTCCAAATGTACAAGCTAACCTTACACCTAAGGAACTGGAGAAAGAAGAGCAAATAAAACCTAAATGAAGCAGGAGAAGAGAAATAATAAAGTTCAGAGAAGAGATCAATGAAATAGAAACAAAAAGAACAGTAGAACAGAACAATGAAACTAGAAGCTTATTCTTTGAAAGAATTAATAAAATCGATAAACCTCTGGCCAGACTAATCCAAAAGAAAAGAGAAAGGTCCCAAATTAATAAAATTATGAATGAAAGGGGAGAGATCACGATTAACACCAAGGAAATAGAAACAATCATCAGAAATTATTATTAGTAGTTATATACCAATAAATTAAGCAACCTGGAAAAAATGGATGCCTTCCTGGAAACTTACAAACCACCAAGACTGAAACAGGAAGAAAGTGGCAATCTGAATAGCCCAATAAGCAGTAATGAAATTAAAGCAGTAATCAAAAACCTCCCAAAAAACAAGAGTCCAGGGCCAGATGGATTCCCAGGGAATTCTACTAAACATTTAAGGGAGAAATAATACCTAATCCTCCAAAGCTCTTTCAAAAAATAGAAACAGAAGGAAAATTTCCAAATTCATTCTATGAGGCCAGCATTACCTTGATGCCAAAACCGGACAAAGACCTCATCAAAAAGGAGAATTAAGACCAATACTTCTGATGAATATGGATGCCAAAATACTCAACAAGATCCTAGCCAATAAGATCTAAAAACACATTAAAAGGATTATCCAGGGGCGCCTGGGTGGCTCAATGGGTTAAAGCCTCTGCCTTTGGCTCAGGTCATGATCTCAGGGTCCTGAGATCAAGCCCCACATTAGGCTCTTTGCACAGCAGGGAGCCTGCTTCCCCCTCTCTCTCTGCCTGCTTCTCTGCCTACTTGTGATCTCTTTCGCTCTCTAATAAAATAAATAAAATCTTTAAAAACAAAAAAGGATTATCTATCATGACTAGGTGGGATTTATTCCTGGGATGCCAGGCTGGATCAGTATTTGCAAATCAGGCAGAGGAGTAGGAGGTTGCAATAGCGTCGGATCCCAGAAGTTCAGCTAGATAGTTATCAAACCATTCTAAAAGCCTGCATACTCAACAGGAGAGAGAAGAGGGGAAGAACAGCAATTCTAGGAGTAGAAAATCAACTACTTTCTGAAAGGTAGGACATGTGGAAAAGTGAATCCAAAGTGATGGGAAGAGAGACCAGGGGGCGGGGTGCGGGGGGTGGCTCCCTGCAGCCGCAGAGCCGCAAAGCACAAAATCGGAAGTTTTAGAAGTCTGCTCCGCTGAGGGACATAGCTCCAGAGGCTAACGGGGGCGGGGGGATTAGCCCTCAAGGTAACAGTGTGGTTTCAAGACCTTGGGGTCACAGAGGGATCAGGGGTGTCTAAGTACGGCAGAACTCCCAGGTATCGGGGCAGAGAAGCCGGTGGCAGAGAAGGAGCCGCACAGTGCGCTATCAGCTTGAGCTTACCTTACACCACAATCCGAGGCACAGTTGGGCCACTGCTCTTTGAGCAGGGACCCCACAGGAGGCAGCTCCAGAGAGACCCCCTCCTTCCTCCTCCAGGAAGAACAGTGCAGGAGCGCACAGCAGGAATCTCCTGTGTTTGGAGACTCCAGACAGGGTCACACGCCAGAGACAGAGGCGCTACCTCACAGGTCAGCTGAGCTCCAAGAGCAGACCAGGGACCAGGGAGATGGGAGTGATTGACTACTTTCCTCTGAGAGCACGCTGAGGAATGGGGCCCCAAGCACTTGGCTCCTCCGGCCGGAGACTGGGAGGCCACCATTTTCATTCCTGGCCTCCAGGGCGGTATGGAAAGTGCTCAGGGAACAGACTCCCCAGAGCGAACCTGAGCAAACTGCTTAGCCCTGCCACTGGCAAGGGCGGTGCAATTCCACCTCCGTCAAAGACATTTGAGAATCACAGCAACGGCCCCTGCCCCAGAAGATCAGCGAGAATATCCAGCCAAGAGGAAGTTCATCAATCAGTGAAAACTGCGGAACTCCAGAGTACTTTTTTCTCTCACTCATCTATTTTATCTTGATAAAATGATGAGGAAAAATTAACCACAAAAAAAAAAAAACAACAAGAGACAGTACCGATGGCTAGAGACCTAGTCAATATGGACATTAGTAATATGTCAGAAATAGAGTTCAAAATGACAGTTATCAAAGTGCTAGTTGGGCTCAAAAAAAGCATGGAAGATATTAGAGAATCCCTTTCTGAAGAAAAAAAAACCCCTTTCTGGAGAAATAAAAGAACTAAAATATAATTAAGTTAAAATCAAAAAAGCTATTAATAAGGTACAATCAAAAAATGAAGGCTCTAACTGCTCAGATAAATGAGGCAGAAGAAAGAATTAGTGATATAGAAAACCAAATGATGGAGAATAAAGAGGCTGAGAAAAAGAGAGACAAACAACTCTTGGACCATGAGGGGAGAATCCGAGAGATAAGTAATACCATAAAACGTCACAATATTAGAATAATTAGGATCCCAGAAGAAGAAGAAAGAGAGAGTGGGGCGGAAGGTATATTGGAGCAAATTATTGTAGAGAATTTCCCTAATCTGGTGAAGGGAACAAGCAACAAAATCCAGGAGGCACAGAGAACCCCCCCAAATCAATAAAAATACGTCCACACTCTATCATCTAATAGTAAAGCTTACAAGTCTTAGTGACAAAGAGAAAATCCTGAAAGCAGCTTGGGACAAGAAGTCTGTAACATACAAAGGTAGAAATGTTAGATTGGCAGCAGACCTATCCGCAGAGACCTGGCAGGCCAGGAGGACTGGCATGATATATTCAGAGCACTAAACGAGAAAAATATGCAGCCAAGAATACTATATCCAGCTAGGCTGTCAGTGAAAATAGATGGAGAGATAAAAAGCTTCCAGGACAAACAAAAACTAAAAGAATTTGCAAACACCAAACCAGCCCTACAGGAAATATTGAAAGGGGTCCTCTAAGCAAAGAGAGAGCCTCTAAGGAACATAGACCCAAAAGGAACAGAGACAATATACAGTTAATAGTCACCTTATAGGCAATACAATGGCACTTAGTTCATATCTGTCAATAGTTACCCTGAATGTAAATGGGCTAAATGTCCCAATCAAAAGACACAGAGTATCAGAATGGATAAAAAACCAAGACCCATCAATAAGCTGTTTACAAGAAATTCATCTTGGACCCAAAGACACCTCCAGCTTTAAAGTGAGGGGGTGGAAAACAATTTACTATGCTAATGGACATGAAAAGAAAGCTGATCGGGGGGGCAATCTTTCTAACAGATAAATTAGATTTTAAGCCAAAGAATATAATAAGAGATGAGGAAGGACACTATATCATACTTAAAGGGACTGTCCAACAAGAAGATCTAACAATTGTAAACATCTATGCCCCTAACATGGGAGCAGCCAATTATATAAACCAATTAATAACAAAGTCAAAGAAACACATCAACAATAATACAATAATAGTAGGGGACTTTAATAACCCCCTCACCGAAATGGACAGATCATCTAAGCAAAAGATCAACAAGGAAATAAAGGCTCTAAATGACACACTGGACCAGATGGATATCACAGATATATTCAGAACATTCCACCACAAAGCAACAGAATACACTTTCTTCTCTACTGCACATGGAACATTCTCCAGAATAGATCACATCCTGGGTCACAAATCAGGTCTCAATTGGTACCAAAAGATTGGGATCATTCTCTGCATATTTTCAGACCACAAAGCATGAAACTAGAACTCAATCACAAGAGGAAAGTTGGAAAGAACTCAAATGCATGGAGGATAAAGAGCATCCTACTAAAGAATGAATCGGTCAACCAGGAAACTAAAGAATTAAAAAAATTCAAGGAAACAAATGAAAATGAAAACACAACTATTCAAAATCTTTGGGACACAGCAAAGGCAGTCCTGAGAGGAAAATATATCGCAATACAAGCCTTTCTAAAGAAACAAGAAAGATCTTAAATACATAACCTAACCCTACACCTAAAGGAGCTGGAGAAAGAAAAGCAAAGAAAGCCTAAACCCAGCAGAAGAAGAGAAATAATAAAGATCAGAGCAGAAATCAATGAAATAGAAACCAAAAAAACAGTAGAACAAATCAGCAAAACTAGAAGCTGGTTCTTTGAAAGAATTAATAAAATCGATAAACCCTTAGCCAGGCTTATCAAAAAGAAAAGAGAAAGGACCCAAATTAATAAAATCATGAATGAAAGAGGAGAAATCACAACCAACACCAAAGAAATACAAACAAGAACATATTATGAACAAATATACGCCAGCAAATTAGACAATCTGAAAGAAATGGATGCATTCCTAGAGACACAGAAACTACCAAAACTGAACCAGGAAGAAAAAAAAAATTGGAACAGACCCATAACCAGTAAGGATATTGAAACAGTCATCAAAAATCCCCCAACAAACAAAAGCCCAGGGCCTGATGGCTTCCCAGGGGAATTCTACCAAATATTTAAAGAAGAATTAATACCTATTCCTGAAACTGTTCCAAAAAATAGAAACGGATATGAAAACTTCCAAACTCATCTTATGAGACCAGCATTACCTTGATCCCAAAACCAGACAAAGACCCCATCAAAAAGAAGAATTACAGACCAATATTCTTGATGAATACAGATGTAAAAATTCTCACCAAAATACTAGCCAGTAGGATCCAACAGTACATTAAAAGGCTTATTCACCACACCAAGTGGGATTTATTCCTCGGCTCCAAGGTTGGTTCACCATCTGCAAATCAATCAATGTGATACAATACATTAATAAAAGAAAGAACAAGAACCATATGATACTCTAAATTGATGATGAAAAAGCATTTGACAAAGTACAACATCCTTTCTTGATCAAAACTCTTCACAGTGTAGGCATAGAGAGTACATTCCTCAACATCATCAAAGCCATCTATGAAAAACCCACAGCAAATATCATTCTCAATGGGGAAAAGCTCTTAGCTTTTCCTGACATCAGGAACATGGCTGGGATGCCCACTATCTCCACTACTATTCAACATAGTACTAGAAGTCCTAGCCTCAGCAATCAGACAACAAAAAGAAATAAAAAGCATCCAAATTGGCAAAGAAGAAGTCAAACTCTCACTCTTTGCAGATGATATGATACTTTATGTCGAAAACCCAAAAGACTCCACTCCAAGACTGCTAGAACTCATATAGGAATTCAATCAAGTGTCAGGATATAAAATTAATGCACAGAAATCTGCTGCAATTCTATACACCAACAGCAAAACAGAAGAAAGAGAAATTAAGGAGTCGATTCCACTTACAATTTCACCCCAAACCATAAGATACCTAGGAATAAACCTAACCAAAGAGGCAAAGAATCCGTACTCAGAAAACTACAAAGTGCTCATGAAAGAAATTGAGGAAGACACAAAGAAATGGAAAACGTTCCATGCTCATGGATTGG
>CM052798.1:64793683-64804004 GCA_028533885.1 Nasua narica
GTTGGCAGCATCACAATTCCAGACTTCAAGCTCTATTACAAAGCAGTAATCATCAAGACAGTGTGGTACTGGCACAAAAACAGACTCATAGATCAATGGAACAGAATAGAAAGCCCAGAAAGGGACCCCCAACTCTATGGCCAACTAATCTTTGACAAGGCAGGAAGGAATATTCAATGGAAAAAAGACAGTCTCTTCAACAAATAGTGTGGGAAAACTGGACAGCCACATGCAGAAGAATGAAATTGGACCATTTCCTTACACCGCACACAAAAATAGACTCAAAATGGATCAAAGACCTCAATGTGAGACAGGACTCCATCAAAATCCCTGAGGAGAACACAGGCAGCATCCTCTTCGACCTCAGCCACAGCAACTTCTTCCTAGAAACATCACCAAAGGCAAGGGAAGCAAGGGCAAAAATGAACTATTGGGACTTCATCAAGATCAAAAGCTTTTGCACAGCAAAGGAAACAGTCAACAAAACCAAAAGACAACTGACAGAATGGGAGAAGATATTTGAAAATGACATATCAGATAAAGGGATAGTATCCAAAATCTATAAAGAACTTACCAAACTCAACACCCAAGAACAAAGAATCCAATCAAGAAATGGGCAGAAGACATGAACAGACATTTCTGCAAAGACGACATCCAAATGGCCAACTGACACATGAAAAAGTGCTCAACATCACTTGGCGTCAGGGAAATATAAATCAAAACCATAATGAGATACCACCTCACACCAGTCATAATGGCTAAAATTAAACAGTCAGGAAACAACGGGTGTTGCCAAGGATGCAGAGAAAGAGGAACCCTCCTACATTGTTGGTGGGAATGCAAGCTGATGCAGCCACTCTAGAAAACAATATGGCTGGTCCTCAGAAAGTTGAAAATAGAGCTACCCTAAGACCTAGCAATTGCACTACTGGGTATTTACCCTAAAGATACAAATGTAGTGACCCAAAGGGGCACGTGCACCTGAATGTTTATAGCAGCAATGTCTACAATAGCCAATCTATGGAAAGAACCTAAATGTCCATCAACAGATGAATGGATAAAGAAGATGTGGTGTATATATACAATGGAATACTTCACAGCCATAAAAACCCAAAATCTTGCCATTTGCAATGACGTGGATGGAACTAGAGGGTATTATGCTAAGGGAAATAAATTGATCAGAGAAAGACAATTATCATATGATATTACTGATATGAGGAATTTGAGAAACAGGACAGAGGATCATAGGGAAAGGGAGGGAAAAATGAAACAAGATGAAACCAGAGAGGAAGGCAAACCATAAGAGACTCCTAATCTCATGAAACAAACTGAGTGTTGCTGGAGGGGAGGGGTAGGAGAGATGGGGTGCCTGGGTGATGGACACTGGGTAGGGTATGTGCTATGGTGAGTGCTATGAATTGTGTAAGACTGATGAATCACAGACCTGTACCCCTGAAACAAATAATACATTATATGTTAATAGAAAAGAAAAAAAAAAGAACACAAAGTCTCTATAATCTTCTACGGCATAGAATTACATTCTTGGTACTCAATATACAATCATGGAGCATTAGCAATCTCAATTTCAAAGGGATCTACAAAAACATTCTCCATTAAATTAAAAATAGGGGAATCATCTAACAGCTCAACTGAACACTGGAATCATACATAGTACTTTAATTTTATAGCAATTAATTTTTTAGGCTAGCCTGACATCTAGTGGAATGATTATAGCCATCCCAAAGATTTAAGATACATACCTTAAAAAAAAAAGCTAACAATACTCCACTAAAGACCAATATGTGATGTAAATATTTCAAATAAAAAAGGAAAATCAACTTGAGCATTGCCTTATTATCAGGCACTGTTACTAAATGCTGTTTGATATCCTATCTCATTTGTTCAAAACAAGTATTTAGTGCCTGCTACATTCTAGGCACTTATTATGCAGAATTTTTAAAAAATTAATATGATCCTTGTCCTTTTGGAATCCATAGACTAGTAAGGAATAAGACACTAAACAAATCATTATATAAATTACTAAAATCATAAATTGTATTTAGAGCTGTGTCAGACTTTAGAAAAGAATCCTTAACTTAGTAGGAAGTTCAGGAAAGGCCTCTTTGAGGAAGTGATATGTAAGCCAACTTTGAAGGTAGCAATGGGGATTTGAGACAGAAAGAACACCATGTGTCGAGGTCCTAAGGTAGGAAAAGATTTGCTGCCAAACAAATTGAAAGAAGGGCAGTGTGACTATAGTTGTAAGGGAAAAACATAGTCTCAGATCAACTTAGAAAGGTCTATGGGGGCCAAAAAAGCAGGCCTCATGAAAGAGTAGGCCCAGTTAAGGATTCATGATTTATCATTTTATCATATATAATGGAAGCCATCTGAAGTATTTAAGCAGGGAGAAATATATGATGAGTAATAAGGTTTTAAAAAAACACACTGGCAGGATGCCTGGGTGCTCAGATAGTTAAGTGTCCGCCTTCAGCTCAGGTCATGATCTCAGGGTCCTGGGATCAAGCCCTGCATGGAGTTCCCTGCTCAGCAGGGAGTCTGCTTCTCCCTCTCCCCCGTCCCCTCCCTGTCCCCCTTGTGCTCTCTCTCTCTCTCTCAAAACAAATAAATAAAATCTTTAAAAAAAAAAAAAAACATTCTGGCTCCAATGGGGAAATGAAATGGAAGGAGATGAATGTGAATGTAGGAAGAACAATTAGAACCAATTGGGAGAAAATGTCAACAGTCCAAATGATAGATGGTTTGGGCTCAGTCTACAGTGGTTGCTACCAAGATGTATTTTAAAAGTAGATTCAGATCTGGGTGATGAATTGGAAACTGGAAAGGAGCTAGGGGTAAGGGACAAGAAATCACTTAAAAATACTCCATATTTCCATCTGGAACAATTGAGGTAAGAAACAGTGAAGAAAGAACAGATTTGAGAGTAAGACCCAGCCTTTATTACCAAAGAATAACTCAAGAAACATTTATTTATCTACAAACAAAATGTTTGACATAGAGGGAGACAGTCATTTGATTGTTGTCAAGGAAAAACAAAGAACTCTACTTATAAGGGGGGAAGAAACACAGACAGTTTAGGAAGACTAAGTCTTGTTTGAACATCTTTAGAGGTAAACTAATTATCTAGCAGCAAGAGATCTAGGCAGTCTGTGCTTGTGAAGACTGTCCAAGGATGACACAGAGTTTCAGTTGCATTAGATTTTCCCCAAACACTGGGAGTTTGCTGTGGAGGACACGTGGCAGGCTGTCCGAGGGCAATGTCTGCTAAGGTCCTTCCTTAGATGAGCTAGGCCTGCATCATTTCCCCCATAAGTATTTCTCAACTCCCTCTTTTTGGTCAAAACAAACTTCAAAAGATGCAAATTTCACCAAGGGGGTTTCAGTTCCTTTTTTGGCTTAATATTATTAGCTGTATGTCATTCAAGATCCTGGATGTGAAACAACATTTTAGATTTCCAGATTTGATCTTATTGATTTGGCTGACTAGATAAACCAGGAAAAAAAAAATCACGCAGAATCTGTAGGACAGGTTACAGATTTTCTTCTTTATTCTGAGAATATTAAGAAACCATCAAAGATTTGCAATCAAGACAAAAGCTCGATTAGAACCTGAATTTTTTTAAAAATAGAAAATTTTATGATATAAGACACTTGGAAAGTTGCTCATTGGGTATTTGCTACTATTAAGGAATTACAGTTTGTTTTGTTTTTACAATAATGGTTTTATGGTTATGTTTTACCAAAAAAAAGTGATTATCTTTTAAAGATTTACATGTTGATGAACAGATACTTCTCAAAAGAAGACATACAAATGGCTAACAGACACATGAAAAAATGTTCATCATCATTAGCCATGAGGGAAATTCAAATCAAAACAACACTGAGATACCACCTTACACCAGTTAGAAGAGCAAAAATTAACAAAGCAGGAAACAACAAGTATTGGAGAGGTTGTGGAGAAAGGGGAACCCTTTTCTACTGTTAGTGGGAATGCAAGTTGGTGCAGCCACTGTGGAAAACAGTGTGGAGGTTCCTCAAAAAATTAAAAATAGAGCTACCCTATGACCCAGCAATTGCACTACTGGGTATTTACCCCAAAGATACAGATGTAGTGAAAAAAAGGGCCATATGCACCCAATGTTCATAGCCGCAATGTTCACAATAGCCAAACTGTGGAAAGAGCCAAGATGCCCTTCAACAGACGAATGGATAAAGAAGATGTGGTCTATATTCACAGAATATTACTCAACCATCAGAAAGGATGAATACTCAAATTTTCCATTAACATGGATGCGACTGGAGATTATGCTAAGTGAAATATGTCAAACAGAGAAAGTCAATTATCATATGGTTTCACTTATTTGTGGAACATAAGCAATAGCATGGAGGACATTAGGAGAGGAAGGGAAAAATTAAGGGGGAGAAAGCAGAGTGGGAGATGAACATGAGAGACTATGGACTCTAGGAAACAAACTGAGGGTTTTAGAAGGGAAGGAAGTGGGGGGATGGGTGAGCCTGGTGATGGGTATTAAGGAGGACACGGATTGCATGGAGCACTGGGCATTATACACAAACAATGAATCATGGAACACTATACCAAAAACTAATGATGTCCTGTATAGTGACTAACATAGTAATAAAAATAAATAAATAAATGAAGAGATTTACATGTTAAAATATTAATGGATGAAATAAAAATAAAATTGGGACTTATCTCTGTACAATTTGATGTATATAAATGGAGGCAGTTATCTGCAGTATAAAGTGAGAAGAGTAAAAGAATAAGGATGATGCCTTCGAGGAACTTCATCTATTAAAGGCCAGAGAGATGAGGATGAGCAAAGAAACTGAAGAGCATCTACTTGAGAAGTAAAAGGAAAATCAGAGGAGTATTATGTCATGGAAGCCAAAGGGAGAGAGGTTTGAAGATGCAAATAATGCACATAAAGTGCCTGGAATATGGTAAATATTCACTAAACACTACATTTATATTGATGGTGAATGAGAAGGCAGTGGTGCAGAATACTAAGTAATGGTAAAAGAACAAGACAAAGAAATCACTGGTGACCTTTAGAAGAGTTATTTTTGCTAGGTGGGTGGGGAGGAGCTACATTTAGAGAGGTTTCAGAGGTAAATGAAGGTACAGACACTGAAACACTAATTGGAGATAATTCTTTTAAGATGTTTAGCTGACATGGGAACAAGATAAATAAGGCAGTGTGGAATAACGTGAGAGTGAATAGAGGCAGTATTTGGTTTTGTGGCAATTTGGGAGGAGTTTAAAAATAGGAGAGACTTAAACATGTTTAAATGCTGGTAGGGAACTTGTAGAAAGGGAAAGAACAAAAATAATAGGAAGGACAAGAGATAAATATATGAGTCTTAAAAAGGTGGGAAAGGGGGGGCGCCTGGGTGGCTCAGTGGGTTAAGCCTCTGCCTTCGGCTCAGGTCATGATCTCAGGGTCCTGGGATGGAGCCCTGCATCGGGTTCTCTGCTCAGCGGGAAGCTGTTCCCCTTCTCTCTCTGCCTGCCTCTCTGCTTACCTGTGATCTCTCTCCTCTCTGTCAAATAAATAAATAAAATCTTAAAAAAAAAAAAAAAAAAAAAGGTGGGAAAGGTGGGATCCAGAACACAGAGAAAGGACTGATCTTCAATGGGCAGAAGGACATCTCCTCTATTATAACAGGACAGAAGGAAAAAGGGTAGGAGCAGATGTAGGCAGGCTGGAAAGGATGTCTCCATTCTCCCTTCTCTAGGAAAACAATTCTCTGGAGCATAATCAGTGGCCTCTTAGAATACAAAACTGTGGAATTTCCTGGTCTCATTTTCTGGTGCAATATTTGATACTGACAATCATTCTCTTTCTTAAAACTCTCTTCTGCCTTTTTAAATATATTTCAAATAGACCAAAAAAGGTCTAAAAATAATAAAATGAGGGGCGCCTGTGGGTGGTTCAGTCAGTTAAGCTACGGACTCTTGATTTTGGCTCAGGTCATGATTTCAGGGTCATGAGACTGAGCCCCATTGTTGGGCTCTGCACTGCTAAGAATAAGATTCTCATCTCCCTCTCCCTTTGCTCCTACCCCACTCAAGTTCTCTCCCTTTCTTTCTCTTAAAAAACACCAAAAAAAACCAAACCCACAAAAAACACTAAGAATGTAATGTCTGCCTATATATAGTAGTTTATGAAATACAAATGAAACTCCCAATTCTATTTTCTTCCTTTCTCCCACAGATAATCACTATTTTTTTTCAAAGATTTTATTTTATTTAAGAGATGGAGCATGAATGAGAGAGCACAATGGGGGTGGGGACAGAGGGAGAAGGAGAAACAGTCTCCCCACTGAGCAGAGAGCCTGATGTGGGACTCGATCCCAGAACCCCAGGATCATGACCTGAGCCAAAGGCAGATGCTGACCACCCAGGCACCTCAATAATCACTAATTTAATCTAGGTCTTTCTCACTCCTGTGCTTGTTGTTATGCTTTTATCACTTACTGTACTGCACATGTATCATATGTACACAATATATATGAATACATCTTTAAACAATGTATAGCACTGACATGACTATTTTAGTCTTTCAGTGACAGTCTGGGAGAGGTAAATTTTCTCAGCCTTTGAGAAGTGCCACTAATTTGGTACTTGTAAGTGATGGTTTACTTGCATATTAAATTCTAAATTTATTAGTTTTTCCTCAGCTCTTTGAAGATACTGTTTAATAAGAAATAAAAAAATTAAAAACAAAAACAAAACAACAACAACAAAATGAAGATACTGTTTAATTAACTTCTGGCTTCCACTACTGTTCTTAGGAAATTTGTTGCTGTTCTGTTGCAATTCTAATAGTTATTTTTCATAGGTAACCTGCCTTTTATATGATTCCTTTCTACATTTTATCTTTGCTGCACTTCAATTTCCTGCAACAGGCCTAGGGTGTACTTCTTTTTATTTATTCAGCTTAAGACTCCTGATTATTAACTTTGAGACATTTCATCAATTCTGGGAAATTATCAACCATTACTTCATCAAATTTGTCTCTCTCCTTTTTATCTTGCTTTCTGGAAATTTTGTTAGATAATAACTTCCTTACTCTCTCCTCAGCCTTCTTAATTCATACTTTTCATTCCCTATTTCTCCATGCTGCCTTCTGTATAATTTCCTAAGATCTTCCATTTACTAATATCTCTTCATCTGTATCTAATAAGCTATTAATCAGTACATAAAATTGTATTTTAAATTTCTGGATGTTCTATTTTTTTTTAATCTGTCCTTTTTTTCCCCACACTCTTACTATTTTCTTTAGGTTTTAATCTTCCGTTCATTCTCATTCTGTATATCTCTGGATGGAAACCTTATCTATCAAATCTATGCAAATAGTGACTCCAGAGTCTGTATCTTCAACCCAGTGTTCTTTCCCAAGCTTTAATTACATTTTTTTAAGTATTTCTTTTTTTTTCTTTTCTTTTTTTGTCAGAGAGAGAGCACATACAAGCAGGAGGAGCAGTAGGCTGAGGAAGAAGCAGACTCACCACGGAGCAAGTCCCATGCGGGACTCCATCCCAGGACCCTAGGATCATGACCTTGAGTGGAAGGCAGACACAACTGACTGAGCTACCCAGGCATCCCTAATTATATATTTCGAATTGCCTTCTAGACATTATTAGATATTTCATGTCTCATGCTGTGAAGTTAACCTGACTACTTCATGTGTAGTGAAATAATAATGTGTCCCTTCTGTGATTTTTCCATAGCATTTTTTTGTTCTCAATTAATACTTGGCAATACACAGCCTCACCGTGTAGGTTTTCTTTGCATGTGAATAAAACCAGATTATATGCCTCCAGAGAACAATGATGTTTTGTACTTCTTAGCAAGACTTCTGTATAGCCATAACGCCACTGACCACTTGAATGCCTTCAAAGCTAAACTTTCTTATATTTGACTTTCCATAATATCCTATGTGTGGCTGTGCTTTGACAGAAGGGACAATCTTTTATTGGTTGGCTCCAAATTTATCATAGGGGTTGCTCACAATAGGTGTTTGCTAGTTGACCTGATTGGTAAGCAACAGGTGAGTGGGTCCTTTTGAAATTTTCCTTGGCAGCTTAAGAATTATACCACTTTGGTATACCACTTATACCACTTTGATAATAGTGTCTCCTTCCTCCCATACCTGAAAGCATCAGCTAATAATTGATATGAACATTTCAGGACAGAAAGCTTATTACTAGTGTGAGTTACATTAACTTAAATTTCAATAATGTGGGCCAACTTGTTATTTTACTCTTCCTTTTTTATCTTCATCCCAAGTCACAAAGTAATATCACTAAAGTACAAAATAAAATGATAATTTGGCCTTATTTTATAGTGGAAAAAGTATTCAATCCTCCCAATGAAAACATGGGCATAAAGGGCAAGATATTTCTACAACTGCTTTGAAAGAAAGTAACATTGCCAGTAACCTAGCACTTTATTCAGGATTAAAGGGTGTGGGGAACCAAATTATTCCAAGATACTAAGCATAGTAGGAAAGAAATTATGTCATTTTAATGTGAGGGAAAGTTTTGGCTTGTTGGCTGATATCTATGGCAAGCCATGTGAATTACATCAAAATTTTTCATTTGAAATGTAATGCAGATTTAATTATTATACTAATTCTTAACCATGAAATACCAACAAAATTAACTAGGTTCCTTTTTCTCATATAATAAATTTTTGAGAAGAGACTGGAATTCTGTTTTTTTTTTCTACTCCCTATCTTTTATACAATGTATACCTTTCTGTTGTAAAACACTAGAGCAGTTTTTAAATATATAAGATTAAAGGTGAAATTACCACTTTATCCTCCCACGCCCTTCCCTTGTCTCTTTATGTGTACTATTCTGTACCTATGTAGGTATATGAATAAATAAATGGAACCACACTGTAGGTATGTTATATTATTCAGTTTTTTCCCCCTTAAGAATACAGCTCAGAGATTTTTTCCATTTTAGTACACTTGTTTCCATGATTCTTTTAACTGTATAGTATTATGAATACATTATGAATACAAGTCATAAAACCATTTCTTACAGATTAACATTTAAATTTAACATTTAAATTCTCTTCAACTTTTTAGTATTAAAAATAGTATATGCATTATGCTAAATCAAATAAGTCAGTCAGAGAAAAACAAATATATGATTTCACTCATATGGAATTTCGGAAATAAAACAGATGAACGTAGGAGAAGGGGAAAAAAAGAGAAAAAGAGAAGTGAACCATAAGATACACTTAACTATAGAGAACAAACAGGGTTGATGGAGGGAGGGAGGTAGAGGATGGGCTAAATGGATGATGGGTATTAAGGAGGGCACTTGTTATGATGAGCACTGGGTGTTACATGTAAATGATGAATCACTAAATTCTACTCCTGAAACCAATATTACACTATGTGTTAACTAACTAGAATTTAAATAAAAACTTGGGGGAAAAAACAGTATTACAAATAATATTTGTATGCTTATCTCTGTATAAACATGTCTTTGGACAGATTCCTATAAGTAGAATTTCTGATCAAAGAGCTTATATACTGATAATTTTGAAAAATATGCAAATAATAATTTTAAATGTCTTTATTAGTGTATACTTCCTCCAACAGTGTATGAGAGTACTTGTTTTCCTACAACCTCCAATAACACTGGACATTAAAGCTGACTCTCTGCTTAACTCCTGACTGAAAAGTAAAAATAATAAAAACTATATAGGGTGGTAGGGTGACAAAGGAAATGCAAAAAAAAAATGTGGGTTCCCATTATCTCACCTTTAATATAATAATTTAACAGATAATGTCTAAGGTTGAAACAGATATTTTTTAAAAAGAAGGAAAAAAAAAGAAAACACACAAAGTGACTCTAAGGACTCCAAGAGGGATGTTTAAGGGTCTAATATCTCTCATGTAGAAGAAATAAATGAGGTTTAGCTATTCATTTTTTTAAAGATTTTATTTATTTATTTATTTATTATTTTATTATTTATTTATTATTTATGTAAAACCCACAGCTAATATCATTCTCAATGGGGAAAAGCTGAGAGCTTTTTCCCTGAGATCAGGAACACGGCAGGGATGCCCACTATCTCCACTACTATTCAACATAGTCCTAGAAGTCCTAGCCTCAGCAATCAGGCAACAAAAAGAAATAAAAGGCATCCAAATTGGCAAAGAAGAAGTCAAACTCTCACTCTTTGCAGATGATATGATACTTTATGTCGAAAACCCAAAAGACTCCACTCCAAGACTGCTAGAACTCATACAGG
>CM052798.1:64804504-65125417 GCA_028533885.1 Nasua narica
GATATGGACACTGGGGAGGGTATGTGCTATGGCAAATGCTGTGAAATGTGTAAGCCTGATGATTCACAGACTTGTACCCTGGGGTAAATAATACATTATATGTTAATAAAAAAAATTAAAAAAAAAAAATATCTCTCATGTAGAAGAAATAAATGAGGTTTAGCTATTCATTTTTTTAAAGATTTTATTTATTTATTTATTTGACAGAGAGAGAGAGAGATCACAAGTGGGCAGAGAGACAGGCAGAGAGAGAGGGGGAAAAGCAGGCTCCCCGCTGAGCAGAGAGCCCAATGCAGGGCTCAATCCCAGGACCCTGAGATCATGACCTGAGCCGAAGGCAGAGGCTTTAACCCACTGAGCCACCCAGGTGCCCCTTAGCTATTCATTTTTTTTAAGATTTTATTTATTTGAGAGACAGCAAGACAGAGAGAGCACAAGTAGGGTGGGGAAGGACAGAGAGAGATGGAGAAATAGACTCCCCACTGAGCAGGGACCCCGATGTGGGGCAAGATCCCAGGACCCTGGGATCATGACCTGAGCCAAAGGCAGACACTTAACCAACTGAGATATCCAGGTGCCCCTGCCGCTGAATATTTCTAATGAGTAGGAATCACATTTATTAAATCCATAAGATTGCTATTCTAAAATCAAAAATTAAAAATATGAAACATTATACATACAAACACACACAGAGGCACAGATTGAAAATCCAAGCAGCAAAGAAAGATACAAAATGAAAAATGAAAACTTTAAACCCTTCTCACTCCTTACCCCACTGTACCTTCCCCACAAAGATAACTACTATAGTCTCTTTATATCTTTAGTTATGCACATACAATGTACTTATATAAAAATAGCACACACATTCCTTTTTTATTTATACAGAAGGACTCAAATTGTTGTGCACCTTGCTTTTTTTTTAAATACACCTTGGAGATCTTTCCATAGATACACTTGTCTACTGCAGGTCCTTGCTGCCCTACTGACACCGTGTTCGCAATACTCCATGGAGAAAAAAATTCCAATAGACCAACCAGAGTAAAAGGCAAGTGTGCATGGAAGCTGCCAACCACTTAAAGTCTGAGAAGGATGACAGAAGGAAATGGTTATCTATAGTTCCTCTTCCTTTCAGTCTTTCCTTACTCATCAGGAAGCCAAAGGTGGAGAATAATGGTAGAATGTGCATATATCAAGAAACAAAATTTTAAATTAAATTATATTTGTGCAGCATTCCCATTATTTTGGTAAGAATGAAATACAAGTGCATACAGACTATGAAATACGAATTATGTCATTTTGATAATTATGCATGCATATTAAATTCTTTTATATTTGCATTTTTAAACTGGCATTGCACAATATGAAAATGTATGGTAAATTCATGCTAACAATTTAAATTTTAAGTTTTCCTTTGTTTAGAATGACATTAAATAGCAGATAAAAAACAAAAACTTTTGAAAGTTAAGAACGAGATCAGGGAAGAAAGGAAAAAGCTTCTTATTTTAGTAACTTGTAATGACACTTTCCTCCTGCTTCTTGAATAAAGGGCTTCATACTTTCATTTTGCACTGAGCTCTTCAAGTTTTGTTGCTGACTCTGTTTATTACTTAAAAACTGAAAGGAAGTTGCAGTGTATAGAAAGAGCACAAGAGACTTTCAGTTCTTGCCCTTCAGTAGCATGGCCAATATTGATAATTGTTTGTTCTATATTAATATGAGAATATGAGATTATGAGAATATACTATTCTCAACTTCTTCCTTGCCGAGAGCTTTGCTGTTTTGTTCAGGATAATAATGTGCCTTGTTAAATATTCATATTTTTAAATAGGATACACTACATTTACAAATTCTATTGTAACAAGGAAACAAATGACCCAGGTCTGGCCAATGACATGTAAATTAAGGTTTACTAGAGGGAAGCTTGTGAAAAAGGTATTTTCTTTTTTTTTTTAATTTTATTTATTTATTTGACAGAGACAGAGAGACCACAAGTAGGTAGAGAGGCAGGCAGAGAGAGAGGGGGAAGCAGGCTCCTCACCGAGCAGAGAGCCCGATGCCAGTCTATCCTAGGACCCTGAGATCATGACCTGAACTGAAGGCAGAGGCTTTAACCCACTGAGCCACTCAGGCACCCCAAGGTATTTTCTTGATTAAAAAAAAAAAGAAAAGAAAACAGCCTAAGTTGGCAAGTACCTTCTGCCTCACCTTTCTCCCTTTTTTCCTGCTTCCAAGATACATGTAATGCCTAGAAATACAGAAGCCATCTTGTGAAAAGAGGATTAAAGCTACATGCTAAAAATAGCAAAATAGAAACACAAAAAGCTGCCTGCCCCTGAGCGTCTTAGTAAATGATAAAATAAATCACTATTCGGGTAAATCACTGTACCCAGGTTTCTGTTAACTGAGCTGATCACAATCAATCTCTAACTAATACCAGCAGACTAGATAACATGAAAACTCTTCCACTACACTTAATGGGTAAGATAAAAAAAAAATACTTTTAATACATGCTTGAGCGTAAAAAATACAGGGAAATACTTAAGTAGCAGAAATAAAGAAGGAACTGAACACCAGAGCCTGGAGCACACAATATGACTGTCTTGAGCAGGGAGGGGTTGGGTGAGGAAGGTGCTAGAATATTTAAACCCATACAGTAACCACATATAAGATTTTGAGTCCTTCCTGAAAGCAGAAATTAGAAACTACAAGCCCTTCCTCATACTCTGTCCCTACATACACTCCCTACATACAATTAAATTCTGGTAAGATCTGTACCCTCAGTGAAAAGGTAAATTAGATAAAATTCACCCCTTAGCACAGCAAGAGGACAAGGAACTTTTCTGTCATGGCATGAACTCTGAAAAGAGAGGAAAATGGTCTCCCAAGAGTATTTGTAATCATGATATGTGCTCCAGCTGGGTTAGGGTTTCAAATTTACAATATCTAAATAATCTTGGAACTTCTAAGTATAGAAAGAAATTCATATAAAAACTGGTCTCTGGCAACTGATAACCATAAGGATCTGTGATAGAAGCAACATTATTTTTTTAAAAACACCAAAAACAAATTTATTTTTTCAAGACAGAAAAGGAATCATCAGTCTATAAGCAGTGAGGTAACAGACATGACGAAGAACAGTATTAGATTCCTAATCACAAAAGGATGCATCTGTATACTATTTATTTAGTTTAAAATATAAACTAGTATCATTTATAGTTCCATATATAATCAGGGAACACACAAAACACAATCAATATTAATCAAGCCAACTTAAGAATAGTGATTAACTCTTCAGAAAGAAAGAGGTAGGGATAGAGTGTCAAAGAGAAAAAGAAAAAGATGAAGAATGGATCCAGATTCAAGGAGGATGGAGCACCATGGCAACTGAGTGCAATATCTGATCTTGGCTTGGATGTTTTTGCAATAAAGACATTATTGGAATAACTGGCAAAGCTTGAAAGAGCTTTCTGGCAAAGGATATACAGAAATTTTTTGTACTATTCTTGCATTTTTTTATTGGTTTGAAATTGTTTAATTATAAAACAATCATTTTTTAAAAAAAAAAAAGAAGATGGGTTCCAGTTCAACATGGTGATGTACGAAGATTCCTAACTCACCTCTTCCCATAGACATACCAAATAATTTCCTCTGAAACAACCTAAAGGCTGGCTGAGCAACAACTACACATTGAGGAAACAAGAAAAAAGCCACAATGAAGCAGGTAAAAGAGGCCTGTACACAATCTCACCATAAATTGCCATAAACCTTACCTGAAGTGTGGAGACCTATAATCAGGAGGGAATTTCTTTTTTTTTTTTTTTAAGATTTTATTTATTTATTTATTTATTTGACAGAGAGATATCACAAGTAGGCAGAGAGGCAGAGAGAGAAAGGGGGAAGCAGGCTCCCCACCGAGCAGAGAGCCCAAGGCGGGGCTCGATCCCAGGACCCAGAGATCATGACCCGAGTCGAAGGCAGAGGCTTAACCCAACGAGCCACCCAGGCGCCCCAGGAGGGAATTTCAAAACCTGGAGCTTGTCCTTGAGAAGTAAAGGGTTTGAACTCATATCCAGCATCCCAACTTTTAAGATCTGCACCTAAAGGATGAGCCCCCAAAACATGTAGCTTTGAAAACCAATGGGGTTCACACCGCAAGACTGTAGTGATCTGAGAAGCAGCTCTCAAAGGGCTCACATGCTTGGACTCACCCACCCCAGGGCCCAGCTTAGAAGCAGCTGATAACACTCGGACTTTAAGTGAAAGAGGCTCACCTGCCTATATCAAAGTATTGGCCTGAGGGGAAGATATCTAATTTGAAACATACATAAGAGCCTGCTAAAATCCTCCCTGGGGACAGAGACTGGAGAACATCATTGTCACACTCTCCCACTGCCTTGCTCTAGTCAACAGGCACAATATCTTTCTTTTTTCCTTCTCTGGTAGGTGCCATCTTTATATTCTTTCTCTCCCTTGCTACAGCTGACGAGCACCATCTTCACACTATCTAGCCATACACCAGCATACCAGTAACTCCCAAAAGGTAGTTTTTACACACGTCTGGTGCCCTTATTTGTGCAGCTACCAACCCAGGGGATGCTCCTTGATTGCCTGGCTCTAGAGCCCAAGGGAGCTTGCATTCCTGGGCCTCATGGGGCTGTAACAATCAGAGAGAGAGTTCTTGGCAGGAAACCACTCCCAGGGCACTGCATATTCAACAGCCTGAAGCACATCCCCAGTCTTTCTATAAATGAGGTTTATTTGCTTCTCCTAGAGTTTCGGCCTGAAGGACAGGCTTCAGGTGTGGCATACACCTAGGCGTCCATGGAGCTACTCTCACAGAACTAAGCCAATGGATGCCATCTTTGCACTCTCCCTGTACCTTGCTACAGCTTGTCAGCATCTCCCGGGGAAAAAAACCTTATTTACTTGTCTAGAGTGCTGATTTTTGTGACTAATGCCCAGAGGACATCTCCAGATGGCCTGGCTCTGGTGGCCAGCAGGGCTTATGTTTGCAATCCTAAAGGACTATGTACATGTGTATACTTTAATAGCTGCTGCCGGAAGGTCTATGTTCCAATCAGCCTGAATCTAGGTGCTGATTGAGATCCTCTCCTTGGGAACCCTGACAGATTTTGGCCAACCCTCAGCTACTGGGAGCTATTAAAAATATAATAGGCTGCTTAGACAATTACAAAGGTTTGAGAGACAACCAAGAGCTAGGGCTAAGTTGAATGGCAATGTTCATCTCTTACACAAGGCCACTACTTCAGACTGGGAGAGGTGGATGTCTCATCTAACACGGAGAAACTAAGAGAATCAAGTAAAATGAAGAAAAAAAAGAATATATTCCAAACAAAAGAACAAGGTAAAACCTCAGAAAAAAACCTTACTGAAGCAGGAATAAGTAATATATCTGATAAAGAGTTCAAAGTAATCGTCATAAAGATGTTCACCAAACTTGGAAGAAGAATGAATGAACACAGTGAAAACTTCAACAAAGAAATAGAAAATATAAGAAAGTACCGATCAAAGTCACAGAGCTTAACACTACAATAACTGAACTGAAAAATGGACTAGAGGGTTTCAACAGCAGGCTAGGTGAAGGAAGAAAAAGGCTGAGTTAATCTAAGACAAGACAGTGGATTTCATCCAACCAGAATGGCAAAAAGAAAATATAATGAAGAAAAAAAAAAGGAAGATAGCTTATAGGGCTTATGGGACAACATCAAACAGACTATTGTCCTCATTATAGGACTCTCAGAAAGAGAAAAGAGAGAAACAGGGGTGAAAAATTAAAGAAATAATACCTGAAAACTTCTTTAACCTGGAAAACTAATCAGACATCCAGATCCAGGAAGTCCAGAAAGTCCCAAATAAGATGAATCCAGGAAACCCACACTAACAGACATTATAATTAAAATGTCAAAAGTCAAACATAAAGAGAGAATCTTAAAAGCCACAAGAGAAAAACAACTTGTTATGTACAAGAGGACCTCCCATACAACTACAAGCAGATTTTGTTATTGTTGTTTTGTTGCTGTTGCTGTTAAAAACTTTTCAGGCCAGAAGCCAGTGTCATGATTCAAAGTACTGAAAGGAAAAAAACTAATAACCATGAATACATGAATAGTTATCATTCAGAAATGAAGAAGAGATAAAGAGTTTCCTAGACAAGCAAAAGCCTAAAAAGTACATCATCAGTAAACTGGCTTTACATGAAATTGCAGATGGGCTTCTTCAAGCTGAAAAGAAAAGGTGCTAATTAGTAACAAGAAAAGAAAACACATGGAAGACTACATCTCACAGGAAAGGTAAATATATAGTAAAGGTAATAGATTAAACATGTATAAAGCTAGTATGAAGGTTAAAAGGAAAAAGTAAAAATAACTATAAAAATTAGTTAAGGGATATACAGGATAAGAAGATGTAAAATGTGACATCACATACATAAAACAAGAGGATAGGGAAGTAGAGTAAAAATCTAGGGCTTTAGAATGCAATCATACTTCAGTTGTTATCATCTTAAAATAGACTGCTATAGATACAGGTTGTTATATGTAAGCTTCATGTAACCACAAAGGAAAATCCTATAGTAGATACATAAACGATAGAGGAATTTAAGCATACAATCAAATCAGTAAGAGAGTAAAAGAAGAAAAAAGGAACAGAGGGGAACTACAAAACAGCAAGACAACAATTAACAATATGTCACAAGTACATATCTATCAATAATTACTTTAAATGTAAATGGACTAAATTCTCCAACTACAAGACATAGAATAGCTAAATGGGTAAGAAAACAAGACCCATTTTATATGCTGCCTATAAGAGACTTCAGATGTAAGGACACATACAGACTGGAAGTGAAAGGATGAAAAGGGCGTTCTATGCAAATGAAAACCAGAAAATAAACAAACTGGGATAGCTATATTTATATCAGACAAGCTAGATTTTAAAATAAAGACTATAATAGGAGACAAAGGGCGTTACATAATGACAAAGGGGTCAATCCAACAAGAGAATTAAATATTTATAAATATCTATGCATCTTGTAAAGGAATACCTAAATATATAAAGCAAATACTAAAAGGCTTAAAAGGAAAAATAGACAGCAATACAATATAGTGGGAGTTTTATTACTCCCATTTACATCAGTGGATAGATAATCCAGACAGAAAATCAGTAAGAAATATTGGCTTTGAATGACACAGTTTAGATGGACTAAACAGATTTATATAGAACATTCCACCCAAAAGCAACAGAATATACATTCTTCTCAAGTAGACATGGAACATTCTCCAAAATGGATCCTATATTAGGCTAAAAAATAAGTCTTAGAAAGTTGATGAAGTTTGAAATTATATCAATTAGCATTTCTGAACACAAGGATCTAAAACTAAACATCAATTACAAAAAGAATAGCCAAAGCCACCTTGATAAGGAAGAACAAAGCTGGAGGCATGCTGATTTCAAACTGTATTACAAAGCTATAGTAATCAAAACAGTATAGTACTGTCAAAAAACAAACACATAGATCAACAGAACAGAATAGATAGCCTAGAAATAAACCTACATATATATGGTCTATTAATTTATGATGAAGAAGCCAAGAACCATGGGGAAGGGGTAGTCTTTTCAATAAATGGTGATAGTAAATTTGGACAACCACATGCAACAGAATGAAACTGGACCACTATATTACAACACAGACAAAAATTAACTCAAGTGGAGTCAAGACTTATATATTAGACCTGAAACCATAAAACTCCTAGAAGAAAACACAGGCAGTAAACTCTTCGACACAGATCTTGGCAATGATTTTTTTTTTAACCTGACATCAAAAGCAACAAAAGCAAAAATAAACAAGTGGGACTCTATCAGACTAAAAAACTTCTGCATAGTAAGGAAAACATCAACAAAATGTAAAGGCAACTTACTGAATGGGAGAAAATATTTGCAAGTCATATCTCTGATAAAGGGTTAATATCCAAAACATATAAAGAACTCATACAATTCAATAGCAAAAAAAAAAAAAAAAAAAATCCCATTAAAAAATAGGCAGAAAATCTGAGTAGACATTTTTCCAAAGAAAATATTCAGATGGCCAACAGGTACATGAAAAGATGCTCAACATCATTAATTATCAGGGAAATGCAAATCAAAACCTCCACTTCACACCTGTTAGAATGGCTATTTTCAGAAGTCAGTAAATAACAAGTGTTGGTGAGGATGTGGAAGAAAGATAATCATTGTGCAGTTGGTGCAAATGTAAATTGATGCAGCTACTTTGGAAAACAGTATGGAGATTCTCCAAAAATTAAAAAAAGAACTACCAAATGATACAGCAATTCTATTCCTGGGCATTTACCTGAGAAAACTGAAAGCTCTAACTCAAAAGGTTTCTATACCCCCACATTCCTTTACAGTATTATTTACAATAGCCAAGATATGAAATAACCTAAGTGTCCATCAGTGGATGAGTGGATAAAGAAAATATATGTGGCACATATACACGGTAGAATATTATTCAGCCATAAAGAGAATCTTGCCATTTGTGACAACATGAATGGACTTAGTATATTAAGTGAAATAAGTCAGACAGAGAAAGACAAATATCATATGATATTACTTACCTGTGAAATCTAAAACAACAACAATAACAACAAACCCAAGTTCACAGATACAAAGAACTGATTGGTGGTTACCAGAGGGGTCTAGGGGGAAGAAATGGGTGAAAGGGGCCAAAAGTTACAAACTTCAAGTTATAAAATGAATAAGTAATGAGGATGTAATGTACAACACAGTGACTATAGTTAAAAATACTATATTGCCCTATTTGTAAGTTTCAAAGACAACAGATCTTAAAAGTTCTCACTACAAGAAAAAAAATTTTGTAACTGATTCGACTGAATCATGTTGTACACTTAAAACTAATATAAGGTGGTATGTCAATTACACCTCAATTTTTTTTAAAAAAGGAAGATGAAGATGAGAAATGGTTCAGCAAAAAAAAAAATTGTCAGGACTTGATCAATTGCATGTGAGAAATAAGAGTAAATAATCATAAGGACTCACGTTTTTAGCTCAGGAGACTTGGTGCATATAATTCAATTTACATTACAGGAAATCCAAGAAGAAAAACAACTTTTAAGAAACTAGTGGCACCTAGGTGGCTCAGTTGGTTAAGCATTTGCCTTTGACTTGGGTCATGATTCCGAGGTCCTGGGATCGAGCCCCATGTCCGCCCAGGGGAAGCCCGCTTTTCCCTCTCCCTCTGCTCCTGCCATGTGCTCTCTCACTCACTGTTTCTCAAATAAATAAATAAAATCTTAAAAAAAAAAAAGGAATAAAATAAAAGCAAACTAAACAGGCTCAGCACTGGAAATAGTCAATCTGTAGTTGGACATTTAGACTGGAGAGGTGGGGCCACAAAAGAACTGTATACATCTGGATTTGATTACTTTATTCATTTAACAAATCGAGAATCAACTACGTTGCCAGGAATGTAGACCATAAAACTATAAGAATGAATAAGAAATGAAATGAAAAGAAATGAAATAAGAAATGCTGCCCTTGAGGGACTCAATCCAGTAAGAGAAAGGGAATCTGCCTACAAGTATAGTCTAGAGACTGGGGAGGAAGTTTTCAGAGGATGATGGGTTCATTCTCAACCTAGGACACACATCAGAATCACCTGGAGGAGCTTCTAAACATTGAAGTGCCTGGTTCACACTCTGGGGGTGGGGTTGAAGCATGAGTGGTTGCTTAAACTCTCCAGGTGATGCCAATGTAAGCCAACATTAAGAGAGCAGTACCTTGACTCAGAACAGAGCACCTGGGATACCTCTTCCTTTGAAGCATTTGGCAATAACGATGGGTGTGCAGGGTGGTGGAAAGGACAAGAAGTGGAAATATGGGAATTTGATTGAAGGAGCCCCTGCCAAATAGCTTGATGATATACAGTTTCTCTGTAAAGAAAAAGTATCAAAGGCTGAAAATAAGAGCATATGAGAATAAAGCAGGCATCTTAAAACGAATGGCAAAGTTTTACAGTAGAATCTGCAGAGAGTGTGAAAAGGAGTTAATTAGGAAGAAGTAAAAGCACTTCTAGGCAATTATAAAGGTTCGATGGAAATGAGCAATCATACATTGGTAATAGCATCCATCTACAAGGTTGTGCAATTTTCCCTAACAATGTTTGGCAGTTTGAGAGCATGAACAGAGAAAACATTCATTTGAGAATGTTGGTTGATGGGTCAGAAGGATAGAGCAAACGGAGAGTGCTGGTGAGAGTTAAAAATCTGTAGAACAGTAATGAGGCATGGGCCTGCAGGCTTTGATGATAGTAAGAACACAGTGAATGAGCAAAGGAATGAGAGAGATCAAATGAGAGGGAATTTTGGTCAAAATGAAATTTCTAAATTTAAAATTTCAAGATAGCAGAGTGCAGGCTGAGTTATGGCAACAGAATCCTAATTGGTCTTCCTATCCGTCTTTGCCTTTCCCCAGTTCATTATCCACACTACCCAAAACATGTTTTACGTTAAAAGTCTGATCATCTCTCTCCACCCTCAAATTTCAATCTTCCAGATGAATTCAATCAAAACCCAGCCAGAAGACTTAATTATCACCTCTATTATCCTATTAGCTAATGCCCCATTCCTCTCACTCTCCCTCAATCTTTTTTTAAATTTTTTAAGATTTATTTGTTTAATTGAGAGAGAGAGAGAGAGAGAGAGCACATGTGAGTGGAGGCAGTAGGGACAGAGGGAGAGAGAATTCCAAGCAAACTCCCTGCTAACCGTGGAGCCTGATATAGGGCAGGGCTTGATCTCATGACCCTGAGATCATGACCTGAGCCAAAACTCTGAGTCCCATGCTCAACCAACTGAGCCAACCAGGCGCCCCCCTCACCTAATTTTATACAGACTTTTTGGTTATAGTTTTCACATTGTGTTTTACTTTACAAAAGTGTCTCCCCCACTAGATTCTGAGTTCCTTGAAAGTTGGAACCATCTTTTAATCCATATTTCAACATATTCAACATATTTCCTGATATATTTGACTCTGGCATTTCTTGTTTGCTTATCTTTAATGATGGTTTCTTTGGGGAAACTCTCTTTCTTTTCAAATTTTTATTTAAATTCTAGTTAGTTAATATATAGTATAATATTGGTTTCAGGAGTAGAATTTAGTGATTCATCACTTATATATAATACCCGGTGTTCATCATAACAAGTGCCCTCCTTAATACCCATCACCCATTTAACCCATCCCCCTCCACCCTCCCTCCATTAAATCTCACTTTGGTCTCCATCGTTAAGAATCTCTTGTGATTTGCTTCCCTTTTTTTTCTTCCCATATGTTCATCTGTTTCTTAAATTCCACATATAAGTTTCTTAAATTCCACATATGGTATTTGTCTTTCTCTAACTTATTTAGCATAGCATAATACACTCTAGCTCCATCCACATCATTGCGAATGGCAAGATTTCATTCTTTTTGAAGGCTGCCTAATATTCTACTGCATATATATCTATATATATATATATAGATATATATATATCTATATATATATCTCACATCTTCTTCATCCATTCATCAGTCAATGGGACATCTGGGCTCTTACCACAGTTTAGTTATTATTGATAATGCTGCTATAAACATCAGGGTGGGGGTACCTGGGTGGCTCAGTGGTTGGATGACCAGCTCTTGGTTTTCAGCTCGGGTCATGATCTCAGGGTTGTGGGACCAAGCCCCACATTGGGCTCAGGGCTCAGTGTGGAGTCCGCTTATCCCTCTCCCTTCCCACTCTGCCTCTACCCCCCACCACTGGTGCACCATGTTCTCTCTCTCTCTCCCCCGCTTCAAATAAAAAAATAAATAAAATCTTCCCCTAAAAATCAGGGTACATGTACCCCTTCAAATCTGTATTTTTGTATCCTTTGGGTAAATACCTAGTACTGCAATTTCTGGGTCATAGGGTAGTTTTTAAGTTTTTGAGGAACCTCTACACTATTTTTCCAGACTGGTTGTACCAGTTTGCATTTCCACCAATAGTACAAGAGGGTGGGGACAACTCTTTAGACTACTTGCCCATTTTTGTGGAGGTTTATTTAGTTAAAACTAGATCGATAATATCATCTACAAATACACTTAACCAGCCACACTGTATTATGTTACCATATGCTGATGCAAATAATTAAAGGAAATTACTAATTTCAATTCTTCCAAGTTGTGAAATTCCCATTCTTCCCTTAGGATACCGCATTTACTATCTGTGACATGTGTCGAAATGATAAATGCAAAGTAAAGATACCAGTGCCAATCCACGTATTTGAAAAAATTAATGAAACAAATTTTTCCTATTTGTAGATAAAATACAAACTAGACTTCTAATATTTTTTCTGCACTCCAGTGGGTCATATTGCACATCCCAATGAAGTACATATACCACCGCTTTAGATGTCATTGGTTTAGACATGAGGTAACACCTTGTCAGACAATGGCACAAAAAAAAATTAAAATGCCTATCACACTACCTACAATACTATTTTTATAAAGGTTTTGGTTTATTTTTTTAGCTAAAAATTTGAGGGAAGATTTCAGGAATTCAGCACTTTGTATGATCTTAAAAATACTGCTTTCATAATATGTTGTATGGGAATAAGAAGTTGTTATAGGAGTCAGAAAAAGAAAGCATTGAAAAGGCGATCTAGAACCCTTACAGACAGGTTACTGGGTACAGGCTGGAAGTGAACATTTAAAAGTACTCTGGATTCCTCCTTGACATTTCATCACACTTTATTTATTCAACTTTTGTCTTACCAGATTAGTTACAAAATCTCATGAGAGCAAGGGCTATTCTGTCTTTTTGCCTGCTATATCCCTAGCCAAAAGAATAATACCATGTGGCACACAGTAGACATCCAAAAAAATATTTACTGAATGAATGCATAAAAGAATGAAGTGGTATAACTGAAGTCATGATTAAGAAACTAACTAATAAAAGAAAAGAGAACCTGGGGCGCCTGGATGGCTCAGTGGGTTAAAGCCTCTGCCTTTGGTCATGATCTCAGGGTCCTGGGATCAAGCCCTGAATTGGGCTCTCTGCTCAGCAGGGTCCCTGCTTCCCCCTCTCTCTCTGCCTGCCTCTCTGCCTACTTGTGATCTCTCTCTCTCTCTCTTTCTCTCTCTGTCAAATAAATAAAGTCTTTAAAATTAAAAAAGAAAAGAGAACCAAAAAAGTGTAAACATTGAACATAAGGAATACCTATGGTAAAGCCATCAGAAGTGTGAGAATAGAATGGACAAGTCCAAAAGGAAGAGGAAATAATAATGGCCTGTAAAGGGGTGTGTCATTGGGAAGGCAGTGAGTAGAGTCACTGTGGAAGTCTGAGAAAAAGCCTATGAGTTTATCAAGAAGTTAACTGGCAACTTCAAGAATGCTATTTAGGTGTAGTTATAGCAATGGAAGTCAACTGCATTGAAATGGGAAGGAAATGGATAGTAAGGGAATAGAGGCGATACACAAGTCTTATGAATTTGTCAGTGAAACAAGAGAAACAGTATTACAGCTCTACAGGGGTCAACAGGAAGAAGTTTGTTGTTTTGGGGTTTTTTTTTTTTCAAGTTAGGAAGATCTACATGTTTGAGGAAGAGGATTCAGAGTTTTTCTATTAATGATGAACACAGTCTTGTGATCCTAAAATGGAATGGACATAGATTATGGCAAATACACTTATTGTGAAGACAGATGTCTGGAAAGAGAGAAAGTGCTTTTCTACATGAAAATCTAAAACGGACAATAAATGAAAAACAAGATTTCTGATTACATATTTCCTTTTTACGTATTTCTGGGAAAATAAGTTGAGATGAAAGATACATGGGGTAGTTTTGGTCTTGGAGACTCATTATTTTGGAGTTACTTTAAAGAAGTGGTTGTTTCTGTCACTACCACAAAAAAAAAAAAAAGAACACAAACATTTATACATATCTGCTGTTCTTCATGTCCTTAGGAACTAATCTTTCGGTCTTTAACAACAGGTACTGCTTCTGTGACTGCTTCAGTAAAACACTAAAGCATAAACATGAGCTCGTTTCATTGCCTGCTGGGCCTGCATTTTCCCAGCCCTAATGTAACAAAAGGACCCAGTGACAAAAAATAACATGGAGTATTTTCTTATTCTTGAAATACTGTCTCTCCCTCTGCGCTGTTGCCCGTTTTAACTTAATTCAAGCATATTGGTATCATGAAATTTGCTTAGGAAGTTAACTTGGAATCATGGGCTCTTGAACAGATTTCACGTCATATTTTCATTCCCCAGGCTGAATGTTAAGTGTTGAGAGTTATTCTATCTCACTCACCATTTTATACTTATTTGCGTCTTCCACCTGGCACTTCGTGTCCCCCATCACAGCACATTTCACACAGTAGGCATCTAGTGTTGCTCCCGTAATCCAGCGTGTGCCTGCTGCCTTCAGACAGTCACAAAGTCCCTGCAGCAGCAAATGGTTAAAAGAGCTTCAGGTGGGGGTGGAGAAATCCCCGAAGGTTGTCGAGCAACGGAACTTAGAGGTCCTTGAGGCCAGGGACGGTCTTGTTCAGCATAGTATCGCAGCACCTGATTCAGTCCTGGTACACAGAAGATTCTCAGTAATGCTGCATGAACAGACTCGGTGGGGACTCTAAATTCAACCCTATTCTAATAGCAAACGTTCGCCGAGTGCCACCAGGCGTCCGGGACCAGCAGGGCGCGGGTGCTACAAGATGACAGGGTAGCTGTTGGTTCTAATTTCACAGATGGTGTAATTCTATACTACAATTTTCAAATTTTCTCTTAACAGAAAAAGGGGGTTGGGGGTTGTCTCTGCTTTTAGTTTTCAGGGGCTTAAATGCAAACCAAGACTCCCTTCTCGGGGCAAAAGTGACCCCCCCTCTTGTGCGGGCGGCCGAGCTTCCGGCGCGGCCCGCCCCCGCCCCGCAACTGCGCCGCGGAGATCCAGAAGGTGTCGCTGTTCCCGCGATAACCTCGGAAAAGGCTCCACCCCGCGGCCGGCGCCCGCTTCCTCCGTTCGAGACCACGCCCCATACGGCGGATTACCAGTCCGTCAGTGTCTTGCACGCCCACCGTCGCTAGTGCCGACGCTAACGCCCCACTCCCGGCGGAGCAGGCCCAGCGTCTCCGCCGCCGCCGCCGCCGCCGCCGCCGCCGCTCGGGCGCGCGGCCAGCCCCGAGGCGCTGGTTCTCTCCCCTCGCCCCACCCTCTCGCTCCCCCTTCACGGAAACGACAGCTGCTGTGGCGGGGCTGGCGCCGCCTCCCTCCACCTACCACGTCTGCCCCCGCCACTCTCGCCCGGCGCCCCAGCCCGGCCGCGGCGCCTCCCCGCTAGGTCAGCCGGCAGCTCCGCCCGGCTGCCGCCCAGGATGAACATCATGGACTTCAACGTGAAGAAGCTGGCGGCCGACGCGGGCACCTTCCTCAGTCGTGCAGTGCAGGTACCGCGGGGTGAGGGGAAGGGGCGGCGGCGCCCGAGAGAGAGGCCAAGGAGGGGCCGCCCGTGGCGGCGGCGCTCCCCGCACCCAGCCTCACCGACTGGCTGGCAGGCCTGCGGTCGGAGGCCTGGCTGATGGGCGCGGCCTGGTGCCCCTACGGTTCTGGCGGCGGTTTTTGCCCCCTCCCGTTCAACCGCCGCTGCTCCGGAAGCGAAGCGGGGTGGGGACCGGGCCGGGGGCTGCCCCCGCCCTTGAAGGACATCTAGAGTTCGGCCCCGGGTGGAGACACAGCACCGCCCGCCTTTCTGGCCCCACGACGACGGTACTGGTGTGGCCGCCCTCCCCAGGCGGGCGAGGGCCCTGCGAGTCCCTCGCGGTAACCGAGAGACAGACCTTTCGTGCACCACCCCCACTCTTTCCTTTCGCTTCCCTCAATCTCCCCGCTGAGTCCAAGAAGGAAGTTTCCTTTTCCTGCTCCTGAACCCAAAGAGCTGCCAACACAGTTCCTTCCAGCCCTCTCTCTCCCTCCGGAAGGACGGTCGCTGGGCTTAGGCGGTCCGCGGGTGAAATGGAGATCGCCAGTTGGCGTCTGTACTCCGCCAAGGCCTAGGGAAGTCTGGAGTTTGGGGGTTCCCACTCATTCTCAAAATGGGAAGCACCGGCAGTAGAACATGGAGAGGGGGAGAGGGGAGAATCGTGTTATGCCTGTGGTCAGAGTTTTGTGTTTCGAATACACTTTAAGGGGGGAAATTTAGCTATGTCGCGGCATTCCGCAAAGAACTATCAGTCTAGGGAACTTGGACAGTTCTCCATAGTCATCACCCACATTATGCCAACTCAGTTAAATCTATGAACAGATGTAAATTTCACCACAACATGAGTTATAAACAGTCTGGTGTTTAAGTTAATGACATAGTCACAGTAGCAACAACATTGTCTTTTGTAAAGAGAAAACAAAAATAGTTTTCTAATGTGCACGACAAACTGAGACTGGAATGTGAATCAGTTGTCCTGCCTTTACTACTTTGTCTCCTTTACCCCAATTTTATTGACGTAGTTGATCTTACGTTGCACTGCTCTTGGCAGAAGGGTGGTAGAACTAGTGCAAGGTAATAGCTGCCTGTATTGTGAAAAACTGTCAAACATTTGCAAGGCACTTTACAGATTACCTACTATCCTTTCTGTAATTTTGCCAGATGTTATTAACGCTTTTTATATATGAGGAAGTAGCCTTGGAGAGGTTAAGAAACTTGATTAACTTGCATGGCTAGTAAATAGCCAAATGCTGTCTGATCTACTACTCATTCATTGCAAGTTGCTTCTCTCTTCCAGGATAGGCATTGCAGATATAGAATAATAGAATGTTATAGGCTAGAGAGACCTTAAAGATGATCTGGTACTACAATGTGAGCATTTCAGTAATACTTAGACAGCACTTAAGGCATGGGAAATTCCTTCTAAGTTTTGATTTCTCAGCTCCAAAATCTGCATAGTAAGCTAGCTGCCTTAACCCTCATCTCATTCTCCATGAAAACATAAGCTATGTTGTAAAGACATTGAACTGTATGGTTAAAATAATTTCTTGATTTAAATTAACCTACTTTTAACAGCTCAAAGACCGGGTGGGGCACAAAAAGAATGAGTGGTTGAAGGTCTGAAATGAATTTGCTTTGTGAGACTTAATGTTAACTGAAAAGAGGCCTTTGGTGTTTGTTTTATTGCTGATTCCCAATGATTTTGTTTGCGGAGTGGAGATTTGACTTATGACACTTTTAAAGACAGGTATGTTTTCGGGTACATAATCCACAGTGCTTCAATAGGACAGACACATGTACTGGAATTTGATTTAAATTGTCGATAGACTTGATATAAAAAATCTAGCAAAGTTCTCAAAAGATGTACTTCCTAGATGAATTTTAATTACTTGTTTCAGATTCTTTAGTATTTAAAGTCTGTCCTAATCTGTTGAGCTATCAAATAATTTTCAGTGTTAAATACTTTCATGCCTACTCCATGCCTGCCTTACACTATTTTGGACACTGGTGAGAGAGCAGTGAATAAAATTAACAAAACAGGGGTGCCTGGGTGGCTCATGGGTTGAGGCCTCTGCCTTCCGCTCGGGTCGTGATCTCGGGGACCTGGGATCGAGCCCCGCATCGGGCTCTCTGCTCGGCGGGGAGGCTGCTTCCCCCTTCTCTCTGCCTGCCTCTCTGCCTGCTTGTGATCTCTCTCTCTCTGTCAAATAAATGAATAAATAAAATCTTTAAAAAAAAATTAACAAAACATCTGCCCTCCTGGAGCTTATAATCTAATAGTAAGTATATCAGGTGATGGAGAAAAAGGCCAGATGTGATAAGTTAATGGTGGGGAAGGCAGTTTTGCCATATTGCATTGACATAATAATCATGGTAAGCCTTTCCAATAGGATTGAATTCCAAGAGACCTCAAGGAAGTGACAGTTCCACTTTTTTGGAGGAAAAGCAATTTAGGCAGAAGGAAAAACTGTGAAGACTGAGCTTCTGGAGTACCTGGGTCATTAGTTAGGGAGCTGTAGCCATAGGATAGGCAAAAAGTGATAAAACTTAGGTGAGTTTGATAGCAGGGAAGTTTCAGAATCTATTCAGTATTCCTTCCCAGATTGGCTTTAGGGTAGGAAGGAAAGATGAGTTAAGGATGACTATAAGGTTTTGGCTTAAGCCATTTACTAAGAAGTGAAAAATTTGAGGAGAAACAGACTCCTTCAATATGTCTTTTTATATTAAGTCTGTATCTGTTAGAAATAGATTCTAAAATATTTATGTATAAACAATATCATGTCTGAGGATTGCTTTAAAATATTCCAGAAGAGAGAAAAGTTGAAACATTGACAGAATGTTGACAGTTACGAAGCTGAGTTTCAATATACTATTATACTTTAAAATGTTTGACATTTTGCACAGTACTGTTTTTTTTATTATATAAGGGAAAAAATTAATTCCAAAATATAACACGTGAAATTTGGAATGTTGTGTGGTAATTTTCAGCAAAAACACTGCTTTGTCATTTTAGTATTTAGTCAATAACTGAATTCCCAGTCTAAATTGTGTTGACATCAGTATAGTGTCAAGTGCCAAGTTTCATGCTAAGAATAGGGTAAGAGCTATGCCAGTTACTCATTATAAGCAATAAGAACAGTAGGAATGGAATTCAGCTTTCACATTTCTAAATAATTTCTCTTCAAATCAAATTATACCTTAAGGAATAGGCCATTCTTTGAGTGGCCAACTGCCATATCTTTTTTCATTTTACTTTAACAAGTAAACATTCCCTGTTTTAAAAAAGAAAAACTATTAAACATACAAATGGGTTTCATCACTCTACTCTCACTCATAAAATGTGTTTATATGCCTTACAACTTTGAAAGAATGTTGAGGTAAAAATATATAATCAGTAGGAATAGTCATTCCTTAAGAGTATGTTTGGGTGCTTTTGTTTTTCTTAACTCCCTTAAAATAATAAAATACAAAAGCATCAGGTAATTTGTCCTCCATAAATTGTTACTTTCCTAGTGTCTTAAAAGCCATTTATTCTTAGTATCCGTCTTTTTGGTACAGACTCCTTAGTTGAACAGTACATACTCCTTTACAGCTTTCTCTTTGCTCTCACTCATATATAAACACTGTATTCCTATCAAATTATTTTTTATTTATTTTTTTAATTTTTTTTTAAGATTTTATTTATTTATTTGTCAGAGAGAGAGAGAGAGCACAAGCAGACAGTGGCAAGCAGAGGCAGAGAGAGAAACAGGCTCCCCACCCAGCAAGGAGCCCGATGGGGGACTCGAACCCAGGACGCTGGGATCATGACCTCAGCTGAAGGCAGCAGCTTAATCGACTGAACAACCCAGGCGTCCCTCAAATTATTTTTTAATTCCCCGAAACCTTATACTTTTCTAACTCTAGACTTTTTGTTCAAACAGTTAAACTAATTGTGAATACCCTCCACCCCCTTCCTCTTTGTGTAGTCTTTCCTTACCTCAAGATAAAACTTAAGGTCCATCTCAGACCACAGGAGCTCGATGTGAACTCCTGTGTCATTTTTCTTTCTTTTTTTTTTAAAGATTTTATTTATTTATTTAACAGAGAGAGAACACAAGCAGGTAGAGAGGCAGGCAGAGGCAGAGAGAGGAGCAGGCTCCCTGCCGAGCAAGGAGCCCAATGTGGGACTTGATACCAGGACGCTGGGATCATGACCCGAGCTGAAGGCAGCTGCTCAACCAACTGAGCCACCCAGGCGTTCCGTCATTTTTCAATTCTGTAGGAACATGTAGCATTTTTCTTCTAATAACTGTTATGTAAGGTCCCTTGGAGCTATAAAATTCTGTTATTCTATGGTTTTCACATCTTTATTCAGTTCATATGTCCTGAGGAATCAACTCTGTTTCTTATTCCCCTCTCACAATATCCAACATTGTTCTTTTAAATTTTTATATCATTTTAGCCAATCAGGTTATCCATATGCAAAGTTTACTCTTTGAATCATTTAGCATGTTAAATAATCTTGTTATTTTTATTAGTATTTTGCTGACATTATATCTGCTGAACTTGGAGTTGACTAATGCCTTTCTAAAATATTAGCCTGTTTAATTCAGCCTATATTTATTGAGTACCTCCTAGGCTTAGCACTGAACCACAAAGATGAATGAGACCTAGTTGGTGCCCTCAAAGACTTCATAGTCTAGCCACAATTTGTCATAATTATTTTTTCTTTGTAGTGAATATCCATTTTTTGAAGTACTGTTCTGTTACTTCATTTGATAAATGTTTCTTTTTTTTTTTTTAAGATTTTATTTATTTATTTTGAGAGAGAGCGATCGCAAGTAGGCAGAGAGGCCGGCAGAGAGAGGAGGAGGCAGCTCCCTGCTGAGCAGAGAGCCCGATGTGGGGCTCGATCCCAGGACCCTGAGATAATGACCCGAGCAGAAGGCAGACGCTTAACCCACTGAGCCACCCAGGCGCCCCTTGATAAATGTTTCAAGTGGACACATTTTTTACTTCAGAACTGATATTGAAGCAAAACCTTGCTCACCATCTTTAAAATAAGATCATATGCTTTTCCAAAAACATTTTCAATTTTAATTACTTAGGAGTTTCATTTTAGTTTTCTAACATTTCCTTTGACCTAACTACTGAAGTTATACTATGAATATCATGAATACCAGCTATGTTCTGAGGGGAAAAAAAAGTCTTTAAAATTTAGTTGCAAGCTTGGCTTTCATCTCTGATTTAATTTAAAAAATAATGGTGTGTCTAACCTGGAGAGATAAAGATGAATACGCTGCTGCCCTCAACTAACTCCTATTAGATCCTATCTGGATGGAATTCCAACTTGGCTAAACATTGGTCCAAGTCCTTTTGAAATCCCGTTTCCTTTATGGAATTTAAACTGTAACAACTTAACCATGTCTCTCAAATTCTAATAAAACTTGTCACATTCAAAGTCCATACATTTTCTCATATATAAAAACTTCGCATATTTACTGTCACCCAAAACTTCATATCCTTTGGTATTATTGGTGTTAATTTAGTATACTACTAGACAGAAGATGATTAACCTGATATTTAAAAATCACCTGTGAACTTAGAACAGTAGTTCTCAGTCTTAGCTGCACTTAAAATTACATGAGGAATCTTTACAGAATACACCCCAGTCTAGTTAAAGTAGAATCCTTGGGATTGGATTTGGAAACTTCCCTAGGTAATTTGAAAGAGCAGCCAAAATTTAGAATGAGTTGAGAAGGATCTACTTTACAGTTTACTAACACATTATAATCAGAATTTGTGTTATACATTTTCCCCCCAAGAAGTTTAGATAACATTTAAAATATTAACTTTATCCAAAGAATTGATGATGAGAGTTCATACTAAATAGATGTCTTTCAGCACAAAGCCTTTTTACTTGTTGTCCTTTTCTCTTTGTGGTAAAGCATGGTATGGAATCCAGGCTCTATGTTTCATACTGTAGGCTATATGGCTATCACGTAATAAAGAAAGGATCACAGTGCTTGGCATAATGTGGCTGACTCATAGACAGTCCTTTCCTTAAAGCAATGTTTAGAGAAAATATATAAAGAGAGGGGATTAAGCTTTCTGTTCTCATGTTCTCATGTTATTTTACTGTATTACTCATGGTATTCTCATGTTATTTTACTGTATTACTAATGAAATAATTCTGATAGAACTATACATCAAATTATGTCTTGGAGAACATTGGATTTGGATTTCTGTGACATACTCTGACTTTCAGTGTAGATTGTTTTCACAAAGGTTTTTATTAAAAATACTAAACATTCATTAAAATGCTTAAAATCAACTATAGTTTTTAACAGTAATGATTTTGGACTTAGATTTTTGGTATTCGGGGGAAAGTTTTGTTTTGTTTTGTTTTTTTTAAGATTTTTATTTATTTATTAGAGAGCGAGAGACTGAGAATGAGAGGGGAGAAGGTTAGAGGGAGAAGCAGACTTCCCGCAGAGCCGGGAGTCCGACATGGGACTCGATCCCGGAACTCCGGGATCATGACCTGAGCCGAAGGCAGTTGCTCAACCAACTGAGCCACCCAGGCGCCCTTTTTTTTTTTTTTTTTTTTTAAAGAAAGAGTCTTTTATCTTTCTCAGAAGCCAACCATTTTTATTATTATCATTTTATATTTCTTAAGATCATAAAATCCTTGTTGGCAAGAACCATGTCATGTGCTGATTATAGATCTCACATGCAATGGAAGAAAATATATACCCCATAGGTATTTTGATTAGCAATTTAAACCTAAATTTAGTTGATATAATTCATCATTTTCTATAGTAGATGTTTTCTCAAAATGTATTAAAGAAAAATGTATTAAATGATACTATATTGTTAATATGTCATACCTTCTGGCTAATGATGGAAAAAAAAAATCCTTAGACCTCCACAATAAAATCATGGGAGATAATATATCTTTTATAATTATGTATTTAATAAAATTTAAATGTATGATTTCAACTTAAATATATGATAAAATTAGCAGTGTTTTTCTGTACCCCTCCCTTTTTTGTTCATTCCAGATAGGATTAAAGTTACCTTTAATTTGGGGCGCCTGGGTGGCTCAGTGGGTTAAGGCTTCTGCCTTCGCCTCAGGTCATGATCTCAGGGTCCTGGGATGGAGATCTCAGGGTCCTGGGATCAAGCCCCACGTTGGGCTCTCTGCTTGGCAGGGAGCCTTCTTCCCCTTCTCTCTCTGCCTGCCTCTTTGCCTACTTGTGATTTCTTTCTGTCAAATAAATAAAATCTTTAAAAAAAAGTTATCCTTAATTGGATGATTATTGAATACATGTAGGAAGTAGAGGTGAGCTAAAAGATCCAGCTGACCAGAGTGCTGTGAGCAACACAGGGGCTAGGAAGAACTGAAATATATTTGTATAAAGGTAATAGAAAATATTAAGTTCTTGAAATCACCAAATATTTATGGAAAGTCTTATAGTGTAATGAAACTATGATTGAGTAAACATGTGAGACTGAAACACGACACTGACACCTTAGGCAAAATGTTCATCAATAAAGTTTTGATTCTAACCTATATATTATAAAGGGGTTTTTTTGGAGTTTTTGATATAAAATGCACAGCTTACTATATGGCATTTTCTAGTTTATACTAAGCCCTAACACACTTAAAAATACAGAAGCTTAAAAAAAAAGCCCTTATAAATGATCTTACTGAGAAGAGAAAATGTTAAAAACAAAAGATAAAGCAAGACCATATATAACATACTGGAATTCAAGGCAGAGTTAGGTAGAGTAAAAGAATAGCAACTGTTTTTACTCTCAGAAAATGCAAGTAAATATCAGACTTTATTACTGGTACTTAATACACTGCTCACGTGGGCTTTCCTACAGAACTGCAATTTTCTAAACTGGTTTTCTATAATCAGACTTTACCTCACTCATACTTAAGCATTCCTTATATTTTTGGGGTTTGTTTTTTTTGTTGTTGTTGTTTTTTTTTTTTTTTTTAAAGATTTTATTTATCCATTTAACAGAGAGAGAACACAAGCAGGCAGAGAGACAGGCAGAGGCAGAGAGAGGAGCAGGCTCCCCGCAGAGCAAGGAGCCCGATGCGGGACTCGATCCCAAGACGCCGGGATCATGACCTGAGCCAAAGGCAGTTGCTTAACCAACTGAGCCACCCAGGCGTCCCTGGGGTTTGTTTTTTACCCTTCTGAACTAAAATACTGAAAACCTGCTTACTGTGTTTATAGAATCTTACATTATAAGTCAGTTTACTTTATTTATTGCTCAAACTCATAAAGTGACTTGTTGCAAATACTGAGCCTTGAAGTTATACTTTCACACTCTGTTTTCACTTAAAAAGCAAAGTATTTAATGAAAGATATTGTAAGGTAGCATAATGAGAATCAGAAAGGAAATATTAAATAATTAAGCAAAGGGATCTTCTGACCTGAAATTTGAAATATTTTATTTTCCAAATAATTAGCTTTCTAATTGTTGGTTCTCTAAAATATTATTAGGAGAAAATTTGCCCTGAAATCTAACTTGTGTTAAACTTACTGATGAGCTACTGTTTATAAATTGCTATTTATAAATATTTTTAAGTAAGTTCTAGCCTGTACCTCTAATTCCAGTGTTTCTAAAACATGTGTTAGATAAAGTTTAACATGATTTTAGGTACTGAAGAAAATAGGCCTGTAATTTTATATTGTTTACATAATAGTTTTCATTTAGCTCTTCTGTAAATAGCAACCATGTCTTCCAGTTCTTAGGAGAGTGCCTTGCACAAAAACTGACCTACTGAATACTGGTTTTTAAATTATGAGTCTATGGATTGTTGTTTTAATCCATTCTTGGTTGTTAAATGTAAGTTAAGGACTTATATAAAAAAATAGTATGTATAAAGATGATGCTAATGATTCTTCTAGAAATACAACTGGAGGATAAATCATTAGAGAACTCTATAGCCTTCCCATAGAACCCCTCATTTCTTTTCTTATCGTTCACTTTCAAGTCATTTGTTACCTGCTTAGAGAGGCTGTTTGTCTTAACTATCCACATCTCATACTCAAACTCCTCTTCCCCATGTCCAGGCCCAGGTTGCATATCCCTCTCTTCTTGAAGCCTTCACTGATTCTCTTGTTTCCTCCCTTCCCTGCAAAATGAATTCTTCCTTCCTCTATATTCAAAGTCATTAATTCATTCAGTTAATTGTTCACTCACTCAAAAAATAATAGGACCACCTGTGTCAGTCCTCTATCCACTGTCTTTGTCTTTGTATCCTTATTATCAAATTGTTTGTTGTCTGCCTTGTTAGAATGGAAGCTTCCTAAGAGCAGAAACCTGTCTGTTTTTTCTGGCTGCTGAAACTTGTGCTTAGAATAGTGCCTGGCATATATGAAGGTGCTTAATAAGTATTTGTTGAAGGAATGAATCAAATAAATAGATACACTTTCTTATTAAGGTGCTAAGTTAAGAATTTTTCTCTACTGGTAGATCATCCTTTTTAGGTGATGTTCACCTGGGTAAATTCCCCCTTTTTTTCCCCTTCTATTGGTTGCTTTATCTGAGAGATAATCTATTTAACTGTTAGAGGTAGACTTTGAACATGTGAAATTCTAATCTGTCCCTCTGTAGAAGGCCTGTAGCCTCAAATCTTCAGGGATCTGTAGAGAATATCATAGTTCTCTATTAAAAGTGAAATTGCAGTAGTTACCCAACTGACCTTGGCATCAGGGTTTTGATCTTTTGCCCAATGCATCTCCTATTCCTCTCCTCAGTTGCATACACTGCAAGATTGTGGGCTTAGGCAATAGCTTTGGAAGTGATATTCTCCGATTCATCCACTGGGTGAGGGCTTGGCTACAGGCCAGTCTCAAAAAGACCTAAGACTTTACAAAAGCCATTGAAGCATTTATTTCTAGTCCCTGAAGAAGACCTTCAATGATGGGTTGTAACCAGACTCAGAATAACATTCTAGAGGACTTTTTAACTAAAAAAATTAACTGGTAATCAGCAGAAAGTATTAAACCAATAAGAAGGATGCTTAAAGAAACAATAAAACTCAGAAAAATGGAGCAGCAGAAGATATTTTAAGAAATGAAAGGAGACAAAAAAAAAAAAAGAAATGAAAGGAGACAAAAAAGCAAGGTAAACATATTTTGTTAGCCAGAAATGAGTCATGACTAATGAGTGTAGAATTAGTGCTAGTGATATGCCTCTGTTAGGATGGGAGAAAGCCACCTATTCTAGAGGAAAAATATACATGATAAACAGCCTGAGTCATCACTTCTGGTATTTAATTAAAAGTCTTCAAAAGTCTCCATAAAATTTACGTGGCAACCTTTTTACCTCTTAGTTCTTGAATGGGCAATGCTGCCTTTCCTCAAAAACCAACACATTCAAGGTAAAAAAAAGTTGATATGCTGAATATATTTAACTACATATTATGATCTTTAAAAAAATGCTCCTCCATAGAGGGAATAGTGTATGTTCCAAAAGTTAGTCTGTAAGTCAATTGTTGGAACATATCCTGAAGAAACAACTTGAATGATAGTTTCCCAGAACATCCCATAAAAGCGTATCTAACTAGGTGTGATTAAAGTGCCATTAATATAAAGCCATATTAAACATAAGCAGCCCTTTTTAAATTCAAAATAATAATTACCAGGCACTGAACAAAGTGATTTACATTCATACTCTTACTTAATTCTCAAAGCACTGTACGTTATATATCCTCTCTCTTTAATGATAGAAGATACCTAAGGAAAAAATATTCAAAAGCGTATTCAGGTCACAAAATTAGCAGTGCAGTCAGGATTTGAATTTAGTACTGCCTGACTCAAAGTTCTTACTCCTTACCACTATACTATCCTACCTTTATATGTAAGAAATATTTATATATTTTATATATCAGGCAGCATATAGATTTTCTATAGAATTCACCCCATCCATTCTGGCAGAACTAAGAATGTAGCCATAAGAGAAGGTTAGCATAAGTGCCACAAAAAAGGTATGGATAAATTTCCATAGGGGCAAAAAAAAAACATTTGATGCAATGGTTTACAATTATTTGTATGTTCAGGACTGTCTGGGTTTGAGTTATTAATTATTGATATAGGTTCCTAAAATGTATTTGAGACATATTTAATTTTTTTTTATAATTAATAACAGTTCACAGAAGAAAAGCTTGGCCAGGCAGAGAAGACAGAATTGGATGCTCACTTAGAGAACCTTCTTAGCAAAGCTGAATGTACCAAAATATGGACAGAAAAAATAATGAAACAAACTGAAGTGTTATTGCAGCCAAATCCAAGTAAGAAACTTTTTACCTTTGTCTACCTTATTGACAAATCTGATTAAAAGGTACCATTAGGTTTTTCTGATGTTAAAAAAAAAAAAAAAAGGTTTTGATGGCTATTGGAAAACAGAGTTTTTGGTTTGTGGCTTTCAGGTGTATGGGGGTGTGTGTGTGTGTGTACTTTTGGTGAAGAAGAGGGTGATAAACACCTCTTTGTGTACCCTCTAAGAGATTGACTAATTGGCTTTTTTATGCCTTTGTAGAATCCTTTTGAAAATTTAAGGGAATTAATTTTGTTCTTGAGAAAGAGAAAGAACATACTGGTGCCCCCCACCCTGCTCCTTGAGGAAGAGGGAAGGAGAATCCTAAACTCAGTTTAGAGCCCAGTGTGGGGCTCAGTTCTCACAAAACTGAGATCATGACATGAGCTGAGGTCAAGAGTCAGGAGAGTCAGCACCTAATGGACTGAGCCACCCAGGCACCCTAGGAGTGGCTTTTAATTCTAAGAGTTAGGAAGGGCTGTGGAAATAGATTAATTTTCCTTTTCATAAGAGGGAGAATTGTCCCTAAATAATTAAGGGAAAATTATATGGAAACTTAGGTAGTTATCAATTATTTATGTTAAGTTTGATGTTTTTATTTTTTTTAATTTTTTTTTAAGATTTTATTTATTTATTTGAGATAGAGACAGTAAGAGAGAGCATGAGAGGGGAGAAGGTCAGAGGGAGGAGCAGACTCCCCGTAGAGCTGGGAGCCCAATATGGGACTCAATCCCAGGACTCCGAGATCATGACCTGAGCCGAAGGCAGTTGCTTAACCAACTGAGCCACCCAGGCACCCAAGTTTGATGTTTTTACATAAATTACTCCATTTGATTTTCAGACAACTGTAAGGTTTTTCAGATCACCCATCTCAATACTTTATCAAATAAGGTGCACAATTGTTTATTAATTGCAAATCACAAGTTAGCATTTTATACAGTGTAGAATAGCTAATTAGAAATGGAAATTGAACAAGAATCTGGTGCATCAAAACCCAGTCTTTTCACTCTAACTGTTACACATCAAAACTGAAGAACAAGGGCAGCAAATGCTTTCCTTCCCATTTTCTCCCCAGGGTTGTGACCATGTTGTGAAATGCCATAAGCTCATTTTTAGGTACTAAAGTTCCAAACTTTAATTTTTTTTAAGATTTTATTTATTTATTTATTTGACAGAGACAGAGAGATCACAAGTAGGTAGAGAGGCAGGCAAAGAGAGAGATGGGGAAGCAGGCACCGTGCTGAGCAAAGAGCCCCATGCGGGGTTAGGGCTCTGCGGGGCTCGGCCTCGATCCCAGGACCCTGAGATCATGACCTGAGCCGAAGTCAGAGGCTTTAACCCATCGAGCCACCCAGGTGCTTCCCAAGCTTTACTTTTTATTGCTAGTCCATGAACCTGAACAAAACATGAGTAATTCTGTACCATTTTAATTAAATCATGATAACCTTTTGAAATAGGCCTTTTACACTTTAAGTGAGGCCTGTTGTCTTTGGGTACCATGTGGTATTTCTTACTTATTTAAGGCTACTTAAATTATGTACCAGGGCACCTTAAAAAAAAGCAGTAGACATGGGGGCGCCTGGGTGGCTCATCTTTAAGCATCTGCCTTCAGCTCAGATCATGATCCCAGGGTCCTGGGATCAAGTCCCGCATTGGGTTCCCTGCTCTCCGGGAAGCCTGCTTCTCCCTCCCCCACTTCCCCTACTTGTGTTCCTCTCTCACTGTCAAATAAACAAATAATCTTAAAAAAAAAAAAGTAGTAGACATTTTTCCATATGTTCTTTGCTCTATCCAGAGTTCTTCACATAAGCAGTCTGTTCTACATATTTTTCTGAATGGCAGACAAACTCATACACAACTGGTAAACAAGGGAATTTCATAGTATAAAGTTACAGTGGCTCATGTAATACAGTTTTACATTAATGTTTTGAGTCTAAAGTAGTAAACAAAATTAGATTTTTTTGTTTGTTCTCTGATTATAAAGTTACATAGATTATGAGTGGTCAGGCCCAAACCTCTTTCCTGTAAGCCCTGTAATTTTTAGGATATGATTTTCTAGAACCTAGGATTTTTCAAAAATATATATTGTATTAAAGCAGTATTGCCCACATATTCTTTTAAGATTTTATTATGGTTTCTTGATGCCCTATTGAAATGAACATTTACATAAAGTATGCCAAATGTTTTATTAACTGAACAAAGTCAACATAGGATTCAACTTTAAACTTTTTACCAAGTAGGTAGAAATGCACCAAAGCTAAGGATCACTCTTTTAGTCAGAAAATGAAATTCTGAAATGTAGTTAGCATCTTCTAAGTGGTTATATTTTGAACTGACTCATTTTGTTTGAACTGATTTAAACATTTTGAAAGTCCTGCTTAAAAACTTCTGATGCTGCTTCAGAGTCTATCACAAAAACTTTTTTAAGTTTTTAGTGTACTGTGTGAAACTTCCACTTGTGGAGAAATTATTTGAGATGCTTAGAAGGAGCCCTTTTTTTTTTTTTTTTTTAGCTTCTCTTTGGATTATAAATTTGATTTATAGTTAATCATTACTTCTGGAAACTGATCTTTTTCTCGTTTATCTCTGTCTTACCTATTAGGCAGATATGTAGGTGTGACTTTTGTATATTGCACTAACCTTCCATTTATTCAGATTTTACTGATTATTTTTTTCCTTTCCATGTATACTAGCATTCTGCTATTTAACCTACCAAGTATCTTAACCTTATTTTTAATGGCAAAATCTTTTGAGTGAATACATGCTGAGAGATATCTGTATATCTTGTACGTTAAACAAAATTAAATAAAATTAAGCCACAACATTATATTACTGATGTCAGTCTGTGACTGTTCCAAACCTAGGTTGTTCTGTTCCTTAATTTCCCATGCCTATATTTAGACTCTAGGAAAGAGAGAGAGCATGTGAGCAAGCAAAAGCTTGATAAAGGTATTAGAAGTATGTGACTCTTTCTTTGTAATAGGTACTTTATATCCATATTTTCATAGCTGGAAATCCCTGGTTTTGAAATTGAAATGAACATATATTCAGTGTTAAAAATCAGACTGTATGAATGGGCCAAAGGCAATTTCATTACACATTAGGTGAATACCAATGCTTTTAGAATCTCATAGACTATTCATCATATGATAGTTTTACTTTAAGTATTTTTGTGCCAAAATATTTTATCAGATTTCTTAAGTTCATAGAGCTATATAATATTCTAATATAAAAATTAAAAATTAAGTATGAAGATATGTACTTAAATGCTAATAATTTCATCTTATTTTACAGGGTGATAAATGGTAGTAGAAAAAAAACAAATTTTTAAATAGTTTTGCTTTTTGAAACCTTTGTCCTAGATGCCAGGATAGAAGAATTTGTTTATGAGAAGCTGGATAGAAAAGCTCCAAGTCGTATAAACAACCCAGAACTCTTGGGACAATATATGATTGATGCAGGGACTGAGTTTGGCCCAGGAACAGCTTATGGTAAGCAAAAGACAAAAATATCTGCTAAAAACTAGCTTTACTTATTGATTTTTACTACTTAGAAACATCATTAACATTTGCCTAATATTAGTAGAATCAATTTTGACTTCAAATTTTTTGTTTAAGTTTTGGATAAAGTGAGAAATAAAGGTGACCAGTAAATATGAACAGTTCAATTTAATACTTAATATATTTAAGTATACATTACTCTGAGAATTCATGTTTTTCATTTTAGATCTAAAAAGTTAAATGAATTCTTCACTTGTACTCCCATTGACTCCGTTATAGTACTTCTTTTTATGTATTGTAACTTTTGTTTACATACATCTCCTTTAGGTGATTTTTTTTTTAAGTTTTCTTGAGGGCTTATTTATTTTTATAATAAAATGCCTGGCACATAGTGTTTGAACACAACACTAGTGCTTTCATTACATAATAATGTCAGTACCACAAAAATGTTAACAGTGGTTATCTTTGCATGTTTGGATTACATTTCATTCTGTTTTCCTCATGTAGTTCAAATTTTCTATAATCATGTTTTACAGTTATGCTTTGTTAGTTGATTTGTTGCTGTACTGACTTTTTAAATATCTAACTCTTTATTATATATTTGTTAGTTTTGCTAGTTGCTCTACTGACTTTTTAAATGTATAACTCTGAAGCTCATTATTCCTCAAATCTAATTTTCTCAAGATATAAGACTTTCAAATTTCTATAGCTTTTTTTCCTATCATTCATGGCAAATACTCTTTATTAAGATTTCTGCAGGAAATTGGTCCTTAAGTGGGTATGAAGTGTAGGTAAATAATTTTCTATGTATAGTATTGATTTATAAAATAGTTCATAAATTCTGGAACAAAACAAATGTAAAGTTTTAATAGTTACTTTATGTCAGAAGGTAATAACCAAAATCTGTAAAATGAATGGCATTAATCCATTGACTAACTGTTAGATGTACAACTGAAACTTTTACATTGTGGTCTTCAATTCTACTTCTTTGAGAAGTCTGAAAATGCTTAAAATTTCTAAAGTTTTATTTCTAAATTTTAAGTATTAATTTTAGGAAAATTTTACACATTAAACAGATTTTTTATGCCTGCTTGTACAAGAAGCAGTTAGATGCTGGCGGTCATAAAGATACATGAAGAACACCCAGCCCTTTCCTTCACCAAGCTGAAGGCCTACTGGAGCATGAACATTCAAAAGCCTTCTCAATTTTTTCCTTTTTTAATATGCTTAATCTGTTTTCACCTGTAGTAATTCTATTGACTACGTTGATAATTGGAATTAGGCTTTGTGAATCTAATTGTAATTGATAATAGCTAACAATTGAATATTTCAGGCATTGGGCTAAACACTATACAGTAAATGTATTATTTCTATAAGTCTTCACTTATATCCTACTTATAAAATAAATTCTGTTATCTCCATTTTGAAGACAAGGAAACCAAGTCTTAGATTACATAATTCATTAGTGATCATACAGCTAGTAATTCAAAGAGAGATCTGTATCCAGACATGGAGCTCTTAATGACTGTTATTTTATCTTCCTTACCAATCAGATCTAATCTCATCCTAACGTGGAGGATTTAAGATCCACAGAATTGAAACTTTTAGAGGTAGAACTGGAAGTAGAACCTTGGTCTTGTGGTCCCCTTTTTGCTCTATTTTGCACTGAACTTGTCCTATTTAAACATTAAGGTATATGTGTTGCAAAACATGGATTTTCCTTTAACTTAAGATACAAATATACAATATAATTTAAAGATACTTGAGGCCCATGCATTATTATAGAAATAGTAGACAAATTTTGATTTGATCTACTTATGAAAATATTTTTAGCATAATGCTTTTCTAAACGTATCTCCACTGTTTGAGCTGTGATCATAAATACTTTTCAGTGATTTATCCTCTTTTGTTCCATCAGTTGAATTGGTACACTTAACTATGGTATGATAAGTACTTCCTGAACCTCTGTCATTTTCATTTAGATATTTATAATCTTAAATTTACTTTTAAAATAAAACTAATGAAAGCTAATTCTCTTTGATTTTTTTAAGTAAACAAATGACAACTAACTTTAAAGCAGATCAGATTGCTGATTTTATTTTCTGACATTACCAGAAGATGGTAAAAAAAAAAAACCACTTTTTTCCTTTGCAGGTAATGCCCTTATTAAATGTGGAGAAACACAAAAACGAATTGGAACAGCAGACAGAGAGCTGATTCAAACATCAGCTTTAAATTTTCTCACTCCTTTAAGAAACTTTATAGAAGGAGATTACAAAACAATTGCTGTGAGTTGGAAAATATTCCCTTTTTTTGTAGTAAAATAATTTATATATAATTACACTTTGAATGAATAATTTACCCTCTTACTGACTGTGTAGATGTAGCAGATTAGAAAGTTTAAATAATCTAGCTAGGTACATATTCAGCAGAACACAAAGCTTACCAAAATAAAGAACTATTGAAGATATATACTCTGTTTTTGTGTCCCTGCAGTGTTATTGAGATTACTTTACATCAGTCATTGTTCATTACCAGCACTAAAATTTGTAGAGAAGTTCCTGGAATGATTATAAAAATATGGCACAAAATATCTCCACAGTATAGTCATGTTAGCATTTCATTTAAACAGGGAGCCAAAAACCTAATTACTATAGTTCTGGCTGTTCAGCTTTCTGTTGTTTGCATCCCTAGAAGTCTGTTATCTTCTCTTCACACAGCTGTGTGTTATTGCTGAAGAAATAAATAATAGCTTTTCCAAGCCAAATATTATTTTTTAGTTTGTTTTTTAAGCAATAGAGAGTTAAGATCTAGGTGGATTTTTTTCCTAAGATTTTTGCAAGATTGTTCTTTATTGTAAATACTTCTTTAAACTTTAATTTGCAGATTTCTTATGATAAAATACTATGGAAACTCAGTATGTTTACAATGAATTGGTCTCTAGGTAAAAAGTATTTTGCCTGAGAACAAAAGAAAAACCACCAAGTTGAAATATGATTTAAAGGATATTAGATTGTTAGGAAGATGAAATGTGATATATAAAATCTGAGAATTAATGAAGCAAGCAGTGAGTTTTTATAAACTTACCTATTATGTTGAAGTTCCCACGAGGAATTCAAAGATACCATACCAATGTTTATTCATTATGCATTCTATAAATTTGAAATTTCCTTTTGGAGTAGTGGAATTGCTTTCAGTGCTATGACACATTAAGTGAGCCTGCCCAGTCCTTGATGTAGATTACTTGGGGTGTCAAGGAACTTTAACCTAGGCTCATACCTCCTTTACCATAGGCACTTCCTAAATAATCTCTTTGAAACAGTTTATCAACCTGGGCATTACTGACATTTTGGGTAGAATAGTTCATTGTTGTAGGAACTGTACTGCCTTGTAGGATATTTAGCAGCATTCTGGCTTCTACATAGTAACATCTCCCCACCCCCTAGTTGTGACAACCAAGAAGATAGAGCGAAACATTCCCTAGACAGCAAAACTGCAAAATATTAAAACTGGCATTTCTTTTTTTCTGCCATCACCTGCCATCTTTCCCAGATTTCCTGGGCATATAGAATGTCTCCATTGTTTTAAAATTGAAAACCGTAAGAAAAAGGAGTCAAGCGTTACTGCATAGCCAATTTTGTAATCATTGATCTTTGTTTATCAGATGATCCATGTATATAATGGAGAATGATACTTTAAATGTGTATGTTCTTACTGGATTTTAGCATCATTTGCCTTTATTTTTTTTTTCTTTCTTATATTTATAGAAAGAAAGGAAACTATTACAAAATAAGAGACTGGATTTGGATGCTGCAAAAACCAGACTAAAAAAGGCAAAAGCTGCAGAAACTAGAGCTTCAGTAAGTAGTGTTTCTTCACAGAAAAACATCTTAAGTTGATAAATTTAAAATTTGTAAAATATTTTACTCCTATACCATACAAGCTACAATATATTACTGAGACTAGAATATGACTTTAGGGTATTGTTATTGTGTTTAAACAAACTTATCAGAACTTAATGCATCCCAATCAGTGCAAAGTAGTCATATCAACAGGCAGTATTATTTCAGTGATACACCTGTTGCTAAAAAATAAAAATTATAAGAGCTCCTAAAGCTCTGTCATGTTCTTTAAATATCCTCAGTGATGATGATAAATATTCTTTTGGAGACAGGTTTGTTGTATTTGAAATAGAAAAACAGTAATTAAGATGAGAATGAACCAAGTTTGAGATTGCTCATGTGCGACCTAAAAGTTAAACTTGATTCCCTTTCCACATGTGAATCAAACTGACTGCAGGCATTGTCACCAAGAATAGTTCCAAAACCATTCAAATAGTTGCAGCATGGATACCCAGGTGACTATTTTGAAGGAAGGAAACCCATTTGGATACATAAGTTGTGGTATATTTTTCATAAAATCAACCTCAGAATAGTTTTTTTAATGGAGTTGGTTAAATATTAAATATAATAATTTAATGACTTACACATATGTATTTATAAGTTTCTTAAAAGGTTTTATTTATAAACCTACTTTATCTATTATTTTTAGTTTATATTTCCATTCCAAAGATTGAAGACATTAATCAGATGGTACTAGAGGAGGCTAACAAATTAATTCTTAATTTATACTAAGGGATATGTTTTGTCAAGAAGCATCACATTCCCCCTGCCTTCTGTTCCCAACTCACTACCACTGTCATCATCAGAGATCATTGCCTTAAGGAACATACACCACAGTGCTGGTGGAAGACAACTTTGGCTCCCTTGTTTGGTAAAAGAAGTTGAGACTTGTTTTGCAGTGAAATTTAAAACTGGTAAAATTGGTATTGGGCAAGTGATGTCTAATGAAAGTACCCCAACACTTTATATGAGCAGAATAAATCCTTCTAGAAATACTTTCTTCTAAACAGCCTTTTGGAGATTCTGTATTAGTTACTGCTGGAGGAGAGCTTGCTTTGACAAGACATTAAATCCAAATTCTCTGGCTATTTCACCTCAGGTTTTATCATGATGTCATCATCAAGAACACCCTAACTTTCCAAAACAGGCCTTTCACAGAATCAGAACTTTAAAAATGAACACTGTTAGTGGCAAGGGACTCTAAATTAGGATTAGTTTCTAGTTGCTAATAATAGATTTATGTGTAAAATATAAATTGATTTTTAAGATACTAATTTCATAATCAGGAAGAAATGTTAAGATAAATAAGAATCATTTGGAAGTAAGTCATAATCTCTTCATTCAAAATGCCTTTATGCTCCCAATAATGATTGTGGAATGAGTACAAAATTTTCTTTAACAAGCACTATTATGGAATAATGATAATCTTTTTTACCTGGAAAAGTTCCAGAAAACTTAGATTTAACACCCGATAAGGTCCTTTGGTTATTCTAAATTATTTTACCATTGCTATAAAAATGTGTAAGAACTAAGTAGTAGACAAATTTTGAAATGTTTCCTTTTGATATATCCAGATATTTTCTTGACAGTTTTTTGTGCTGAGAATTGTTGAGGACAAATTTTTCCATGGAATTTACATTTAAAATTAAAGATTATACAAATGACTTTATTGAGCAGTTTCATTTACACACAGCTTTTCTAGAATTTATATATTGCATGAAACAAATTTAACTATAGCCAAATATTTAAAATATTAGTTTGGGCAGAAGTTCACATTTCCTGGTTGTAGTGGTGTTCTTTTCCCCTAGATAACCAACTTGTTTTTCTTCAAACTTATAGCAGTAAGTCTGAAATACTTTAGAAAGGAAAAGTCTTCTTAGTTTATTATTACATAAAGCCTTGAGGCATGCCTATTATTTTGTGATCTTTGGTGGGGTATTTTTCTGTATTTCTTTTCTGGTTATTTGAAGAATACAGAAAAATAGAAACCACTAGGATTTTGTGTTTGCTTTTTTTTTTTCTTCTTTGACACATTTCCTCGTTCCGAGTTGGCAACTTGAAGAGCTTACTCTAATCTCGGAATTTCTTTGAATTCACTTTATAAATTTCCATGGATTGTTTTGTGAATAGTTATTTCTCTGCAAGTAAAGTTTGGGACCTATGCATATCAGCACTTTTTTTTCCTTTAATTTGTTTACTAGTTTCTTGTGACTTCTTTTTAAAGTCTATATTTATTGAATGCTTGTTTTGTACAAGGCACTTTGCTGAGGAATTCAGAGATAAATAATGCAAAATCTCTACTGCCCTCAGCTCACAATCTAGTATACTAGATTGAACTTTTTGATGATTTAACCCTGTCAGTAAAATATTTATGCCTGTATCCAGTATTGCTACTTTATTAGCTTGTATTTTATTAGTTAGCATGTTGAAGAATGGTAAAGCAACATCAAAGGCATTTCTCAAAAATACACCAATTGAACAGAAAGAAAACTTACTTGAAAGTTTCACAATGAACAAAAACATAATTTTGAAAATAGTATAAAACTTGTTAAAGAAGCAAAGACAAAATTTCTGCATTTAAATTTAAGGCACTGACATTCATTAACCCTGCTTTAGTCTTATATAAATTCTTAAAAATTATTTTAGACTTCTGTTAATGCGAAGAAAAAAGTCATCTGGTTTCAAAGCTCTCTCTCATATCTAGAGGTTAGGACCTCAGTTTTGGGTATACAGATGTGGGAAATACATCTTCAAGTAACACAGTGTTATGAATGTCCCTCTGCCCATTTAAGCATTTCCACAGATGTCTAAATATTTAATCTGTAAACTGAGCACCATCATCTAATTTAACCTTAATGTGCACATACAAGAATTTAAATCTTATTAAAAATATGAGGATTGACATACCTTTCATATTTCTTCAGGGTGTGCCAAGGCTGGCTGAGGCTGATTGAAAGAGAACATGGTTGAAGGCATCATACATTCATAAAGTAGAAATGATCTTTGACTAGGGAAGTTGTGTATAGGCAGAAGGACTTTCATAGGTGCAAATTTAATAAAAATTGTAGGTAACTGGCAGTTTTTAAAGTGATGCGTTTTTCCTAAATGTTTCTAATTTAAAATCAAGCATCAACATGTTTTTTGTCTTTAAAAATCTGAATCTTTTGGAAAAGTTGAATAGGCACCACTATGTGAAATTCCATTGAACAACATAGTTTTCTTTTTAAGTAGAAAACCATTTTATCAGCTCTCTTAATACTTGTTTGTGTGTTCTTTATTGTGAAGAAGTAACTTGTTTCACTGTGTTCATTGGTATAATGTGTTCTTTGTCTCTTACTTATGCACTTAAGCAACTAAACTCAGCTCGCCTTGAAGGAGATAACAATATGGTAAATTTCTCTTACATGCTCAACTTCCTGCATGTAAAATGGCTGAAGGTTTGTTGGCCTACTGTGTTTTCTACATCTTGAATAAAGTGCCTTCTCTTGCTATTATCTGCATGTAAAAGTCTAAAGTAGTCAAAGCCATGAATTCATTAGTCCAACAAAAATTACAGGGAATACTAGCTGAAGTAATATTGGAACTTAAGGAAAAGAAATTTTGTGTTCTAATAGCCAAATATAGTAACTATGCCAAATTCAGATTTTAGAATATGAATTTATATATAAATATACAGTGCCTTTTATATCTAGTGAAAGACATTAATTTAACTGGCACTTTGTATTTTCACTTTTGGCAAAGAAAACAAAATTTACTTAGAGAAAAGTATAAAGTTTACAGATTTACTTTGTTTTTCAGTATCTTTGATATTTACCTTAATGTTCATCCAAACTCAACATAGAATTAATTTCCTCTGTAGTTTCATGCCAAGTCACACCCACCTCACGCCCCCCCCCCCATATTTCTGTAGTAGCAAGGCCAATTCCCTATCCGGTACTAATTTACTTAAGAAAGTTGCAGGATGGTGATAACTTTGGGCAAGAATCAGGAATGAGAATTGTTCTGTAGTACCCAATATATATGTTGAGCTTGATTTGAGGAAGCTTTTGAGATGTTAGCAATTTGTAGTTTTTAACAAAATAGGAATTCATAAAATCTGAATATAGCCCCAAAACTCACAAATATTAGCCAATAAAGATTTATAGATGTAGTGTTTGGCATTATACTCCTAGATACATCCATAGAAGTGGTATGGAATCTGCAGTACAGTTACAATAAGTTTACAGTTAATTGATTTTATTCCATAAGCATTGAACTAAAGGGGGAAAAAAATTCATGTAATAGGAAAGTTTATATAAAGGATATTTAAAATGCATTTTTGTTGTTCTAAACTACTAATTACTGAAGCCCTGGCTAAATTAGATCTTTCCTTAGATAGCAAGAGAATGCATTCATTTATTTCCATTGTCCTACCTGTAGGTGAATGAAAATGTGTGAGACTATTTCATTCATTGGTAACTTCATATATAAATCATAGGTTTTATTTTAGGTAAGACTATCCTAAACAATTAGCAAGACTTTGTTTCACTTATTAGGCATCTGTTTTGCTACTGATGTCATTACTTATAATAAGATGTGTTTAATTTTGGTCATTTTAAATTCATTATATCTCAAGTTTATTGTGCCCCACTGGTGGCTATATCAATGTCTATGCTTGCTTTATTTTAGTTTCCTAAAATTCTAGAATTTCAGACCTAAGTGAGAAATTAAAAATTGTTTAGTCCAAACCTTTCATTTTGCAGATGAGAGAACTACAACTAAGATATTCCCACTTTTAGAAAACTATTACTTAGTAACTTATAAAATTAGTCTAAGATTCAAAAACTAATAGTATTGATACATATGAAGGCATACTTTCACAGTATATTAAGCTATACTGATTTAGTTACTACTATGTTAATGTAGTTCTGGAAAAGGAGAGTATACCCTTTGAATTAAGAGAATTACATTTTTCTATACTAAGTTGTAGAAAATGTTAAATTCCAACTTTCTTTCATGCTCTATATTTTTCTCTAATTTTTAATGCTGGCTAGATTTGGGCAGAGGAAGTGACAAAAGTAAGTAAATTATTAAACTACAGAATTATGAAACAATTTAATTGCTATTCAGTAAATATTTATTAGACAGCAGCCATGGGGCCAATCATAGTCTTTGTTACTATATCTTAAAGAATCTGAAAATTATCACAGAAAGCTCAGAACTGTTTAGCTAATAGTAGCTCCACAAAGCAATGGAACAATGTTATAGAGATGTGCTTTTTGCACATACTCTGATACAATGTTACATTAAGTAATAATCTTGCCAGAAGACAGTTTAAATACTGGGTTTACTTACATGACAGTTATGTAAAATACAGTTTACCCCATGTCTTGTATATTCAGTGATTGAATATATCATATGTCACACAAATGAATTTCTTAGGTAACTGAAACTTGTTCTCTCCAGCACCAGAGCTAAGTCTTCTAAAGTGTTGAAAATATTTGTAAAATAGTATTTTACTGCTCCATTAAATACAGGATAGTGTATATTTAATTTTACTTACAGCTAGGGTATGAATGTACATTATTGTACCGTATAACAATTAGATCCGTTGTTCGTTTTTGAAGTATGTTGTCTCCTTCCTCAATGTCAGACTGTCACTTTTAGAAGCTGTCCATGTTGACTGCTACTAGTAGTCCCTCTTTCTGTGTTACCATTTCTAAACTTTTCTGGGATGGGCTATAAAATAGTTAAGCGAGAATTTAAGCAATAAATTATGGCATTAGTGTAGACTGGTTTCAAATGCTATTTGAGGTCTTCAGAAGCATTTTTTATTAACTCCTCATGTATGTGCCTACCAAAACTTGACCTCCGGATGAGGATAGTGCTGAAGATTGAGGGCAGGTGGTAATTGTGGCCCCTGACTTTTTCTTTTTTTTTCCCCCCCCAAACACTAACTCCTTATTTTCTGACTTTGTAGGATTACTGCCTGTACAGTCTGTTCTATGCATAGGTTGTGGGGGGTTGACTCTATGAATTGGAAATCCAGTGTGAAATTAATAACACCCATTCTCATCCCCCTTATTAGAATCCATTTATCAACTTAGTTATAGTTCTCCTATCAGTTGGCCTCTGATTTTTTCCTGAACCTCTAACTTGTAAAGAGAACAGAGTAGCGTGGAAGAGAATATAGGTTGAACAATAAAACCAGGATCTCTTCCACTCTGATTAGCATACAAGATACACCAAAAAATTTCTGATTCTTCAGTCTCTAAATTCAGGAAATATGTGATATCATGGGAAGAAACTCGTGAAACAAATATTTACATTGTGTGTGTATAAAACTTAAGAATATATCAAAATGAATTTGGGAAGATTTTTTTCTTCTGTACTTCTCACTTTTGCCATTTTTATAATTTAAAATATATATATTTTTAAAACTTCATATTCCTTGAATATTTTAAGATTTAAGCCTATATAAAAAAACAGGTGACAGAACAAGATTATCACAGCAACTGCCTCAAAAGCATGACCAAAATTCCTAGCTTACAGTGACCCAGACCTGATACCACAAATCAACAAATTCTTGTCCTTTTTCCACATTACATCTTAAAAGAATTCTTGCTTCCCTAACCCAAGTTCTTCTGTCATATACTCTGGCAGGAGAAACTCTCTTTCCTAGAACTCTATGTCTTAACTGTAAAATTAAGTTGGGAAATGAAGTCTTCTGGAGGACAGAATAAAAACCCTTTAAAGTCATTCTTTCTTTGAACTCTTTTTATTTGTCTTTCTAATATGGATCATTCTCTTCCTAAGTAAATTGACTATGCCAAACCTATTTCAGTTACCTCTGCCTCCCAGACTAATTATGATCATTATGTGTGTCAGAAGTAGAGATGGTTTGGGAGATTGGACTACAGCCACTCCAGGCATACACTGAAACTTGTTTAGGAAGCAAGATTGATTTCCTTCCTGTCATTTACTTTTTCTAAATACAAAGTCTATTGTGCAAAGGATGCTTCTTAGGCTTTGTAATACGGTGCCTTTCTTCACAATTAAATGATTTCTATTTTGCTCCAACATGAAAGACACCCCTTAGACTTTCTAGGATCATTTTATAACTTTTTCCACTTCATGCTCAAACTTCCCAGTCACTCAATCTGTTACCTAGTTCACTTCATTACACCTTATACAGAAATAATACCATTTAGAAAGCTTTTCTGCCATTTCTCCTAAAGGTCATTAAATCAAATTGTACTTTCATAGAGACCCACATGGAACTAGTCTTGTTTACTTTTAAAGTTCATTTATTTTTGGTTTACTGTGGTTACTTCTACTAATCAAAACTTTTTCCTATTCAACCAAGCACAACAGTAAATAATGCAAATTTAACACTGAAGTGATTGGTTTTCCTTAACACTTTACTTAGGAAGATCATTGATTCTTTTCTTCTCCTGGGACTTGATTTTCTACTTCATACTAGCTTCTGGATGAAGCCTTGTTGTCAAAGCACCATGCATTCTGGATTCAGTCAAGTAAAATTTAACTCTTGAATTATTGAGTAATTCAAACTTATATCCATAAATCCAACCTAGTGGTTACTTCTAATCACCTCTGCCAGGTCTGTTACCAGTGTAATGAGAATGACTATAGCAACTGATGATCTGTTTTGCTGCTACTTCCTTTTTGACTGGTTCACGAGGTTAACTATTGCCACCAAAAGGTGGAGGAGTGGAAGATGTGGTGTGCAAGGAAAAAGTTTAGACCTACTTTTTATACTTACCGCAGTCTTGGAAATATTTTAATTACTTGGATGAGGGGGAGCTATTTATTCTGGGGAGGTAACAGAAGATAGCATTATTAATGACATTATCACCAGTGATGATTCCAAGTGTGGGATAAGTTAACTATTTAGTGCAAGCATGAGATTTTATTTTTCTCTTCCTCACTTACTACCAGCTAGCTCTGGCTAAAGGTTTAAGATTTTTCTTTTGCCAGTATTTACTATTTTTAGGTCCTGTTGATTTTTTAGTGAACTATTTTGTCCCAGCACTGAACCTATATCAGAGGGCTGAAACTAGCAGTAGTGGTGTGCTATTGTATACACCTTTTTGCAGATCTGAGGTCAATGACTTCCCCTTGGTAGCTTGAAATGAGCTGTGGTTGCAGTATTTGTACCATGAAAATCAGCACATGAGAACTCACTCACCCAGCCAGTTCACCAGCACACTACTGATGAAGGTCCCCCATAACTTGCAGAAAAACCCTAGCATATCTTGTATGTAATAGTGATACTTAAGGCATATTTTATGCAAAGTTTGGAAAGAAAACTGAAAAAAAAAAAAAGTCCCTTATTCAAGAAAGAGTCCTTCAAAAGAAGCTAAGAACTGTGTGCCTAGAAACAATATGTTTGGTAACTAAACAGAAGAGGTTAAAATCCTAATGGCTTCACTTTGAAGTTCTTTCATTTGAGATTAAAGACCATCTTTAACTTCAAAGTAAAGTAGCTCTAGTAATAATTGAGAATTTTTTAACAATTTTCTTAAGGACTTTATTTATTTGAGGCAGATAGATAGCATGAACAGAGGGAAAGGCAGAGGGAGAAGCAGTCCCTGCTGAGCCAGGAAGTGGAGCTTTGCTGGGATCATGACCTGAGCTAAAGGCAGACACTTACCATCTGTGCCACCCGGGAGAATTATTTGAAATATTATTTTATACATATAAACCAATATTCTTAAAATGTTATGATAGTATTTTGACTATCTCATGGTAGTGTTTCTAGGCCTTTATGTATATGCCATTAAGCTTTGCCATTAATGGATTCTTTTGAGTGAAGTACTGGTAAGGAATTGGGTGATGTAGAAAAGCTAAGGTATAGAAAATGGACTTTTAAACAGCGGAATCAGGGAATTTCCAGCTCATTTACGGTTTAATTGGGGGATTTTTAAACTGTCTAAACAAATGTACATAAAATGGACTAAGTCCTCTAAGAAAATTCTAAAACTATGTTCCAATTTAAGTCTGAACAGGAATTGAGAATAACTCAAAGTGAATTTGATCGTCAAGCAGAGATTACAAGACTTCTGCTAGAGGGAATCAGCAGTACACATGTGAGTGTTCATTCACTGGAAATTCATTTGAAACAGAAGACTGATGGTCCTAAGGCACTGTGAGGGGGAAAAACTGAACTTCAAAACTTCAGTAATTTATCAAGGAAATTTAAATTGTGGCCCTTTCCAAGATAGATGAAGAAATATTTTAAATTTTTGTTTACACCTCATCACCTAGTTCTCCCACTGTCATCAAATCCCTTTGTTTGTTTTTGTTAGCTACATAGTTTGTTCTTACACTATTAACTGAGGCCAGCCATGATAAGCCTTGTAGTAGAATGCTAGATACTGGTGATTTTCCCTGAGTACATGTGCTCTGTTGCCCCTTGTTTAAGGCGTTTAAGTAGATTATAGAGCTAAGAAGTAACTGTAACTTTCCTTTACAGGCCCATCATCTCCGCTGTCTGAATGACTTTGTGGAAGCCCAGATGACTTACTATGCACAATGTTACCAGTACATGTTAGACCTCCAGAAACAACTGGGAAGGTTGTAATTTCCTTTTCACACATGAAACTCCTGATAAGAGAAGAAATTCAGATTTTTGCATATGAACTAATAATAGAGGTGAAGATTAGAAGAATTAAAGGCTTTTATTAGCTTACTTAAAATCAGTTTTGTTTTGTTTGTTTTAAGGAAAGTAATTATCAGACTTGTGAGGTGACAAAAACATTATGAGTTCTCCTGGCACCCAAGAACTTAACAGGGATGAGAATATAATTTAAGTGAAAACTTTTTTAGTGCTATGTAAAGAAAACTTAAAAATGTTTGAAGTTCACTTCTCTCTTAAAATACCTTCCAGTTAGTTGAGAAAGATTACATTGACACTTATTTGCCCTTAGAAATAAGCTGATTTATACTTACTCATTACTTACCTGTTCACTGTTTAAAAAAAAAAAGTTTTAGAATAGTCAATATATTAAGACCTCAAGCCCATGAAGTAATTATCACAAATTATATTTTAATATACTTTAAAGCAAATGATAGCACAAAACGTGCACAGCTCGGTCATTCATTCATCAAATGTTTATTGAATACCGGTCACACTAGGCACTGTTCTGTACTCTAGGGTTATATCAGCAAATAGAACAGGCAAAATTGCTTACCATTATGGAGCTCACATTGTAAGGTGACACTAGAAATAAAATGTTGTATAGGACAAACATGGTCTCTGCTAGGCCTAGATAGAAATACCTAGGTTCTTAAAGTCTAGGTAGAAATAAAGGCCATTGGCGGATAGGCCAAGCAGTAAGTGGAAAGGTAGAGGTGCAGGTTTCTGTGAAGGACCTCTCGCTGTAACTCAGGTGGGTCTGGCAAAGTTTCACAGATGAAAGTATTCTAGTGGGAATAATCTAGATAATGGAGCCAGGATGAATATTCTAGACAAAGGAAGAACACATATATAAAAAGGCCAGAGAAAAGAGATAGTGACAAGTTCAGGGAACTGACAGTAGTTTGTTCTGGTTGGAGCATACATAGTGTTTGAGTCAAGAATGGAATGGTGGATAAGGCTACAAGAGCAAAAAAAAAAAAAAAAAAAAAAAAGGCTACAAGAGCAAAGCAGGGTCATGTCACCAATGCCCTATAAAGTTGAGATTTATATAGTAAGGAGCCATTAAAGCAAGGGAGTGACATGTAATACTTGAAGGAGAGATATAAAGAGAAATTATTTTTAAGGAATAAGTTTTTTAAAAAATCACTTTGGTGTTCTTTTCTGCATATTAATCCTTTAAAACTAGACCTAGAACAAAATCAGGCATATACACAAAACCAATTTTAGATCTTAAAGATTAATTGTAGCCTGATACCACTGGTTATTCCAATAAGATTTATAGAAAAGTTATATTTCTGTATATTTGAAGTTTGTTAATGCTATTCAGTATCTGAAAGCAGAGTACCACCTTATCCCCACTTCATTACAACTATTTTAAGCCCAGGAAGCCTTAGTACTTCCTTTTCACTTTGTCCTGTTACTCTGGGAGTGCAGCAAAGGGATTGCTGTTGTTTCCATTCATACCTGTACTCTGCTTAAAGCCACACAAATGCTTGGAACTCTGCCATTCAAACAGAATGCTAGTTATTGCACTTTTGGATAAGCTCAAACATTACAGAGTAAAATGAGTACTATTGTTCTAGAGAAGAAGTCTGGCTTATCGCTCCACCCTCAAAGAATTAGATTACTGGTAAGGACCAGTGATAGAGAGTGGGGGGAATTTTAAGTCTTTAATGTTGTAAGTTATGCTTTTTAAGAGCGTACAGTAATATTCAAATGCAGAACTGGACAAATCATCCAGTTACACACTATTCAGGAGCTATTTCTGAAGAGTAGAACCAGGTTGTCATGTTAATGGTTATAATAGAGTGTTGGTAGTAGTAGTATTCGTAACTGGCAGTCACTTCAGAAGGTCTCCAGTTGTCCCCAGGCACTCCTCCAGACACCTCATATGTAACGGGATGGCCCTCACACCAGTGAGCGTAGGTATTAGTATCCACATTTTACAGATGAGGCCTTAGAAGCACTAGTCACACAATTAGTAAATGTATTTTATTTTTAAATAATTAGAAGGTTTTAATATATCAAGCTACAGTGGCAGAAAGTCTGTAGTTTTTAAATGTATCAGTAAAAGTTCTAAGAAGGTAAAAATGGTCTTTCAGGGTTTTGTTGTTTGGTTGGGATTTTTTGTTTTTCTTTTTACAATTAATTCCCCAAAATTGTCATAAGTTGACCTCAGTGGTAAACAAAGGCTAATTATACTAGTAAATTTGAAAGTAAAATTCCGTGGTTAGAGACTTAAAAAAAACCCACATATGTGGGGAATGAGAGCTTATTTTTTTTAATCTTCAGAAATGTATATATTTAGTCACAGCTGAGAAACTTAGTTCACTGAGGAAGAGATGCTAGGAAAGGTATTCCTAACTTTAGAATAAAACCTGAATTAGAAATTAGGGTTTCTCGTCATTAGAGCCCTGTTAATCTGTCAGAGAAATATTTGCTTTAATTTTTTAAAAATGCACGATTCCAGGCATGAAGGATACAATGTAAACAAAACGGACCAAATCCCTATCTTCACTGAACCTACATTCTGTTTGAGGGCAGAGGGAAGTAGAAAATCAATATGTATGTGATTTACATAGTATATTAGAAGGTGATAAATACTGTGGAGAAAAATAAGCAGGGAAATACTTCTTGGTTAGTAGAGGTTTACACTAGTTAGGGAAGACAGACTTGAAAGATGAGAGGAAGCAAAGCAGGCAGGTAGGCAGGCATCTGAGAAAAACTGCTCCAGGAGAGTGTACAGTAGGTAGAAAAGCCCTGCAGCAGGAACGGAGCTGGGATGTTCAGGCAGCAGTAAGGAAGGCTTGGCTGGAGATGAACTAAGGAAACAGGAAGCTCAGACACAAAGGGCTTTGGCCTTTACTCAGATGAGCCTTTGGAGGGTTTTATGCTGACTTTTGATAGGATCATTCTTGCTCCTCTGTTAAAGGTAAATGTTAGGGGGCGCCTGGGTGGCTCAGTGGATTAAAGCCTCTGCCTTCGGCTCAGGTCATGATCTCAGGGTCCTGATCGAGCCTTGTGATGGAGCCCTGCATTAGGCTCTTTGCTCAGCAGGGAGCCTGCTCCCCCACCTCTTTGCCTTCTTGTGATCTCTCTGTCAAATAAATAAAATCTTAAAAAAAAAAAAAAAAAAAGAAACCTCCCTTTAAAAAAAAAAGTAAATGTTAGGGGGCATGGGTGGAAACTAACAGACCTGTTTAGAACTTAAAATCCATCAGAAGATCATGGTGGCTTGGATCAGGGTGATTGTGGTAGATGTGGTAGACTCGGTCAAACCCTGGGTGCGTTTTAAAGGTAGAACCAGCAGGATTTGCTAACAGACTTCATTTATATGGGGCTTAGAGGAGTCCAGATTACTACAGGTGCTTGGCCTGAACAACTGAAAGAATGGAGCTGTAGTTAATTAAAATAGGGAATGCCACAGGAGGAGCAGGTTGCGGTGGTGTATCACCCCAGCTTTATACCAGAAGCCCAGTTTTAGACATTTGAAGTTTGAAATGTCTATCAGACATCTAAGTGGAGATACCCAGAATTGTAGGACATGCAGGTCTGGAGATTGGGGGATAAATTAGAGGTGGAAATTAGAGAGTGGTCAGCTTATCAAGGGTATTTAAATCTGAGACCAAATGAAAGAGAAAACAGTGGGGCTAAGGGTTGAGCCCCGAAGCACTCCCAACACAGCTTAAGGAAGCAGTGAAATGGAGTAACAGGTAAGATGTAAACGAGGAATGTGACCTGGAAGTCGGGTGAAGAAGATAAGAGGAAAGTGGAGGGAAGAGATCCACTGTGATCACTAGATAGGTCAGGTGAAATGAGGAATGTTAATAGACCACTGGATTTAAACATTGGAGCATGAAGTCATTGCTGTCCTCAACGAGAGTAGTTTTAGTGAAACAGTGGAGGCAAAAGATTGTCTATAATGTAAAAGAACAGGAGAGGGACTGTGATGATGGTTTTAGATAAGTCTTTCAGAGGAGTTCTAGTGTAAAGAGGAACAGAAAAATGAAACAGTAGCTATAGGAGAGAGTGTGTCTAGCAGATTTTTGTTTTTTAGGATAGGAGACATTAGCATATTTGTAAGCTGATGAGAATGATAACAGTACATGGAGACATATGATAGCATAGGGAAGAAAAGGAAGAATTGCTAGTGTGATATCCTTGAGAGGAAAAAAAAAAAGGTGAGATTTTTGTGCAGAGGTGAAGAAATTAGCCATAGAAGCGTAGACAGCTCATCTGTAGTAAGAGGACAGATGATCACAAAAGCTTGGATGTTTCCTGATTGTTCTTTTTCTTCTCAGTTCAAAAGGAAACAGCTCATCAGCTGATTATAAAGGTTAGGGGAGAATTGCTAGAATTTAACTTCTATTCTTTATGCTGCTGGCTGACTGTGATTTCCAGATGACACAGTGGTCATAAGAAGGAAATTGTATTTTATGGAGGGATAAATTTCACCCACCTTACCCGATGAGGCCTTTTATATTTATTAAAATTTAAATATGAATTTTCATAGGAATTTTCAACCTTATAAATGGTTGGATGAGAATGAGTATAGGCCAGCCATTTTATGCTGTTTTCCATTTAGTATTGGAGAAACATTGAAATTGAAAATTTTGATTATCTTTAAAATATATTTATAGCACATCAATCACAGGGATTTTACTAATTTCTAATAAGACTTTTATTTTTACCCCCTAAAAAATAGAAGACAGAATGAACTTGTGAAATTTGCCCTATTCTCGCATTGAGTCTTCATTATGATCATTATTAGTCATAGCATAACATTTGAATGCCCATGTCGTCGCCTGTCTGTATGCCCATAAAGGAATGATGTTGTTTCATCTCAGGATCATCAGCTTGTGGTAGTGATTCTGGACGTGTAGATACTCCATAAATATTTGTCATTTGAATAAATAGAAAAATGTGATTGGATCAGTTTTATAAAAAAAGAGTATGGCTGTTGAAATATTTGTCAAAGAATTAACTTGAGAAAAAATTTCACTCTTGGGATAGTATCTAATATAGAAGTAGTTTTTCACTGATATTTTATTTAACAACTCTTAAAGGCAGGAAAAGATTAATAAAACATACTAGCAAAAGTTTCTTGGAAGTGTTTTAAGGATAAACTCATTTTTTCAGGAAAAAAACAGCATTTTTTGAACTTTATAATTGTGAAGACAGCTTTGAAAAAAAACTTTCAAGGACTTATATTTGGAAAACACCTGAATTTTCTATAGTATAACTGACCCAAGAGGCATAAGTTAGATAGCAACCTTTGTCATTAAAATTTTACTGACATCTGTAAATCTTTAGCCAAAGTCAAAGTTGGTAGAAAGCAAACACTGCCACCAAGTGGTGATATTCAGAAGCTCTAGTCACTTGGAAATAACATAATTGGACATTTTTTTTCAACAGTTTTCCATCCAGTTATTGTAACAACAATCAAACTTCTGTGGCACCTGTGCCATCTGCTTCAGCAAATGTGATTGGTTCTTCTGCCTTGTCTTCAACAAGTGGCCTAGTAATTGCCTCTCCTACCAACCTCATTGACCTTAAGGAGTGCAGTGGCAGCAGGAAGGCCAGAGTTCTGTATGATTATGATGCTGCAAACAGTAGTGAATTATCACTTCTGGCAGATGAGGTAAGTAATGTATGGATATAAGAAAACTTGTATCATAGATTGACATACTTTCTAGTGTTTAAATTCCTCATTACTTATCTGGAAATAGTTTATCATGAATACTTTCATAGATTTAAGGTGGTTATATTAACATTTTATAAAAAAAAATTAATGACTATTCTTTAACAAAATAGAATATCACAGAAATATTTAAAGTGTTTAACTACTAAGTAACTAAATGTCTAAAACTGACTCTAATAAAATCCTTTATCTTTTAGCAAAATTGATGAAAATGTTTAAAGAACTTTAGTAATGAATAAACAGATTACAAATCTGATTACTCTTCTATGTGTTTATTTTGTAACATAGTTAATAACTGGAAATATTTTATTTTGTAGGTGATCACTGTGTTCAGTGTCGTTGGAATGGATTCAGACTGGCTAATGGGGGAAAGGGGAAATCAGAAGGGCAGGGTGCCAATTACCTACTTAGAACTGCTCAATTAAATAGGTGGACTATGGAAAGATTACCCATCATGACACCAGTATTTATATACAATTAACTCTAAATAAAGCAGGTTTAAGCATCTTCCATGTTAATGTTCTTAGGAGACTGAAAAGAAAATACCAGCCATCAAAAACCAGCCTTTCTGCCAATAAAATTGCATGGTACATATTTCATTACAGAATTTATGTTAGTGCTTTCATGCCAAGAATGTTTTCTTACAAAATTCTCTTTCTACTGAGGTTTCACTAATAAGCAGCTTCTACTTTTGAGCTCCCAACTTAAAGCAGAACTGTTTTCTACTGAATTTTTCATTAATGGCAAGCTTTTTCTTTTATGTAAAATAAATTTATTGTGAATTGATATCAATGACTCATTTATTAGGTATAATTAAAAGCCAAAGAATAAAATTAAAATTTGGTTTAAGCTGTTGGTTTAAAAAGAGCTCTAGGATATAAGTCTCTTTTGTGGAAAATAGAATATTTCTGAATATTCCATAAACAGAAATGCAATTATACCATGTTTACCTTGTTTTCCAACAGAAACTGAATTATTTCAATATTGTATCTCAGTGGTTTATTTTGGGGGCTTTTGGGGTTTTTATTAAACACTACTGAATGATTTCTTCCAAAATTAAGAAAAACTAGTCCTTGAAAGCATTACTGTATTACTCTGGTATATTTTCAGTTAAGTTTCGAAAACATCTGGATCAAGTTCAATTTGCTAAACAATGTTTTTTTAAGGTCGTTCAATTGGAACAATGTAATGCATAATCAGAACCGGGTATGTTAAGAACATACTTCAGTAAAGAGAATTTGTTCTTACGGAACAACAAATCCTTATCAAAATGCAGATTAGTGCAGCTATACCCATCATAGAGGAAAATTGTATACAAACAGAATACATTTTTGGTTACTCTAAGCCTACTAATTTTGAATATTAATGAACTTAGGTTATCTTGGTCAGGCTCTCTGAAATCATTAGTGCCACACTTGCAGTCAGAAAATTGCTGTTTGGACCCTAACTGTGAATCAGATTGTTTCCATGTTAGGACTTCTACATTCATTCTCATTCATTCACTGTTGAGGGCCAGGCACTATGCTCATCTACTGAGATGCACAGTCCTTCCTCCTGCAGACCTTAAAGACCGGTGGAGAAGACAGAAAAATTAGCAGTTGCCATATAACAGAATCCATGTCATGATATAAGAAATACGGGATACTGTGTTTGGCAACTTTGGGAGTCACCTAAATCGGATTTGGGGAGTGGGAGATGGTTTGGAGAGGAAGTGTTCCAGGCAGAGGGAAAAGGATGTGCAGGGCCCGGAGCCAAGAGAATGTAGCATATTCTGACAATTACAAGTAGTAGTTCAGTCTGGCTTACACATGGAGTGCAAAAGTATAATTTCTTCAGAAAATGTTAATGTACTGAAATATTTTTTGGGTACTTTAAAAAATGATGAACACTTAACACAAAAAAGGTTTTTAAAATGTGTTTAAGAGCTCCTAATAAGAGCTTTGTAAACATGTTGATGATAATTTAGTTCACAGCCCAAACTTTAACAGTAGTTGTTACCCTTTTATTTCTGTGCTGAGACACATTCCTCTGCAGATGTATAATTGTGCAAAGATAATTTGATTCACACCGTGAATCACCATACTCTTAACCCTAAAAGCTGTTCGAGCTGATTAATTAGCTAGCACCAAGTGAGTGAGTGAGCTTCTTATTTCCCTAGAAAGGAAGTTGCAGAGCCAGCCTAGAGTACTACCTTTCATGTAACATGAGTCCACGTTTAGGTTTTAAAAGATCATACAAAAAACCCAGGTCGACTCAAACAGCAACTATAAATTAGGCTTATGGGAAGTAGAGTAGGAAAGTGGGGGAAAGTACAGGTACTGGAGTGAAACGGCCCCAGGGTCAAATCCAGTCTTCCTCACATCCTGTGCTTTCTGAGCTTGGACTCCAACATTGTATAAACGGTTGTTTCCTTATTAGTAAAATAGGGGTAATAATTATGCCACCTTAAGGTTACTATGAGGATTCTATAGCAAATGTTAACTTGTATGGTAAGTCATCTTTAGGGAAAGGTTTGACACGTAGTAGAGACATTCTGTAAATACCAGTTTCCCTCCGTTAGGCCCTGTAGCTTCCTGACCATCCAAAGTGTAGGCCTTATTTATGACTGTACCAGAGAGACCCTTTATACCCAGGATCTATGCTACTCATCAACCCTGTCCTCTACCCCCTTGAAATTAGACCTAGATCTAGATTTAACCTCACTGCAGCCAACATGAGTTTTTAGCAGAATCTTTTGTTTTCCATCAAATGAATGATTATAATAACCCAATAATGTGCAGCAGCCTTCAATAATATTAAGGTTCAAATGCTTCTTGTGCCTTTGTCTACCACAAATCCACCATAATATGTGGACTTGTTCTTATGTTTGTTGCTTTTTACTTTAAAGGAGTTTTGTTTGGTTGCCGGGGTGGGGGGGGTGGTTGGTTTGATTTTTTTGTGGGTTTTTTATTTTGGTTTTGACTTACAAAGTCATGGATTTAATTTTTACTCAGGTAAAAGTCCATAAAGCTTCTTAGGCATGGAAGAAAAGCTTAGGAAGGCTAATAATTCATGGTGCAATTTAAAATTATTTAAATAAGCTCTGTGACCCTGAGCTTAACCTAAAAGTGTAGTAACATGTGAAGGATGCACATATGAATGAAATAATAAACTTGGAAATAATTATAGGCTCTTTTGCAGACAGACAAAAATGATTGGATTATTTCTATATTTGTTCTCAAAATAATCTAACCTAAGAGGTCATGGTGTTAAATTGTTTTTTATGGTGCTAGTCAGAAAAATTCATATTGTAGGGCATTAGGTTCCAGAAATGGGAATGTGCCTCATTTTGAGTAACAGGAGAACTAAGAAACCTGAGACTGGGGTCGCCAGTGGGTGAAAGCCCACCCTCAGAGTCTGCTGTTCTCCCCCACAACAAAGGAACAGAATGTGAATGGAGGAGCTGGTGTGGGAGGGCATTTCTGAGATACACTGTGAGAAAGATGACAGAGTGCAGGACAGGAAGCCACAGCCTTGTTTACCCAGAGAGGCCCAGCTTACCTCCATGCGTTGACTGGATTCCTCAAAAAATCTCTTCCTTACCTCCCAAATGCTTGAAATTTTGAAATATGTTGCCTACTATGTAGCACTTAAAGCCTGAGTAAGGAGCCATAATAGCTAGCTAGCTTTGCCTCAACCCCTCTTCCAGATGACTAAGTGGCTCCAACCTGGTGGTGAGACAAAAGGGGAGGAGGGAGTTGTGCCCTTTCTCCCACATTATCCTAATTAGAAAGTCTGTTCAGTAGGGCAGAGGTTCTCTGTGTGAGACCCCAGGCCAGGCAATATCAGCATCACCTAGGGACTTCTTTCAAATGCTAATTCACATTTCCAAGTACTTAACTACCTTTATTTGTACTGAATTTTATTTTGTCTTGAAGAGGCTGTAGTCTTGGTTCTTCCATGTAACATTGTAAAAATAGTTTAAGACAAAAACTGTCTTCTGATCTTTATTCTAGCACTGTCGTAATTATATAGTTATATAATTTATTTGATTCGTATGTATCTGTCTCTCTAGAATATAGGCTCCCTGAGGTAGAGGCTATAAATCTTTTGATCACATTAAATTTCCAACTCTTAGTACAAGACTTAGCATATTGTATATACTCAATAAATACTTGTCAAATGAAAGGGGGGGAATGCAATTCCTAAGCCTTATCCAAGATCTACTGAATTAAACTCTGGGGGTAGGGCCTAGCCATCTGTTTATACAAGTTTGAGAACCACTTCAGTAGAAAACAAAAACTTGCCTTCCACCTTCAGGTACTATCTGACATCACTGGAGAAATTCTCCCTGTCTTCCGCACTGTCACCCAGCACTGCTCTTTCAAGTGTAGGGGCGCCTTGCTGGGCTATCTTATGAGTGCGTGTGACGGAATAAGGGTATGCTTTGCGTAAGCAAGGGGAATGGTACTTGGAATGCCAGGACTTGGTTGCTGTGGAGGGTTTCTTAGGAATGGATCCTGTAGTCTGAAGAAGGGTAAGCACTACGACCATGCAAATCTCCACTTAACACAGTGACAATTTGACATCAAAGCACCCTGACAAACCATGAAAGAGGTTTCAGACTAACGTTTACATCCCTGTGCCTCAGGTTGTTAAGCTCTTTCATTCCTACTTCACAAGAGACTTAAGAATTGTTAAGGCTTTTTTTTTTTTTTAATAATACAAGTCATAGATGTGTTGTTAAAAAGGAAAAAAATGAAAATTTAGTTTAAAAGAAAGATCACCTATAATCCCACCATCTGGGAGAACTGTAATTCAGGTGTATAGCCTTCCAGAGTCTTCTGTGCATTTATACATTTTTTTAAATGGAATCAAGTTGTACATAATGTTTTGTAACGTTTTTTCACTTGACAATACCGTAACTATCCTGCTGTGTCAAATATATTTCTACATCTTTTTTAATGGCTGCATGGTATTCCATCATATGTGCCACATTTTATTAAACTATTGTTGATTTTTAGGTTTCCAATTTTTCACTAATAAACTGCTTTAAAGAACTTCATGTTGCTAAATCTTTTGTGTGTTCTTAATATTTCCTTAAAATGAATACTTGGAAATGGAGTTGCTAGTGGAGAGGATATGCCAGTTTTTTAAAGGCTTTTGTTACTGCCACTTTGCCCCCTGGAAAACTTACCAATTTACACTTCTATCGGTAGTATATTAAAAAAAAAAATACTGTTTCTTTTTTGAAGGGCTTCCAACCAAACATTCTTAGGGACTTCAGTTTAAAAATAAAGTGCAAGAGGAAGGTAAAAAGACCCTACAAAATTAAAACAAGATCAGTCTTAAGTTATTCCAACATGACATTTACTGTTCTACCTTATCTTAGGTGTTTCGTGATCCTTTGGGAATGTTTGTCGTACCAGCTTGCTCCTTGCTTTAAGTCAGTCTCCTGGAAGCACAATCACCTTTCTGACTTTGGCTGAAATGGTAGGAGAACAATCTTAAGTAGACTGGAATCTTGTGATAACTCTGATGCAGGCTTCTTACTGGTTTTAGAGAGAGAGCATAACCATCATAGGAGAAGTAGAAACTTTGGAAGGTAAGCAGAACACTGGCTCTCCCACTCGGTTTTCTGGTTCTGTCAGTCAACCTCTTTGAGCCTGTTGGCTCAACTCTAGAATGAGAATAATACAAACCTCCCTGGTAGGACTGGAAGGATTACCATGTCATGGACAAAGCGGCTGGCACCTAGTAGATAATTTATTAGGATTTCCAGTTGAGTGTGTTAGAGCAGTTGCTGTTATCAACCTCTATGGAGTAAATATCACTGCCATTGCCAAATCTTCCCAGAAGCTGTCATAATAAATGGATATTGCCTGGTATATCCTACTATACCTACAAAATCTGGTTCTTAAAAAAGCTGCTTAATTTTTCCACACTCCGGTATTCAAAGTATCTAACCAGATAAAACTCCCAGACAAGGTGGATAACAGACTTCAACTACTGTGCTTTTATGGCCATGTATCAAAGTGGTAATCATATTATTCTAGAATGCTGAGCTGGACATACCAACCATGCCAAACCTCCCCTTCTAATTGAAACTGCCCCACGCTTGTCTGTGAGAAGCTGGCACAAAAGGCTCAGCTCAATAAAGGTAATGGCAATTAGTGAAGTCCCATTAGCATCTTCAGAACTAGAGACCAGAAATGATCCCTAATGAAATTTATTTAGACTTGTATCTGAACTCTAAAAGTTGCTCAGCAGTATTTCCAAAAGATAGATATCTCAGGGTTAACAGCTACAGGAATAGCAGACAAAGCCCCAGGAACCAACTCGTCACATTTGGAGGAACCCCAGGAAGTTTAAATTAGCCTCTGGCTTGTTGATTGTAACTGGGAGCTACTCAGCCAATGAAAAGTGAGTAGTAAGAGAACTGAAGAGGGATGTAAAAAAGGGAGCCTATAGAGGAGGCCTTGGGTTTTTGAGAACAAAGCAGATATTAAATAAGTATGAGGCCAAAGACAATGAGCTATCATTGCAAGCAACTTTTCGGAATCCTGATGCACGAGGGTTCAATGCACATGTTTCTGCCTAGTCCCATGTTGCAGTGACATCTGAAACTCAAGCAGTAGTGAGTAGTCCCCAGCAACCACATACTCTGATGGCTGCTTGCCTTCTATGTGGTTTCCTGTGTTCAGCCCGTCTGAAGACCCTCATTTGTTAACAGCAAGCTCAAAGACTCCCTTCTCTACAAAGATACTCTGGACTCCCTCAGGCAGAATTAATTACCCATATATATATGTGTAACTCAACTATGGCATTTATTGCTTTGAATTGCAATGACTTGCTAACCTGGCTGAGCTCAAGGACTGGGATTCTGTGTCCCCTAACACCTAGACACCTGAAGCTGAGTTTCGGCAATCCCCGTAGCTGCTTCCAATATTCTAATTTCTACAAAAGATGTACTAATGATTAAGACTTAGTGCTATTATATGTGTGCTTGCCCTAAGAAGCATTGCTCCTTTTGCACATCAATATCATAGAAAATGCATGTCTACTTTTCTTTGAGAATAAATTCCAGAATTGATCATCTTTATTATTTCTGGTTGACTCTAGTTCACTTTATTTTATGTTATTTTATTTTAATTATTTGAGAGAGGGAGAGAGCACAAGCAGGGGGGAAGGGCAGACGGAGAGGGAGAAGCAGACTCCCCACTGGGCAGGAAGCCTGATGCAGGGTTCCAGCCTAGGACCCCAGGATCATGACCTGAGCCAAAGGCAGACACTTAACTGACTGAGCCACACAGGTGCCCCTCTAGTTCACTTTGAACAATGCTCATCACTAACTTGTATTTTGTAAAACCATAATTTATTAGGGAATGGAGGTATTTGCTGGTTAGAACTATACTTGAAGTTAAATTTAGGATTAGTCATCTCGAGTCAAAATTGGGCTATTTATGTCATTAAATCTTCCATGTAAATGTTCTCTATAACATGGGTTAACTTCCTTCCTGTCTCTCCTCTACCTATTTTTCATCCTACTTTTCTTTCTATTTTTGTGCATACTCCTTCTTTCAAAAAGATTAGATGGTTAAGAGAATGTATACCACATAACAGGGGAAAGGTAATGTACAAATGATTGAATAGGGATGCCTGGGTGGCTCAGTTAGTCGGTGGAGCATCTGACTCTTGATTTCAGCTCAGGTCATGATCTCAGGGTCCCGGGATCAAGCCTCTCAACTGGCTTCTGCTCAGCACGGAGTCTGCTCGAGATTTCTCTCCCTCCCCTCTACTCCCCACCCCTCACTCATGCTCTCTTTCTTTTTCTCTCTCTCTCCAGAATAAGTAAAATAAATCTTTTTTAAAAGAGAAAGAAAAATGATTAAATAGTAAAATGTATATATATAAATATATATAAATAAATATAATATATATTTATTAATATATAAATATATATATGGTAGATTATGCTCAATCGCTATTCCTGAGTGGCAAATCTAACTCAGATTTTAGCAGCCAAAGAAGAGAAGGAAGCATGATCAAGCTTCAAATCGACCATTCACCAAATAGAGATATACTGGTGCTCGAAAGCCAAAGACTTGGCACCAAAGACAACTTCAAAGCAGAGTTAAATAAAGAGGCCAGAGCTCTTGCCGATTCAGGAATTAAATGTTACATGACTCCTATATTGCAGTTTTCATCAACCTGGGAGTATAAATGAGCACAAAATGATTCACTTAACACCCTAAAATGCAATGACTCTGAGCCTTCCCCTGTCAAGGGTTCCCTGTCCCTACATATTTCTAACCATCTCTAGGGACACTGAATGGCCACAGATCAATCTTCTCTCTAGCTGCTGGTGCGGAAGAGATTCAGGGACCTCCCTCCTGCCTCATTCCAGGACAACTTTGGCCCTCCACCCACCTCATACCCCTATTCCAGTTGTCTCAAAAACTGTGGCCTCGGTGTTCCAGGGGTCTAGCGGGCCGTAAATTGGTAAAAATGGAAGGTCACCATTGGCCTCTGATGCAACATTCTACAGAATCGAGTAGGGTATGCTGTTTTAATTAATTTAATTTTATCGGAGGCAATAAAGTTGTTCATCATAACGCGAAGTCTTAGCTTCCCTCACCTCTACAGCTCATGGGGCCCACTACCTTGGCAGCACATGGTGACAGGGATCTTACCCAGACACTGGTGCTCCTCATTAATCCCTAATCCACCCCCTTCTTCAATGCCATCTACAGTCCCCCGTGCCAGATTCCCTGACCCCTCAGACAGGTGGAAATCAGAGCACTATGGCCTGATAAGCCATTTCTTCCTCCTTATGCTCATCTGAGGGCCTCTCGAAGCAAGCTCCCTGAATTCAAGCATTCTTTCAGTTTATACACACAATTCTTTCAGGAACAAGCCTGGACAAGGATGGCAGGTGAAGACAAATTCCACTTCTGTACACTGCGCAGTGTCCACCTGGAACCAAGTCTCCTCTTCACCCCATAGCCTTTGGACAGGTTGGGGGGCGGGGAGGGGCTGCTCACCAGTCTGCCGGCATGCCTTCTTTGCTTGTACTTTGCTTTATTGTGCTTCACAGGTATTGTACTTGGTACAAATTGCAGTTTTGTGGCAACCCTACATCAAACAAGTCTGTCTGTGCCAACAGCATTCACTCTCATCTTGTCTCCTTGTCATATTCTGGTAAGTCTCGCAAGAGTTCAGACTTTTTCATTATTATTGTATTTGTTATGGTGATCTGCAATCAGTGACTTTTTTTTTTACTTTTTACAAAATGTTTTTGAGTATAGTTGACACACAATGTTGTATTAGTTTTTCAGGTGTATAACATAGTGATGTGACAAGTTTATACGTTTATACGTTGTGCTCACCACCAGTGTACCTGCCCTCTGTCCCCAGACAACACTATTCCAGTAACACTGACTCTATTCCCTAGGCTGTGCCTTTTATTCCCGTGATTTCTTCATTCCAGAACTGGAAGCCTGTACCTCCCTCCTCCCCTTCACCCATTTTGCTCATCCCACCATCACCTTCCCCTCTGGTAACTGTCAAGTTGTGATTGTTGACCTCTGAAGTTACTAAGTTACTATTATAATTGTTTTGGGGCACCACGAAGTATATTCATATAAAATGGGGAACTTAATTAGTAAATGTTGTGTTCATTCTGACTTCTCTACCAACAAGCCATTCACCTGTCTTTCTCCTTCTCCTCAGGCCTCCCTATTTCCTTGAGACACAACCAGTATTGAAATTAGACCAATTAATAACCCTACGGGGGCCTCTAAGTGTTCAAGTGAAGGCAGAGTCTCACTTTAAATCAAAAGCCAGAAATGATTAAGCTTAGTGAGGAAGGCATGCTGAAATTCGAGGTAGGCTTAAAGCTAGGCCTCTTGTGCCAAACAGTCAGCCACGTTGTGAATGCAAAGGGAAAGTTCTTGAAGGAAATTATAAGTGCTACTCCAGAGGACACATAAATGTTAAAAAATAAAACAGCCTTCTTGCTAATATGGAGAAAGTTGTAGTGATCTAGATGGAAGATCAAACCAGCCACAACATCCCCTTAAGCCAAAGCCTAATCCAGAGCAAGACCCTAAGTCTCTTCAATTCTGTGAAGGCTGAGAGAGGTGAGGAAGCTGCAGGAGAAAAGTTGGAGGCTGGGGCGCATGGGTGGCTCAGCTGGTTAAGCGTCTGCCTTTGGCTCCGGTCACGATTCAGGGTCCTGGGATTCTGGGATTCTGGGTCCTCCCAGGGTCCTGGGAGGCCTACGTCAAGCCACATGTCAGGGCTCCATACTCAGTGGGCGTCTGCTTCTGCCTCTCCCTCTGCCCCTCCCTCTGCTTGTGCTCACATGCACTCTTTCTCAAATAAATAAAATCTTAAAGAAAGAAATTAAGAAAGGAAGGAAGGAAAGTTGGAAGCTCACAGAGGTTGATTCGTGAAGTCGAAGGAAAGTTTTCTCCATAACATAGAGCCCAAGGTGAAGGGCAAGTGCTGATGTAGAAGCTGCAGCAAGTTCTCCAGAAGATGCAGCTATGAGAATTCGTGAAGCTGGCTACACTCAACAACAGATTTTCAATGTAGACAAAACTGCCATCTATTGGAAGAACATGCCATCTAGGACTTCCTTAGCTAGAGAGGAGAAGTCAACGCCTGGCTTTGGAGTTCAAAGAACCGGCTGACTCTGTTGTTGGGGGCTAATGCAGCTGGTGACTTTAAGTTGAAGCTAAGGCTCATTTATCATTCTTCAACTCCTAGGGCCATTCAGAGTTATGCTAAATCTACTCTGCCTATGTTCTAGAAATGGAACAACAAAGCCTGGATGACCGCATATCTGTTTACAACATAGTCTACTGAATATTTTGAGCCCACTGTTAAGACCTACTGCTCAAAAAAAAAAAAAAAAAAAAGATTTCCTTCAAAATATTTCTGCTCATTGACAACTCACTTGGTCATTTGAGAGCTCTGATGCCGATATGCAATGAGATTAATGTTTTTATGCTTTCTAATACAACATCCATTCTATAGCTCATGGGCCAAGGAATCATTTCAACTTTCAAGTCTTATCACTTAAATATATTACATAAGGCTATCCCTGGCACAGATAGTGATTTCTCTGATGGATCTGGGAAAACTTCTGGGAAGGATTCACCATTCTAGATGCCATTAAGAACATCCATGAATCATGGAAAGAAGTCACAATATCAACATGAACAGGAATCTGGAAGAAGTTGATCCCAGCCTCATGGGTGACTTGGAGGGCTCAGGACTCCACTGGAGGCAGAATAGCAGATGTGGTGGAAAGAGCGAGAGGACTAGAAGCAGCAGGGGAGCCTGAACATGTGACTGGACCGCCACAATCTCCTGACCGAACTTTCACAGATGAGGGGGCGCCTGGGTGGCTCAGATGGTTAAGCGTCTGCCTTCGGCTCAGATCATGATCCCAGGATCCTGGGATCAAGTCCCACATCAGGCTCCCAGCTCAGTGGGGAGTCTGGTTCTCCCTCCGCCTGCTGCTCCCCCTGCCTGTTCTCTCTCTCTCTCTCTTAAATAAATAAAATCTTAAAAAAAACTTTCATGGATGAGGGGTTGCTTCATAGGGATGAGCAATAAGCCATCTCAGTGGTTTCCCGAGATGGAATCTACTCTTGGTGTAGGTGCTGTGAAGATTGTTGACAACAAAGGATTTTGAATGTTACACTCAGTTGATAAAGCAGCAGCAGCAGCAGCAGTGTTTAAGAGGACTGACTCCAATTTTGAAACAAGTTCTACTGTGTTTAAATGCTATCGAGCAGCTCCGCGTGTTACAGAAAAGTTGTTCTTGAAAAGGGGTCAATCAACGTGGCAAACTCATTGTCGCCTAATATTAAGAAATTACACAGTCACCCCAACTTTCAGCAACTACCACCCGAATCAGTCAGCAGCCATCAACATCAAAGTAAGACCTTCCACCAGCAACGAGATTATGACTTCCTGAAAGCTCAGGTGATGGTTAGCATTTTTTAGCAATAAAGTACTTTTTAATTACGGTAAGTACATTTTTAAGACATAATGCTATTGCACATTTAATAGACTACAGTATACAGGAAACATAACTTTTATATGCACTGGGAAACCAAAAAATTCATTTAACTTGCTTTATTGCAATATTTGCTTTATTACGGTGGTCTGGAACCAAACCTGCAATATGTCCAAAGTGTGCCTGTATTTGAACCTCAGTATGGGAGCAATAGAGTCCTCTCGCTATCCTATTCCTAAGCTATACATTGCTATTTCTATTCTTCCCGGACAGTATGTCTTCTTGCAAAACCACCCAGCACAGAAATTAAGACTATACGTAGACTTTGGGATTAAAGAAGCAAATGTTCAAATCCCATCCCTGCCAATTATTAGCTGTGAATAGAGCAGGTTACCTGACCTCAATTCCTGTTTCTCTCCCTGTAAAGTTTAAAATACCTACGTCCTAGTGTGTGTAGCAAGCAGTGGTTCTCAAAACACGGTCCCCCGACCAAGCTCATCAACATCACTTAGGAATGTATTTAAAATGCAAATTCTCAGACTCCAACTGAATCAGAAACAATTTGTGTTTTAACGAGCCCTCAGGTGATTTGGTGCCCGCTGGAGTTGGAGAACCACTGATTAGGAGGATTAAAAAAAAACAGTGCCTGAGAAGACTTGGCTTAGTAATGGGCACATGGTAAATAACAATTTCTAGTCTTCTTATCACTGTTATCATTGTTATCCCTATCAGAATTTCTAAAGTAATGAATGAACTACAGTCACTTCAAGCCAAGTTCCATATATATTTTTTCATCAAAATTCAGCAGCTAAGCATTTGAAGTTAAGTTCTTGGATGAAAATATAGAGTACAAATCCCTATACATTAACCAATTGTGTAGAAAATGAGTTGAGGGGTGCCTGGATGGCTTAATCATTAAGCATCTGATTTCAGTTCAGGTCATGATCCCAGGGTACTGGGATCGAATCAAGCCCCACATAGGGCTCCCTGCTCAGTGGGAAGCCTGCTGCTCCCTCTTCCACTCTCCCTGCTTGTATTCCCTCTCTGGCTATGTCTCTCTCTGTCAAATAAATAAATAAAATCTTAAAAAAAATGAGTTGAAATTATTTCTACGCAAAATTAACCAACTGAAAGTACAGAAAGTCAGTCTATCTCTGCAAAAAGGAGCAATTGGAGAAAGGGTCAAGATTTTTCTTGGAAAATAGTCCAGCGTGTACTTATATGCCTAGAAAACTGAGGCATTGACGCTCCAATGTTCTGTATCATAGAATACACCCATGATCGTTTTGACCTGAAATTTTTGAAAGCATATGTTGCCGACTGCATGTTGCAGAAATAAAATAATTTCAATGAAGCGATCATAAAATGGCTAACTTTATTCCATGTAACATCCTGATGAATGTCTCAGGATAAATGTTTCATAATGTAGCTCTGAGAAACTAAATTAATTTACCTTCCACTTAGGGTGTGTGGATATAAACCAATTACATATTGGAGGAGACTAAAATACTTGTGGTTTTAGAAGAGTCCTCCTAAGCCGTCCCTTCTGAGAGCATTTAGATAGCAAGTCCAGTAAAAATTAAATTTGTGGTTATGTACCCTTCAGGCAAATTATTCACTTACCCTGGCAGACCCATGGGTTTCTCATCTGTAAAATGAAAGGATTGAGCCTGGTGATCTCTATCATCCTTCTAGCTCTTGTGTCCTAAGATACTCTAAACACAGCAAACTTGTTCATGTTTTAGTGGTAACCCATACTAAGCTCCAAATTATTAATTAACTTAAACAGCAATTAACTTAAACAATAGATTGTTCTATTGGTAGGTAATCAACGGGACTGGTTTATTTATATTTAATTTTATTTTTTTAAGATTTTATTTATTTATTTGACAGAGAAAGTGAGAGAGGGAACACAAGCAAGGAGGATTTAGGGAGGGGGAAGCAATCTCCCTGCTGAGTAGGGAGCCTGATGTGGGGCTCTATCCCAGGACCCTGCAGTGGGATCATGACCCAAGCTGAAGATAGATGCCCAATGACTGAGCCACCTAGGAACCCCTATATTCAATTTTAGAGAAAGAAATTCTCCAGTGTGTATTTTCTAGAAAAGGCTGAATATACAACTTGTGAGAGATTCCTTTGGAAATCCCTTTCGACCTGGATTGACAGAGCCTAACCTTCACCTCAGAGGGAAAGGACTCACTTTGTGCTCAGGCTTTCTAAAGCATTCTTTTTTTTCTTTTTAAGATTTTATTTATTTATTTGACGCAGAGAGACAGCGACAGACACAGAGAGAGCACAAGCACGGGGAGCAGGAGAGGCAGAGGGGGAAGCAGGCTCTCCGCTGAGCAGGGAGCCTGATACAGGACTTAATCCCAGGACCCTAAGAACATGACCTGAGCCGAAGGCAGAGGCTTAATGATTGAGCCACCCAGGCTCCCCTTTAAAGAATTCTAATGAGCAAATATGAACAGTGGCACTAACAGTCTTAGTTGGGCATTATTGAGTTTTGACATTGCTTTGAAAAATATTGCTATTATTTATTGAGGAGTTTATGCACATTGCCTTCTTTAAACCGGGCAAGAAGGTATTCTTGACCCTATTTTAGACACGGAAACAAAGTTGAGAGAGGCACAGAGTTAGATAGTGGCAGAGTTGAGCCTCACTCCTTGTCTTCCCACCCCAAAGCCTAAGTTCTTAGTCAGTGTATAACACAGACACCAGTTTAAAAAAAAAAATGCGGAGTGAAATAAGTCAAGCGGAGAGAGTCAATTATCTTATGGTCTCACTTACGTGTGGAGTATAAAGAAAATCATGGAGGTCATTGTGAGAAGGAAGGGAAGGGTGAATGAGGGGGAATTGGAGTGGGCGATGAACCAGGAGAGACTGTGGACTCTGAGCAACAAACTGAGGGTTTTGGAGGGGAGGGGGTGGGGGGATGGGCGAGCCTGGTGGTGGGTATTGAGAAGGGCACATATTGCATGGAGCACTGGATGTGGTGCATGAACAATCAATCTTGTAACACTGAAAAAATAAAATCAACATATTTGGGGAGAAAAAAAATGTCTCAGAAGTGGCCAATACGGGTGCCTGGGTGGCACCCAGGTTGAGCAACTGCCTTCGGCTCAGGTCATGATCCTTGAGTTCCATGATTGAGTCCCACATCGGGCTCCCAGCTCCACGGGGAGTCTGCTTCTTCCTCTAACCTTATCTCCTCTCATGCTCTCTCTCACTTTCTCTCTCAAATAAATAAAATCTTTAAAAAAAAGAGTGGTCAATACCTTATTATGATTCCTGCACTACTCCTAGGCTGGTAACTTCTTGGGGCAGAAAAAAAAATGTTCTTGACATGAAGTAGCTATAAATTACTGCTTAACCAACTCAAGAAATATCTACAAAGTTCATGAAGCCAAGTGGGATCATTCATTAAACACCACACCTGAAAGTGCAAAGAATCAGCCTTGGCTTAAATCAGGGGTTCTCAAAGTGCAGTCCTCGGAATCTCTGGGAGGTGATATCTAGCCATCTTGTGTTTGTTTCAACAAGCTCTCCAGGTGATTCTGATGCACGTGTTTGTGAACCACTTATTTAAACAAAGCAAAAGGACTAAAACTTCTGTCTTTCACTTTAAAGCTGACCGACTTGTAGAAACAGTAAAAAGGAATAATGACAGTCCCCAAATATTATTCCAAGCTATTAAATTAAGCTGAAATGTAACACCGTTCTACAGATTCTACCAACTAAATAGGCCATTACTAGTGAGTAATTTAGTGAGTGAGTGAAAATGCTCAGAATATTATCTTGCCAGGAACGGGGGAAAGAGCCCATGGGTTAGGAGTTTATTCTGGGGGTGCCTAGGTCATAGCTCAATTGGTTAAGCATCTGACTCTTGATTTGGGCTCAGGTTATGATCTCAGGGACTTGAGAGCAAGTCCATGTGGGGATCTGCGCTGGGTGTGGAACCTGCTGGAGACCCTCTCTCTCCCTCTGCCCCTCCCCCACCACATGTACGTGCATGGTAATAAATCTATCAAGTAGGGTGTGTGGTAACAAATCTATATCATCCTTATTGTCCTTTCTAACCAGAGTCTTAGTTTCCACTGAGGGATTAGATGCCCTATTTGGCAAGACAAGAGCGTACCATTAAAAAAAAACCAAAAAACAAAAAACAGGTGTCATTCATCAGCATTTATAACACGCTGGTCACGATATGGTGTGCTTTACACACATCCTCTAATTTGGTTCTCAAAACAACACCGTGAGATAGAGATTGTTGCCCTCACTGGGCAGATGAGAAAACTGAAGCTTCCACAGAGACAGTAAGCGTGAACTTGGTATGCTGGCTTCAACGGCTCCGAGTCTACAGACACGGTCCATTCCCTAAGCTGTATCTCCTTCCTCTCTGGCGCTCTCTGACACTCACCCCTCCCATTCCTTTCCTCCCATACTGTCAGGCACTGGAGCCAGTGCTTCAGGTCTTCCTTCTGGGCCCATTTCCATTTTTCTCCTCACTCCCAGCATGATGCCTGTTATGGCTCATTTCTAGCCCAATTTCTGCAAACTAGGCGTCCAGCTCCCAGACAGCTGGCCGGGGAGGGCTGCTGAGACTCAGGAGTTCAAGGGTGCTCTGAGGAGAGGAATGCCTCCTGGGAGGGGAGAAGGGGAGAAGGAGGTGGAGGAGGCATGAATTAATAGATTGTGGGGAAACTGTCAACAGTGATCCCGAATAGAGAGATACTAAGCAACTAGCAAAGGGAACAACTAAAAATTTGATTGGTCAATACGGAAATCGTGAAAAGTGTCTAAAGTTCAGAAATAACAGGAGTAAAACCAACAAATCACTGAAGTCAGTACTTAGTAAAAGTTTATCATGCCCACACAACAAAAAGGCAGTTTGCAAACCAGGAGCATACAAACCAAAACATGGGATGAGGCTGAGACGTAGATTATTAGAAAGAAGCATATATAGTGAGAAAGAAGGGACTTCTTTCTTAGCAGTGATTGGTCATACTATCAGAATTTTCTTAAATGATAGGGAATTAGCCAGAGGTTTCCTCTTATTAAGCTGGGACACAATTTAAATTTTGTTTATGATTTTCAGAGGCACCAGCAAGAAATAACCCAGGTCAAGTTTGTCTTGCAAGTAAGCTAAATTAAGCTTTGCTTGTAGAACTAAACTGTTTTTGTCTTCTCGGGGAATTTTCAAGGCTGTTTTCCATTTTATTCTTTGGTTTTGGTCATTTTTATAAATAGCTTACTATATCTGCTTTACTATAACATAGCAAAACAACTAGTGTGCAAATTCTTAAATGGGTTGTATCAGCTTTGTATATTGCTTTGCTGGAAGAGCAACTTCTCTGCCACTGCGATAATGCCACACTTCGGGGTTTGCTGAGCTCATGGCACAGTTGTCTGCTCACCACCTGAGAGTTAGAGGAGCCCCTGATCATATCCATAGTTTCCTAGATTAGAGAACCTATATCCACCAACAGTGCATACATTCAAATGCAATAATGCAAAAAAAAAAATCCCCTGAGATTAGTAATGGACAAATACTGGTACCAACCCAGAAACTTGCTAAGCCCTCAGCCAGCCGTGTGTCGACCTTAGAAACCCAGCTGGCTGCGGTGGAGAGGTCTCCTTCCATGTGTGATCACTCGTTTCATTTCTGTTAGCTTCCCACCACTGGTATGATACAGGAACCACAGCCAAGAGCAGGTCGTGGGCAGGGATTCCTTGGCTGGTCTTCACTACCCGCTTCCCAGCTTCCTCTCTCCCAAAAGTCTTATCAACAGAGACCTTGCAACTTAAGAAAAAAAGTGAAATAATAACAGCTACAATGATTTAAGTGCTTCCCGCATGCCAGGCTCTGTGCTAAAGTTGACTCGCACCCATTGTCTCATTCTAACAACCTGTGAGGTGGGTACGACTCTTATCTCCGTTTTACAAAAAGGGAAATAAAGGCTTTTAAATCACCCCACTGATAGGATGGCTGAGCCTGGGATTTGACCCAAGGCTCTCTAATTCCAAAAGCCTTGCTCTCATTTCTACACTAAGGGTTCCCCCAGCGAACTATTACACCATTAAGCCTAAGCAATGTTGAAAATGAATAGGGGCAGACACTTATTCTCTGGCCAAGATAGAGCGTAGCTTCTCAAATGCAGCAAAACATACTCGTCAACCACGGTCTGATGGGTCCTGTCCAGTGGGTACTATTCCAGGAAATGATTTTGCTTTCCTCTGGCCGCTTAACCCATTGCCTACTGTTTTGGGACCTCCAACGGGTTGGGAAAGCTCCTCCCTTAAACAGGGAGCCTTCCTAGCCTCCTCTTTAGTGTAGGAAATTAGTGCCTCTTCTCCAGTCTATCAGCTCGTCTCAGTAGGTGAGCTTTCCCAAGGGTATTTTGAAAGTTGGTTGCTCAAAACTCTGAGCGCATTTATACATAATATATGGTGACAAGTCTCCCAAGTCAGTGCACCAAAATCCATTTAACCTATCGTGTGCCTGAAATAGTATTAATATTTAAAACCGCCCAGAACAATGTAAGGTTGCTGAAGACCTCTCAATTCATCTGAGCCCAGGGTTTTTGATGCCTCTTTAGTCCTAAGACAGTGACAAGTATGTAGTAGGAAATAATAATAGCTAGTATTCATTGAGCATTTGCCAAGTGCTTGAACCTACAAGCATTTGACCTTCACGGCAGCTCTAGGCAGTAAGTATGATTATTAGTCTCAAGAAACGGAGGCACAGAGAAACTAAGTGACTTCCCAAAGTCACAGAGCGGATAAGCAATAGAGGCAGGAATGGAGCCCAGGAGTCTGGATGTCAAACCAGTGTGACTAACAAGTGTGCTGCATTACCTCATCAGGCCTTGTTTGCTGTCTGAGGGTTGAGGAGAAAGCCCACGGAGGCTCTACCATGCAGGCGGCTGCCATGATGTGCTCGGGGATGTCACACAAGCAAGCGAGCGGGGAGTGCCTGGAAGGGAGCCCTGGGGAATCCCTCTGCAAAGGTGAGAAGAGTATTCTGTCCACACAAGCCTCCGTGCCTCGGGGACAGGAGGGTGTCAGTGGGACAGCCGTAAGAGAGGAAGGAGCTAGAGAACAGATTTGTCTTTTCTTCATAGTTTCTCTTGCTCTTCTGGGCCACGGTGTTGGGCAAGTTGGCTACTGCTCTGGAAAATAAACACCGTAGCAGTTCTCCCCTCTAGGGAGATTAATCTTTGTGGGGATTAAACGAGAGAACTCACCAGAAATAACTCTTTGTTGTGCGTGGCACCCACTTACTGAACACGTCTTCGTCTAATTATAACCATTATTATCACAGCACGACACCATTTGACTCTGAAAAAAGCCAACACTCACTGGAAAGTCCTTCTCAACAGACATCACTAAGACAAGCTTGAAGGGAAGGAGGTTTTGCCTGGAAACTGTGATGTCCTGCGGACTGGCTGTGCCGGGCCCACCCTCCCTTGCCTCAGTTAATGAGGGCCATAATTCCAGTCTCCTTTCCCAGCAAACCTCTGACCAGCACCACCACCAAGAGGCGTAATGAATTGGCATGAGTCCCTCCTCTTTATTTCTGCTTCTGTGGCTCTCAGAGGTTAGGGCTAAGAAGCTGTGAGATGGAGGAGGGCTGGTTGGCAGGAGAAAGAAAGCAGCCAAGCCAAGTGGGCCCGGAATAATCAGGCTTGAGAACAGGCCATAATTTACCCCAGAATGGTCTCTAATGGTGATAGGGGGGTGGAGCGAGAACAGAGAAGGGAAAACAGATGCCTCTTGAAGTTTTTCATCAAAAATCTAATGAACCATACTTTATGAATGCAATGGTGTTTTACGATCTACTCTGTAGTTCTTTCAAATGTCCAGGGCCAGCTCTCTGTGCTTTTCCATCCACTGCTGAGAGAGCTGTTATCTTCACCACTGCTAATGGTATTCTTTGATTGGCCAAAAAAAAAAAGAAAAGGAAAGAAAAAAGAAAAGCCATGATGACATGATGAATGTGTCCTAAGCTTAACATTTGGTGTTGCCATCTCATTATATATTAGTTGAAGAGGCTTTTGGAAGGCACAACAGAAACATTATATGTAAATCAATAACAGTTTTTCTTTTGTATTCGAATCATGAATACTGACTAGCTAATTTTCATGGCATCTCTACAAGATAAGTGAGTTTTATTATCCTGTTCCAGTTCAATTCTTCTTCAGGGTTTTAATCAGCCTAGGCGATTTTATTTTAATTTATCTACATGAAATGATTTTTGCCAGCACCCTACATTTTCATCAGATCTTCTTGTCATAGCCGGATACAGCTGGTGCAGACAGTGAAATGCTACAGAATGGGGCAGACTGATGAGGAAGGAAAATCAAACAAGGCATCAGCATGAAGCACCATAAATGGCTGGAGGGGCCAGGAGAGGGGGCATGACCCACCTGGAAGTGTCAGGAAGAACAGTCTAGTCGGTGTCCATACAATTGACAAGATTATTAGCGTCGATGAAATGGGGGAGCCCAGGCAATAGTCATAATAGGTGAGGAGACCAGGCATTTGACAGATGTAGAGGATATGCCCAAAAAGTGAGTGTACCCCTTTTCCTCTCTTCCTTGGATGCCCCATGGATGCTGGGCTTGGTCATGTGACCCGCTTCGTCCAATGGGATGCGGAAGGCACATGAAAAGCAGCTTCTAATGTCTTTGCATAGTTGGGCTTGCTTTCCTGGGCTTCTGCCGGCACCGTGAGAAGACCCTATCCTGTGAGCACTAGTTCATACAGGGTGAGAGACTTGTGGAGCAGACCTGGACCACACCTACGGCTCTAAGCAGGCCCAGACAAACAAACATGTATCGGGCATATTCTAGATAGCATGTTCTTTGGGCTTCAGAACCTTCACAAGTGCTGTCTCCTGCGCCTGGATTACTCTTCACTGTTTCTTCCAATAGCGGGTTATTGCCTTCTCATCCTCCCAGTCTCAACTTAATGTCACCTTCTCAGAGACCCTGTCCCACCACTCTCCTCCATCAAAATTATGACCCTCTGCTAATTCTTTCTAAACACACCTGGTTCTTTTCCTTCATTGAACTTACCACAATTTGTTTGTTTAATGCTTGTCCCCCCACTAGATCACACTCCCTGAGAGCAAGGAGCATATCTTATATATCATAGAGTTCTAGCACAGTCCCTAGCATATTGTAAGCACTTAACAATATTTATAGAATGAAATGTACCAAGCACTTTGCTGGGGCATAGAGCTGTAAGTACTACAGTGAGGGACACAGAGCCCTTCTTTCAGAGCCATGAATCTGCAGGGCCAAACCATCAGACATTTCACAGCAGTGGGCTAGAACTACTTAATCCCTTTCTGCCTACAGTCATTATTGACCTGAGCGATTGAGGCAAAATGTCTGCTTAGCTGTTGCTGTGTAACAAATTATACCAAATTTTAGTGACTTAAAAGAACAGTTATTTAGGGGCACCTGGGTCTCTCAGTTGTCAAGCATCTGCCTCCAGCCCATGTCATGATCTCAGGGTCCTGGGATCAAGCCCTACATCTGGCTCCCTACTCAGCGGGAAGCCTGCTTCTCCCTCTGCCCCTTCACACTGCTCATGCTTTCTCTCTTTCTCTCAAATCAATAAAATCTTTAAAAAAAAAAAAAGAAAGAAAAGAACAATTATTTATTATCTTTCAAGGTTCCTATAGGTCAGGAATTTGGGAAGACCCTAGCTGGGCAGCTCTGGTTCAGGCCTCTCATGGGGCTGCGATCAGATGGTGGCTGGAGAAGCCAGAACTGGCCAGGTATCTTTCTCTATTCATGTCCAAGGGCTACTTCATGTGGTATGTGTGGACTTCCTCATAGCATGGTGGCTTCAGAGTTGTTAGACCATTTCCATGGAGGCTCAGTACTCTAGGGCAAGTTTTCCAGTAAGCAAGGCAGAAGCTACATCACATGTTTTTTAGTTGTGATTTAAAAAAAAATGTAAGATTTGCCATCTTAACATTCTTGAGTGTACAGTTTAGTAGCATATATTTATGTTATTGTGTAACCTATCTCCGGGACATTATCATCTTGTAAAACTGAAATTGCACACTCCTTAAACAACTCCTTATTTTCCCCATTCCCTATCCCCTGGCAACCACTAGTCTACTTTCTGTTCCTATGAATTTGACTGCTCTAGGAACCCCATGTAAGTGGAATTATAAAGATTTGTTCTTTCGTGATTGGCTTGTTTCACTTAGCATAATGTCTTCAAGATGGATTCGTGTTGTAGCGTGTGTCAGAATTTCTTTTTAAGGCTGAATAATACTCCATTGTATGTATATGCTACATTCTATTGATCTGTTTGTTAGTTGACAGACAATTTTGGTTGCTACCATCTCTCGGCTATTGTAGATAATGCTGATATGAGCACAAGTGTGCAGACATCTGTTTGAGTCCCTGCTTGCTGCATTACCTTCAGTGACTTAGCCTCAGAATTTTAACCACATCACTTATTCCAATGTCATAAACCCACCCAGATTCAAAGGGAAGAGAAATGTATCCACCTCTTGATGAGTTTAAAAGTCACATTATGAGAAAAGCACGTAGAGCAGGAGATCTTGTTACAGCATCTTTGGAAAATACAACCTGCCTTACGAGGTTCCAGCTAGAAATAGAGGTAAGGGGTAGGAATGACTAGGGAGGGGTCTTTGACTATGGGAAGAGAAAGGTTGTAAGAGTTGGCATGCAGACATGTACCACACCAATTAAGGTTATCAGTGAAGACCATGCTGGAAACTAGCCTTCATCCTATAGAAAATGGTACTCCACCAACTTCTATCTCCTTAGCCTATTTTTTTTTCTTCTTCACTTACCTTCCCCTCAGTACTTAACTGTATAATTGTTTATTATATATCCTTCTCCATTAAAATGGAAATTTCAAAAGGACAGGGACTTCATCTTTTTTTTTGCTGGGTCTAGCATGGTGACTGACACATGGCAGGCACTCAATAAAATTTGATTGAGTGAATGAATGGATTAAAGAAAGAGGAAAATGTACCTTGATTTCTGTATTTTTTTTTAAAGATTTTATTTATTTATTAGGAAAGAGAGAGAGTGAGAGAGAGCATGAGAAGGGAGAAGGTCAGAGTGAGACGCGGACTCCCCATGGAGCTGGGAGCCCAATGTGGGACTCGATCCCGGGACTCCGGGATCATGACCTGAGCCGAAGGCAGTTGCCCAACCAACTGCGCCACCCAGGCGCCCCTGATTTCTGTATTTTAATGTTGATTCAGGGTTGTCTGGTATAGGCACATAGTCTGCATATAAATTCCAATCCCATTCCATACCATCTGGGTGGCCTTCAAGGAGCTACTTAAGAAAGAGAGGAAATGGATACTAAGGTGGCCAATACTGAAATTCATAATAAGTACAATCATGGTAAAAAGAAGGTTGGGGTCAAGTGGTAGAATATTGATTAAGGGGCCCCTCAAAACTTGTGTGCTCCACCTCCCACATCCAGCAGAGGAGGAAGCTGAGGCCCAGAGATGTCAAGATCCTGCCCCAAACCACAGAGTGCCAAGATTAAAACTCTGGAGCCCAGCCCCTTGACTCATCCTAAAATCTAAGATCAGTCAGAACTCAAGGCTGCAGGTGATAGAAGTACATCTCCATAGCACTACATCCTCTAAGCCACAGCTGCAGCTGTCATGGGCGGTTTCACCTCAAGTATATCCCTGCCTTCCTCTGTTCTTCCCTTTCAAGGGTTTCTCTAAAAACATGGGAGCCCACTCAGGCCACACATAGGTTCTCTAGGAAGAGAAAATAGTTAAAGCCCCCGGAGACAACTTTCAGCCAAAGGGAAACGGGAGCCATTGGACAGATGCCCCAACCTCCTGTCAGATGGATGGACAATTCTGGAAGCCATTCTGTAGGCCTCAATGGTCCCTGAAGAGTTCAGCCCCTGTAGCCAAACTCGGTGACTTTGATAAGTCACACTAGATTGACTTTCCTTTTCCCTGGGCACTTTCCGTGTTCCCTCAGGGAATTATTTGGAACCACTTCCCAAACAGCTAGATTCCTATCTAAATTCTTGACTTGGGCTCTGCTTTTGGAGAAACTTAAATTAAGAGATTCAGCTATTAGTAATATGGAAAAAAAAACACCTGAATATGCCTTAGTTATTCAGAGATTGGTCACTTAATCTCTACCTGCAGAAGGTAGGGATTAAATGAGATAAAATATAAGTAGTGTCTCCCTGAGTCCCTAACCATGGTAGATGCTTCCTCAAGGTTATTATATTTTATCTAGTCTAAGACATACCTTCTCTTTAACATTTGGCATTTCTTTTTTTTTTTTAAAGATTTTATTTATTTATTTGACAGAGAGAGATTACAAGTAGGCAGAGAGGCAGGCAGAGGGAGAGGAAGCAGGCTCCCCGCTGAGCAGAGAGTCTGATGTGGGGCTCGATCCCAGGACCCTGAGATTATGGACCTGAGCCGAAGGCAGAGGCTTAACCCACTGAGCCACCCAGGCGCTCCCACATTTGGCATTTCTAAAGACAAAATATATCTTAAAATCAATGAAATCTTACAACTATAATTAGGAGCACCTTTTTCTTTCTTAGAGATACACACATATTGGGTGCATCTTGGATTCATCATTTTAAAGACTTTGGAATTTGGTAGTTCTCTCTCAGTTTCTTCTTACGGAATCTGGAAATTAATTGGCAAAATGCAAAGAAAGCATGTGCAAGAGCTGGTCAAGAGAGGCATACTCTTCCAACACCTGATGAACCTAAATACTCACAGCCAAAAGGGAAGAAGACAGGGAGGATCCAAAGGTCTTCCAGATGGATGTTGGAACTTTAAGCTCATAAAATGAGACTGTATTTCATTCATCTCTAACACCTGGGCATTTGCTCAAGGTGGAGGCCTGGTAAATGTTTATTCACAGAAATAAAGTGAGTGGGATGCCGAGGTGACATCGCCTGCCTGTCCCAGAAACACACGGAAGAGTGGGGTAGTTGGGCCAAGAGGGGCATCTTTGGGATTTCAGCAACGCTAAAGTGCCGGTCCAACTGAAGAAGGTGAGCCAGCCCTTCAGAGTGCTGTCACAGACCCGGGAGAGGCTCTCCCTTGATTGGGTACACACTGGGGGCTGCACACCCCCCAGGGGTAGATAACTTGTACCTACTTCTTGACCCGCCAATTTGCCCTCACTTCCTGTGGCTCTGTAGCCTCTGTGCAGAGCTCTCACTGCTTTCTCTTTCTCCTCCTGGCAATCAACCTCTCCCCCTCACAGGTCTTACTCCCACAGCACTCCATAATCTGGCCTTTCCCTCCTTTTCCGTCCATCCAAATGGAACTATCCTGGGTTGCATCTCTTTAGGCTCAGACCACTCTCCAACAAACCAGATAGATGCCTTTGGCTTTGGGGGTTGAGAGAATGATTTATATCTTAACAGGGACTTTCTGTAGCTTAAGTCTACAATGACAAATATGTGCGAAGCATTCCACAATGAACTCACAGGGATACTGTGTCACATTTTAAATGTTGGAGGGAAACAGAGAGACCTTTTGCCAGACTCTGCATGAACTACTACAAATTAAGTTATTTGGTCCTAACTACTTCATAAATAGAACTGTTAGATATTTCTTTTGACCTAGGAGAGCCATGAAAAAAATAAATATACCATGAACTGAGAAAGCCCAGAAATTTCTTCTGCCCTAGGCTAAAGGAGAAGGTAAGGGTAGCATCTGGAGCTCCTAAGTAAGCTCTGGAGGAAAGTATTTGTGAGGGGAAGGATGACTTCAGGAACCCAAAATCACACCACGTAGGTGGGTGCCTACTCTTCTGGTTCCCAGCCTTGTTGACAGATTCCCGGTCATAACCTAAGTGACATCTGACTCTGGTACTGTCGGCTTCCTAAAAGTACAGCCTAACCATGGCCCCATGGACGAAGAGAATGTGCTTAGGGATTATGAGATTTGGTGGGCAGAGATGGCAAGAGCCTGTACTTTTAGCCTTCCTGGTTGGTGGACATGACCAGAGCAGAAACCAGCTGTGTTCTGAATCCATTTCCAGGCGGTCTGGCCTTCCTAGATTGTGTTAAATGGCCTCCCCTTCCCTTCTCCTATCCAAATTCCATCCCCTTTTCTAAGACCCACACATGCATATCATGCATAGTATTTATATACATGTAGAGTGTAGGTGTGTGCAAACTCCATAAAGCAGGGACTTTGTTTTGTTCACTGCTGGGTAACAAGTGCTTATTAGAGTACCTGACACAATGTAGACGTGCAATAAATAGATTGAATAAATGAGCTGTGGTTCCATGAGAGAATTAAGTCCCAACGCTCCATCATCCACTGTATGAGCTGACTTGTCTCCCATGCATCACCAATGGCACTAGCTATATACCAATCTTAGAATGAGAAAACATCCGCTAAACATTTGCTAAAACAGTCACTCAAATCACTCTGTGCTATAGTCCAAAAGAGAAACCCTGGTTGAGAAAGGCTGAGTTCATGAGGGAATGAATGGATCAAAAGTCCTACTTCTGCCATGTTACCTTCTTCGGCCATCCCATTTTAGGGTCAGTTAATAATAGGTTAACACAACAAATAGAACTTTTGCTTTCCACGCAGATTTGTTAGCTCTCCCTGCAACTGTTAGGTATGTCTCGGGTTGGAAATGGTTAAAAGGGAAAGGCTCCTGCTTAATGACTGCTATGCACTTAGGAGAGGGATGCTCAGCCATCCCTGTAAGGTGACTTCTGGGACCCTGGAGTTAATGGCTCTGTAAGCAGATCCAGCCTTTTAAAGGTTTCACAAAAGGGCACACACAATTGAGGCTGCAGTTCTGAGTACTGTCTGGTCCTGATAAGGCTGGATGGGAATGCCCTCTTCTATCCTTTCCCCAAATCAAATGCTCTTTGAGAGCTGGCCAAGCATTTGAGACCAACCAAGCAGTACTAAGTGCATTATCTTGTCTAAGCAAAGCATGAGAAATAAATTAAGATCCTTGCTGACCTCACCAGCCTAAAAAAAAAAAAAAAAAAAAAAATCCTCTGCTTTTACCTAATGTCTGGTCAATGCCTTAAAGAGAATCTTCTTCCTTCCCTTAAATTGTATTTAGGCTAAAGAGATTTGGTCTTTTCTGCAGTAAGTCCCACTGTACAAGGACACTTCTGTTTCAACTTTCTCTAGTCATTTCTCAACCAATCACTAGCAAAGGGAATAGGATTATCATAATTGGTTTAGATCTATAGAATCTATCCCAGGAGCTGGGGATGCGGTACCAGAAGTCAGAGAGGGAAAGAGTAGATACCTGAAAAGTGAATCCGGGTTTTCTTTCTGAGTTGCATACTCAGGAATGGGTACTGAGTATGCAACCTGTAGTGTCCATTATGAGGATTTCATAGATAGGACAGATTTTAGGGTAAAAATACTTTAAGTACTAAATAAAAGAAACAAATTATTTTGCTAGGGTTGTACATTCAGATGTTCTCTGTCAGCTGCAATGATCCAATGATTAAAGGAAAAAACATTTTTTAAACTAGTTATTTCCTTGAGGTGTTGCTTTTTAACTACCGCATGTCACCTATGAGGTACATGCATATCAGATTTCATATACCTAACCATATAATGAAAATTCATGACAAGTGATTATGCAGCAAGCCAGAAGTGTGCAGCTTTAGACAAAGCACAGTGTTGGTCAGAGGAGAAAGGATTCCCTTCCAGCTGGAGGACTTGGGAGGGCTAGCCCAGTCTTGCTACACAGGACTATAACATATTGGGCCTCTTTTCCTATCTCATCCCTTTTCACCTTCCTTTTGGATTTCTTTTGTTTATTATTTTATTCATTTTTTTAAAGTTTATTAAGATCCTATCACTTGAGGGGAGATGTGCTGGGTCCTGGGGTGACAAAGACATGTAAGACATAATCCATGTTATTAAAGAGTCCACAGACTAATAATGGAGAATACCAAAATGTGAACAAACAATTGTTCTCCTGATGAGAGACATCTTACCATAGAAGAAGTGAAATAATTTTGTGGGAATCCAGAAGAGCAATATACCCTGCTTAAAAAAAGTTAAGGGATTAACATTGAGTAAACCCTGCTTTGTTCATGTGGCTTAAAGTCCTTCATGGGTTTTTCAGAAACTTTTCCAACCTGCCCTATTATTCATTCACCTGTCCAATCTACTCTCCTTCTACTCCCCAGCAAGAAAGATATTAAATCTTTTCAGGCTGAGACAGGTGGCCCAAGTTTTTGTCCCTGCCATTCCATTGGTTCCTGTCCTAAAATGAGGCTGGTCATATTATCCTGCCACTGGATACATTTGGTAAAACCCTGAAGTCCTTGCATGTGCTGTCAACATTGAACAAAGGACCAGATATCCTTTCCTGCCTTTCCCTTTGAGCCGTCCTAGTGAATACCCAACCCAGTCCCACTTCAACAAAACTCTTCAGATTGTTCCAGCTTGACCTAGACCCTGCTGAATCCCCAGAGCAGTTGTCTTCAAATTTTCTTGCATCTTCCTTTACAATTTTTAAGAAATAATCTACGTGCCTGATTTTGAACTGCCATGGAGAAGTGTTCATCACATGTTTAATTTCCAACATATTCTATCATATTCTATGCTGTCTATGGGCTTTGAATCTGTTTTTTGTCAGAATCTTGGAGCTGCATAGTTAATTCTTTTAATTTATAGGCAACATCTATCATATAAATTAGTAAACCCACTTCTCATTGTCAAAAGAATGATCCCAATCAGAACCACTTTCTGTCAGAAAAAGATTTACTTTATTTTACCGATCAAATAAGTTCCATGTTAATGCTTACCCCTGTGACAACCATTTCGCTTTTGAATTTTAACTAGAAGATGGATGGATGGATGGATAGATAGATACGCAAGCCCTCTGCTTGCCAAGAGTTTGTCTCTTGGATGAAATAAGGGACTGCTTGCTCCCTTCAATATTTCCTGCTGGCACTGATAGGACTCCCCTCAGGAGCAAGGTATCCTGAAATTGTCTCCTTGTTTGGTGCCCTGGGGCAATATACATTCATAAGACTTAAGCTGGGTAAGAGATTTATCTTTCATTTGCAAGAAGGAAATTTAAAATAAGAGGTGACAGGGTGCCTGGGTTGCTCAGTTGGTTAAGCATCAACTCTTGACTTCAGCTCAGCTCATGATCTCAAGGTTGTGAGATCGAGACCCGCATCAGGCACCCCGCTCAGCAGGGAGTCTGCCTGAGATTCTCAGATTCTCTCTCTTCCTTTCCCTCTGCCCCACCCCACCGCTCACTCGCACACTCTCCCCCCCCTCAAATAAATGAATAAATCTTAAAAAAAAATTAAAAAAAATAAGAGGTAAGAAGAATCAGTCAGCAGAACAATTTTGCAGATCAATTTTAGAAAAAATAATCCAGTTGGAAATTGAAGATCTAGAAATTGCTTCACTTAAAATTAATTTAAAGACCCCATGGGAACTCACTCATTCTCATCCATTGGGTGGCATTCCTTGGGTTGTGCAGTGCCATCCGGAAGTCCTACAGTGAGGCCCAAAACACATGGACTTGTTTGCATTAGAGAATTGAGCTTGCTAGCTTTCTGATTCACATTTTGGTTTTCAGAAACCCTCTCAGGGTTATACACTCAATCCTCTCAGTTTCCTGTTGCCCATTAACGGTGACTTATTTTCATCTTCTTTCCTGGACAGAGGTCTAAATTTCCTGAATGAAGTATTTAGTATTTTAGAAGCTAATAAGTATTTTAGCTTCTCTTCTCCTTCCATCTGAAAAGAAAATCCTGGCTGGGGCATCACTTTCTTGGTTGAAAGTTATCAGGGAAACCACGCTGGAAATGTAAGGGTGGGTTGGTGAATGTAGACACTGAATTTGGAGTCGGGTGGTTTTACTTATGAATGATGGTCAAATAACTTAAGAATTTGAAGTTATTTGCTGCAGCTGTGGAAAAGCTTAACCAACTTCCTCTGCCCCAACACATGCCACACCCCCCTCTGTAGTGACAGGAATATTTATGAGGAAATATTCTTCTTGTTCCAGGGTGATTTTCAGTCATCCACTTTGTGAAGTTTTCCTGCTAGACTTGCTAGAAAGTAGAAAATGCTGTATTCACTACAGTCTACGGTAGTGGGACCGTCCACTCATTACACTCTGTGCACCTACTGAATTAATAAAAGAGACAGGATTTCTATCCTCAGGGAACTCAGATTATAGGTGAGGCTCATACATACAATTGCAGTTATGATAACTGCGACCCAATCCATCTTCCCAGGGACTGAAAAATTCCCCAAAACTTAAAAGTGGTTTTCAGGAGACATTGGGAGTGGATCACTTGGTGCTTCTCTCTGGATGGTGGCTGGTTCTTGCCAGGCTTTGCCCACCCTGAACCAGCGTCTGACTGGACTTCTTTCAAGAGCGAATCTCTCTGTGAAGAACATCACGGTTGCCTCTTAGTGTTGCTTCACGCCATTTTCCTGGCAAACGAATCTCTAAACTAACCTATCCTAATAACAAAGTACTATTTCTTCACCATTCCTTACACCAAATCCATATTTTTCATCTAGTTCTATTATATATGATGAGTTAAGTATTCTGTGTGATTTCTGAAGCATTTTCTCTTTCATGAGGGCTTGAGAGAAGCAGCTCTGGGACATGGTCCTCGAGCTTCTGGGATAAGCAGGTACTCCTGGGCCTAGGTTTTGATATAGTGACAGTTACTTTGGTACTTTGGTTTTCAGTGCCCTGTGGACCAGCTGACAAGATGGTTGCTATCCTTCCAACGAGGGGCACTTGGCTGTCTTCTGAAGTAGAGGAAGGTGTAAGGAAATGAAATCCTCTTATTTTAAGAACCTACTCAGGAACTGAATCAAAACACCATTTGGCAATAGTTCCATGCATGATTCTCTAAGGCTAGCAAAAAAGTTTTGAAGAAACAGGTGAATCATTTTTATTTTCCATATAGACAAATTAAAAAAAAAATACTGGAGTCATAGTGCAAAGAGTAGAATACAAGTATTTATGACCCTGGATATCGCATATAGAACAAGATTAGTACTGAGGGCAGGAGGGGATATTTCTACCTGCAAGGTCTGAAACATCAAATGAATGAGCCTGAACTTGGGCCTTCATTCTGGCTCCTTCCCTCCCTCCTCAATGTATCAAATATTTCAGGGTAAATTTGATTTAGTTCAAGCAAAGTGGAAAAAATCAGGGGGAAAGATATCTCCTGGCAAAGATCTTGACCTTCCACCAGATGAACAGTCTGAAAGCAAAAATGGGATTTCCAGGGCGCCTGGGTGGCTCAATTGGTTAAGCAACTACCTTCGGCTCAGGTCATGATCCTGGAGTCCTGGGATCGAGCCCCACATCGAGGCTCGCATTGAGCCCTGCATCGGGCTCCCTGCTCAGTGGGAAGCCTGCTTCTCCCTCTCTCTCTCTCTACCCCTGCTTGTGTTCCCTCTCTCTCTCTGTCAAGTAAATAAAATCTTTTAAAAAAATCATTTAAAAATGGGATTTCCCCTCATTTCTTGAGAATAAACACATGTATCCACAGGAAGAAAAATGAAAACGTTCTCTTAACCAGCACAGCAGCTGAGAAAGAGCCAGATGCAAGCTTTGGCGATAAGACAAGCTCTCTTTCTCTCCTCCTTTACCTCCATCCTTTCCGAAAGCCTGCACCCTTTTGTTTTTCCCACCCTTCACCCAAACACTTTCCCCCTTCTATCCCCTTAAAAATCACCAAAAACACTGGCTATGCTTAATGGCTAAAGGATAGGAGCAGATGTGCCTTCTTCATACATTTTTGCTTTGGATCAAACTGACTCTTCTGAACTCCTCTTTCTAAAACCTCCCACAGTAATCCTTTGGCATCCATCTCCCTCCTCCCCTTTCCTTCCTAAAGCATGCTAATTAGTCCACCAGTCCAGGAAGACTTGCGCTGGCTCTCTCCGACAGATCCCTAACCTTGTCATGCCCCCCACCATCCCCCCTCCCCACTTCCTGATTGGACATGCCGGCAGAAATCAGTGCAAAACGACTTCTGTGGGAGCAGCTGCTGAGGCTGTTCCCCTGCTCCCCGTGCCCACCACCCCTCCTCCAAAGAGAATATCTTTCTGTCGTCACATTGTGGGCAATATTTCAGAAGCTTACTCATCCTGCCGCTCACTTCCTCCACCCCTACACCTCTGCCCCCAAACAAGACATTAGGAGAGAAACATGAGATTTTATTTTATTCTAATTGAACAATAGCCCTTATTTTATCTCAAGGAAGATAGATGGGCTGTCCAACTTCACTCCTCACTTTATCTGTAATGAGGCTTCTCTCTCTCTCAACTGTTTACTAAAGTATTAAAAAGCACTTTGCAGCACCTGCTAGTATATTCCATCAAAGAGGGTCAATGGAACAGATGAAGACATATGAGAAAGTCGGAGACATACAGTACCTTTATGAAACTTCAGATTCCAGACCTCTTAGAAAGAACTGCTTCCCCCTCTATGAATTCAGTGGCAAAAAAAAAAAGAAGAAGGAAGGAAGGAGGGAAGGAAGGAAGGAAGGAAAGAGAGAGAGAAAGAAAGAAAGAGAGAGAGAAAGAAAGAAAGAAAGAAAGAAAGAAAGAAAGAAAGAAAGAAAGAAAGAAAGAAAGAAAGAAAGAAAGAAGGAAAGAAAGAAAGAAAGAAAGAAGGAAGGAAAGAAAGAAATGGCCCTTTTCTTCTTGGCAGCAAAGTGGTTTCTATCAGGCAGGACTGCACTTGGCAGGTTTTTCCCAGAGTCAGACCAAAGTGGATAACTAATTGCAGCCATTAATGTCCAGGTGGTAAGAAATTGCCTAAATTTCAAGAACCTAATAAGTCATTAGCATTTCTATACTGAATGCACCTTTGTGACTCTTCCCTCACCCACAGTGATAAAACACATGTCTGCTCAGGCTCTATCTCCGGCTTTCCTTTGAAGCGATGGGTACTTTCAGGTGTTGATCGCTACAATGGTGAGCACAGGGGATTGGGAGCCCAGAAGACAGAGCCCGCTAGGGTTTTGACGCTGAATGCTGTGTGACTTTACACAAGTAACCAAACTTCCCTGCTCCGTAATTTCTTCCCTTACAAAATAAAGAGCCAACATGTTCCACTGACAAGTATCCTGGTACAGGTAATGAAAAACCATCTGTTTGACTGAACTTTGGGGGTAAGAATTAAGTGTGGATATTTGATCGCATTACAGCCACAGTCCTGTTCGAAGGCTGCATTCAACAATTTGGGGACCTACTGTGCGTGTATGCAGGGGGAGGAGGGTAAGACGTGGAAATGTACAAAGTGGAATAAAAGGCACAGTGATACCAGTCAAGTTTCTACTCCTCCTCCAAGACCCCACCAATGTCCCTTCCTGACTGCCTCCTCAAGTATCTAAGGTAAACTGTTCATCCCATAGCAGATCAAGCCTTTGTCACCTTGCACTGTCATCTGCCTTTGTAGTCTCCCCTGCTAGACTGGTAGCTTCAAAAAGAAAGGACTGTGTCCTATTCGTTTCTTCGGCCCCCGAAGTCTCTAGTGTAGCTCCCAGAAGCTGGCAGGTGTGCAATGTTTGTGCATAAGTAAATGGATGGAGTGAGTAAATGGGTATCAAACACAGACCGTAAGTTCTAGAAGAGAACTTTTGTGCGATGGTGGGGAAAGTCCTAGAATAGGAGCCAGAAGGCCAAGGGGCAAATCACCAACCTGTCATTCTATAAAAGTCAGACTTGGGGCTCTCTGAGCCTCAGTGTCCACATCTGAGAAATAGGCATAGGAATACTCAAACGAAGCCAGATCATGGTGGGCATTAAGTGAGATAACAGAGGTAAAGCACTACTAAATAGTTTTACTCTCTTATCCTGGAACCCTTCTCTCAAAGCAGTTGGAACACAGCACTGGAGTTCAAAGGAGAGATGTAGGTGCAACAGTAGATTTCTAGGTTATCGAAGAAGTAAGAAGTTGTAAACCATAGGTGTGGACGAATTCTCAAGGAGTCTCTACCTTATTTCTCTTTTGGAAGTAGAAAAACGATGTTCCGGTTACCCATCAGGTACAATAAACCATCATAACTGACCTTTATACAGGAGTGCAACCCAAATGCAATTTTCCACAGAGTTGCAATATATTCACACAGTAATTTAATTTCCATTTTTCAGGTATAAAAACTACTCCACTGCAAAGTCAATTGATGTATCCAAAAATCACCTAACTGGTAAGAAGCCAAGTGACTGACTCCGCTCTGTTTGACTCCTGCTACCTCGTCCTTCCCATAACACTATGCACATTACTATTCATTCCACAAATATTTATGGGGCCCTGATGATGACAGGCCCACGGCTGAGTGCCAGAATATACTGTGAACAAGCTATAGAGCTTTCAGTTAAACAGGGGAGACATACAGTAGACAACTACTTGGAATTGCTCTGTGTGCTAAGAAGAACAATTACAACATAGTGACTAAAGTTTACGTTCGGAACCAGCTATCTGTGATGGGATTCATACTACCCGTGTGATCTTAGGGAAGTTAACTAACTTTTCTTTGTTTTGATTTCTTTATCATAAAACGCAGATGACAATGTTGCTATCAATCTCAGAGGCTTGGAGAACTCCATGAATTTATACGTATTAAGTTCTCATACTTTGTGCCCAATATATATTAGCTGTGATAACAGAGAGCTCTGAAAGAAAGAGGATCTTAGCCTATGGGATGGTGTGGGGTAGGGATCGGTGAAGGTTAAGAAAAATGTCCTGAAATAAATGGAGTTTAATCGAGGGCCCAAAGGATGAGTGGGAATAAAGCTTGTAGGGCTGAGTGATAAGAGAGGGAGAGAGTAGCGTGGGATGAACAGGGGTCAGGAGGGAGGAGGGCCGGCAAAGGGAACAGTGCATACACAGGCTTTATCAGATGGTACCTGAGCCAATAGTTGCCATATCTCATGATTGGCCCCATTCCCAGATCTTACTAAAATATTTGTCAGGGTAAATGGTAGGGACTTTATCAGGGAAAGAAAGTATAAGGCTTTTAGCCCTTGCCCAATCAATCAGTCAATTCCTTTTTCTCTCTGTCTCTGTCTCTCTCTCTACCTATCTCAGCAACACATAATGAAATGAGCACCAAACTCCAAAGGAAGCACTGGACTAATGCTCTGGCTCAGCATCCTACACATGACTCTGGCCATCCCGCCTCGTCTTGGGACCTCAGATTTCTTCTCTACAAAAAAGTGGCCACAACAATTCCTATGTCGAGTGCTATGGATTCACTTTAATACAATATTAAAATGGCATGAACCTACTCAGGTTGAATTCCCAGCTTTTCTATTGTGTGGCATAGAGTCGGCTGCTAACCACTCTGACCCTCAGTTTTCTCATCTGTACAGTGAGATGGTAAAAATATCTTGATGAAACTGGTACAGCCACTCTGGAAAACAATATGGAGGTTCCTCAAAAGTTAAAAATGGAACTACCCTATGACCCACCAGTTGCACTACTAGGTATTTACCCAAAGAACATAAAAATACTGATTTGAAAGGATAGCAGCATTATCAATAATAGCATATATATCAATATATATCACATCTTCTTTAGCCATTCATCAGTAGATGGACATGGGCTCTTTCCATAGTTTGGCTATGGTTGAGCAATGAAATATTACTCAGCCATAAAATAGAATGAAATCTTGCCATTTGCAATGACATGGATGGATCTAGGAGCTAGAGAGTATTCTACTAAGCAAAATAAGTCAGTCAGAGAGAGATAAATACCACATGATTTCCTTCATATGTGGAATTTAAGAAACAAAACAAACAAGCAAAGGGGGAAAGAGAGAAAGAGAAACAAACCAAGAAACAGGCTTTCAACTATAGAGATCACACTGATGGTTAGCAGAGGGGAGGCGGGTGGGGGATGGGTGAAATAGGTGATGGGGATAAAGGAGGGTGCTTGTTGAGATGAGCACTGGGTGATGTATGGAAGTGTTGAATCACTATATTGTACATCTGAAACGAATATAACATATGTTAACTAACTGGGATTTAAATAAAAAGATTTAAGAAAAGAATATCTTGAAGTACAGTTAGTTGGTTAAGCATCCAGCTCTTGGTTTCAGCTCAGGTAGTGACCTCATGGTCGCAGGATTGAGCCCCATGTTGGGCTCCATGCTCAGTGTGGAATTTACTTGAGATTCTCTCTTCCTCTCCCTCTGCCACTCCCATCTGTGCACTCTCTCACTCTGAAATAAATAAATAAATCTTTTTTAGAAAAGCATATCTTGATGAAAGAAAATATGTCTCATAGGATTTTTATAAGGTTTTTCTCCTTTTTTATTTTGCAAAATAAGTCTATGAAATTTTTGAGAATACCTTGAAACCTTTATATAGATTCACCAACAATAACCAATAAAATTAACATTTTGTCACATATTTGCTCATTCTGTAGGTGTGTGTACTATAGACATCATGACATTTCCCCCTTAAATATTTTGGCATCGCCTAACAAGCACATCGTTCTACATACCCACCATGTCATTACCACACCTAAGACATTTACTATTGATTTTAAATAAGCAGTACATACCCAAATATCCTCAATTATCCTCAAAACAATTTTTATGACTTTCTTTTAAAAATTCAGAATCTAATCAAGCTTCATATATTATACTATCATATCTGTTGTCTCCTTTATTTTTTTAATTTTCCTACTTCCTTTCTTTTTTTTTCCTTCTTTTTAAGATTTTGTTTATTTATTTGAGAGAGAGAGAGAGCATGAGAAGGGAGAGGTCAGAGGGAGAAGCACGCTCCCCACCCCTAGCAGGGAGCCCAACGTGGGACTCGATCCTGGGACTCCAGGATCATGACCTGAGCTGAAGGCAGTGGCTTAAATCAACTGAGCCACCCAAGCACCCTGTTGTCTCCTTTAAACTAGAATACTCTCTCTGCTTTTTTTGAGGGTGGAGGAGAACTTTCATGACATTAACACTTTTGACATATGCATGCTAGTTGTCTTCAGATTGCGCCTGGGTCTGTTTGATTACTTCCTCATGTTTAGATTCAGGTTCAACATTTTTAGCAAAAATACCGTGTAGGTAATGGAATGACATAGCAAGATGGTAGAAGAGGGAGCTCCAGATCTTGTTCTCCTAAAAAGACATTGACATAGGGGTGTCTGGGTGGCTCAGTCAGTTAAGTGTCTGCCTTCGGCTCAGGTCATGATCCTAGAGTCTGCTTCTCCCTCTGCTCCTCCCTCTCCTGTGCTCTCTCTCTCTCTCATATAAATAAATAAAATCTTAAAGAGAGAGAGACAGAGACAGAGACTGACTTAACAACAACATAGTCAAAAAGCCTCTATGAGAACTCCAGAAATCAGTTTGGAAGTCATGATACCCAAGGCAAGTTCAAAGCCAAGAACAGCTACATTGAAATGAGCAAGAAAATCTGTTTCATTTGAACCAAATCAGCAGGTGTAGTGATGATGAACACACTCAACTTTTGTTTATCTGGTAGGGTATCCTTGTACATGATGAGTTGCTTTCTCAAGAAGACAAAAATGTCCTTCAAAAATGAAGGGGAGGGTGCAGTCAGTTGAGCATCCAACTCTTGGTTTTAGGTCAGGTCGTATTCTCATGGGTCATGGAATCAAGCCTTTGTTGGGCTCTGTGCTCAGTGGGGAGTCTGCTTGAAGATTCTCTCCTTCTGCCCCTCCCCGCCTCATGTTCCTTCTTTCTCTCTCTATTCCCTCTCAAATAAATAAATAAATCTTTTTTAAAAAGGCGGGGGTGGGGGGTGCCTGGATGGCTCAGTCAGTTAAGCATCTGACTCTTGGTTTCAGCTCAGGTCATGATCTCAGTGTTGTGAGATGGAACTCCACCACAAGCTCTGTCCTGGGCATGGAGCCTGCTTAGGATTCTCTCTCCCTCTTTCCCTCTGCCCCTCTCCCCCACTGCCAAAAATGAAGGGGAGATTAAGACTTTCCCAGAGAAACAAAAGCTGAAGGCATTCATCATTGCTAGACTAGCTTCTGCAATTGCTAACAGGAGTCTTTCAAGTTGAAACAAAAGGATGCCAGACAGCAACACAAATGCATATGAAAATATAAAGATATAAAGCTCTCTGGTAAAGGCAAATACACAGACAAGTGAAGAATATTATAATACCTTAATGGTGGGCCATAAATCACTTTTAATTCAGGTATGGAATTTAAAAGATAAAAGCATATAAATAACTATACCTATAAAACTATGTTAATTGATACAGATTATAAAAAGATGATCAGTTTGCACTCTTATTGTTGACTCACTGTTCATTTGTCTTGCGTTGGAGGTAAGGTGAGTTCTGGCACATGAAGAACAGTGCAGCAGCAGCCAAGACTCTGTAAAGGACAAATGTTATGATGATAATGATTCTTTTGAAGGCTTCCCTCCGTGAAGTTCCCCACTTCTTTCCTTCCATGAGTATGGTATAGGCTCCTCAGGAGGATTACCCACAATCTTGTGGTTGCATATATCAAAGTCTCTAGTTTTTAGCCTACCCATGTCCACAAAGAGGCTCTGAATCATTCTAGTAACCAGAGAACAAAGATATCTGAGCTATGTTTGGAGCTGGTCTGACCACTTGGCTTTGGGAATAATTGATCTGGCACACGCCTTGGGTTCCTTGGAGGCTGACTGAGTTTTTACGTGAAGCAATCAGTCTTTCTTAACCATGTAAATTTAGAGTCAAAGACCTCCTCAGGGCTAGGTTAGGAGATTTCTTCATCCCCTCAGTCAGCAAATGTATATCAAGAACCAGCTAAACGCTGGCACTAGGATGACAGTCCCTACCCTCAGGGGCTCCCAGTCTTGTGAGGGAGACAGACTTCTCACAGGGCGCTTCCAGCGGAGCACGAGTGCTGAAGGCAGCTCCTGCGCCTGAGTGCAAGGGCCGAGGGACACAAGCAGAGCGCTGCTCCACAAGCACCCACCACACCTCCCAGGCCCAGCACTGTTCTCATATTTTTCCTCATAGTCCCCCTCTAAAGTGATTTCCTTAAATAGGGAATAGACTTAAATAAACAAGACGCAGATGAAGACCTCTCATCGTGCCATGAGGACGTGTCCGTAGAGGATGGGGAAGAAGAGCCTAGACCTTGAAGTCAGAACTGTGTGGTGTCCTGCTCACTTGATCTCTCAGAGCCTCAGTGTCCTCATCTGTAAAACGAGATGGCACCAGGCCCTTCCTCACAGGCATGTCAGGAGGTTACACAGATACTGTGAGAAAACTCCTCTAGCAAGCCTACGCACTGGCTATTAAATAGCGGTTATTAACCCAACCGTTATTGGGGTCTTGGCATGGCCCCTTATCTAAATTGTAAATAATTTAAAATAGTAAGACTCTGGGGGCACCTGGGTGGCTCAGTAGGTTAAGTCTGTGACTTCAGCTCAGGTCATGATCTTGGGGTCCTGGGATCAAGCCCCATGTCAGGCTCTATGCTCAGTGGGGAGTCTGCTTCTCCCTCTGCCCCTCTCCTCTGCTCATGCTCTCTCTGTCTCTCTCTCAAATAAATAGATAAAATCTTAAATAAAAAATAGTAAGGCTCTGGCTTCCTTTGGAGACATGTAGAGAATGTCTCATGCTAAAATGAACAGCAAGCCAATGCCTGTGTAAAGAGCCACGGCTCATTCCTTCGCCAGTGGCAGAACTGGAATCTTTTTTCTTTCTGATTCATGGGTGATTTTCTGGCCCTTATTATCCCCTGCAGTTGAAGACAAAGCTGCTCTTCCCCCAGCCCCCAGAAGCTCAGCTTGGTAGCTTTTCCTTTCCTGGAGCTATGCTTATAAAAATAGCACTGCCACACCTTTCTGTTTCAGTCCAGATTTCCTTCCGGTACTGAAATTTTGCTTTATCAAATTTTACTTGAAATAAGTAGGTATGCACTGGAACCTGGATATCCTGTAGCTATTTGATTGTTTTTGTAATGAAATTTGACCAGGAAAAAACTTGCTAGACCACATTTAAAAATCAGGTCATACCAAGTGATGAGAAAAATAATAAGATGAAAGAAACAGACTATCTAGTATTTTATCTATCATCGTTTTATAAAGGGTAACGGGAATAAATGGAAGGTGGTAACTTTCAGAGAAAATCATACAGCTTAAAGAAATATATAGGGACAAAAGGAATGTTTAAGGATACATATTTTGTATGTAAATATGAAATAGACATTAAAGGATTTGATAAATACGTGGGATAAAAACAAAACTGCATTGATTTAAGAATATTGAAGAAAAAAAAAATTTAAGAATATTGTAAAACTAGGTAAATAGATTTATAAAAATAGTTATTAAAGCAAAAACTTCCTACATTAAATCCAATACTGAGAAATGACTTCCCTTTAGAGCATTCTGGGAGGAAATAAATAACAAATCATTTTTGAATTAGCAATTGTGGAAGATTGTATTTCTATTTTGGATGCAAGTATGATGTTTTCAAAATTAGGAAGATAGTCAAAGTTTGGATTACTCAGTTAAAAGACTGTGTAATATTTTTTAAAATCTAAAATTAGGGGGATACCTGGGTGGCTCAGTGGGTTAAGCATCTGCCTTCAGCTCAGGTCATGAGCCCAGTGTCGTGGGATTGAGCCCCGCATCGGGCTCCCTGCTCAGCAAGGAGCTGGCCTCTCTCCTTCCCTCTCCCTCTATGCACTCACTCTCTTTCTCTCTCAAATAAATAAATCTTTAAAAAATAAAATAAAATATAAAATAAGGAATGAACTCTGAAAACAAGAAAAGTGTTAAAACAAACACTAGCTTAAGAAAAATCTCACGACATTAAAAAAGAACAATTAAAAAACCAAAAAAAAATTTAATAAAAATCAAGTCATAAATCTGAGAAGGCACTTAAAATTATATCAAGTCCATTACATTACCTATGTAGTGCTCTAATCTTTCAGAAATAATAGCGCCAGAAAATTGGCTAAATGGGCCTCATCAAAATTAAGAATTTCTGCTCTTTATAAGAACTGTTAAGAGAATGGGAAGAAAAGATACAGACTGACAGGAAATATTTACATAGTAGATCTGATAAAAGACTTAAACCTAGAATACATAGAGTACTTTCTTTTTCTTTTTAAAAATTTTATTTTACATAATCTCTACACCCAACGTGGGGCTTGAACTCACAACCCTGAGATAAAGAACCCCATGCTCTACCACCTGAGCCAGCCAAGCACCCTTTTAAAGTACTTTCAAAACAATAATAAGAAAACAAACATCCTAATTAAAACAATGACAAAAGATTTAAACAGATATTTCAGCAAAAAGATATACAAACAGCAAACACAGGAAAAGATGCCCATCATCACTAGTCACTGGGAAAATGCCAACTATAACCACAATGGAATACTACCACTTATCTACCAGAATGTCCACAATTAGAAAGACGGGTCACGCCAACTATTGGTGAGGATGTGGAAGAACTAGAGCCCTCATACTCTGCTGGTGGGAAGGTAAAATAATGCAACTCCTTTGGAAAGGAGTCTGGCAGTTTCTTTAAAAGTTAAATGTACTCATACCATATGAGCCAACCATTTTATTCCTAGGTATTTATTCAAGATAAAGTATATGTCCATATTCAGACTTGTACATAAATGTCCACAGTAACTTTATTTGTTTTTTAAAAATATTTTGTTTTTTTTATTTGAGAGAGAGAGCACGAGCGAGCCAGGGAGGGGGCAGAGGAAGAAGCCGACCCCCTGCCGAGCAGGAGGCCAGACTTGGGACTCTGGGACCAGCCGAAGGCAGACACTTAACCGATGGAGCCACGCAGGCCCCCCAGTAGCTTTATTCGTAATAATCTGAAACTGGAAACAACCAAATGTCTATCAGTAGATAAACTGACAGATTGTGGTGTAGCCACAAAAGGGGTACTACTCAGCAATAAAAAGAATGAACCTACTGATACACACAACGATGTGAATAATATGCTGAATGAAAGAACTCAGATTTTAAAAAGAGCATATAATGTGTGATTCTACTTACGTAAAACTCTAGAAGTCCAAAATAATCTTTAGTGACAGAAAGCAGATGAGGTTATCTGGGGGTGTGTGGAAGGGCCAGCCCTGGAAAGGAGGGCTTCCAGAAAGGAAACTTTTGGGGGTCATGATCCTGATTGTGGTGATGGATATGCCAAAATTATCAGATTGTACACTTTAGCCATGTGCACTTAACGTCCATTATACCCCAACAAAGCTGTTCGCTAAAAAGAAAAATTATTAGGGTTTACACTGTTTCTATTGGAGAATGGGCTTCACTATGTTTTCCTTAATACTCAACCTTTTTGCCTCATATATAATGCACTATGTACCCTAAGCAGAAATCCACCAGTCCCCTTCTCTCATCTTATTGTGCTGATATTGCCCTCAGTAGTTAGTAACCAGACCTGTAGAGATCCGGTCCCACTCTCAGAATGTATCCCAACAGCTGCCCATGGGCGGAGACCACTTGAGCCCTTGAGCAGCTGCTCAGACAGCTGAGGGAAGTGGGGGCTGGGGGTTTGGTGCAGGAGTTGGTGAGAGTGGGCGAGGAGAGGGGCACACACCTGCCACAGGATCCTGGGCCATAACTCAGTCCCCGCTTGTGGTCGGATAGGGATGACTTACACACCACAATAAGAAGGTGGAAAACCCATCTTTGATGGCATTTCAGCTCCTTCTCCTTCCGGTCCGACTGACCTCTTGGACTTTATAACCTTTTTGCGGGAAGCCCATTGTATTTATCTGTCTGCATTGTCTAAAACTTACTCACAGACAAGGGCTGGTTAGCAAGCCTGTCCCTTTGTTCCTTCAAGTCGGAGAAAGAGGATCTTTGACCTCTGTTTCTAAGCACTGTAAACAAAGACCTTCTTGGCTGCCAGTAAGCTCAAAGTGCTCATTAAGCAAGGAGTTTTCTGGCCAGTGGTTGAATGACATCATGCTTCCTCCTGGAATCCAACTAGAGATAAAAATCAGGTCATTCAATTTACAATGAGAAAATGCTCCCTTCTCCTGCCAGCTTTCGGGGGTTGCTGGCTTTTAAAGAGATCAAGGAAGAGAAGAGCCTATTTGAACTCAGGTTTTGAGAATGTCTCCTGAACTACCTGCACTTAATTCCTGATAATATGCAAAAGTTTTCCACTATAAATTGCCTGGTGTTGGAGAGCAGGAGGTGCTCCTCATTGATCTTTTCTGAGTTTTCAAATTGAGTGTTTAACCGGACTCAGGGGTAAGCAGGTAGGTTTCATTAGCTCATAATGGGACAATCCTCTCTAACAAAGTACAGTGGGAAGCAGAAATTCATTATCTTCATCTTTTTATCATTGATCACAATTTGACATGGGGCAGAAGAATATATTGTGATCTTAAAGGATTCCTTTAAGACTAATTCAAAAACAGTACAATTTTCAAAGGATGCTGATGTATGTCCTGTGATATTTCTTTACTTTTTCGACCACTGTGAAGATCTTATTGGCTTTATTCAACTTGTGGATCAAATTGCATCCAATCTAGCAGATAGAAATTCAAAAAGATATCTGGACCCCCATGTTTATTGCAGCGTTACTTAGAACAGCCAAGATACAAAAAGCAGCCCAAGTTTCCACTGATAGATGAATGGATAAGAAAGATGTGGTATCTGTATATAATGTAATATTACTCAGCCATAAAAAAGAAGTTTATTTGGGCAAAAATGGATTTGTGTTGGGCAGTACCAAACCAGAAGTGCTTAGGAATACTCCACAGATCAGAACAGCTGGGGGAAAGACTTTTATAAAGAAGAGGCAGAAGCCAAGAGAAGGAATTATTTGATTGGCTATAGCTTAAGTAGGTGGGAAAGCCTAGTTGGCTATTTGTGATTGGTTGTCTTTAGTTTTGTATCTTAGGCTTGAAGCATTGCACGCTTAGGTTTTGGTTTGATTAGAGGGGCCATTAAAGTGTTTGAATCTCTGTCTAGGGGCACCTGGGTGGCTCAGTCGGTTAAGTGTCTGCCTTTGGCTCAGGTCATGATCCCAGGGTCCTGGAATGAAACCCCGTATCAGGCTCCCTGCTCGGGGGGGAGGGTCTGCTTCCGTGTCCCTCTGTCCCTTCTTCCTGTTTGTGTTCTCGCTCTCTCTTAAATAAATAAATAAAACCTAAAAAAAAAAAAAAAAGAAGCTCAGTTTAATGCCTCCTTATTTAATTAGAGTGAATCATTAACCCTACTATCATTGCGAGTGATGTTGGAGCTTAATCCCATAAGGAAACTGCAAGAAACATTATAAATTACACATGTCAGAATTATCCCACCCAAGGAGGGTCAAGCTTGGGTATTTACACACCATTTCCCATCAGTCATTTATTGAGGACTATTCTTGGGTAATATTAATTCTTTAGTACATCCTGCTGAGAAAGTTCTCAGGCATGAAGAGACAGACAACATATAGTTGGAAATCTTGTAGTTCACTGCAGTGGTAGAGTCCAAGGCCTTGGGTAGGACACTCGAGGACTTTTTCTTATTTTTTTTTTAAAGCATTTCCACTTATCAAAAGAAATAATGTCATCCTCAAGGTAAAGGAACACAAGATAAATGCACCAACTTCCTCCTAAAACAAAGGGGCTTTTATTCTATGGCAAAATATCCAGATTTGAATCTCTTCATCAAAGGAATTTTCGTCAAGATTAGTCAGATTCCAAGTATTCAGAGCACAATGCTGTTGATTTTCTAAGAGAAATATCTATTCCCAAACCATTGAGGATTTTCATGTAGTGCATTTGCCATCAGAAGTTGATTCAGCCACATAAAATGGTAGATGATTTTTTTTGTACCATGAATGGAAATTTCTGATCAAATATTTCATTATCAGTTTTTTATAGAGTATATTTAGAATTTCCCGTAATTAAACAAAGACCTTTAGAAAGTATTGTCCCAAGTTACTTTTAAAAATATAGCGTGGCTTTTTTTTTTTATGCTATCTTTTTTTTTTAAGATTTATTTATTTATTTGAAAGAGAGAGAGAATGAGAGAGAGACAGAGAGAGCACGAGAAAGGGAGGGTCAAAAGGAGAAGCAGACTCCCTGCTGAGCATGGAGCCTGATGTGGGACTCGATCTGGGGCTCCAGGATCATGACCTGAGATGAAGGCAGGTGCTTAACCAGCTGAACCACCCAAGCGTCCCTATAGCGTGGCTTTAAAAAAATATAACAAATATCATTAACCTTAAAAAAAGACTTCTAGGGGCGCCTGGGTGGCTCAGTGGGTTAAAGCCTCTGCCTTCGACTCAGGTCATGATCTCAGAGTCCTGGGATGGAGCCCCACATCGGGCTCTCTGCTCAGCTGGGAAGCCTGCTTCCCGACCTCCCCCCCAACCCCCCGCCTGCCTCTCTGCCTACTGGTGATCTCTCTCTGTCAAATAAATAAATAAAATCTTTAAAAAAAAAAAAAGACTTCTAATACTACTTCTAGTTTTATAAAAAGAAACCTCCTGTCTTCTCTGGTAGAAAATGCCCTTGTGAGCTTGCAGGAACTCTACTGGGGTCCCGCCCAGCGGTGCTACTCTGAGGCTTTTGGAAAATCTGCAATGAGGCCAACTGCCAAGGTACTGTGTCCCATGGACCCAAAAGTTAGCAAAAATACCCCCACTCTAGTGACATGGTAACAAAATAATAAATCCTTAAATCCTTGCCCAGTATATTTTTGTTTGTTTCCTCAACACCCGATTGTCTGGCTCAAACACCGGACCCCCAGCCTAGGACTAGAAAATGATATTTCTTTACGATTCTGCCCAAATTACAAGGGCATGCATGAACGACCACCCGACCCCTTGCATACACACACACACACACACACACACACACACAAGCAGGAACTCAGCCCTTCCCCTGAAGTCCCTCCCCTCTCTCCCAAGTATTTCTAAAAGGGGGTCCCACGTGGTCCGTGAAACTGTCTATCCGCTCTATCACCCACAGCAGCCGCCACGTGCTTTTCCTGCTTGGATCCCACACTGTTTCCTGTGAACAGCTGTCCTCCAGCCTCCATCCCCCTCCCAAGCCTCACAGAGACTCTCTGGAAAGTAATTGTTCCTATTTCTTTCAACCAAAGAGACCACTTGGGAAGGAGATCTCGACCACCCATTCATCTTTCTTCCTCCTTCACTTCCCCCTCCCTCTTCTTCTCCTCCCCGTCCTCTTCCTCTCCTCTTCTCATCCAATTGCCTGGTTACTATTCCGTACCCTTCATCAAAGTTGTAGCCTCCTTACAGGCACAGACTGTTTCAAACCGGTTTTTGAATCATGGTAATAGCTGTACTTACTGTGCCTTCTATACCCTAAGAGATAATTACTGTTTTATGCCCATTTTAGATATCAGAAGGTTAAGGTACAGAAAAGTTAAGTTACTAGCCCAAGATCACATGGGTAGTAAGCTGGAAGTCAGGTCTATACAATCTGGCTCCAGGGAGCATGCTGTCAATCATTGGGTCCAAGGCCTTACCGTAGTTACCAGAAATAAGGCAGGAAGGTGACGGAACACAGCCCCTGTTCTTCAGTAGCTTACAGAATTATTTTCAGTCTTTCCTATGGCTTTTCATGTTTTGGCTGATACCCATTTGGAACTTTATCTTATATAGTCACATCTAATATCTCTTATAATCCTCTCCTATATCATTCTATTTATCCTATAAATGTCTCATCTCCTCAATCATATTGGAAGCTCTTTGAGGGCAGGGACTGCGACTTACACTTCTTATTAGTGCCCTTGCTTTGATCAAGACACTTTTATTTGCAAATAAGAGAAAGCCCAACTAAAACTGGCTACACAAGACACAAGGGATTTTGTTGATTCATAGCACCACAGGCCCAGAGGTAGGTCTGACTTCAGGTAAGTCTTGATTCAAGACAACAGTGTCACCTGTGTGACATTGGTCCCTGTGTCTTTCCTTTCCCCATGTCTGCCTTTTTCTTAAAGATGGCTTTTATGGGGGGTCCCAAATATCTGCCAGTAGCAACTAGGACTTCTTGCTTCCTTAGTCACATGTAGCAGAGAAGACAAAGCATTTGTTTTAAACACCCTGGAAAATTCTTGTCATTTAATATACAGGGACATGCCTAGTAAAGACTGAATTAATCATGGGTGTGTGTGTGTGTGTGTGTGTGTGTGTGTGTGTGTATGTATGTGTGCGCGCACGAGATGAGCTACTGGTATAGCCCAGGGCTCCCGCTGACTCACACAGAATTCACTCCCAGAATCGTATGGGGTGTCCAAACCACACTAGGGTTTGTTGAGAAGAGAAAGGAAGGGAATGGAGCTGTGGCACCTCTCTCCCTTGCTCTTTACAGAATCCCAAGATTAAAAGGGACTTTGAAAGTTGACCAATACAACCTCTCCCGTGATGCTTCTACTTCTGAAAATAGTCCTTTTCTTTGACAAGCTGGCCATTGAGAAAACAGAGATCTGAATCTAGGCACTGGTGGTAGATCTACCCCCTGGTCCAAGTTCACACGGAACAAACCTAATCTCTTTTCTTCATAACAACCCTTTTCACATTTGCAGACCACTGTTCTGCTTTCCTTCAGCTGTTCCAGATGGCAGGCTTTTGTGTTCCTTCACCACCTGCTTGCTCTGCTCTGAAGTCCTTAAGAAGCCTTTGGGCTGGGAATACTGGACCCTCGGTCCGTCCGAATGAGCTTCATCTGCCCTCCCCAACCCCAGCCCCGGGCCCCGCTCTTGCTGGAGGCGAGGGAGTTATTTCTCACTGCTGTGGCCCATGAGGTTCTCCCGGGGGTGTTCATATCCCAACTGCAACACGTCAGGGCTGGTAGGTGTCAAGCTTTCGGAAGTGTATCTGTGGCTATTTTTCGCCTCTAACTCATTCTTCTGCTCCTGGAGGAAAGGGAAAACGTGACCACAGTTCTCTCTTTTTAGTCTGTGTCTGGAACGAACAGATATGCCTGGCTGTTGGAGACAGTGCTCAGAGGAAAGAAATCCACTTGTGGCTTCAGGAACCACTTGCAGAGGCCGGGAGGGTAAACACACACTGCTTAGGTCCATAAGCCCAGCCAGGTCCTCAGTTTTTCTCAAAACTGCTTCCCTCCCATGAGCTTTCCCTTGGCTGCTGTCAGAGAGAAGGGGGACAAGTAAACATGCAGGTGTGAGTGACGGGCAGTGCAGGGAAAGCAACAGGTCACCTGGAGAGGGGACAGCTGTGTTTTGTGCCTGGGGCCCCTGGGACTTGCCAGTGGGATTCCGCTGCTAGAGGCCGGAAGTCTTTTGGATTCCAAAGTGGGCAAGAAGGGGAGAATAGGGCCTTTATCAGATGAAAGGAGATAGCAGAGAAGGTTTGTTTTGACTGAAGCATCCTCATTCCTTTGCTTGTGAAAAACTGACATATAACTGTTGAAGACAAGAACCAGGTTCTAGCTTAAAAGCTGGGTGACTGGAGAACCTGGGTGGCTCATTCAGTTAAGCGGCTGCCTTTAGCTCAGGTCATGATCCCAGGGTCCTAGGGTTGAGCCCCACATCAGGCTCCCTGCTCAGCAGGAAGCCTGCTTCTCTCCCTCTCCCTCTGCCTGCCACTCCCCCTGCTTCTGCTCTCTTTCTCTCTGTCAAATAAATAAATAAAATATTTTTTTAAAAGGGGGGGACATCCTAGGTGAGATCCCCATTATAAAAAGAAAAAAAACTGGGTGACAGCAGGCAGGATTCCTCCTGTTTTCACACCTAGAAATCAATGGAATATGGCCTTGCTTCTTGGTCCCAACATAATCTGCTTACACTGGTTTTTTGAAGGGGACTCTGAAGAATATTGTACCAGTCAAGCTGCTGTTCAGGATTCAGAAGACTCATAACCCAAATTAATTCATCCTGAAGCAAATGATGTCAGGGCTCTAGATGGAGTCCTTCCGTCTGGGAAGGACTCATGCCCAAAGATAGGCCCCTCCCTCACTGAAGAGTAGAAAACTGGTTGGACTTCTGGATTTATGCTTGATACCTTCTCATCAGCTCCACCTTACTTTGTTAAGACCCCTCTTTCTTCCAAGAGCCTTCACTCACCATTCTAGAGACACCTATTACTCTGCCCTTGATTATACTTAGCGTCTTGACATTTGAACCATCTTTTCTAATTCTCTTTACAAAACCTGTAAACTCTCTGAAGGGAAGGGGCTAACATTTGTTGAGCACTCCCTGTGGACCAGGCACAGGGCTTGGAACTGTTACATCCATTGTCTCTCTTTGACAACACCACTGTGAGATATTTCCTCTTACCCCAATTTCACAGAAGAGGAAATTTTAAGTGGTTCACAGGATTTTTACCCAGGCCCCAGGGCCTTTCTCTCCACTCTACCAGCAGGATGATCTCATGTTTTTAATATTCTCTTCAGCATGTCGTAGGTACGGAGTAATACTCAGTCACTGTTTATTAACTACACATTTATCATGCCTATTTGAAAATTCTGAGTTGTCATTAAGAGTTTTTATAAATGGAAGAGGGTAAGAAATAGTCTTTGTAATATCTAAGGATGCCTTGGAACTTATTTCACATTATTTCCTTGCCCATGTAAGTTTCTGTTTATATCCATGAGGTCTTCTACCAACTTAGTCTATATCCAATACCACAGAGGAAGATAACAAACCTGGATGACTTCCATCCTCCGTCTCTGCATTTTCTTATGCCTTTATTCTAGTTGTTCCTGGGAGTAATAGAAATGGCTCGCAGCCATCCTACCCTAAAGATGAAGGTTGGACAGTGACTTCACCACGAGGCCAACAGACTATAGTAGACTCTGTGTGTGTGTTAAAATCTTAAAATTTAAACATTTTTAATTCAATTAAATTAAAAATTAAATTAAATTTAAACATTTAAACATTTAAGTTAAAATCGTAACACCCACACAGAGTCTACTATAGACTGCAAGCACACATACACACACATGCGCTCACGTGGGCACGTGTGTGTATATGTAGCTACAGTTCAGAAAGCAGTTACTATTGGCCATACTAGGGACTTCACGTTGACCTTTACCTGTGAGGTAGGTACTGTTGCCCAATGTAACAGTTGTAGAACCTGATGCTCAGAAGATTTTAACTTATTTAAGTTCCCATAGCTAGGAAGAGGCCATGCTGACTCAGACCTGGGCATGCCTGATTTCCAAGGCATGCTCTTAACGGCTGTTTATATGTTTATATATTTACAGCCATACGTTTATACGGCTACCTCATTTCCCACAAATAGGGGTCATCTGAAGGTCACTCTTCAGATGAAAGATATTGGGAAGAGTCGAAGATAAAGCAAAATATAACAAATAGAATACGTTGACACATAGCATATTTAAAACTGAGTGTAGGAAAACATTTCCCATGTGTAAAAATATAAAATTACCTTCTGAATATTAAGCCTTATACAGATAGTTTTGTGAAACCAGTGACTGATAGGAAGCACATTAACATGGAGAATAGGCAGCAAGTTAATAATCTGCATTTTAAAGAAGCACTTTTTTTTCCCTCACAGATCAGAACTGTTTTATAAATTTTTAAGAAATGTTAATAGGTGTCTGACACGAACGATTAAAGGGGAACTATTTAGGATTGCAAAATGAATTAAAGCTTTAAAATGTCTCTACACAATTATGAGTAGAAGCAAAACTGCTAAAATTGGAATAATGAATTGGGAAATTGCCACTTCAAAAAAAGTAAAAGAAAGATCTGACAGTTCTCCCTCTGCAAATAAAGCACTCTTAAGTGGGATGAGCCTGGAAGGTGTAAACCTTACCAGAAGGCATTGATAGAAAATGGAGCCCAAGCTTCCTAACAGGCACCAGGGCTTATACAAAGGGTTGGGGACAGCATCTTGATCCGCTACTGTGGCTTCCTCTTTCTCCTCCGCTGGGTCCTCAGCCTTTCTCTTCCTCTAGAAGTGCACTTTCTGTTGAGAGCATTCACTGCTTTTCATAGGCACGATGACGCCATCCTATATGTAATACTGTTTTCCAAAATTGCCACCTCATAGATGTAGTGCTTTTGGAATCATAGTTCTCCTCAGAAAAGTACTCATGATGGTACTTACTCTATAATAACTTTATCCTTCAGAGAACATGAAGTGAGCTTGGGAAAATGGTTCTAGCACACGGTGTCTCTTCTCTTCATTTTCTTCATCTGTAGTGACCTGTATAGTGTAGAAACATCGCTGACACCAAAAACTTCATTCTGCAATCTAGAACAGAAAAAAAAATAAAAAAATAAAACAAAAAAAACACCCTTCCAACACTCCATGTTTCTTGAGAAAACATCTTAGAATCGTGACTCTCTGCCTCTGGAAGGAATACAGGAGTTCATCCACAACTCTGAACTCATGAGGAGGAACAAATATGGCAGCTATTCATTAAATGCACTATTTTTCTTTCCCCAACTGATTATTTTCCATGGAGGTGAATTTAATAGAATAATTGATAGAGAAAGAAACTGAGGTACTCACAGAACCAACAGTCTTAAGGAGTCTTTGGGAACTGAAGAGTTCTAGAGTTTCATTCTAGTAAAAGAAACGTGACCGTGAAGGGGAGAATGAAAACTCTCTCACCTGATGGCCTTTTGTCCTTTCCCAGATATGTCTCGGAAGACAGACCTTGTTTGAGTTTGGGCGGATAGTTTGACCAAGTATGAGCCATCTATAGACTGTGAAGCCATTAAACATCAAGATGCAGGGCGGTCGTTTTCATGTCTGTTTAGAGCAGCTCTGTGTATACCACTCAAAATCTCATGCAGAACGCTAAATGCTAGCGGAAATTAAAGGGAACCGCGCTGGTGTGCTCCAAGTGAGGGACCTGGAACACCGTCCGTGTATTCTCTTAGGTGCTGCGAACTAGACGCATCCATATTCCATGGAGTTCTCTGGGGATATTTGACAATCACATTATACATCAAAGTGTGATTAACAGTTACCTAAGGGAAGTGAGAAGAAAGGTGATTTTCTTTATTTCATTTTTTTCTCTATATCTTTTTTCAGATTTTCACAAATGTTTTTTATTTTAAAAAATAACACTTAATTTTTAAAAACACATGTACAAGGAAATAAGGAAGTTTCCGACTCGGGTTTTTGACTCTTAGCGGGGGATGAGGAAGTGACTAAAGGTCTCATTTTGATCACTTTGGGGCCACTTGAGAATGAGGAATGCTAGAGAGAGAAGCTTGGTCTTCCCGTGTTCAAAGGCTTATGTTTTCTCTTTCTTTATCTGGAGATGTCAGTGGCAAATAGACAGCGCTTACTTTGACTCTGGCCCGGATGCCCTGCCATGACCGTGTCCCCCCTCCTACTCTTTAACATCCAAGCATAATTCTGACTTTATGCTGCGAACTCCAGAGCTTTTGTTCCTTAGCCTTATAGGCACCAAAGCTGGTCATGTTGGGGGTGGGGGGCGCTGTGAACTGCCTGCAGCGTTTTCCACCTGAAGCCTGTTCTACCCTTTCTTCGGTTAAGACACCGCCTCTAACTCTGTGCCAACCCCTTTGTTCAATCGGAACTATCTCATCTCTGCACCATTTCCTGGAAAGTTTCCCCCTCGTCCTGGTTTCCCAGCCTCGGCCAGACCACGTCTATCATGTGATTTGGTTTAGGTGGACAGTAAGCTCCAAGAGTCAGTAGAATGGTGGGATCATCCCACTAGCAAATAACTCAGCAGTTCTAATAGTACCAGCTCCGGGGTCAAGCAGTTAGACAAAAATCCCTGCTCCGCTATTTCCCTGATGCGTGACTTCTGCCGAGGAATGTAAGCTCTGTAAGATTCAGATTTTTCTTTTTTTTTTTTTTTAAGATTTTTTATTTATTTATTTGACAGAGTGACAGCAAGAGAGGGAATCAAGCAGGGGGAGTGGGAGAGGGGGAAGCAGGCTCCCCACTGAGCAGGGAGCCTGATGCGGGGCTTGATCCCAGGACCCTGAGATCATGACCTGAGCTGAAGGCAGACACTTAACACCCGAGGCACCCAGGCACCCCAGATTTTTCATTTTTAAAATGGGGATAATAAGTAATACCTGCCTCACAGTGTTGCTTCACAGGCTTGCTATAAGGATTAAATGAGCTCATTTATGTAGAACATTTAGCATGATGTTTGGTATATAAGAAAAATTCAAATGATATTATTATTATATTTTGTTTTATTTTGTTTTTTTTAAGGATTATACTTATTTATTTGACAGAGAGAGATCACAAGTAAGCAGAGGCAGGCAGAGTGGGGGGAGCAGGCTCCCCACCAAGCAGAGAGCCCGACGTGGGGCTCGATCCCAGGACCCTGAGATCATGACCTGAGCCGAAGGCAGAGGCTTTAACCCACTGAGCCACCCAGGCGCCCCTATTATTATATGTTTAATATCTAGATTCTAGAGGCACCTCATGGACTCAGTGAGTGGGACATATGAATCTTGATCTTGGGATTGAGTGTTTAAGCCCCATGTTGGGTGTAGAGATTGCTTACAAATAAAATCTTTAAAAAAAAAAAAAAGAAAATAGATTCTAAATTCTAGAGCAAGAGTGGTGATGACAATGGGGGTGGAAAAGGCACTGGACTAGTTCAGGAGACCTGGGTTCTAGCTTCTGTGAAGTGAAGACGCAGTACTAGAAAAGGATTTCATCACACAAGGTCCCAGCAAGGCGATGATGCCCTCCCGGGGTGACTTAAAGAGAATTTAATCAGGGAATTATTTATAGAAGTGTGGGCAAGGTGAAGTGAACCAGCAAGAGACAAGAAGCGACCCGGGACTCACAGCAGCAGGACCCTAAAAGGGGCAAGGGTAGGGAAGGATGTTGCTAGAAGCCGGTGATAGCTGGAGAGGCTGGCAAGAGAGGCCAGCCCACAGGAAGCGTGCTATAAAGGAATTCAGGCACTACCAAAACCCTAGCCCAACGGGCCAGAGCCAGGGAATACATTCCAGACTTCTCTCTCCTCCCAACCTCCAATCTCCTTTTGGTGCCTCATATTTGTTAAATCCAACAGGAACCCCCAGGGCATGGAAGCCAATGTGACGCACAGACCTGGGCAGAGAAGGTAGCAAGCAGAATAACCAGCCTGGCAGGTTTGTAATTCCACAAGTCTCAGAAGGTCCTCCGATGCACTGGCCTGATCAACCTGGCCTGGAGGACTGAGTTAAGTAGACACAGTGGCCTAGGCCTAGATGCTCTTGTCCCGCCCCCACCCCTACCCGCACCCCCAGGAGAAGTGCAAGTCCAATTGCTGATCCATAGCCAGGAAAGAGGGACCCAGCAGCATTCTTGGATGTGAACCGTGACTGACAACGAATGAGAGGAAGTTTTGGCAAGGCAAAACTCAAAGTGCAAACCGGGCAGATCAGCCCACAATGATGTCAGCCTGAAGGAGCTGCACAGTCAGAATCCTGGGAAGGGAAACAGGAAGAGCCCTTTGGCAGCGGGATTGATGTCGAAGTTTGAGTGGAAGTATGCGCTGGGGCTGGAGACTTTCTGAGATGCTGCAATGCAATCTTCGGGGTTCTCTAGGGCTCCTGTAGTTCAGGCATAGGTGGCATGGGGTTCATTTGCTCCCTCGTCCATGCGTTCTGTCAACAAGTATGTATTGCTGACCTTGCCTGTGCGAGGCAGAGTGCCAGGGGCTGGGGACAGACCATGGGTAAGTGAGCCCTGGAGAGCTCAACAGGAGCTCTCCAGGAGAGCTGGGCCAACGGGAGGGGGCCCAGGAGAGGGACACCCACCTAGGCTGGTGGGCATGGCGAAGCTTCCCTGGGCGGGGACATCGAGGCTGACCCTGAAGACCTCATCTGCGGAGAGAGCAGGGTGAGAGGAGAGGTGGGAACAGCTAGAGGTAACGTCTACGGAGACGGCCACTAGCTCAGTGTGGACCGGTGCCGAGTGATGAAAGCTGAAGCCGGAGGGACAGGCGGAGGGCGCTGCTAGTCCGAGTGAGGACACTGAAGACAGTGGGCGGCCAAAGAGGAGTCATGCGCAGGGGAGTGGTGCAAACAGAAGAGAATTTCCACAGGATCCGTCTGGTTTTGGTGTAAAGAGCAGATCGGAGGAGGGCAGGCCCAGCAAGGGCAGAGAGACCAGCCAGGAGGCTTTCAGCCATCAGACAGAGACGGTGGTGGTCAGGTAGAGCCCGTGGACAGGAGTGGACAGACCCCAACACATTTAGGGGAAGGTCTGGCGGGACCCGATGACTATCTGGATGTCATTGGGTAGCAACTAATGCTGGTCCTGAGATTGGAGCCACAGATGAGTGAGACACAGCTGGGCACAGGGCAACGCAGGGGATAACTCTGCTGAGATGTGGCTCTCTTTTGGTGACTCTGCCTGACTTGTAAGACTGACGCTAAATAGTTAGGTTACACTTTATATGTGTGCAATAGAGCTGCTGGGGTGGGGAGAAGTATCCCCATCCTAGAAGACTGGAAAACCATGAATTAAATAAAATGAAGCAGGGGCACCTGGCTGGCTCAGTCGGTAGAGCGTGTGACTTTTGATCTCAGGGTTATGAGTTCCAGCCCCATAGTGGGCATGGAGTCTACTTAAAAAATAAATTAATTGGGGGCGCCTGGGTGGCTCAGTGGGTTAAAGCCTCTGCCTTCAGCTCAGCTCATGATCTCAGGGTCCTGGGATCGAGCCCCACATCGGTTTCTCTGCTCAGCAGGGTGCCTGCTTCCCCCTCTTTCTCTGCCTGCCTCTCTGCCTGCTTGTGATCTCTCTCTCTGTCAAATAAATAAATAAAATCTTTAAAAAAAAAGAAAGCTTTCTTTAAAAAAATAATAATAAAATAAATTCATTGGGGCACATGGGTGGCTCAGTGAGTTGAAGCCTCTGTCTTTGGCTCAGGTCATGATCTCAGGGTCCTGGGATCGAGCCCCACATGGGGCTCTCTGCTTGGCAGGGAGCCTACTTCCTCCTCTCTCTCTCTCTGCCTGCCTCTCTGCCTACTTGTAATCTCTTTCTCTGTCAAATAAATAAATAAAATCTTTAAAATAGATATATAATTAATTAATTATATATGTGACTTTCGATCTAATAATATCTAGGCTTGTATTTTTTATGTCTGTTTTTTAAATCTCATTTTCCTAGTTACGTGTTTCTGTTTTTGTTTTAAGAGCCTGACATGGGACTTGAACTCACAGCCCCAAGACTGAGACCTGAGCTGAGATCAAGAGTCAGATGCTTAACTGACTGAGCCACCCAGGCACCCCTCCAGGGATGCATTTTTATTGTATTTCACAAAATTATCAGCAAAGAATGAAAAATTTAAAAAAAAACACCAAAAAGCTAGCCTTTCACTACAGACAGTTAAGAAGCTCCATTTCAGAAGACACTGGGAAACACTCAGGTTCAGTGGTGGTCAAACTCAGTTGCCCATTTCAATCTCGTGAGAAGCTTTAAAAAAATACAGATCCCATCCCCGGAGAGACTATGATGTAATTCACCTGGGCACTGGGGTTTTAGGACGATCCCTATGATCCGAATGTGTGTCAAGGGAGAGACCCAATGTGCTAAGGGAAAGAGTACGCTCTGAGGTGCTCCTGGTGTCATCCACACACACCGAGACAGGGACCAGGGGTGGGGGTTGGGGTTCTCAGCCCTGGCTGCACCCAGGAACCACAGGGCCACTTTAGAATGGACTTGGGCCTGAACCACCAACTAAACCAATTAAATCTGAATTGGTTGCGGTGGTTCTTGGACACTGGGATTTTAATAAAAATGATTCTAGGACCCCAGAGTTGAGAACCCCTGGGTTGGGAAGTCTGGTTGCAAATGAGACGGTTAAAAGCAGGGAGATCAGTTCATGGCTTTCCCCGGGGCCTGGAATCAGAAGTAGCCCTTGGGATTTCTAACCCTTTACCTTTCCTGGTCTACACAGCTAGGCAAGCCATGGCTGTAGCAGGGGACGCTGCAGAGGGCGGCGGGTGCCGGTGGGGCTCACCGCAGAGACCAGCAAGAGTCTGAATTCTTGCCCTCAGCCCCCCTCCTGCTTCTTGCTGACCCTGCTGCTTCTGGGAGGCAGCACCGCTTCTGTTCCTTTTACACTGAAACGGAGTGACCCCTCAGAGGCAGATTTTCTGAGAGAGGGAAGAAAGTGTGGGTCTTTATGCCCAAAGTTGTCGTCCTTTGTGCTGAGCAACTGCTTCCAGCCCTTGCAACAGCTGTGTTTCAGCCTGCTCCCTCACTTCCTGACATGCCCTCTGAGACAGAGCAGCTGTTTCTTTCCATCAGTCACTGAAAAGGACGCCTGTTCTCTGGGGAAGCAGGAACGCATTAGGCCTTCGTGGCAGAGAGGAAACGCAGAGTGGAGAAGGGACACTCTGTAGAGTTAAGACCGTCTTTGACATTGGCTGGCGGAAGCTGGGGACAAATACTTTGCAGTTATTTTTTAAAAATGCTTGCAGGAGAATGATGGGACAGGACAGGCATAAAGGAATCCGCCCAAGTGATTATTTCTCACAACACGACTCTGGAAGACTCCATTGTCTTGCTTGTGCTGCCGACATCAATTCACCAAATGCTGCAGGACAATGATTTCAGAAATTGTCTTATATTACTACTTGGCATTGAAATACTTGTTTAAAAAATCTGCTTGAATTAGACTTCAAAACCAAAGAAATGTTTAATAACAATAAAGTCTCAATAAATGAGATCTTTACCCCGGGGCACTTGGCCTTGGAGAGAACCCTAAAAAGCAAATCTCTTTAAGGTGTCAACATCTGGTTTCTAGTTGAAAAAGGTCACAGATGATTTGGGCTATGCAGACACCGGTAACTGTATGGATGGCGGGCCCTTGGTTGTGTTATAAGCTGTTCAATAGGTACAATGTTGCTTTTATTGCTTTCCATGACCTAATCATTTATTTTAAAACATGTCAAGTGCCTACTGTGTGCTACACATTGTGCTAGGCCTTGGGGATTCAATTCACGGTGAGCAAGGCGCCCATGGCCATTGTCTCCACGGAGTTTAAATTTTAATGGAGAAAATCATGTTTAAACAAACAATTACAACAGTGGTAAAGAGGACAAGTCCATTAAAAATGTGCATGACTCTCTTTTCCTCTTTCTTTTCCCTTCCTTCCCTTAAAAAAAAAAGAAATTGAGAGGCAGGGCAGGGGATCGTGAGGGTTGGGGAGGGAAAAAATGAAACAAGATGGGCTCGGGAGGGAGACAAACTGTAAGAGACTCTTAATCTCAGGAAACAAACTGAAGGTTGCTGGGGACGGGGAGAGATGGGGTGGCTGGGTGATGGACACTGGGGAGGGTATGTGCTATGGGGAGCGCTGTGAATTGTGTAAGCCTGATGATTCACAGACCTGTACCCCTGGGGCAAATAATACATTACATGTTAATTAAAAAAAAAAAAAAGGAAAAAAAAATCCCTGCAGGTGCCTTTCTTTTTTCCTTTCTCCCCCAAAGAAGCGATTAGGCAGATACAAACAGGGTAAGCAGGCCAAATGGAGGAGGCAGGCCTGAGCAGGGATCGTGGTCTGCACAAAATAGGGAGCACACTATAACGGGGTCAGGAGATCCACTATGTCCAGGAAAATTGAGCAAATAAACCACATAGGTTGAGGGTACTCTGAGTCAGTTTTCTCACAAAGGCAGCATAAATATGCAAAGAAGAAAACCTAAAATGAATCCCGTGGTGATAAATTAGAATTGTAGTCATCATTATGAACTCTCGGTTTTCGCTATATACAGGTCGATAGAGAGAAATATAAGTGTGTGTTTCCTAGCTCTGCACCTGAAAGGAGCTGGAAGCAGTGATAGCCTGCTAGCAAGGAACGCATATACTGCCCAGATCTTGGTTTCTGAGCATCTCTCTCCACTAGAAGGAACCAGGGCTCCTTGGAGAAATGGCTGATTCCAGGGTTGGAGCAAAGAAATGACAAGATGAGCTGGGACTATCTGTTAACAGAAAGTTAAGGAAGAGCTCAAAGAATGACAGGGAACGTTAAAAGGACATAAAAGTCAACTTCAAAAGGCTCTCCCACTGGGGGCGCCTGGGTGGCTCGGTGGGTTAAGCCTCTGCCTTTGGCTCAGGTCATGATCTCAGGGTCCTGGAATCGAGCCCCACATCGGGCTCTCTGCTCAGCAGGGAGCCTGCTTCCTCCTCTCTCTGTGCCTGCCTCTCTGCCTACTTGTGATCTCTCTCTCTCTGTCAAATAAATAAATAAATAAATAATCTTTAAAAAAAAAAAAAAGGCTCCTACTGGCCAAATCCGGGACAATTCAAACATCAGAATAAATACTGATAATAATAGATTCTAATCTATGAGACAAAATAAGGAACCTTAGAAGTCCGCACTGATATAAGTAAGGGAATGAATGGATAAATATATGGAGAGAAAAGAAAGCTTCCCCTTACGGTAGAAAGCCAACTAATGTGGAAAGGAAGAACGACAGAATTCGAAAATCATAGTGTCAGTAATAACTATAGTAATAATTAATCAGGCAAGAAACATCAGTGGATGCTAAAACTCATGGGTGAAAGTGGGATAAGTACAGAAGTTTCCATAGTCTCAAAATCTCTCTCCACAAAATATTGATTAATTACCACAGCAGGCAGCCTAACAGCCCCTCAAAGACATCCACATACCATCCCAGAACCTGAGAGCGTGTTTTCTTACATGGTGGAAGGTACTTGGCAGTTGTGATTAAGTTAATGGTCTTGACGTGGGGAGTTTATCCAGGTGTTCCCAATGGAACCACAAGTACCCTTATAAGCGAAAGGGAGCTGGGAAAGGAAGGTGGAGAAAGAGATGAGAGAACGAGCAGGGGTTGGAGTCAGAGAAAGATTTGAAGATGGGAGGAAGGCCCATGAGCCAAGGAGTGCAGGTAGCCTAAAGAAATTGGAAAAAGCAGGGAAACAGATCCTCTCCGCAAGCCTTCATTGGTAACACAGCCCTGCTGAAACTCTGATTTTAGATCCGGGAAGCTCATCGGACTTGTGACCTCCAAAACGGTAAGATAACAGATTTATGGTAATTTGTTACAGAAGCAGTAGGAAATTAATTATAAATGCAATTATAAAAAAGTAACTTCACAGTAGAGAAATCTGTCAGATACTCTTAATGAAAATGATAAAAACTAACACCATCAGAAACTGGCGAATAGACCGTGTGTCCCAACAGTTAGGATATAATGAAAAGGCATAGCATGTGTGATATTTTAGCCCCAAATGCACAAACTGGGTTTTATCCTGAGACAACATCAGATAAATGCCAAATTGAAGGGCAGCCTACAAGGACTGGCATGTGATTTATTTAAAAATGCCAAGGTTATGGAAGTCATAATAGGCCTTCAAGGAAAAAATGAAGAACGTTCCAGATTGGATGATATTGGAAAAACACGACAAATGGAGCGCCATGTGATTCTGGGTTAACTCTTTTGCTATAGCTGGGAATTGGGAAACAGTTGGGAAAACTTGAGTGGGGCCTCGAGGAGAAGGAGGGGATGGTTTTTACTATTCTGATAACCTTTCCGGTGGAATTGTTGACCAAAAAAACCAAAAATTCACAGATGATGGTGTCAGTGACCTGAGTCTTGTACAAGTCGTTAGTGTGGATGAAAGAACGTCAGGGGGGTTGGTGGGAGGTGGGGGATGGGAGGCTGGGGTGAAGGGGGTGAAACACCTGGCCCCAGACACGGTGGCACAGTTGTAGGACAGGAGGAAGATTAGGGATAATGGCCTGAGCGGTCCCCTGCCTTCATCTGTGAGGGGAAGTGAAAATTCACCTCTGTGTTGCTGGGGAGAACTCTGCCGCCAGCCGTGTTTGCCTGAGCACTTCGGCTGGAACTGAGGCCTGCTAGGGCTGGTGGGTCTGCTCCCACTGCCTGAGGCAGTGCTGTTGGCGCTGAGAAACAGCTGGAGCTTCCTTCAGAAACTCGAAAAACATCAATGTGATCCTTCTAACTGAATTTGGCCAGCAGATGGCAGCAGGCAATTCAGGGAAAAAAACCCAGAGCCCTCTAGGAACCCGGAGGTCCCTGGAGGCCCGCTTCCAAGTCAGCCAGGAGAGGTCAAAGGTCCGGCTGGCTCATTGAGACGTTGGCGGTCTTTGAATTAAAGGGCTCCTGCCAGGCAAAACCTCAGGCAGCCCAACCTCACTCTCTGGAAATAATGGGGGAAGGAGGAGGAGGACCAGAGAAAGTCTTCATTGTGTTTTTAAAGAAAGAAGCTTTTATTTCTTCCTCATAATGCAAAAGACAAAAAAGAAAAGCCCTCATTGAACAGACCCTGAATTAGATGCCTTGAGAGTCCCAAGCCTTAAAAAGAAAGAGTTGGACTTACAAGTCTGGGGGCCTACAGCAGCATCACGTATTTAGATAATAATAAAAATAGGGCTGCAATTCACTTATCTGTACAATAGGGAAGGGGGAGGGTTGAGAATTAGGGGAATGAATATAGAGAGAATGTGTTTAGAACAATGATAGATACATGGTAAGCATGCGATAGAAATGAGCTGCAAATATGATTTACTGAGCACTTACTATGGGCCAGGCGTTGAGCTAAGCGTCTTATATGTATTATATCCTTCATTCCTTACATTCCTTCATTCCTTATGTATTGTATCCTACATTCTGTACAATAGTCTTGTATATTATCTCAATTTTTTTTTTTTTTTTAAATTCAGGGTTAGAAAACTTAAGTCATTTTCTGGGTTGCCTGGGAGGCTCAGTTGGTTGAGAGTCAGACTCTTGATTTCAGCTCAGGTCATGATCTCATGGGTCCTGGGATCAAGCCCTGTGCAGGGAGTCTGCTTGAAGATTCTCTCCCTCTGCCCCTCCCCTCACTTGTGCACACGTGTTCTCCCTCTCTCTCTTTCTCTAATAAATAAATTGTTAAAAAAAAAGAAAAGAAAAGAAAAGAAAACTTACATGGTTTGCTTAAATTCATTCAAGTATTTACTGACTGCCTCTTAGGGCCATTGTAGATTCAGCAGGAATGAGGACCGGCATGGTCTCTGCCATCCTGAAACTTACTGTATAGCTGGGGACGTGGAGCGACTTCAGGAGCAGAGTCAGGATTTGAACCCACTTCTGTCTGATTCAAAAGTGTTGCTTCTACGACCCTCTGTAATAGAGAGCTGACGTTTACTGAAGGTCTGTTCTGTGGCAGGAATTTCCATGTTAGTATTCTCATACTGACCCAACGAAGTGGGAACTATGGTCATCAGCATTTTCCAAATGAGGAAATATTACATGACTTTCCCAGTGGCCCTGCTGTTAAGGAGTAGTTAAATGCCTTATGTATTTGAAGCCCGTGTTCTTTCCATAGCAACATACTCTAGAGGTTTCCTAGGATCAGAAGAGATCTGTCCCAGGGGCGCCTGGGTGGCTCAGTGGGTTAAAGCCTCTGCCTTTGGCTTGGGTCATGATCTCAGGGTCCTGGGATCAAGCCCCTCATCAGACTCTCTGCTCAGTGGGAGCCTGCTTCCTCCTTCTCTCTGCCTGCCTCTCTGCCTACTTGTGATCTCTCTCTCTCTCTCTGTCAAATAAATAAATAAATAAAATCTTTTAAAAAAAAAAAGAAGAGATCTGTCCCAGCATCACCTCGTTCTGTCCAAAAGTTACATCAGTGACGATACTGATAGATCATGAGACCGAGAGGTGTCTCTGTGGTTGAGAATCCTCTGAGCTCATCAGATTTAGTACTTTGCACATGTTGGTGAGATAGCTTTGGTGTTAGCATCATGGATTCAGAATCAAAGATCCAAGATGGAGGCTTCGCTAGCTCTTTCATGAGGTGCATGACTTTAAGCAAGTCATTTAACCTTCCTGGGACTCCATTTCTTTGTTCCTGAATTGTGACTAATGTGTTTTGCATTGGATGCAATGAGATAATTTGCATGAAAGAGCTTCGTACACCCTGAAGGAAAATCTAAGAATTATGTCCAGCCTTGCAAAAATTCTTGCTATTGAATCTAGTCTAAAACCTGGTATTCTAGGTCTTTTGTACTCTGGTTTCAAACTATCTTTCCAGTCTTGTCACTCTCCTTTCTTCCACACATAGACTTAAAAGTCCCAATTAAAACTGGCTTAGGAAATAAAAGGATTGTACTGATAAATGTAATAATTGATTGGTTAATGGAATACATAAGGATTACTTCAGCTTCAGCAGTACATTGGAGACCAGTTTCTCTGTCTAAAAGATGTCTTTCCTCCATCCTGGCTTCATTCTTAGATTGTCACAAGCTGGCTGCAGTAGCTCCTGCCTCCACATCCTCTTAACTTCAAATCCAGTGGAAAGAGAACTCTCAAAGTTGAATTCTCGGTAGATCTCTGACACATTCAAATAGAAGTCTGGCACCTGATTCTCACTGGTTCAGTGATAGGTATATAAGCCAATTTAGACCAATCACTTTGGCTCGTGAGCTAAACGTGTGGATTAACTGAGACCATGCAAGGCCCACCTTTGAAACTGAAGGTTGTCTATCTCACAACCTGTCTCCCATCTAATCAGATAACACAAGAGAGGGTTATTCTCGAAGTACAATGTGTAGTATCATTATATACTAGAAGAAGAACCACAACTAGATGACTAGTGTGGTTGTTGAGTGGTAAAAATAATATATGTCTCCCACATAGGCATTATAGTCAAATAGAACTATTTATAGTGTCTGAAGCATATTCTGTAACTTCCTGTGAGTGAGCTTATGGTCCTGCTCTTTTCTTGATCTGGAACACTTCTCTCCCTCTTTCAAGCTCTATCAACCAATCTTCCCTGGTCCTAAGATTCAGATATTGTCCCTTTACTGTCCTTCTTTCTCTGAGCATATTGCTTCTCACAATTCTCCTTTTCCTCCATTATTTTTACATCATTTTAAATTCTGTATGTATTTGTCTTAATCCAACTAACCCAAAAATTTAATACTGAATTCCTTACTTAATGAAAAAGGCTCTGATAATCTGCAGAGGAAGGAATTACCATGTTTAGAAATTCCAATCAGTTGTGAAGATGAATATTTTAATGAATTAAAATCAGTAGAATCCAAATGAATGAGAATTCATTTTAGAAACCCATTATATTTTAACAGTAAAATTTATTTTCAGAGTAACTAAAGTTAACCAGACACATTTTCATTGCAACCCTTATTGAAGGTTTGATTCTGAGCTGTATTTAATGCTGCAGGCTATCTCTGCCAGTCTGAAAGTGAATCACAAATATGAGAGGTAAATTTTCTTGTCCTTCCTTCATGGGTCTGTAAAATCCTTCACATTTATGTATCTCCAGAGCCAAACCAAATGCCTGGAATACAAATACTCCATAAGGTTTGTTAAATGGAAGAATAAAGAAATATAAGCAATAACAATTGGGAAAAGTATGTGGCTACTCTTTTCGATATCTGGAAAGAAATCCCCAGATGTAAGTTTGTTTTCCTATCTTTTGACTAGTTTTGCTTTTAAAAAAAATTAAAAAAAAAAAAACAAAACACCTCGAAAGGGTTTCGAGGCAAAGGCTGAAAGACTGGTAGCTCTAAAGGAACTATCCACTCTCAGCTGTGCCTGGCATTTAGCAGACATTCAAGTGGTGTGGGAATGGATATGGGGTAGGTGAACGTAAGTTTACTATTCATAGGATCATGGCTTAGCTTATACAGGTAGGGTTCTGATGGCCCATTCAAAATGGACAAAGGAGGACCATTTAAAGAAGGGACCGTTTACAGAGTATGGACATAGACACATTTTCACTGCAATGAGGTTCCCAAGGATAGTGATGTTGCCCCAGAACTGGCAACAACAGCGAGCCGTTACCACCTCGAGACCCGATGGGGCTCGTGAATGTGAACGACACATTCACCCAAGCCTGAAGCGGACCACCTGGCAGGAGCTGTACTCATTGAACTTCACCGCTGAGAATTAATACCCCAACCTCTATCTCCTTCCATCCTTTGTTTTTCTGGTACTCTCTTTCACTGGCCCAACCCAGCAGGAAGCCAGAGGTCAGGGAACCTGTTGATTTAGTCCATACAGATGAGCCTCCCAGGAGAAAAACAAAGAGGGAATTTGTAAGAACAAGCAGAGAATATTGGCAGAGATCTTGGAGATCTGCTGGTCTCATGGTTATTTTGTTTTCCGATAGAAGCCTTTCTTCTTTGTATATTAAACTGAAGAAAAAGCCTGATAGAAAGCAATGGAAATGATGCTATGGAAGGAGGATGGAGGGAGCCATCTGTTGGGCATCCCCTCACCCACTATGGCAGACTCGAAGGCACTGCCACACAAGCCCTTCTGCTCTGCAGACCACAGTTCTATGTCGTTCTAGTAGTTGAAGCTGTTTATTACAGATGAGAAAATGGAGACCCCGAAACTTCAGTAAGTAACATGTTAAATCTCCAAGTGACGTAGTGGCAGAGCTGTTCACAAGAATTCAGGCCTCCTGGTCCCCGGATCCATACTCAAGTATTATTCAGCCACTGAGGGTACGGTAGGGGTTTCTGAGAAATGTGAGGCTCTATCGGGCTGGTGTGGGAAGTCAGCACAGTCAAGGTCAGAGTTAGAGAAATCTAGATTCCAGTTCTGCTGCTGGGACTTTCAGGACAAGTTGGGATTAAAGCTCTCCTCCTTAGTTGCTTCATTAGTAAAATGGAAATAAAAAGACCTAATTTTTAGAGCTGTTGGGAAGATAAATGAGATAATGTTTATTAAGTGCTTAGAGTACCGTTTGGTGCTGGGACCTCGTCAATAACAACTGGATGTTTTTACTGGTACGTCCTTAAGTGTCTATGAAATCACATAAAGGTCTCGTTGGCAGGACTTGAGAAACGTCCAAGATCAGAACGTACCCAACTGTGAATTGGAGGGAGGAGTTTTGTAATGGGCGTTTGTAGGTTTTTGCCTTTCTAGCATCCTTCCCCTTGGAGAGCCTCTCCCTTGTTTTCAGCGCCTGTGGCTTGGGCACGGCTGACCCAACCCCAGCAACAAGACTCGTAGTGTAACCCAGGCCTAAGCCAATCAGCGTAAAGCCATCCTCTTGGCCACAGGCATCAGTCCAAGGGTGGAAAACTCCCCAAGGCGTCAGTTGAGAGTAAATGCAAGGACTTTTCCAAGAGTTACTGGAGTTGTTGGGGACACATATGAAGCCCAAAAGTGAAAGTGAAACCATTTCTGACAACTGTCACAGCTAAGAGATAGAGAATCCTGATGCCATGATTTGAATCCCAAGGCCAGAGGCTGGCAAACTTTTCCTAGAAAGAACTACATAGTAAATATTTTAGGTGTTGCAGGCTCTCAGGTCTCTCTTGCAAGGACTCAGTGCTGAGTTGTAGCTTGAAAGCAGTCATAGAAAATATATGAGAACAAGCAGGGCTTTTCGTCAGTAGAACTTTACTTACAAAAGCAGACAATGGGCTATAGTTCGCCTATTCCTGCCCTATGGCCAAGCCTAAGGTTGGACAACACTGGGGCTTCTCAGTTAGGTTTACCACTAAATTCCCTTTTTGGCTTAGGCTAGTTTGAGTCAGACTTATAGCAATCCAAAGGAAAGAGTCCTGATAAAACTTCTATTTCATCAAATATGACCGTAATTAATCTTGTAGGTCACAGACTGATTACCTCATGGTAGAGAAATTAGTCATTTTTGTCACTGGGCAGAAACTTCTGGGGGGCGGGGGGCAGAAATTCCCTTTCTAAGTCCATTCTGCAGTTGCTAGTGGCTTAGGGTCACATGCATGTTGTTGCCTCCTAAACTGGATTTCAACTGGTGTTTATCTCCTTGTCACCAAAGAGGAACGAGTACCCCCCTGTGGCTTTGCCTTAGAGCAAGTCCACAAGGGACCAAAATCCTCCTCTGAATGATCCCAGAGGGTGTCCTCCACAAATGCTAGTAATCCCGTAGAAGGGTTCTTAGTCCGCGTGAAAACAGAAGTGAGGGGTGTTGTATGGAGGGGGGAGAATTGGATCTTTAGAAAAGACACGAATATTCCTGTCAAGGAAATTTCTCGCACATCCTAGGAAATGACTCTCCGATAAGGAGGATCTTATGTTCTGTGGACCAGGACTGCTGGTCCTGTCCTTTCTGGCCAAGTTCTTGCAGGTACTCAGACTTTGCTGGAGTGAAGCTGACTTCTTGAAAGCTGAACTGCGGTCTTGATCCTCAAACATACGGGAAGTGCCTCCTGCGAGGTACAGGTGTTACGAATATCTACTTATCAAGTTCCAGTGTTCGCTGAGCAACCTAAATGTGTTAGGAGCAGCAAAAAACGTAACCATAGATCACATCTCAACCTGAAAGTGGAAGGGATGTCACCAGTGTGGCTAATCTTCAAACACTGAAGTATGCAGAGCAAACTTGAACTGCCATCCCCCTACAGAGAATGAGATTGTCTTAGGTCAGTGGGCTCCTATCACAAAATACCATAGACTGGGGCGCTTAATAAATCAGACATGAAGTTCTCACAGTTCTGGAGGCTGGGAAGTTCAAGATCAAGGCACCAGCAGATTCGATGTGTGCTGAATGCTTGCTTCTTCATTCATAGATAACCCTCTTCTGGCCGGATCCTCACAGAGCTGACGGGCAAGAGAGCTCTAGGGGCCCTTTCATAGGGGCACAAAATTCATTCATGAGGATTCCACTTCTATGACCTAAAAGTCTCCCAAAGTCTTCACACCCTAATATCATTACACTGAGGACTAGGATTTCAACATAGGAATCTTTCTGGAGAGGGGAGGAGGACACAGACATCCAGTCCATGACAGAGATGAACGTGGGCTTGAGAAGTTGGCGATGAGGAGGGAAGACATTCCAGATAGAGACTGGGACAAAGACCTGGCACTACGAATGTACATCCCATTTACTTCGACAGGTATTTAAGAGGTATCTCCTCTGTGCCTGTCGTTGGGCGCAGCCCCGTGAATGCGGCGCTAGTAAGAGGAGCAGGACCCCTCCCTGCCCTGTGGTGCTTGAAGTCTGTCTAGAAGGGTATGCAGGCAACACTAGTAGAAGGAGAAAATACGCATCCGTTGTTGGAGGCACTGCTGGAGAGCAAGGGCGAGCAGGTGAGCTGGAGACGGATGGATGTGGAGTAAACACTTCAAGAGAGGACTTGATGAAAAAGCACGGTATTTAAAGCTCTGGCATGTAGGAGGGATTAAGGTAGAGGACACAGGAATAGTGGCCAAGCTAGCGTGGGAAGCCTGAATTTTGCCCTTATGCTTCTCCTGTACCTACTTTTGTCTCCTGTCTTATTAACCTGAGTCCTCTTTATTTTTTTAATTGTTTCCTAAAGATGTAATTAATTTATTTGACAGAGAGAGACACAGCGAGAGCTGGAACACAAGCAGGGGGAGTGGGAGAGGGAGAAGCAGGCTTCCTGCTGAGGAGGGAGTCCGATGCAAGGCTTGATCCCAGGACCCCGGGATCATGACCTGAGCCACCCAGGCGTCCCTAATCTGGGTTCTCTTTTATTTCAAACTAAATCTCGCTTATCTGGAAAGTTGAAAAATGAGAACCAGTGGTTCTTGAGCCAAACCGCACTGGCCTTGCCGGGCTGGTGACGACAACTCGTGGAAAAGCCATAGGATGCCTGCGTGGCTCAGGGGTTAAGGCCTCTGCCTTCGTCTCAGGTCATGATCTCAGGGTCCTGGGATCAAGCCCCACATCGGGCTCTCTACTCAGCGGGGAGCCTGCTTCCCCTTCTCTCTCTGCCTGCCTCTCTGCCTACTTGTGATCTCTCTCTCTCTCTCTGTGTCAAATAAATAAGTAAAATCTTTAAAAAAAAAAAAAAGGCCCTTTGCAAAACCTTTAAGATCTAAATGATGTCACCGCCACTTAGTTAAATGTTTGCATCACATCAAACAGATGTAAGTGAGTCTGTAGGGAAGTCTATTTTATAGATTAAAAGTAAATCCAGTTGGGCAATTTACCCAAAGCTAAAGTCAAAGTCCGGAATAATTATTGTTTAATTTTGCAGGGGTTACATGGTCTACAGAATACCCTGTAAATGGTTCCTATCCTCAGAAACTTGGACAGGGAAATGGGGGTCCTGAGAATAGCTGTCACTAAATGGCTGTACAATCTAAAGGAAGCTGTGAAAGGGGTTTTGGTCGAGAGGGTGTTGAAGAAACTTTCCGCTGTGGGTGCCCTTCCATGGAGTATGCGTTTTCTCTTGGCCAGAGTTCTCCCTCCCTAGTAATTCTATCTGAAGTGCCCGGCCTGGCCCCTGCTACCATTTGAATTTTGGACTCCAGCCAGAGGGTGGGCAATGGAGTGATAGTTGTGGGGTGGGCCGAGGAGAAGAACCAACTGAGGATAGAAGAGACCTAGGAAAAGTGTGCTGAACGCCAAAGGTGTTCCAGGACCGAAGTGAAATTGGCATAGAAAGATGAAGTAGAATGAGAACAGAGATTAGCAATCAGGAATCCTGTGAAAGGGGGGACCTAGACTGGGTTATAATTGGGTTAATCGAGGCAAGGAATTGAACTCATTCTGATAGCTAGTGGAGCATTTTTTTTTTTTAATTTTTTTATTAACATATAATGTATTATTTACCCCAGGGTACAGGTCTGTGAGTCATCAGGCTTACACATTTCACAGCATTTGCCACAGCACATACCCTCCCCAATGTCCATATCCCTACCCGCCCCCTCCACCTCCCAGCTACCCTTAGTTTGTTTCGTGAGTTTAGGAGTCTCTTATGGTTTGTTTCCTTCCCCATCCCATCTCGTTTCATTTCTCTTCCCCACCCCTCCTGGAACTTTGACTAAAAACAAATCATGGGTCAGACTTGGACTCCGACCTTCTCAATGATCGGCCGCAGTCAGCCCCTGGCTTATAGGTTTCTAGAACAAAATAAATTCTCACTGATGAACCTTAGCTACAATGTCATACTGACTCTGAGGCTGATGGGAGGACCTTAACTAAGGTCGCTGGAGAATATAAAGGTGCTGCCAAGTAGAAAACAGGTTAATTTCTTAGCACAAGGAAGCATGAGGTCTTTTAGAAGCCACTAATGCATTTTACATGATTGCTTAATTTCAGGAAATCCTGACTCACTGCCCCTATAGAGTAAGTAGCAAAGGCTGGTCTCAATTTACAATCCTATAAACCAGCTTTGAGTACAGCAGAGATTATTCTTGGCAGAAATACGTCTGTTCCGTGCCTATTTTAATTTGAAAATGTTTTGGTATGTGTATGTTTTATTTTCTTTGAGAAAAGGCAGGCTTTATTTGGGATGTTCTGGATATAGTTAAGACTCCACAGGCAGGGTGACCCCTCCAGGCCTAACTTTTGAATGGAAAATGGGAATACCATTATCAAATCTATATAACCAAACAAGTGTGCCCTTGATAAATGGCCCAAGTGAAGTTTGACTAAAGAAAAAGGAGAAGTTATAACTAGTCAGCTAAACCAGCGTACTGGTGTTGAGTAGTACAAAAAACAATGCTACTAATGTCGCTGAAAATTAAACCATTTTCTTATTTAATCTTCACGGTAATGCAGAATGTTCACAGTAGCTATCCTTAACCCTATCTCACAGAGGAGAATAACATGAAAAATAATCAGATAATGTAGCCAAACTCACAGACTAGAGTAGTGAAGATACAGGGTTAGACTCCAAATAGGAAGACCAGCGCAACTCTAGATCTGTCCTCCACCTGCTGTTTCTTCTACTTCCCTCAGCAACGATTCCAAACCTTTTTAAACATATCCATTATGTGTTTTGGTCTTCATTCTCAAATCCCGATGAGCGCCCTTGGCCTCCTATGTCACTGAGAAAGCAGACGTCCCTAAACTTTCTATTTTGTCTTCCTACCATGTTGTCTATGCTCTAGCTTGTTCTTCTCACTTGTCTAGGCTTTCCCTTCTGGTTGAAACCAAGCCTCTCCACACATTCTCTCTTTACTTTTTCACAAGCATCTTCCCCTCTGCTTATAAATACACTCAGGTTTCTCTCACACTAAAATAGAACAAACCAAATCCTCCTTTGAAGCTCCAATGCAATCTAGCTCTTTCCTGTCTCTTTCAAGTTTCTCCAAACAATTCTTCCTCCTTCCCACCTCCCAATTTCTCAACTCCCTTCTTTCCTTACCTCCCTGGAAATCAGGTTGCTGACAGTGTCATGGGCTGAATAGTGCTCTCCCATCCTAGTTTATATGTTGAAGTCTTAATCCTCAGTACCTCAAAATGTCATGAGAACATGGAAGAGACAAAGCTCTTATGTACCCAGCAATCGAGAAAAATCAGTATGAGGCCAAATATTAAAAGAGAGGGCAGAGGGACCACTTTCATAGATGACTAGCACCAGGGAGTATGAGACTGGAGTAGATTTGTAGTCTAGCCCAAGGGAAGTCAGGGAGGGCACACGAAAGTCAAATACCAATGGAAAAAAAAAAGGAGTAAGAAAATCTCCAGTTGTCTTACCATTTATTTATATATATATATATATATATATATATATATATATATATGACAAAAATATAAAATTTTATTTTTTTTCATTGGATATTATTTCCTGCCTTGTCGAAGATTAGTTGACCATAGAGTTGAGGGTCCATTTCTGGGCTCTCTATTCTGTTCCATTGATCTATGTGTCCTTTTTTGTGCTAGTGCCACACTGTCTTGATGATTACCGCTTTGTAATAGAGCTTGAAGTCTGGAATTGTGATGCCTCCGGTTTGGGTTTTCTTTTTCAACATTACTTTGGCTATTTAGAGTCTTTTCTGGCTCCATATAAATTTTAGAATTGTTTGTTCCAGCTCTGTGAAAAATGCTCGTGGTATTTTATAAGGATTGCATTGAATATGTAGATTGCTGTATGTAGCATAGAAACTTTGACAATATTATTTTTCCAATCCATGAGCATGGAATGTTTTTCCATTTCTTTGTGTCTTCCTCAATTTCTTTCATTAGCATCCTATAGCTTTCAGAGTACAGATCTATTACCTCTTTGGTTAGGTTTATTCCTAGGTATCTTAGGGTTTTTGGTGCAATTGTAAACCGGATCCATTCCTTGATTTCTCTTTACACTGTTTCATTGTTAGTGTATAGAAAGACCACAGGCTTCTGTGCATTGTTTTTATATCCTGCGACTTGGCTGAATTCCTGTATCAGTTCTAGCAGTTTTTTTGTGGATTCTTAGGGGTTTTCTACATAGAGTATCATCATGTCTGTGAAGAGTGAAAGCTTGACTTCTTTGCCGATTTGGATGCATTTTATTTCTTTCTGTTGTCTGATTGCTGAGGCTAGCTAGGACTTCTAATACTATACTGAACAACAGTGGTGAACAACAGTGGTGACACAACAGGTTGTGTGTTTTGAGACATGAACATCCGTGTCATGTTCCTGACCTTAGGAGAAAAACCTCTTTTTCCCTGTTGAGGATGATATTCACTGTGGGGTTTTTGTATATTGCTTTTATGATGTTGAGGTATGTTCCCTCTACCCCTACATTGTGAAGGGTTTTTATCAAGAAAGGATGCTGTATCTTGTCAAATGCTTTTTCTGCATCTATCGAGAGGATCATATGATTCTTATCCTTTCTTTTATTAATGCAGTATATCACATTGATTGCTTTGTGGATGTTGAACCAGCCCTGCAACCCAGGAGTAAATCCCACTTGGTCTTGGTGAATAATCCTTTTAATGTACTGTTGGATCCTGTTAGTATCTTGAGAATTTTTGCAACTATGTTCATCAGGGATATTGGTCTGAAATTCTCCTTTTTGGTGGGGTCTTTGGTTTTGGGATCAAGGTCATACTGGCCTCATAAAATGAGTTTGGAAGTTTTCCTTCCATTTCTATTTTATTTTGGAACAGTTTCAGAAGAATAGGTATTAATTCTTCTTTAAATGTTTGGTAGAGGGGTGCCTGGGTGGCTCAGTCGATTAAAGCCTCTGCCTTTGGCTCAGGTCGTGATCTCAGGGTCCTGGGATCGAGCCCCACATCCAGCTCTCTGCTCAGCAGGGAGCCTGCTTCCTCCTCTCTTTGCCTGCCTCACTGCCTACTTGTGATCGATCTCTCTCTCTTTCTGTTAATAATAAAATAAAATAAAAAATAAAATAAAATAATTTGGTAGAATTCCCCTGGGAAGGCATAAGTTTGTTGGGAGACTTTCGACTACTGCTTCAATTTCTTTGCTAGTTATGGGTCTGTTTGGGTTTTCTATTTCAGTTTTGGTAGTATATCTGTTTCTAGGAATTTATCCATTTCTTCCAGATTGCCTACTTAGTTGGCATATAATTGCTCAATAATATCCTTTTATAATTGTATTCCTTTGGTGTTGGTTGTGATGTCTCCTTTTTAAATCCATGGTTTTATTTATTTGAGTGCTTTCTCTTTTCTTTTTGATAAGTCTGGCTAGGGGTTTAATCAATCTTATTAATTCTTTCAAAGAATCAGCTTCTAGTTTTGTTGATATGTTTTTTTTTTTTTTGATTTCTGTATCATTGATTTCTGCTCTATATTATTTTTCTTCTCCTGTTGGATTTAGACTTTATTTGCTGTTTTTTTTTCCAGCTCCTTTAGATGTAAAGCTAGGTTGTGTGTTTGAGACTTTTTGTGTCTTGAGAAAGGCCTGTATTGCTATATATTTCCTTCTTAATGCCACCTTTGCTGCATCCCAAAGGTTTTGAACTATTGTGTTTTCATTTTCATTTGCTTCATGTATTTTTTAAATTTTTCCTTAATTTCCTGGTTGACCCATTCATTCTTCAGTAGGGTGTTCTTTTTTTTTTTTTTTCAAAGATTCCATTTATTGATTTAACAGAGAGAGAACACCAGCAGGCAGAGAGGCAGGCAGAGGCAGAGAGAGGAGCAGGCTCCCTGCGGAGCAAGGAGCCCGAAGCGGGACTCGATCTCAAGACGCTGGGATCATGACCTGAGCCAAAGGCAGTTGCCCAACCAACCGAGCCACCCAGGCATCCCAGTAGGATGTTCTTTAACCTCCATGTATTTGTGGTCCTTCCAAATTTTTTCTTGTGGTTGACTTCAAGTTTCAAAGCATTGTGGTCTGAAAATATGCATGATATGATCTCAGTCTTCTTGTACCAGTTGAGTCCTGATTTGTGACTCAGTATGTATCTATTCTGGAGAATGTTCCAAGTGCACTCAAAGAACGTGTATTCTGATGCGTTAGGGTGAAATGCTCTGAATATATGTTAAGTCCATCTGTTCCAGTGTGGTCATTCAAAGCCCTTGTTTCTTTTTTTTTAAGAAAAGATTTATTTATTTGACACATCACAAGTAGGCAGAGAGGCAGGGGGAAGCAGGCTCCCTGCTGAGCAGAGAGCCTGATGTGGGGCTTGATCCCAGGACCCTGAGATTATGACCCAAGCTTAAGGCAGAGGCCTTAACCCACTGAGCCACCCAGGTGCCCTTCAAAGCCCTTGTTTCTTTGTTGATCTTCTGCTTAGGTCATCTGTCCATTGCTGTGGCTGGTGTGTTAAAGTCCCCTACTTTTATTGTGTAATCAGTGAGTTTTCTCTAATTTTGTTAATAATTGACTTATATATTGGCTGCTCTCAAGTTAGGGGCATAAATATTTACAATTGTTAGATCTTCTTGTTAGATAGACTCCTTTATTATGATACACTTTCTTCATCTCTTATTACAGTCTTTGGTTTAACATCTAGTGTCTGATGTAAGGATGGCTACTCCAGCTTTCTTTTGGTGTCTTAGCATGATAAATGGTTTTCCATCCCCTCACTTTCAATCTGGAGGTGTCTTTGGATCTAAAATGAATCTCTTGTAAGCAGTATATTGATGGGTCTTACCTCTTTATCTATTGTGATAACCCTATGTCTTTTGATTGGAGCATTTAGTCTATTTACATTCAGAGTAATTATTGAAAGATATGAATTGAGTGCTATTGTGTTACCTATATATATTACATATATAATATATATTATACACATAAATTTATATATATTACTTATATGTAATATTAAAAATGTATGTATTCATATATATTTATAATATAAAGGAAACAAAAAATATAAAGCATATATACAAATAATTTAAAAATGAAAAAGGAATTGAAAAAATAAAATCACTGAAAACAACAACAAAAGACTAAAGAATAAAAATACCAGGAGTGGGGATCCCTGGGTGGCTCAGTTGGTTAAGCAGCTGCCTTCAGCTCAGGTCATGATCCCAGCATCCTGGGATCGAGTCCCACATCGGGCTCCTTGCTTGGCGGGGAGCCTGCTCCTCTCTCTGCCTCTGCCTGCCTCTCTGCCTGCTTGTGTTCTCTCTCTGTTAAAATAAATAAATAAAATCTTAAAAAAAAAAAAAAAAAACCAGGAGTGCCATATACGGTTTTCGCCAAGAGCCGAAGCTTTGCAGAACTCTATGATCAGTAAACGTGGTGTGAGCGAGTTGTTTGTGCTGGTCCTCTGGGGGAGGGACTTGTCGCAGTGATTCTCAGGTGGAATTGCCCTAGTGGAAATACAGCTCCCGCGCACAGGGAGGCAGGGCTTCGTGTAAGTGGTGTAAGTGGCTTAAAACTCCACTAGGTGGTGCTGTTTTGCTCCCTGAAGTCGTCCAGCAGGGTAAGTGGGGGCACGGTGGCACTTGACTCTAGCTCTGCTGCTGAAAATTTGTGCCTTTCCCCCCACCCCCCCACTCTTCAGTGAGCCCTTACAGAAGATCAGTCACTCTTGTCTCTCTGGCTTCTGGCAGAACTCTGTTCACCCAGCGTTTGTCCCAGCGTTTTTATCTCGTGTACATGACTGAGTTTCAAAACTCCAAATTTTAGGGAGTCCCTGGGCTTTGTGACTGCTTGACCCCTTGGATATGGTAAAAGTGACACCCTGTCATATTTGGGCCCAGGCCCTACGAAATGGGTAGTTTCCACTTCCTGCTTGTTTTTGTGCCATCACCACGCTGAGGAAGCTGAAGCTGCCTAGTGGAAACCAAGTGCCCGCCAGGGCCCGTTTGCCAGCTGCATGAGTGACCATCTTTGAAGTGGATCCTCCTGCCCCAGCAGCTGGCGGGTGGAGCAGGAATGAGCTGTCCTCACTGAGCCCTACCCAAAGTATGTATTTGTGAGCAGAATAGGTACCGTTTTAACCCATTACCTTTTTGGAGTGGTTTGTTACGCAGTAAAAGAAACTAGACCAATATGTTTGGGATCTGGGCTGGGCCTGTGAGGTAAGATGTAGCTAACACCAAGTGGGGAGGCAAGGGGTAGAGATAGAGATTTCATTCCAGAGGGGAAAGAACCGAGGGCTCTGTATTGTTGGACTAAGATGCAGAGAGAAAATATGTAGATTTAAAGGAGATGAGTTTGTCAGGAAAAGACAGAAATCAGTCTGCGCTAGCTGTGCCTGGGTGGCTCAGTTGGTTAAACATCTGACTCTTGGTTTTGGCTCAGGTCATGATCTCAGGGTCGTGAGTTTGAGCCCCATGCCGGGCTCTGCATGGGACACGGAATCTGCTTGAAATTCTCCTCCTCCCTCTGCCCCTCCCCCTACCCATGTGCATGTGTTCTCTAAAATAAATAAATCTTTAAAAAAAAAACAAAACCAAAAAACAAAGCCTGGCCTATAGATGAGAATGTCTAGATGTTCAAGCCAGGAAAGAATGGAAACACAATTCGGGCTGAGAGATTTAGCTTCAAAATCTTGAAATGGCAAACAGAATAGTTTAGTTGGGCCTTCATGATGTGAAAGATTAGACAACAGGAACCAGGGACTTAGGTCAAAGGTCTGAGTATACGAGGAGATCAAGCCAATCCCACGAACTCTGGTACTAGTTACTACGGAGGTGGTGACAGAAAAGACCATCTTAGATGTTGAGTCAGATAGTTCCAGGACCGGAGCTCCACAATCTTTCAAGGGAACTAGAATTGAGATTAGTGCTTAAAGATAGCAAGGAAGAATGCCCAAGTGTGGTGTGAACACTTTCTATTAGTTCACATAACTAGTGAATATTGTAAGAATCTACTTAGTATATATACAAATAAATATTGGACTCATAAAATTTAACTTTTATACTTAGGCTTGTCTTTTTGGTCCTAAAAGCAAGTTTAAGAGTAATTTAAAAAAATCTTGGGGGGTGGGTGAAGGAGAGGAGAGGGAGAGTGAGAATCTTAAGCAGGCTCCGTGCCCAGTGTGGAGCCTGACAGGGGGCTTGACTTCACAATCCTGAGATCATGACCTGAGCCAAAATCCAGTTGGACCCTTAACTGACTGAGCCACACCCAGACGCCCTGGAAGAATAGTTTCAAAAAGCAAGCAATATACTAGAGGTTTCTGAAGCAGTTATTAGTCCTTGGTGAAAGCACAGATAAGGTATTTGTTTACATAGGAATAAAAGAATATTTGTTGGTTTTTCATGACCTTTACAGTTGACAGAACTTCATTTTGTCTTGCTCCTGCTCAAGGTTTTATTCTGAAAGTAACTTAGAGTAAGTTGAATTCTTAGGCTGACATGTATTAGATCTTCCCAGACTACTTCACAACTTCATTTCCAACTACTCTTTTCCCTGGGTGACTAGTTTCCAGACACACTGGCCTTCTTACAGGTAGGTGAAGTTTCCAGACTTCCTCCTAAATCAGGATCTTTGCACACGCTCTCCCTTCTCACTGGAAAGCATTTTAATTCACTCTTCACCTGGATAGCTTCTATTCATATTTTAGGCCTCAGTTTAAATATTGTATTCTTCAGAGATCCCTAAGCTCACTAGTTCCCTTCGTAATTCCCTTCTAGTAACTTTTCATTACTTTTACCATACCTGCTGTATTTGTACTTTGTTGGCTTTCACTAGACTGTGACCTCTACTGGACATGGGACATTAGGCGTTATTTTTTTTCTTTTTTAGTGGGGTGGGTGGGTTGAGTAGAAGGCGAGGGAGAGAATCTTAAGCAAGCTCCGTGCTCAATGCAGAGGCTGCCTTGGGGCTCAGTCTCATTACCTGAGACCAGGACCTGAGCTGAAATCAAGAGTCGGACGCTTAACCGACTGCGCCACCCAGGCATCCTGGGGGTGTTGTTGTTTTTTAGTAACTGAGGTTGGGGAAGAGAAAAACGAAACCCAGTAAGGTGACGGTAGGCAGAAGAGGCAGGTAAAATTGAGAGAATAAAACATAGTATATAAAGAAGTAAACAATTGCAGTCGGAGTACCAGTTAATGTAGGACAAAGTTTTTTTTTTTTTTTTTTTTTAAGATTTTTATTTATTTATTTATTAGAGAGAGAGAGAGAGAGAGTGAGAATGAGAGGGGAGAAGGTCAGAGGGAGAAGCAGACTTCCCGCAGAGCTAGGAGTCCGATATGGGACTTGATCCCAGGATTCCGGGATCATGACCTGAGCCGAAGGCAGTTGCTTAACCAACTGAGCCACCCAGGCGCCCTAGGACAAAGTTTTTAACACATCTATCTCAGTAGCCCCTGATGAATACTCTTAATGAGAGATCAAGAAATTTAGGATGTACAGAAATTGGAGCCCTGGGACAGGACTGGAAATGTAAAATGTTACAACCACTTTAGAAAAGTTTGGCTGTGCCTCAGTGAGCTAAAACATAGATAGGACTCAGCAGTTCCCTTCCGAGTAATAGATCTTAGAGTAATGAAAATATTTCTACAAACTTGTATATGAATATATAGGGCTGTGTTATTTGTAACAACCCCAAAGTGGAAACAACCCGAGTGACTATCAAATAATGGATAAAATGTGGTATAGTCATACAAAGGAGAATTAGCCATAAAAAGCAATGACGTACTGATGATCCATGCTGTAATACGGATAAAGCTTTAAGACATACTAAATGAAAGACTATGACAAATGGCCACATATTATGATCCCATTTATATGAAATATCCAGAAGAGGCAAGATTAGTGGTTGTAGCGCGTGCGGGGCGGGGGGGGGGGGGGGTGGCCTTGGGAGTCGCTAATGGGTATAGATAAAATTTGTTTGAGTTGATGAACGTGTTCTAAATTTAGATAGTGCTGATGGTTCCAGGGCTCTGAATATACTAAAAAAAACACTGAATTGCATACTTCAAGTGGGTTTTAAATGTGAATTGTATCTCAAAAATAAAAATGCAAGAAGTCAGACAGTCCATTCTCGGTATTCACAGTTGTTCTATGAAGTTGCTGCAAACACTGAACTTACAACAGACCGTTGCTCTCAGGCAGGGTTAAGTTCCCGGAAGCCTCTGGTCACAAAATTTTTGTCACCCTATCTATAATCTTGTTTTATGTGTTTCTATGTAGAGGCACTTTAATGCATATTGTTCATTTATAATCTTAACTCATGGCCCACAAGCCACGACTCAACAAAACTTCACTAAAATGCATTTTTTTCCCTGTAAAGTGCATCCTCGCCTTCTTCCTCTTACTAGAACACTGGACAGCACTTTAGCACTATGCCTGGGGGCCATTTTAAAGGGCAAAATCACCAACATAAAGCACACAAATGCAAAAAACCAAAGAGACTACGAAAGGATATTTGTTTACAGCATGGGAGCTGAAACAAGGCAGAGTCCCCTTGTTTGACTTTAGCTGGAAATGTGTGCACTGAGGGACTCAAATTTTTTGTTCTGTGCCCATCCGTGAATGACTTCAAAAGTACCCTGATTATTGTGATTGTGGGGTTACTGATAATTTTAATGAGTATCTGTAAATACGGAATTCATGAATAATATCAAGTGATCAAGGAGCAAGTGTAGCTTAGTTTTTCTACCAAACTTTTTTTTTTTAGGGCTAACCTTCACTCTGTTCATAATGCTGGATAGATAAAAAAGCTGTATCTGTACAATGTTTCAGGAGGGGCTAACAGGGAAGGACTAGTTACAGAGGCTGCAGACAATGATTCTTAGTTTTATTGCCTCCACATTTCTAAATAACTATGTCTCATGTTACTGATTTCTGACAAAGGGGCAGTTTGAAGGCAAAATGTCGGCAAAAGTCTACTCTGCATTTTTGATCACAAATGCAGGCCTTTTCCCAGAGCAAGTCCTCCGTCACCACAGAATGTAATTAAAGGCATTTTAATTTTTAAGTAAAAGAAATACTTACCTAGTTGTGCTCCTATCTGGAATCTGTACTCCTCCTTCCCATGTATTTCCTTTTACATACAAGGGAAGGCCAATTTTAATTTCCAAAGTTGTGCAGTATTTGCTTTCACAAGTGTTTTTTTTTGCATTTTATTATCTTTAATTTTAGACTGGCTTTTAAGCTTCAAATCCTCTTAAAACAGGAAATGTCAGTTTTTGTTCATCGTTCCTTTTAGGAGGCTTTTGCCAAATTCAGGAATTTAGAGATAAATCAACTGTTTTAGGTTATAAGTAACATTTTGGCAGGGGGAACAAACTTATAAATATCAAGTATTACATATCCATATTTGTGAACCAGAATAAGCTTAATCAAATTTCAGAACTGCCCTACAAAATGGTACTTTTTGGATCAGTATTCATCGCTCATTTTTTTTTTAAAGAGCTTTGAGCTGTTCTTTGATTGGAACTGGTGAAAAATAGTTGGAATTGATGGATTAATTTGAACCTCCCAATTAAAATAGTAGAGCTTGGTGGATACACGGTTATTCATCCACTCAAGAACTTCAAGCTCCAAGATACCATGGGGTTCTTTAGCCTCTTTTGCTCTTTCATAGTAACTTGAATATAATAACTTGAATAGAGTTTTTAAGCTTCATTTTTTTTTTAAGCCAATGCCAGCACTCATTTAACTGGCTCTTCCTGCCCAGACAACAGCCAATTAGTTTCCCGTGCCAATCCCAGAAGTTTTTGAAATTTCGTCCCTTCTATCCTACTGTTCATCTGTGGGTGCTGGCACATCCTCCCGCTGTTTTTCCCACTGTCCCTGACGGGCTTCCCCTCCCGCTTGTTGTGAAGTAATAACGGCCACTGGGGATTAGTGCCTCACCATCCAGGTCTCGTACTATCAAAGTGATGGCTCTCCCCATTACTCGAAATGATCAAAAAAGGATCCTAGTCTGTTTGCCAAGACTTCTCATAGTATTTTATTTTGATTAACCAACTTGCCTAGGCTTTATTCTCTTCATGCTTTAAGAACATACTTAATTTAAAAATGAGATAAAGAAAATGCTAGAAATAGTAACCAATCTCTTAAAAATATTCTATAAACATTTCCTGGTAGCATTTTTAAAGACTTCCAAATATCCTTCATTAACATAGTTTAATTCTTTATTTTTAAAGTTTCTAGATGATAAGAATTTAACCTGAGATTAAGCTGACATAATATTAGACCACTTTGATAAGAGGTTTAAATGACCTAAATTCATTTGGATGAATGCTGTTCTTTCTGAACCACCAGACAGAAGGTCAAGCAAGAAAAATCATTTTTAATAGCTCATAAAAATTCTGCATTTTAAGAGCTATTCCTTACAGGAGATATCAATAAAAAAATGCATTCACAGATAAAAGCACTCTGAGAAACCGCTAGACAAGTATAAAGCAGTACTACTCACGATAAGTCTGAAACACTGTAGCCATCCTAACACTTTGGATAAAACAGGGCTTCTATGAAAAAATAAAGACACACTGAGAAACGTATCATTTTTAAACACGAGAGGACAAATCAGGAGAATTTCAAATTCGACTTTTTTGAAACTTTATTTATATTTTAGTCTTGAACAAGGGACCATTTTTGATTTTTCTGCAAGAGTGGAGAGCATGAACATTTGCCAAGTATCAGATCCGCACAAACCCTCCTGAAGGTTTTCTGTGCGGTCTTCAGTAATGCAAACCTCTGAATGCTTCACTCTTACTGTAGATCTTGAATCTGTTTTACACTAATGAAGCTATAAAGTTTTAATGCAGCACATTCACTATGAACTATAACATTTCTATTAAAAGGACAGCTGGGAGAATGAGAAACAGGCAATCTGTTGAGGCTCAGTGGCTCTTGCTTGCTTGGTAGTGCTTGCTGCTGCTTTCGGAGAGCACGCAGCACCTGCATGAGGCACAGTAGGCATCTCCCTTATTAACCTCCCTAATCTAAAATCCGTTGTTCATAAAACTGGACACACTACAAACTATCATTTGTATAATTAGCCCACTCTCTTACAAAGCCTTTCGTTAGCAGTACCAACAAATGTGGAAGGATGGAAATTCATGAAAACTGGGTTTTGTTAAGCTTGCCAACTCCTCAGACACCATGGGCTGTGCTACCACTTCCACTGTTAATGAGATGTTTAATGCCTTACAGAAAGTGATCAAAGGAAGGAAGCAGAACTAAAATATTCTCTAGGTACTACAATATTTCATCTGATAAAGTAACAAAAGGATAGGACAAAATTGAAGCAAGATTTATAGGCGTTCCAACTTTTCACTCAGGAATTCTTCTACGCTGTCGGTGTTCCATTTGAGGATGCTTAATTCTTCAGCAATGTTCCCGTTGTCATCCAAAAGCTTTAATACAGGATCTGAACCACGAACATACTACAAAAAGAAGGACATCATTTTTATCTGTTTAGAGGCCTTCTCAGACTCAAGCAAAAACCAAACAAATCAATCCAGCTTTACCAATTTAATAGTAATTAAAAAAAACGCTTACAGATAGATCATAATAGGTCTTACAGGATTTCAAAAAAGGAGAATAATTACATTTACCTCCAAAAAAAAAAAACACCTGTTGGTATTAAGATTGTCTGAGATTTAAGATGGTTGAACGTAAATAAACACTTATTATCTACACAACACTCAAAGTCCACATGACTGTGTGAGACCACTGTTGAAATAGGTCATGCACACAATGATCAACATTCTGTATTGAGTCTTGAATTTTAAGAAATCCATTTTTTGTTGTAATTAGTTTGTAATTACGCTGGATTCTGAAACTTGAGACCCACTAGTTGACCCTAATAATATCTGACAGAACTGAGGAAATTCTAACCCTAACCAACACGATCAACAAACACGATCCCAATTCATTAAGAAATCAATCTTCAGTGCTAAATTAAGTAGAACCACATAACCCAAAAGGCAGCAGTGAGGAAGGCAGCTCTCAGAACTTTCAGCAATTTATGCTTCAGTTCTCTAGTTTGTGAACTCTAGCATTTGGTATATTCTCCAACCATTTGTAATGAATCAATACCATTACTACTTAACTATTTTAAGTAGTAATGGTATTTTTTGGTTAGGTTATCTACAAACTATTTTAAAAGATTTGACTCTTTAAAACTCATTTTAGTCTACAAAAGATAAAAATTTCTGTAGAATGGAGTTGTAAAAATCCTCAACAAAATATTATCAAACCTACTAATGTATGAAGGAATTCTATACCATGACCAATTTGGATTTATTCCAGGTATACAAGCCTGGTACAACATTTAAAAATCAATGAATATATCCCCCCAATAGGCTAAATAAGAAAAATATTGTATCAATAGGTGGAGAAAAAGCATCCTGTCACATGCTTCAAGGTGGATGAACCTTGGTGACATCATGCTAAGTAAAATCAGTCAGGAAAGGATGAATACTGCATGATTCAACTCCTATGAAGTATCCAAAATAGTGAAAAGCACAGGAACAAAGCAAAAGGATGGTTGGTCACAGGGCTGGGAGGAGGAGAGGGGGAATTAATGTTTAATAGGTATATAGTTTGTTTTGCAAGATGAGGAAATTTCAGATCTGTTGCCCAATAGTGAATATATATATGTAACACCACTGAACTGTATGTCATAGTTTAGATGGTAAATTTAATATTAGCACAATTAAACATTTTGAAAGTAGGCTAAAGAGATGAACAGATACCTCAAATAAGATCTACAGATGGCAAACAGGCTTATGAAAAGATGCTCAATTAGGGAATTGCAAAATAAAATGAGTTAATATCATGTACTTATTAGAATGGCTAAAATGCCAAGCACTGACAATATTTAATGCTAGTGAGGATAGGGAACCATAGAAACTCTCATAACTAGTGGGAATACAACATAATCCCACCAATTTAGAAGACAGATTGGGAATTTCTTACAAAGTTAAACCATCTTACTATATGATATAGCAATTGTAGGTAATAAGTTTTCAACTTATGTCTACCCAAAAATGTGTATGGCAGCTTTACTCATAATTGCCCAAAACTGGAAGCGACCAAGATGTCCTTCCACTGGTGAACGTAAAAACCATGGTACAACAGAATATTCGTATTATTTAGTGTTAACAAGAAATGAGCTATCTAGCTATAAGGAAGATATGGGAAGAAACTTAACTGAATATTGCTAAGTCAAAGAAGCCATTCGAAAAGGCTACATACTGTATGATTTGACCTTCTGGATCTGAACCACCTTCTGCAAAAGGTAAACTACAGTGAGTAAGATCAGTGGTTGCCAGGGGTTTGGGGGAGCAGGTGAGGTAGGAAGAGGTATGAATAGGTAGAGTGCGGGAGATTTTTAGGGCAATGAAACTGTTCTGTAAGATACTGTAATGGTGTATACACGGTATCATATACATTTGGCAAAACTGGAACTATGCCATACAAAAAAATTCTAATGCTAGTTATGGAATTTAGTTAATAAGGCATCCGTATTGGCTTACCAACTGTACCACATAAGTGCAAGATGTTAATAAGGGAAACTGAATGAGAAGGTATGATGAGGGAGGGGGTATATATGGGAACAGTGTACTTTGGATTAATTTTTCTGTATACTTAGTTACTCTAAGGTATTTAAAAAAAACACTGGAAAAAAGCAATCCCAATAGAATTCTCTTACCTTGATTTGTAGTCCTCTGAATAGTTTGGGTTTATCACTCCTGACAAAAGCTTAAGAAAAAAATCCAATTATTCATTTCAAACTTAAGCTAGCTAAAAGATTAATATAAAAAGTATAAATATACTCAATAAAACATTAGATCTCCTATGTTAAACTAAGGAAATTCAAGCATATAAATAAATGGAAAGGCATATCATACTATTCAATGAGAATAAGTATTTTAAGATGTTAATTGTTTCAAACTTAATCCAAATCCCAAGTTCTAATGGGATTCTGAGAGCCTGGTAGTAAAGCTCTGTGACAAGAGTAAATAATGTAAGAAGTCTGGGTAGTTTAGAAAAAGTGAGATAGTGGAGAATTTGTTCCATTGTTAATAGACAATGTGATACCAGAACAGAGAAAACTGACTGGGAAATCTAGAGAGATTCAAGTATCTGCCATTGTTTAATATGGTAAAACTATCAGAGAGGGAAGGAAAGAATGATGTGTGTATGTGTGAGTTATTTAACACACTGGAGAAAACCTGTCAAACTAGTTGGGAAAAATAGGATATAGGTTACCTGTTTTTCTATCTTGTATCTAAATGAATTCCAGATGGATTAAGATTTTCAATTCATTGAACAAATATGTATTGCAGACCTAACTGTATGCCAGACAACAGAGATAAAGCTATACAAAACAGGATTCCTGCTCTTATGGAGCTTATGGTCCGGTGAGGAAGAAAGATACTAAACCAGTAATCACACTAATAATTTTGGCTGTGAGAAGTATTACAGAGAAGGTAACATACTTTAAAGTTCTTCCTAACTATGACCATAGAGGAAATGCTTTATTGATATACCTATAAAAAACAAAAACTTCAGGACAGTTAAACACCACTAGAAACAAAGTTAAAAATAAAAATGATACACTAGGGAAAATCTCTAACAATATATAAAAGTGCTCATAAATTATTAAATACATACTAGGTGGACAAATGGACTAAGGACAGGAGCATGTAATGTACAAATATACAAATGGTCAATAAACATTTGAAATGTTCATCTTAAAAATCAAATGTCAAAACAACGAAGTACCCTCATTCAGAGTGCCAAAAGTTAAAAAGAATATTTCAGATTAGAGAGGGATTTTCCTGGGGGTTACTTGTGGGAGAAATATAGACACATTTCCAGAGAGGTATTTAGCAAAATGAATCCAAAGTCTTAAAATGTACATATTCTTTAAATCTGAAAGTTTCCTGCTGGGTATTTCTTTATTCTGAGGAAATAACTGTACAATATAATGTAAAGCTATACAAGGTCTAAATGTGTAAGAAGCTACAGATTAAATAAAATAACGTAGACCACACCATAGAATGCATCCAATCATTAAAAATTAACCTATTGGCATTTTTCAAAGTGCATGGAACCAGAAAAGACCTCAAATCGCCAAGGAAATGTTGAAAAAAACAGAACTGGGGGCATCGTGTTGCCTGATTTCAAGCTTTATTACAAAGCTGCGATCACAAAAACACATAGACCAATGGAACAGAGTAGAGAGCCCAGATTTGGACTGTCAACTCTATGGTCAAATAATCTCCGACAAAGCAGGAAAAAATATCCAGTGGAAAAGACAGTCTCTTCAATAAATGATGCTGGGAAAACTGGACAGCTATGTACAGAAGAATGAAACTCAACCATTCTTACACCATACACAAAGATAAACTCCAAATGGATAGAAGACCTCAATGTCTTGAGGTCTTCTCAATGAGTTTTTTTTTTTTATAGGTATATCAATAAAGCATTTCCTCTATGGTCATAGTTAGGAAGAACTCAATGTCTTGAGGTCTTCTCAATGAGACAGGAATCCATCAAAATCCTGGAGGAGAACATAGGCAGTAACCTCTTTGACATCAGCCACAGCAACTTCTTTCAAGACATGTCTCCAAAGGCAAAGGAAACAAAAGAGAAAATGTACTTTTGGAACTTCATCAAGACAAAAAGCTTCTACACAGCAAAGGAAACAGTCAACAAAACGAAGAGGAAACCCACGGAATGGGAGAAGATATTTGCAAATGACACTACAGATAAAGAGCTGATATCCAAAATCTTTAAAGAACTTCTCAAACTCAACATCCAAAAACCAGATATGTCAAAAAATGGGCAGAAGACACGAACGGACACTTCTCCAATGAAGACCTACAAATGGCTAGCAGACACATGAAAAAATGTTCATCATCATTAGCCATCAGGAAAATTCAAGTCAAAATCACACTGAGATACCACCTTACACCAGTTAGAATGGTGAAGATTAACAAGGCAGGAAACAACAAATGTTGAAGAGGATGTGGAGAAAGGAGAACTGTCTTACACTGTTGGTAGGAATGTAAGCTGGTACAGCCACTTTGGAAAACAGTGTGGAGATTCCTCAAAAAATTAAAAATAGAGCTACCCTATGACCTGGCAATTACACTATTGGGTATTTACCCCAAAGATACAGATGTAGTGAAAAGAAGGGCCATATGTATCCCCAATGTTCATAGCAGCAATGTCCACAATAGCCAAACTGTGGGAAGAGCCGAGATGTCCTTCAACAGATGAATGTATAGAGAAGATTGGGTCCATATATATACAATGGAATATTATGCCTCCATCAGAAAGGATGAATATCCAGCTTTTGCATCAACATGGATGCGACTGGAGATTATGCTAAGTGAAATAAATCAAGCAGAGAAAGTCAATTATCATATGGTTTCAGTTATTTGTGGAACATAAGGATCACATTGAAGACATTAGTAGAAGGAAAGGAAAAGTGAATTGGGGGAAATTGGAGGGGGAGACAAACCATAAGAGACTGTGGACTAAGAAACAGGGTTTTGGGGGGGGGGGAATGGATGAGCCTGGTGGTGGGTATTAAGGAGGGCACATATTGCACGGAGCAATGAGTGTTGTATGTAAACAATGAATCTTGGAACACTGCATCAAAAACTAATGATGTATTTTATGGTGACTAACACAATAAAAAAAAAGCTAGCAAATATAAAATATGTGGCATAATACACAAGGCCTTTAAAAATGTTAACTATTATTTTAATAGAGGGTTATATCTAGAATACTGGGTTTGGGGAAGTTTTTAAAAAAATTTTTTAGGGGCGCCTGGGTGGCTCAGTGGGTTAAAGCCTCTGCCTTTGGCTCAGGTCATGATCTCAGGGTCCTGGGATCATGACCTGAGCCAAAGGCAGATATTTAACCGACTGAGCTACCCAGGTGCCTCTTGGGAAAGTTTTAAATCAATGTTCTCCCTGTTTTGGACTGTTGATCTATAATTTACCAATTTTTTTTTTTTTTAGTAATGATCACATAAGACTGTTCAAATTAAATTCAGAACACATTTTTCTAAAATATAAGTAGGTTATTTCATATAAATACTTGATAGTTCTTAGATTTTACGGTGACATATGAGAATTTATTTCTTAAACTTACAATTAACTAGCAACATCATTATAGACATGTTTCGTTATGAAGGTCTTTATTTAGTACTGTTTTACTGTCCTAAATACAAATGTATAGTTTTTCTTTTTAAGATTAAGAACTTGTTGAAAGAGATCCAGATATCCTATCTTACTTCCCCTACAGAATTTAGTTCGAAATAAAGCTGATTGTTAGTCTGTTTACTAGAATTTCTTCTTTATTAACTCCATCCTTTAGGATTTGTCCAAATACTCGGCAGACTCCTGAATCCCAAAGCAAAAAATGATCTCATGATATCCTGTTGCATTTTTATACCATCCCTTTGGTAAATGCTATTATGTACATCTGTGCAAAACACTGGTTAACACTAAGTGTGAAGTCTACTGCATAAGAAACTTCTCTAGGGGAAAAGGACTGTTCTTACATCTTTTTTTGTATCCATTAATAGAGGCTAGCACATTTAATAGTTTTCATTCATTCAAAAGATTTTTTAATAGGCTGAAATGAATAAATTTAATGAGTTACTAATGACTATTTTCATCAGTTCTTTGCTCTGCTAAGCATAGATATACAAAGCCTCCTAATCTTCAATGAGGGGGATATCTGTTAAATACCCTGTAGTAGCAAATCATATTTTACGAGTGGTGAATTAAATTTTTTAACAGATACGTGGGTGCTTTTATGTACACATGTCATTAGGATAGGCTATTCAAGAGTATAAAACTCGCAAAAAGATGCACAGTAACTTCTTTTCTAGTTTACTTCCTGCTATTTTAAAAATAACTCAATAACATCAATTTGAAGATTCCTAAAGAAATCCAGTCATGGGGATGCCTGGGTGGCTCAGTCCAGTTAAGCATAGGCCTTTGGCTCAGGTCATGATCCCAGCGTACTGGGATCATGTCCTGCATGGGGGGGCGGGGGAGGGGGTGCGGTCCCTGCTCCCTGTCTCAGCAGGGAGCCTGCCTCTCCTTCTGCTTGTCACTTCCACTGCTTATGCTGACAAATAAATAAAATCTTAAACAAACAAAAAACCCAGGGCCGCCTGGATAGCTCAGTGAGTTAGAGCCTCTGCCTTTGGCTCAGGTCATGATCTCAGGGTCCTGGGATTGAACCCCCCTTCGGGCTCTCTGCTCAGCAGGGAGCCTTGCTTCCCTCCTCTCTCTGCCTACTGGTGATCCCTCTCCTCTGTCAAAAAAATAAATTAAAATTTAAAAAAAACCAAACAAAACAAAAAACCCCAGCCACTGCATTTGCAGAAAATGTTCTTATGCCAACTTATCTGGCAGTTATTAAAAGCAGTTTTGTGAATAGTACTTTAAAGTGATCAAATATACAGAAGTGATTAGAAAACACATGAAATGTTACAGCTTTTCACTCTGGATTTTTATCAGTAGATCACTTGCACAGCTCCCTTGGAGATGAGCTTAGTTTTGCTCTATGTATTACTCAGAAACCTGTAGAACTCTTCTTCTAATTCAGACTCTTCAGAGGTAACTACAAACAATATATATATATTTTAAAGATCTTATTTATTTGACAGAGAGATCACAAGTTGGCAGAGAGGCAGGCAGAGAGAGAGGAGGAAGCAGGCTCCCCGCCAAGCAGAGAACCCGATGTGGGGCTCGATCCCAGGACCCCGAGATCACAACCCAAGCTGAAGGCAGAGGCTTATTTAACCCACCGAGCCATTCAGGCACCCCTAACTATAAACAATATTAAAAAAGAAAAAAGGATCTTCCTAGTTCCAAAAAGAGGATAAAATTGGGGATGACAAGATAATAGGAAGGATATATCTTGAGGTTAAAGAAAAAAGTTTAATTTATTTTCAAAATAAGTGAAAATATAAATGAAAGATAATACACTTCGCTAGATGCAATGATACACCTCTGATCACAAGTAGTCAGTCATACAACATACTCTATCGGTTTTAAGATTTAATTTGATTATAAGGGGTTACAGAAAGTATGGTTAAGACTTGTGAACTATCATAAAATTATAAGGAATGAAAGCTGTTTTCCTGTTGATAAAAATAACCATTTGAATCAGAATATATTCTAAATAAAAATGTCATATATCATACCCAGAAACGACACAATAAGAACGACCAAAAGCAGCAAACTACAGAACTGAATTCTCAACTATGCTCAAGCAAGCTTCTGGGTACCTAAAAAGATTTATCTCTAAAACAAAATTTACTACTATACACAAACCATCTAGAGTGTAGAATTATGAGTCATTTGGGTCTTCCCAAGATGACAATTTAAAAGCACTTGAAAACATTCAGAGAAAAGCAACTTAAATAACTGAAAGAATCTGAGGAGACTGGAGATACAACAATGAAGACAAACAAAAATATGACTTCTTAGTGTAGAAAGATAAAGTAAGAAAAAGAATGTTTGAAGATTATAAATCAGGGATTTATTAGGGATAATTAGGGATTTATTAAATCCCTGATAGATTTATCAGGGATATATTAACCAACATAAACACAGGCTTTTCACCGGATTTCCCATTTGTCAAAAGTGGGGACACCCTTGAGTTAGATCAATTTTGTAAATCCATTCAAACATTCAATAAATATCTGAATTCCTCTTACTATGAGGAGCAGTGTTAGATTCTGGGTAATGTCTGACAAATAAAATTCTCGAATTTAAGAGTTCCTAATTTGGTAGAGGCAAAAGACCAATAAAGCAAATAAATACATTATAATATGTGGCAACTGTGGAATATAAAGTGAAAAATTCTGTCTAAAGGCCACAAAAAAGAATGTTCAGACTAAATTTTGAATGAATAGCAGTTTGCCACAAGAACTGGAAGAGACATAAGTCAGGAGGAACATGCAGTATATGGAAAGCCTTAGAGGTCAGAGTTCGGAGACAAGCAGAGAGTTGTGCATGTGAACTAGACGTGTCAACAACAATCAAGAAAAGCATGTTGTGATGGGTCTTGTATTGTGAAGCTATTGAGTTTGACATTTATTCTGTATGTGATGGCGAGGGCCACAGAAATCAAAGACATCTACTAGAAAAGGTCTTTTTGACAGTGGTGTAGAGGATGCAACAAAAGGAGGAAAAGGGAACAGATACCTAGACCAGATAACAACTAACTAATCCTTCTAGAGGAAGATGCCAAAGGCTTAATTAAAATCATAAAGAAGGCCAAGGGAGTTAGATTTGCAAGTTCTTTAGGAAGGGAAGAGATACCATTTGGTGACTAACTGGGTATGAGGTGTGAAATAAAGGTTAGTCATGATTCTTGTTTTATGCTTTTGCTTGGTAATACTGCCATTTGTGAAAACAGGAAAGAAGACAGTATACTTTTATAACAGTAAAGTATAAATTCAGTTTTTGGATATGCTGGGTTTAAGGCCTCTCTACCAAAAATATGGGCCACAGCCTGGAGGATTACTAGAAATGCAGAATCTCAGGATGCACCCCAAATTTACAGAATTTACTCTACATTTAACAAGATTTTCAGATGATTCATATATACACAGGCTTAAGGTATCTACGAGATCATATAAACGAAAATGTCCACTTGCAGTCAGAAAATGTGCTAACAACAGAGGTGTGACCTACGGATAACAGATTAGGAGTCGCCAGGTAAATACTGTATTTGGAACTGAGGGAGTGGGACATTCAAGAGAGTAATAAAAGAAGAAAATATAAAGACAGACCCTGACTATAACTAACATTTGAAAGGTGGGTGGTAGATGAGATGCCAGGAAGCGGAATGAAAATCTTGTTAGATGTGGGAAAAACCAGGAGGTAACAAATTCACAGAAGTAAAGGGAAGAGAGTTTCAAATCCTAGAGTTAAGATTTAACCATCAGGAGGTAAAATGGTAGAAACAGGAGCCAGAATGTCATAGGTAGAAGAATGGCTGGCAGCAAATAAACACAATTATGCTTATTATGAGAAGCCAGGCTCTGGCTATAACTGATACACTGATTTGAGCTGTTTTTATTTTTTAAAGATGGCAGATAAAGGAATACAGAAATGCCTGATGGTTACTAATGGAAATTTATTACCTCAAGAGAGAGTATGTTACAAAAACAATATCCTCCATTTAATATCCTCCGTACTGAAACAGTGCTTGATACACAGTAAGCACTCACTGAGCATTCACAGAATTACTGGTTTACTCTGTATATTTTGGTGACATGCACATACTAAGTGCTTTAAGTGTATTATTTTATCCTCAAAACAATCTTATAAGGTGGGTTTTTACTTGACTTTAAACGATCTATCACCCATTTTACAAACGAGAAAAATTAATGAAGTGAATACTAATAAAGTTTACTACTTATAATAAAACTCCAATGTAGCCTCATAATCCTAAAGCATAATCACTACTGGCTTGAGAAGTTGGTATGAGAAGTGAAATCACAGTTGGTATAAGAAGCAAAAACCGAAAAAAAAAGTTCGACATTATTTTAAAACTTTTTTTCTGCCTTCAAAGCTATATGATTCTAATAAAGAATTGGCAAAATACAGTCAGAGGTCCATAATGTAGGCTGCTGCTTCAGGAAGTACAGTTTTACTGAAACAAAGCCACACTAGTTTAAATATTGTCTATGGCTGCTTCTATACTACAGAAGCAGAGCCCAATAGTCAAGCTGAAAAGTTTTATCTAGCCTTTCACACAAAGTGTGCCAATATCTACACAATTAGGGAAAAAAAATTTTTTTTGAGACACACATATACTTCGTATTTTAAGACTCATGCTTAAGGAATTGTCATTATTACTTTTCGTGCTACTACAAATGATAAACCATTAGGTCCACAGGGCCATTGAAAGAGATACCTGCCCTGGGGAGGGGGAGAGAGAACCTCTCACCCCAGCATGACTGCAGTTCATGAAGCTGATTCTCTTAGCTGGTTGAACAGGGAGGAAGCCCTGTTCTTCTGTGTGCTTGCAGCTGTGCAGAGAGGCTAACTGTAGACAACTAGGATGACTGCTGGCCCCACCCACCAATGAGCCCACACCAGCCACATGTGGGCCTCTCAACAGCACGGGGAGCAAACGCTGCTCAGTGTGCCCACAGCAGCAAAGTGGGTGACTGTAATCAAGCTGCACTAAAGGCAATCACAGCTCAACCATAATAGGAGGGCACATGAAGCCTACAGAGGAGATACCCCTGGGGCACTTGTACTAGTGAAAAGAATGGACTGTGCTCTAGGGCACCACAAGACCACTTCCTTGCTAGGTAACTATCTTTTTTTTTTTTTTAAAGATTTTATTTGTCAGAGAGTAGGCACACACACAAGCAGGGGGAAGAAGCAGGCTCCTCCGCTGAGCAGGGAGCCCAGCCCGATGCGGGACTTAATCCCAGGACCTGTGATCATGACCTGGGCCAAAGGCAGATGCTTAACTGACCACCCAGATGTCCCACAACGTACCTACTTTCAAGACCAAAAGTTGTAGTTGACATAGCTAACACACAGAAACACAGAGTAAGACAAAATGAAGAGAGAGGCATATGTCCCAGATTAAAGAACACGACAAAAATCACAGTAAAAGAGCTAAATGAAACAGATAAGCAATATGCCTGATAAAACTTTAAAGTAATAGTCATAAAGATACTCACTGGACTTGAGAAGAGTAGATGAACACAGTGACATCAACAAAGAAAAAATACAAAAAAGAACCAGAGTTGAAGAGTTCAATAACTAAAATGAAAAATACACTAGAAGGAATCAACAGCAGATGACAGAATGCAGAAGAATGGATCAGCAATCTAGAAGACAAGGTAACGGAAAGTAACCAAGCCAAACATCAAAGAGAATAAGAAATGAGAATAGGTTATGGGAAATACCCAATACCATCCAGTGTAACACATTCACATTATAGGGATACCAGAAAGAGAAGAGAGGAAACAAGGGGTCAGACTTTATTTATTTAAAAAAGTAGTTGAATAGTTCCCTAACCCGGAGAAAAAAAACAAACATTCAGATCCAGAAAGCATGCAGAACCCCTAACAAGATAACCCAAAGGAGGTCCATTCCAAGACACATAATAATTAAAATATCAAGGATTAAAGACAAAGAGAGAATCTTAAAAGCAAAGCGAAAGACAGTTACAATCAGGGAAACCCCATTTTTCACCAGAAATTTTGAGGCCAGAAGAGAGTGGCAAGATAAATCCCAAGTGCTATGAGGAAAAAACCTTCAACCAAGAATTCTCAGTGAGGTTATCATTTAGAAAGAGAAAAAAAAAAGTTTCCCAGACAAACAAAAGTTAAAAGAGTTTATCACCGCTTAACTAGCCTTATAAGAAATGATAGAGGGAATTCTTAAGTAGAAAGAAAAAGCCATAATGAGAAGGAAATTAGGAAAAGGAAAAATTCTCAAAGGTGGTAGATTAAGCCAATGTGGAGATTAAAACAAAAAAGTAAAATCAAATACATCTATAAAAATTAGTCAAAGGATACACAATAAAAAGATGTAAAATATGAAAGCATACCCATTAAATTTAAGTGGCCATCAACTTTAGACTGTTATAGACAGAACATTATATATGAACCCAATGATAACCAAAAACAAATCTGTGATATATATACAAAAAATAAAAAGGGATCCAACTATAATGTTTAAGAAAGCCATCAAACCAAAAAAGAACAAGAAAGAGAACTACAAAAACCACCACAAAGCAATTAACAAAATGACAATAAGGACACATCTATGACTACTTAATTTAAATGGAATATAGGGCACCTGGTGCAGTGGGTTAAGTCTCTGACTCTTTGATTTAGGCTCAGGTCTTGATCTCTGGGTCCTGAAATCCAGCCCTGTTTAAGATTCTCTTTCTCCCTCGCCATCCCCCCACCCCCACAACGGCGCGTGCACTAGCGTTCTCTCTCAAACAAAAAGGTAAATGGACTAAATGCTCCACTCAAAAGACACAGGGTGACTGAATGGGCAAACAACAAAAAAAGACCCATCTATATCTTGTTTAAAAGAGACTCACTTCAGATTTAAAGACACATACAGAGTGAAAAGTGAAGGGATGGGTAAAGATTCCATGCAAATGGCAGAGAGAGAGAGAGAAAAAGGTTGGTAGGAATACTTTTATTAAAGATAGTAGCAAGAGACAAAGAAGAGCATTACAGAATGATAAAGTGATGACTTCAACAAGAGGATTTAACCATTATAAAGCATCTCTGCACCAAAGATAGTATCACCTAAATACATATAAAGCAATTATAAAAGGCATAAAGTAAGAAATTAGCAGTAATACAACAGTAGGTGACTTAAACACCCCACTTACATCAATGGATAGATATTGTGGACAGAAAATCTACAAGGAAAAAGTGGCTTTGAATGACACATTAGATGAGACAGAACAGATATAAACAGACTATTTCATCCCCAAACTTCTGAATATACATTCAAGTGCACGTGGTATGTTCTCCAGGGCAGATCCTATCTTAGGCCATAAAGAAGTCTAAATAATTTTAGAAGTCTGAAATCATATCATGTATCTTTTCTGACCATAAAGGTATGAAACAAAAAATAAATTATAAGAAAAAAAACTCGAAAAAGCAAAAACACATGATGGTTAAAAAACACACTACTAAATACCAATGGGTTAACAAAAAAATCAAAGAGGAAATAAAAAAATACATGGAGAGAAATGAAAATGAAAACACAATGGTCCAAAAATCTTTGGGATGCAGCAAAAGTAGTTCCAAGAGGGCAATTTACTGATATAGGCTTACCTCAAGAAACAAGAAAAACCTCACCTTATATCTAAAGGAACTAGAAAAAGAACAAACAAAGCCAATGGAAAAGAGGGAAATGATAAAGATTAGAGCAGAGGGGCGTCTGCTTTTGGGTTGGGTCATGATACTGGGATTCTGGGATCAAATCCCACATCGGGCCCCCTGCTCGGCAGGGAGTCTGCTTCTCCCTCTCCCTCCGCCCCTCCCCTCTGCTCATGGGCATGCTGTCTTTCAAATAAATAAATAAATAAATAAAATCTCTCCAAAAAAAGGAGGGAAATAGCAACTAAAAATGCAATAGGAAAGTTCAATGAAACCAAGAGCTGGTTCTCCGAAAAGGTAAATAAAATTGATAGGCCTTTAGCCAGACTCATCGAGAAAAAGAGGACTTGCGGTGGTTCAATATTCGCAAATCATTGTGATATACATCAATAAGAGGAAGGATACAAACCATCTCATCATCAAATGGATGTAGAAAAGGCATCTGACAAAATTCTACCTTGCTTATGATAAAAACTCAAAATGAGTTTGGGTTAGGAGGGACTATACTTCAACATAATAAAGCCATATATGAAAAACCCACTGCTAACATCACACTCAATGGTGAAACATTGAAAAATTTTTCTCTTGGATCAGGAACAAGGCAAGGACATCCACACTTACCACTTTTACTCAACATAGTACTGGAAGTCCTAGCTGCAGCAGAGAAGAGAAAGAAAGGCAACCAAATTTGTAAAGAAGTAAAACTGTTACTATTTGCAGATGACAAGATATTTTATATAGAAAACACTAAAGACCACCAAAACCGGTTAGAACAGATACATTCAGCACAGTTTCAGGATACAAAATTAATACACAGATAATGGTTTTATTTCTATACACTAATAATGAAGTAGGAGAAAGAGAAATTAAGAGAACAATCCCATTTAAACTGTCCCAAAAAGAATAAATAGTTAGGAATAATTAAACCGTGGAAGTGAAACATCAATATTCTGAAAACTACAGGACACTAATGAAAGAAATTGAACATGACAAAAGCAAACAGAAAGATATTCTGTACTCAAATGGAGGAATTACTATTTTTTTTTTAAGATTTTATTTGGGTGAGGGGAAGGAGAGAGAGAGAGAGAGAGAAACACGAGTGGGGGGAGGAGGAGAGGGAGAATCAGACTCTCCCCTCCACTGAGCAGGGAGCTGGATGTCACGCTGGATCCCAGGACCCTGAGATCCTGACGTGAGTCGAAGGCAGATACTTAACTGACTGTGCCACCCAGGTGCCCTGGAGGAATTACTATTGTTAAAAATGTTCACACTACCCAAACCAATCTACAGATTCAGTGAATTTCCTATCAAATACCAGTAGCATTTTTCACAGAACTAGAAGAGTTAATCCTAAAATTTTTATGGAAATGTAAAAGACCTTCAATAGCCAAAGCAATCTTCAGAAAGAAAAACAAAGCTAGAGGTAACAATCCCATATTTCAAGAAATACCACAAAAGCTGCAATAATCAAAACAGTATTGTACAAGCACAAAACAGACACAGAGATCATGGAATAGGATAGAACTCAGAAATAAGCCCCTGCTTAAATGGTCAGTTAATCTATAACATGATATACAATGGGAAAAAAAGACAGTAATATCAACAAATAGTGCTGGGAAAACTGGACAGGTATATGCAAAAGTATTAAGCTGGACCAGTTTCTAACACCATTCACAAAAGTAAGCTCAAAATGGACTAAGGACCTAAATGTGCGACCCAAAATCATTAAACTCCTAAAAGAAAACATTGGCTATAATGTCTCAGTTATTGGCCTTAGCAACATATTTATGGAAATGTCTCCTCAGGTAAAGGAAACAAAAATAAGCTGTTGGGACTACAGCAAAAACAAAAAGCCTCTGCACAGCACAGAAAACCATCATCAAAACAAAAAGACAACCTCATGAACAGAAGATATGCAAATGACACGTGAGAATATACAACTCAACATCAAAAACCAAACAATCTGATTAAAAACTGGGCAGAGGACCTAAATAGACATTCTTCTAAAGAAGAAATACATATGGCAAACACAGACATGAAAAGATGCTATCACTGACCAGCAGGTTAATGCAAATGAAATCCACAAAGAGATCACTTCACACCAACCAGAATGGCTAATATGAAAAAGACAAAAAATAAAAAATGTTGGCTATGATGTGAAAAAAAGGGAACCCTTATGCACTGCTGATGGGAAAACAGTATGGAGGTTCCTCAAAAAAATTAAATAGAAACCCCTTATGATCCACTTACTCCACTACTGGGTTTTTCAAAGAAACGAAAACACTTACTTGAAAAGATATGCGTACCCTGTATGTTTACTGCAACATTACTTACAAAAGCCTAGATGTGGAAGCCACCCAAGTGTCCACTGATAGATGAATGGATAAACCATAAGGAAGGTTCTGGTCCAAGATGGCAACTCAGGAAGACCCTGAACTCACCTTCTCCACGGACACAAACTTACACCTATTTATGGAGCAAGTTCTCCTGAAGGACTGAGGGCCGACTGAACAGCTTCTGTACAACGAAAGAGAGCAAGCACATAGAGAACAGCAGGAGAGAGACAATGGGAACTGCAGTGGGGAGGGACAGAACCAATGGTGAGCAGAGTCATCTTCTTGTAGCAGAGGCTGCTGCATTGGCCCCTAGCCCACTGAGCCTTGGATGCCCTGGGCACAGAAAAAAAGCTGAGGTTTAAAAGAGCAACTAGAACTTAAAGGAACTAGTCCCAGAACCTTGCCAAATACTGAGGAAGCTGCTGGAACTCTCTCTGGGTCAAAAGAGCAGGTAAGTACCATAGTTTACATTCCCTCTCTAACTTGAGAGTGTAATCAAGACCAGGGCCCCCAGCCCACACCAGCCCCGGATACCCTGGGGCATGGGCGGGGTTGGGGGGTGTTTAAAAGTTCAACTAGAATTTAAAGATCCAGCACTAGAACTCTGCTAAATGGAGGGAGAGCAGCTGGCACTCTCTCCAGGCCAGAGGGGCTGGTGAGAGCCAGGGTTTATGATGTTCTCCATACCTCGATAACTTGGAGGAGGGTCCAGGTCCCCTAACCAGCCTGTTGCTTCAGTGAGTGCTGGGTCCCTAGCCTGTATCAACCCCAAACACTCCACCAAGCAGCTTCAGCACAGTGCACCCCAGGACATCCCTGGTCAGTGCTCGCTACAGACATAAACACAAAGCACTCCTGAACACTCCAGCCCCATACCTCTTTAGCTCCTAAGAGCTTCCGAGGACACCCCTGGTATAGAGTACTGGGACCTCTTGGCTCTCACCTGGTTCAGTTCCAGGAACCCTCAGCCCATGCTGGCCCAGTTCTAGTCCCCTGCCAGGACACTCCCTGCATTGAGCATTCTGGGATACCCTGCCCTCACCCACCTCAGTTTCAGCTGTCCCAGCAGGTGCTCTCTGCCTGGAGAGCCTTGGGACAGCCACAACCCACATCCATTGCAGCTTTAGCTGTCCTCTTAGGGCACCCTGGGCACACAGAGTTCCAGGACCACTTTGGCCCAAGCTCAGTTCAGCTACAGATGTTCTATCAAAATGTTCCCTACAGAGAATACCCTAGGATGCTCCCGGCCCATGCCCTACCTTGAATCAAGCTGCCTTGCCAAGGTGCCTTCTAGATGGAGAGCCCTACGACACCCCAGCACACACTTCATCAGCTTCACGGTCTACCCAGGGGACAACCATACACAAGACCATCCCTCCAAGTTTAGAAGTAGCTGTTCTGCCTAATTCACAGAAACAAGCACTTTAGAAAGTAAAGCAGACTGGAAAGACAGAAGAATACGCTACCAAAAGGAGAATAAGACAGAACCTCAGGAAAAGAACTAAATGAAACATAGATAAGCAATGGTCTGATTAAGAATTTAAAAGTAATGATCATAAAGATGCTCACTGGACTCAGGAGAGTGGAAGAACTAAGCGAAAACTTCAACAATGAGAAGATTTTTTAAAAGAGAACTGATCAGAGTTGAAAAATACAATAACTGAAATGAAAAGTACACTGGGGGAATCAATAGTAGGTTAGCAGATGCAGAACAATGGATCACTGATCTTGAAGATAGGCTATGGAATGCAACCAAGCTGAACAGCAAAATTAAAAAAAAATTTTTTTAAAGTAAGTAGAGGGGTACTGGGTGGACTCAGTCTGGAGTATGTGACTCTTGATTTTGGAGTCATGAGGTAGGAGCCCCATGCTGGGTGCAGAGATTACTTGAATAAATACAACTTAAAAGAAGAAGAAGAAGAAGAAAAAGATGAGTAGAAGGGCGCCTGGCTGGCTCAGTTGCTGGAACATATGACTCTCGATCTCAGGATCAGGAGTTCAAGCCCCATACTGGGCATGGAGCCTACTTAACTTAAAAAAAAAAAAAAAAAAAAAAAAAAAAAAAAAAAAGATAAGTATAGATTAAGGGATCTCTGACAACATCAACTGAACAAGCATTTGCATTACAGGAGTCCCAGAAGGAAAGAAAAAAGGGGCAGAACACTTATCGAAGAAATAATAGGGAAAACTTCCCTTACCTGGGAAAGGAAACAGACATGCAGGTTCAGAAAGCAGAGTTCAAAACAAGATAAACCTAAGGAGAGCCACACCACTATATAAAATAATTAAACACTTGGGGCACCTGGGTGGTTCAGTGGGTTAAAGTTTCTGCCTTTGGTTCAGGTCATGACCTCAGGGTCCTGGGATCGAGCCCCGCATCAGGCTCTCTGCTCAGCGGGGAGCCTGCTTGCCCCTCTATCTCTGCCTGCCTCTCTGCCTACTTGTGATTTCTCTCCTCTCTGTCAAATAAATAAAATCTTTTAAAAAAAAATCATTAAACCCTTGACATTTTAAGGGAAAAAAATTTAAAGCAGCAAGAAGAGAAGCAAAAAGTTATATACAAGGGAAACTCCAGAAGACTATCAGTGAATTTTCAGCAAAAATGTTGCAGGCCAGAAAGCAGTGGCATGATATATTCAATGTTCTGAAAAGGAAAATGAAACTCTCCCCCCAACCCTATAACCTACCACCAAGGGCACTCTACAGGTAAGATTATCATTCAGAACCGAAGCAGAAACAAGGAGCTTCCCAGATAAAGGAGTTCATCACTACACCAGCCTTATAAGATATGCTTCTAAGCAACCAATGGGTCAATGAAGAAATCAAAGAGGAAATAAAAATACATGAAGATGAATGAAAATGGAAACGCCAATGGTTCAAAATCTATGGGTTGTAGCAAAAGCAATTCTAAGAGGGAAATTTATAGCAATACAGGCTGACCTGTAAATGAGACAAGAAAAATCTCAAACCATCTTACACTTAAAGTAGAACAAGAATAACAAACAAAACTCAAGGTCTGCAGAAGAAAAAGAAAGTATTAGAGCAGGAATAAATAAGAGACTAAAAATACAGCATTAAAGATCTAACCAAGAGTTGGATCTCTGAAAAGATAATCAAAATTGATAAAGCTGTAGCCATACTCATCAGGAGAGGACTCCAAATCAGAAATGAGAGAAGTAGCTACAGACACCACAGAAAAATAAAAGATTTTAAGAGAAGACTATGAAAAATTATATACCAACAAACTGAACAACCTAGAGAAATGGGTAATATCCTAGAAACATATCATCCTTCAAAACTGAATCAGGAAATAAAACAGAAAATCTGTACAGACCAATTAACTCTTAAAGGAATTGAACTGGTAATCTAAAAACTTCCAACAAGACAAACCATAAGAGACTCCTAAATTTACGAAACAAATTGAGGGTGGCTGGGGGGTGGGGGAGTAGGGATAGGGTGGCTGGGTGATGGACACTGGGGAGGGTATGTGCTATGGTGAGTGCTGTGAAATGTGTAAGCCTGATGATTCACAGACATGTACCCTGGAGCAAATAATACATTATATATTAATTTAAAAAATTCCAACAAACAAGATTCAAGGAGCAGATGGCTTCACAGGTGAATTCTATGAAACATTTCAAGATTTCATAACTATTCTCAAACTATTCCAAAAACAGAGAAAGAAGAAAACCTTCTAAATACATTCCATTAGGCCAGTGTTACCCTGACACCACAAAAAGGTAAACTGTAGGCCAATATCTCTGATTAATATAGATGTAAAAATCCTCAACAAATTAATCAATCAGCAATACTTTAAAAGGATCATTCACCAATTTAATCAGATTGTCTGGTTTTTGATGTTGATTTGTATATCCTCACATGTGTCATTTGCATATTTTCTGTTCACGAGGTTGCCTTCAACGGTCAAGTGGGGTTTACTCTAGGGATGCAAGGAAGGTTCAATATTCACAAATCAGTCACTCAGATACACTACATTACCGAGAGAAAGGATAAAAACCAAATCATCTCAATAGATACAGAAAAAGCCTTTGACAAAATACATTATTCAAGATAAAAATTCTCAACAAAGTGGGTTTAGAGGGAACATACCTCAACATAATAAAGGCCATATATATATATATATATATATAAAACAAAGCCAAAATCATCCACAATGGTGAAACACTGAGAGCTTTTCCACCGAGAACCAAAACAAAAGAAGGATGTCCACTGCTATCTTGCCACTTTTATTCCACACACAACTGGAGGTCTTAGTTGCACCAATCAGACAAGAACAAGAGATAAAAGACAAAGAAATTGTTAAGAAAGAAGTAAAACTGCCACTAGATGCAGATGACACGATATGCCCCTATTTGCAGATAACATACTATATATAGAAATAAAGACTCCACCAAAAACTTATTAGAATTGATAAGTGATGTCAGTAAAATTTCAGGATATAAAATATACAGAAATTGGTTATAGTTTTAAACATTAAAAATGAAGTAACAAAGAGAAATAAAACAATCCCATTTACCACTGCACCAAAAAGAATGAAATACTTAGGAGTAAACTTAACCAAGGACATGGAAGACCTGCACTCTAGAAACTATAAAACATTTGTGATAGAAATTGAAGATGACACACAAAAAAATGGAAAGACATACCATGCTAATGGACTGGGAGAACTGATATTGTGAAATGTCCATACTATCCAAAGCAATCTATAGAGTTGACAAAATCCTTATCAAAATAGCAACAGCATTTTCACTGAACTACAAACCACCCTAAAATTTGTATAGAACCACAGAAGACCCTGAATAGCCAAAGCAATCTTGAGAACAAAGGTGGCTGTATCAAAATCCTAGATTTCAAAATATAAGCTCTACTAATCAAGAGTATGGTGCTGGCATAAAAATAGACACAAAGATCCATAGACCAGGATAGAAAGTCAAGAAAAAAACCCCATGCTTATATGATCAATTAATCTCTAACAAAGGAGGCAAATATACAATGGAGAAAGTCTCTTCAACAAATAATACTGGGAAAACTAGACAACTATATGAAGAATAAAACTTGGTCACTTATACCACATAGTAAAATAAACTCAATATGATTTAAAACCTAAATGGATACCTGAAATCATCAAAGTCCTAGAAGAACACAGGCAATTACCTGTTTGACATCAGCCTTAGCAACATTTTTCTAGGTGTCTCCTCAGGCAAAGGAAACAAAAGCAAAAATAAACTATTGGGACTATACTAAAACAAAAAGCTTATTCACAGCAAAGAAAACCATCAACAAAATGAGAAGGCAATCTATTGAATGGGAGAAGATATCTGCACATGATATATCTGATAAAGAGTTAATATCTAAAATATTTAAGGAACTTTTATAGAACTCAACACCAAATAAGCAATCCAATTATAAACTGGGAAGAGAGCTTAAAAAGACATTTTTATAAAAAGACAAGCATATGGCAGACAGACACATGAAATGATCATGAATATCACTAATCATCAGGGAAATGCAAATCAAAATCACAATGGCTTATCACCTTATCCTGTCAGGATGGTTAGAATCAAAAGGAAATAAAAAGTGATGGGGAGGATGTGGAAAAAAAAAGAACTCTCATGCACTGCTGGTGAGAATGTAAACTGGTGCAGCCACTGTGAAAACAGCATGGAGGTTCCTCAAAAAATTAAAAACAGAAATATCATCTATTCTAATAATTCCACTATTGGGTATTTACCCAAAGAAAACAAAAACACTAATTTAAAGACTATGTATTCCTATGTTTACCGCAGTATTATTTGCAATAACCAAGATAGGGAAGCAACCCAAGTGTCCAGTGATAATGAATAAAGAAGATGTATACACACACACACACACACACACAATGAAATATTACTCAGCCATAAAAATGGATGAGATATTGCCATTTGCATAACATGAATGGATCCAAAGAGTATTATGGTAAGTAAAATAGAGAAGACACTTACATGATTTCACTTATATGTGGAATCTAAAAAACAAAACTAATTAATAAATCCAAGCAGAAACAGACAATAAGTACGGAGAACTGATGGTTGTCAGAGGTGGTGTGGTGGAGGGGGCCTCTGGATGGTTAACTCATTAAGCACCTGCCTTCCACTCAGGTCATGATCTCAGGGTCCTGGAATCGATCTCTGCTCAGCAGGAAGCCGGCTTCTCCCTCTCCCATTCCCTTACTTGTATTCCCTCTCTCACTCTCTGTCAAATAAATAAAATCTTTAACAAAAAAAAAAAACAAAAGAGGTATGGTGGGGGGATGGGCAAAATGGATGAATGGAAGTGGATGATATGGGTTTCCAGTTACAGAACAAAGAAGTCATAGGGAAGGTAGTCAATGGTATTGTAATAGCATTGTGTGACAACTCACCCATGGTGAGTATAGCATAAAGTACAGACTTGTCAAATTACTATAAATTACACAAACTACACCTGAAATTGATGTAAAATTGTGTGTCAGCTATATATCAATTAAAAAAAAAAAGTGTGGAAAACACAATGGAATAGTACTCAGCTATAGAAAAGAATGAGATCTTTCTGTTTGTGACAACATAGATGGATCTAGAGGGATTAAGCTAAGTGAAATAAGCCGGAGAAAGACAAATACCGTTATCACTTCACATACATGTGGATCTAAAAAATAAGTGAAATAACCAAAAAAATGAACAGATTAACTCTTAAATACAGAGAACTGGTGGTTGCCACAGAGGAAGTGGATGGAAGGGCTGGGTAACTAAGGGGATTAAGAGATACTAGTTTCCAGTTATAAAATAAATACTAAGTCACAGAGATAAAAAGAATCCAGTCAATAATATTGTAATAACATTCTGTGGTATCAGCTGATGACTACACTTAATGTGGTTAGCACTGTGATAGATACATAAAATTACCAAATCAGTATGCTGTACATGGGAAACACTGTATGTCAATTATACTTCAATAATTAAAATACTAAGGATTACAAGAAAGTATTCATACTTAACACAACCAAAACATGGAAATTAAAAGAATCTTAGGAGCTAGACCTAGAATTGGCTTTGGAATATAATCTGATACTTTTTTCCACAAACACCGAATGGTTTAAGTTCAATAAAATGTTTCAAAATTTGATTCTCTCTTCTGGAATTATTTAACATTAATTTCCTTTTCTGTTTTATGACACGAGTGTTTTAAATTAGGTCAATTTAAAAATTACAATTATTGTCAAGATAAAATATAATGAAAGTTAAAATAATCCCAGAGGCTACTGGATGTTAATGACAAAAGACCAAGATGTAATGATCACATGAAAATTAGCTTGGTTGTAATTACTGTAAAAAGTGACAACTGTCCTTCATGCCCTATTCCAGAATATCTTTAAGATATTGAGTCAGAAAGTGGGAATATTATAATGGTTATATTTAAAATATACCAGCTTCTCATGGACTCAGAAAACATTGGCATTATACCTAATTATACTGAGTATGGTTACAGATTACAGAAATAATCACTTTCATTTAAAAAAAAACTTGTGTATTAAATATTTATACATAGAATTAAAATCCAATTGTTTTCAAAAGGAAAACAGTATGACTACATGCACCCAAAGTATGGTAATTCTATATATATATTTTTTAAAGATTTTATTTATTTATTTGACAGAGAGAGAGAGAGATCCCGAGTAGGCAGAGAGGCAGGCAGAGGGAGAGGGAGAGGGGGAAGCAGGCTCCCTGCTGAGCAGAGAGCCCGATGCGGGGCTTGATCCCAGGACCCTGAGATCATGACCTGAGCTGAAGGCAGGGGCTTTAACCCACTAAGCCACCCAGGCGCCCCAATTCTATATATTTCTTATATAGTTAAATTAAGTTCCACTACAAGGATTGATAAACACTACTCAAGCTTTTAAAGACTGAACTTTATTTATTTAGTTATTTGTTTAAAGATCGAACTTATGACTGTAGAAATTATTACCAAAGACATAATAAAATCTGCTATCAAAAATAAGGCTAATTGTGCTATCAAAGCTATTTTTTTTATCAAAGCTATTCTTAACCTCGTGAAAATCTAAGTCACAAAAGATTATTAATAAAACAAGTCAGAAAATGTGAATAATATTATTAAAAAGCAGTTTCTAGGAATAAGGGTGATCCAACTATCATTTAGAGAAGTGATATAAAAACTAAAACCAGGGGCGCCTGGGTGGCTCAGCTGGTTGGGCGACTGCCTTCGGCTCAGGTCATGGTCCCGGAGTCCCAGGATCGAGTCCCATATCGGACTCCCGGCTCTGCGGGAAGTCTGCTTCTCCCTCTGACCTTCTCACCTCTCATTCTCAGTCTCTCTCTCTAATAAATAAATAAAAAATCTTAAAAAAAAAAATTAAAACTAAAACCAACTATGGTACAATTCTGAGTGTGCTGAGGCAAAAAAAAAAAAAAAAAAAAAAAAAAAAAAAAAAATCAGCATAAGGAATTTTTTCCCTAAGCAGAAGTACATACATTCTGTCCTATAGGAGAATATGTTAATTCTGACAAAGAATGTATTTTTTTAAAAAGACTTTATGTATTTATTTTTCAGAGAGAGAGAGAGAGAGGGCGCACAAGCAGGCAGAGTGGCAAGCAGAGGTAGGCAAAGAGAGAAGCAGGCTACCCACTGAGCAAGGAGCCCAATGTGGGACTTGATCCCAAGACCCTGGGATCATGACCTGTGCCGAAGGCAACCGCTTAACGGACTGAGCCACCTAGGTATCCTGACAAAGAATGTATTTAATTAGATGTGTATCTGCTTTGGGCCTCATATGAAATTTCCACAAGCCAAACTATTATTCTATTACATTTCTGTGCCAAAAAGAAATTATAAAATAATTCTAGGTCAGCAATAGAGGGCATATGTGAATACAGGTAATTTAGAAGATACTAAGTCCAAAAAATTCTCTTGCCATTAAGTAAACAAGGTGAGAAGCCATGAGAAAGTGAGCAGAAATAAAAACAAGGTATATAAATCGAGCACTTATGTATTTCAGTTACAAACAAAACAAAACAAAAAACTTCATTACCTTTACACAATTGCAGTTTTATAAAACCGATTTTCAAATGACATGCCAGGACAGAATAGAAAAGTCTTAGTCCAAGTCTTTCTGGAGATGCAAAACTCCATTACTATTTGATGTCAACCAAAAGAATATATTTTCACAATTATCCTTCCAAATGTTTATCCTTAAAATTTCCTGTGAGGATGTACACGGATGACTGCCTCTCCTCTGCACCTCAAGTTCTATGGTAATTAAATTTCTTAAGGAGTTGTCATTTTGTACAGGTCTATTCTCACTCCAACTGTTCCTTATGAACATTTTATTTTTTCTTAAAGATTTTATTCATTTGTTTGACAGAGACAGAGATCACAAGTAGGCAGAGAGGCAGGCAGAGAGAGAGAGAGAGATGGGGGAAGCAGGCACCCTGCTGAGCAGAGATTCCTGATGTGGGGCTCGATCCCAGGACCCTGAGATCATGACCTGAGCCAAAGGCAGAGGCTTTAACCACCTGAGCCACCCAGGTGCCCCTGAGCATTTTATATAAATTAATTTATATTTAAGACATATTAAAATGGTATGTTATTTAAAGGGATTACATTTATATCTGGTAAAACAAAGGCTCCTGTAAAATTTAAACTTAAGTAAAGGAAAGGCTCTTCTAAGAATATAACCACTTCTTCATGTGTTGTATCATATATTACACTTACTTAAAGTAACCTTATATTCAACAATTACTATAAAACTCTACCTCCAGAAAACAAAATATGGAAAAAATACATACACTGTTGAGAAAGTATAATTCTACACATTCTTATTCTTGGGAATATTTAATGAAAGTATTCTTGTAAAATACTGATTTTAAATTAAAGTGAGAATTTACTGGAGAAAATTTTACATACCTTGGACTTGAGGGAACCTCCCCAATTTTCATCCACAAACTTCAAGAATAGCACCTGCATAAAGCTGCAAAAGGAAAAACAAGAATTTAAAAAAACTGTTGTCATTTTAAGATTTTATTTATTTTGGAAAGGGAGAGAGAAAGAGAGACAGACAGCACAGGTGACAGTGGGAGGGCAGAGAGGGAGGATGAGAGTCTTTCAAGCCGACTCCACACTGGGAGCCTGATGGCAGGGTTCAGTCTCACCACCCTGAGATCATGACCAAATCCGAAATCAAGAGTTGGAACCTTAACCAACTAAGCCACCCAGGCACCCCTTGTTAAAATTTTTAAAATGTTATTTCAGTTAAAATAAATATTATAGTTAAACGGAAAAAATCAAATGTTCAGAGCTGGAGAAAACTACGTAGTTCCACTCTGAAAGAAGAGGAAATAGAGGCCCATGGATATTAAATGATTGAGGAATTTAAGCCCTACTTGGTAAGACATTGAAGATGTGGAGAACTGACAATGAACTTCAATAGGTAAGATGTAAGTTCTTCACAAAGTTCTAAAGATTTCCTATAGTTTTTTAGAATGCTAAATTGAACACAGGTTTGTACTCATCTATCCAACATAGATATTAAAGGAGAATTCTTCCTGGTTGGTTAAAATTAAGCAATCAATGTTTTAAAGATAATAGAAAACCAGTAAAATAGCATTAGAAAGAATTTTTGTTAAAGATTTATTTATTTGAGAGAGAGAGATTGCACACACCATGTGTGCAGGTGCGGGAGGAAGGGGCAGAGGGAGCCCGAGGTGGGGCTCTATCTCACAAACGATGAGATCATGACATCAGGACCTAAGCCCAAACCAAGAATGGATGTTTAACTGACTGAGCCACCCAGGCACCTCCCATTAGAAATAATTTAAATGCAAATATTTTCCCTTAATGAAATTCACTTGAAATGAATTAAATGGTAAATATTGCTTTTCTAGCTATACAGGACCTGTACAATTTATAGTAAAAGCTCATTATAAAAAAAACTCTAATGCAAAAATTTTATTGCAATGAATTCAGCTGAAATGGATTCAATAGTAAACATCACTTTTTCTCGGTTGTAGAGCCTGACCATTCCTTTTGTAGTGACATGGGGATGCTAGGGCTCTAAGAGAAGGCAGGCAATTATAAAAACATACTATATCCATTTTATTTTTTGTTAGCTTTTACACTTTTTATTGTAGGTCTAAGAGCTAAAGATGAATTTTACCTTTAAGTTCTAAAATAGCATAAATATCCCATGCACTATGCAAAATGATGATTTTAAATACTTCGGAAAATATAAAAAAATACAGAGTAGAAATTAGAAATTTACTTTAACTGCACCTGTACTCAAGAGATAATTTTCTTTTTACACCATTTTGGAGATTCTGAACTATTTCAATTGTTCTTAAATTTTTGAGGGTCATAGGTACTTTTGAGGATCTGATGAACTTTTGCTTTGAGGTTATTCATGGACTCTCTGAAACCACCGATGGATTTCAAATTAAGAACTCTTGATGATCTCCAAAGATTCTCTGCAGCATTAACAATTTGGTATTAGGGGAATCTAATTTTATGCAGCAAGCTGCTTTTTAGTTACTCTTGTTAGACAAGCACACACAGTATCTTTAAAAATATCAGGCCATATTACCGTATTACTGTATTAACATAAGGTCATGAGAAGATGTTCAACATCACTTATCATTAGGGAAATGCAAATCAAAATCATAATGAGCTACCAACCATTTTACACTAGACAGGATGGCTATTATTAAAAGCAACGACACGGGCGCCTGGGTGGCTCAGTTGGTTGAGCAACTGCCTTCAGCTCAGGTCATGATCCTTGAGTTTCGGGATCGAGTCCCACATCGGGCTCCCAGCTCCATGGGGAGTCTGCTTCTTCTTCTAACCTTCTCTCCTCTCATGCTCTCTCTCACTTTCTCTAATAAATAAATAAAATCTTAAAAACAAAAACAAAAACAACAACACAGAAAACCAGTAGTGTTGAAGATGTGGAAAAATCAGAACCCTTGGGTACTGCTGTTGGTAATGTAAAGTGGTACAGCCACCAAGGCAAATAAAAGAGTGGTTCCTTAAAAAATTAAACATAGAATTATATGATTCAGCAATTCTACTTCTAGCCAGAAGTTAGAAGCAACTGAAATGTCTATTAGCAAATGAATGGATAAACAAATGTGGTAAATACATATAATGAAATATTCACTCTTAAAAAGAGAAAATTATGACACGTGCTGTAACATACATGAATCTTGCAGACAGGAAATAAAGCAATTACAAAAGGATGAATACTGCATGATTCCACTTTTATGAGGTACTTAGAGCAATCTAGTTGAGAGACAGAAAGTCAAACGGTGGTTGCCAGGGGCTGGGGGAGGGAAGAATAGGAGCATTGTACATTGAGAATGGAGTTTCAGTTTAGGAAGATGAAAAAGTTCTGGAGATACATGGACACTTACAAATAGTTAAAATGGTGAAGTTTATGCTATATATTTATTACTAGAATTAAGAAAGTTAAAAAAGTAGTAAGACCATATTAAAATCTGGTTATTAGATTTAGCTTTTATTTGTAAGTTTGTGATCCCTTGGAAACTAAGTGGAGATTCCATTACCTTACATAATAGCATTTTTCTACAAAACTGTTTCCCAATATTCTCCATATCATGAAACGTGGAAAATGGTTAACAACTTCATGGAGCACTGGGGTAAGAGGAGGATGTTTAGAACTACAGATGACTAGCTTGGTGGGCCCTGTGCATCCCAGTCCGTGTTTGGCTGTAGCAAGGACTGAAGGAATCTGTATCCCAGCAGACCAGTAAGGCATTCATTGAAAGCACTTCTCTGTACCAGAAAACTGGTTAAAAATACTAGAAGCATGTTCATTGAACAGGCAGCTCAGATGTGACTTTGTCCAGAAAAACTTTTGATTTCTTATACTGCAGGTACTTTCTGCAGAATTCCAGTTTTCTTTTTGTTTTTTTAAGATCTTATTTATCTGACAGAGAGAAAGAGCGTGTGCACATGCGCGCACAGTGGGAGCAGCAGAGGGAGGGGGAGAAGCAGGCTCTCTGCTGAGCAGAGCCAGATGCAGGACTCGATCCCCAGGACCCCTAGATCATGACCTGGGTTGAAGGCATACTCTTAACCGATGGAGCCACCCAGCACCCCAGAATTCTGTTCTTACAACGTGCTGTAAATACTCTATAACGTAACTGTGGAAGGGAAATGTCTTATTTATCATAACTATCCCCAGAACTAGACACAAAGCTTCTCAATGTATGTGCGTTGGAAAGAATTATTCATAACAGAATTAAATACCTTTTTTCATTACATAAGTTTAAAAATATTTCGTGTTCCTTTGACATACTTGTAGAGTTTAGTTTCAGTGTAGTTAGGTAAATAAGAAAATTTATCTCAGAGCTGTCTAACATTATTAATAACAAATTCTAAAAGCATTAATTTTTTTTAAAAAAGATTTTATTTATTGGGGCGCCTGGGTGGCTTAGTGAGTTAAAGCCTCTGCCTTTGGGTCAGGTTGTGATCTCAGGGTCCTGGGATGGAGCCCTGCATCCAGCTCTCTGCTAAGCAGGGAGCCTGCTTCCCTTTCTCCCTCTGCCTGCCTCCCTGCCTATTTGTGATCTCTCTGTCAAGTAAATAAATAAAATCTTAAAAAAATTATTTTTTTTTGACAGAAAGAGAGAGCAAGTGTGCACAAGCATGGGGAGCAACAGGCAGAGGGAGGGGGAAAAGCTCCCTGCTGAGCAGAGCCTGACCAGAGAGCCCAGAGAGCTCACTGACTCATGACCCTGGGATCATGATCTGATCTGAAGGCAAATGCTCAACTGACCAAGCGTTTTCATTTTCTTTGGGTAAATACCCAGTAGTGGAATTACTGGACCACATAGTAATTTTATTTTTCAAGTTTGGGGGGAGGGGCATCATTCTGCCTTCTCTGGCAGGAGAAGAGAAATAATAAAGATCAGAGCAGAAATCAATGAAATAGAAACCACAAGAACAGTAGAACAAATTAATGAAACTAGGAGCTGGTTCTTTGAAAGAATTAATTAATTAAGACCAATAAACCCCTGGCCATATTTATCAAAAAGAAAAGAGAAAGGACCCAAATTAATAAAATCATGAATGAAAGAGGAGAAATCACAACCAACACCAAAGAAATACAAACAATTCTAACAACATATTATGAGCAACTATACACCAGCAAATTTGACAATCTGGAAGAAACGGATGAACTCCTAGAGACATATAAACTACCAAAACTGAACCAGGAAGAAAAAGAAAAGTTGAACAGACCCATAACCAGTAAGGAGATTGAAGCAGTCATCAAAAATCTCCCAACAAACAAGAACCCAGGGCCAGACAGCTTCTTAGGGAAATTCTACCAAACATTTAAAGAAGAATTAATACCTATGCTCCTGAAACTGTTCCAAAAAATAGAAATGGAAGGAAAACTTCCAAACTCATTTTATGAGGCCAGTATGACCTTGATCCCAAAACCAGACAAAGACCCCACCAAAAAGGAGAATTGCAGTCAATATCCTTGATGAACATGGATGCAAAAATTCTCACCAAAATACTTGCCAATAGGATCTAACAGTACATCAAAAGGATTATTCACCATGACAAATGGGATTTATTCCTGGGCTGCAAGGTTGGTTCAACAGCCATAAATCAATATGGTACTCTCGACAGATGCTGAAAAAGCACCTGACAAAGTACAGCATCTTTTTTTTAATCAAAACTCTTCACAGTGTAGGGACAGAGGGTACATACCCAATATCATAAAGGCCATCTATGAAAAACCCACAGTGAATATCATTCTCAACTGGGAAAAACTGAGAGCTCTTCCCCTACTGTCAGGAACATGGCAGGGCTGTCCATTATCACCACTTCTATTCAACATAGTACTAGAAGTCCTAGCCTCAGCAATCAGACAACTAAAAGAAACAAAAGGCATCCAAATCGGCAAAGAAGAAGTCAAACTCTCACTTTTTGCAGATGGTATGCTACTTTATGTGGAAAACCCAAAAGACTCCACTCCAAAACTGCTAGCACTCATACAGGAATTCAGGAAAGTATTAGAATATAAAATCAATGCACAGTAATCAGTTGCATTTCTATACACCAACAGCAAGACAGAAGAAAGAAATTAAGAAGTCGATCCCATATACATTTGCATCCCAAACCCTAAAATACCTAGGAATAAACCTAATCAAAGAATCTTTACTCAGAAAACTATAAAGTACTCTTGAAAGAAATTGAGGAAGACACAAAGAAATGGAAAAACGTTCCAAGCTCATGGATTGGAAGAACAAATATTGTGAAAATGTCTATGCTACCTAGAACAAGCTACACATTTAATGCAATTCCTATCAAAATACCATCAACTTTTTTCAAAGAAATGGAATTATCCTAAAATTTACATGGAACCAGAAAAGACCTCGAATAGCCAGAAGAACGTTGAAAAAGAAAACCAAAGTTGATGGCATCACAATTCCAGACTTCAAACTCTATTACAAAGCTGTAATCATCAAGACAGTGTGGTACTGGCACAAAAACAGACACATAGATCAATGGAATAGACTGGAGAGCCCAGAAACGGACCCTCAACTCTCCCATCAACTAATCTTCGACAAAGCAGGAAAGACTGTCCGATGGAAAAAATCTCTTCAACAAATGGTGTTGGGAAAATTGGACAGCCACATGCAAAAGAATGAAACTGGACCATTTCCTTACACCGCACACAAAAATAGATCAAAATGGATTAAAGACCTCAATGTGAGACAGGAATCCATCAAAATCCTGGAGGAGAACACAGGCAACAACCTCTTCGACCTCAGCCGCAGCAACTTCTTCCCACAAACACCTCCAAAGGCAAGGGAGGCAAGGGCAAAAATGAAATATTGGGACTTTATCAAGATCAAAAGCTTCTGCACAGCAAAGGAAACAAGTCAACGAAACAAAAAACCAACCGACACAATGGGAGAAGATATTCACAAATAACATATCAGATAAAAGGCTAGTATCCAAAATCTATAAAGAACTTCTCAAACTCAACACCCAAAGAACAAAGAATCCAATCAAGAAATGGGCAGAAGATATGAACAGACATTTCAGCAAAGAGGACATCCAAATGGCCAACAGACACATGAAAAAATGCTCAACATCACTAGGCATCAGAGAAATACAAATCAAAACCACAGTGAGATACCACCTCACACCAGTCAGAATGGCTAAAATTAGCAAGTCAGGGAAAGACAGATGTTGGCGAGGATGCGGAAAAAGGGGAACCCTCCTACACTGTTGGTGGGAATGCAAGCTGGTACAACCACTCTGGAAAACTGTATGGAGGTTCCTCAAAATGTTGAAAATAGAGCTACCCTACGACCCAGCAATCACACTACTGGGTATTTACCCTAAAGATAGAAATGTAGGTATCTGAAGGGGCACATGCACCCGAATGTTTATAGTAGCAATGTCCACAATAGCCAAACTGTGGAAAGAACCTAGATGTCCACTGCCGGATGAATAGATAAAGAAGATGTGGTATATATATACAATGGAATACTACGCAGCCATCAGAAAACTGAAATCTTGCCATTTGTAACGATGTGGCTGGAACTAGAGGGTATTATGCTAAGCGAAGTAAGTCAATCAGAAATAATTATATGAATTCTCTGCAGAATTTGAGAGACAGAGTGTGGGCAGTTGTAGCAGGTAGGGAGGGAAAAAATGAAACAAGATGGGACTGGGGAGAGGACAAACCATAAGAGACTCTTAATCTCAGGAAACAAACTGAGGGTTGCTGGGGGTTGGAGGGGAGGGATGGGGTGGCTGGGTTATGGACATTGGGGAGGGTATGTTCTATGGTGAGCACTGTGAATTGTGTAAGACTGATGAATCACAGACCTGTACCCCTGAAACAAATCATACATTATATGTTAATTAAGAAAAAAGTAAACAAAGGAATACCTACTCCTCTCAAACTATTCCAAAAAATAAAAGAGGAAGGAAACCTTCCAAATTCGTTTAACGGGACTAACATTACCCAGATACCAAAATCAGATAAAGACACTACAAAACAGAAAACTAGAGGCCATCTCTGATGACCATGGATGCAAAAATCCTCAAGATATTAGGAAACTGAATCCAACATTAAAAAAATTATTCACCATGATCAAGAGGGATGTATTCCAGGAATGCAAAGGTGACTGGATATTCATAAATCAATGTGATCCACCACATTCACAAAATGAAGGATAAAAACCATGCTATCTTCTCAGTATGCAAAAAAAGCATTCGACAAAGTACAACACCTATTCATGAAAAAAACTCTAACAAGTAGATTTAGAGGAAACATACTTTAGGCCATGTGTAAGTTTTTCCTCTCTCATATAAGCCTTACCAACCTCTTGTTTTAAAATTTTAGGGCTAATAATTATGTTTTTATATATAGCCAACAGCCAAAATCTTAATTTTGTGGTGTTGACTTTGCTGTAATTAAAGTAAAAACCATGTGGCTCCAAAATGATTCAGATTAACAGGCAAGACAAAGCAAAACAAAACAGTTCTATGCAGTTCTTACCAGATAACTACACTACAGAATAAGTTAATTTAGAACAGTAAACAAAGGTGACACTTTCGAGTTACATAAATTTTGAGTTAAAAAAAAAAAAAAAAAACGCATTGCGTATGTTAATTTTTACTGCCTTCATACCACCACCACCACCGATCTGTAAACTTGCTCCATATCAAAGTAATTAAGTCAGGATACTTGGGGATAAGATCCAGGTATCAGTACTTTAATTACTATTACTACATTTAAAGGTACCCAAGTGATTGTAACGAACAGCCAGGGACGAGAATCACCGCCTTGGGCTACACTCAAGTATTAACAAGGTAAAAACAGCAAAATGAACAAACACCAGGCTTTTGGTTAAGAGACTAACCAATTCTAAAAGATAAACCAAGTAAGAATTGAGTAGAGCAAGACAAATGCTATAATACTGTTTAATTCCCCATGAAACATTGCTTATAGCCATATACTCTTATTTTCGAAATCCTTTTACTTAAAAGCAAAACTTGAGTTTTCATAAAATTCAGTACTATCAGAAAAAAGTGAAAGAGCTTTGAATATTAAGTAGCAATATGAAGAAAATGCTCTAATGTTAGGCAAACAAAAGGAAAAATTTTAACTGCTGAATAGAATTCAGATATGGGGAGTAACTATTTTATAGCTCTACTGAAGCCTTGTCCTTAAATGTAGGGATTTAAAAATAAGGAAGTATGGCTAGAACATGATGAAAGTAGAGTATTGTATTATTTAGACCTCTTCAATAAAAACAATAACGATGCACTCAAATATATGTGAGCCATTCTTCCAACCATTAAATGCATCTAGTGTAATTTCTTAAAACCAACTTTACTCCTTTTTTATAGTAGAAAAATACATCTTGCAGAAGCTATTTTTAGCAAATTTTGGTCAGTTAATTCTTAGGGAAAATGTTTTCAACCAAAACCGTATGTTTAGTAATCTGCTGATGTTTTACGTTTTAATTCATTATTCATCATCAAATCATTCCCTTATTTTTTTTTTAAAGATTTTATTTATTTATTTATTAGGAAAGAGAGAGAGTGAGAGAGAGCAGGTCAGAGTGAGAAGCGGACTCCCCATGGAGCTGGGAGCCCGATGTGGGACTCGATCCCGGACTCGGGATCATGACCTGAGCCGAAGGCAGCCGCTCAACCAACTGCGCCACCCAGGGGCCCCCATTCCCTTATTTTTTGGGGCACCTGTCTGGCTCAGTCAGTTAAGTGTTTGCCTTCAGCTCAGGTCATGATCCTAGGGTCCTGGGATCGAGTCCCACGTCAGGCTCCCTGCTCAAGGGGGGGGGCCTACTTCTCCCTCTCCAGTTCCCCCCTTGCTTGTGTTCCCTCTCCAGCTGCCTCTGTCAAATAAATAAAATCTTAAAAAAAAATCATCTCCATATTTTAAAATATTTTTTAAAGTGCACAGAGTGCTAGAAGCAACAGACTACAATTACACATGGACAATTAGGGCACTAAATTTTTTGAGATCTAGGAGTAAAGCTTTTGTCAAGATTTCACATCAAGTTACTGAAGCAGCAGATGTGTAAGGTAACCGGTTTATCTGTTGACACTTCCATACACGTTGACTAATGGCTTTCCTGCAAAGGAACAATGAATGAATACAAAGGATTAGGGAAATAAGTTCAACTTTATTATTTTAGCAAGTGAAGCTGGTAAATATAATTCTATAATATTATATCCTTGAGATTACACTATTTTAAGGTCCTTTCTAAAATGAACTCTGAAAAAACAAAGCAACGACTATGTCTAAGGAAGCTAAGTATAGAGCTTATTCCACTACACTATTAAAGTGCTATTTATTTTTGTATCTTTAGTTTCTGCCTTGAGATTGAGAAAGCTATGAAACAAGCAAGGAAACATCTACCTTAATTTAAATTAAGTTCTGAGAAAGTAAAACACTGGGGGAATCTTTCATTAAGATACAATCACTGTTCCATTAAAAAGCTCATTGAAAATGTATTAAAATAAAGTACAACAAAATGAAACAAAACTCAAGAAATAACATGTTTCTTTGACATCACCGCATTCTAAATTAGACCATTCCAACTACAAAATCAGAGGGGAAAACAGAACAAGGTTTCTTCCAATATTGTGATGAATAACAGAATTTGTTCACGTACCTAAAACAAAGAGACTTTCATAACCAAGAGTTAGGACTGTAATGATTAGACTTTCACCTGAAAACAAACACACCCACAGATACACCCCTTTCCCTATCTATGGTTATTAGTATCCAATAATCCAGGGTCATCACCTGGGAACAATTCTACTGATATTTAGGAAGTATCATAGAATGAAAAGAAATAACCTGACACAACACCACTGTATTTCCTGAGGTCAAAACATCCAAAGAATTGGTAAAAATGACCCTGGGCTTGAATATCTTTATTTTTTTCCTAAAGATTTTATCTATTTATTTGGTAGAGAAAGAGAGAGATCCCAAAGCCCTGGCATCATGACCTGACCAGAAGGCACCTAGATGCCCCCCTGACCTTGAATATCTAAGTATATATTTTTTAAAGATTTTATTTATTTATTTGACAGAGACACAGAGAGAGAGGGAGCACAAGCAGGGGGAGTGGGAGAGGGAGAAGGAGGCTTCCCACTGAGCAGGGAGCCTCATGTGGGGCTTGATTCCAAGACCTTGGGATCATGACCTGAGCCAAAGGCAACCGCTTAATGAGTCACCCAGGTGTCCTTAGTAAGTAGTTTTAAAATAAAACCAACTAGCCCCTTGGTAAAAATATTTTAGAAGATGGCAAAGTAGTATACAGTACTCAATAAAAAAATTCAATGTCTTTTTGCTCCTTAATGTTTGAAAAATACAATCCACTTTCCTCTTAATTTGAAGAACTCAGATCCAGACAAAATATGGTTCAATACCCAAATATTCAATAGCCTCAAAAAAAGACCACAGGGGTGCTATTATATGGCAGCAAAAGCTGATTTTCAAAAGAGAATTCAATTGCTAGTGTTATTACCATACCAATATTGAACATCATTATCTGTCACAAAATGGGCAATTATGATCATCTCTAAGAAAGGCTGCAAGGGGGCGCCTGGATGGCTCAGTGGGTTAAGGCCTCTGCCTTCGGCTCAGGTCACGATCCCGGGGTCCTGGGATCGAGCCCCGCATCGGGCTCTCTGCTCAGCGGGAAGCCTGCTTCCCCACCCCCTCTGCCTGCCTCTCTGCCTACTTGTGATCTATCTCTGTCAAATAAATAAATAAAATCTTAAAAAAAAAAAAAAGCTGCAAGTGCTCGCTTCGGCAGCACATATACTAAAATTGGAACGATACAGAGAAGATTAGCATGGCACCTGCGCAAGGATGACACGCAAATTAGTGAAGCGTTCCATATTTTTATTAAAAAAAAAAAGCCTGCAAATATCTGAAATAAAAAAACAAAACAACTGGCACAAATTACATTATGGTTGCTCTCTATTAAAACTAAAGGTGACCACTTCATATACACTAAGCTACAAAAAAACCCTGTAATATAATGATCAATGCTTAAATATCTTAAATATTAAGAGTGTCAATATGAAAGTGGAACAAAAGACACTTATGCTGTTCCACCCATTTTGACTGCCCACATTCTGATAAGCACATTATTAATTTTAGAATTCATTACAGTACCCAGATGAGCTTTTAACACATTTCTTCAGAAGTAAAACTGAAAACACAGTTCGTACCTAAGGGGTATGCTTTTATGGAAAGTTATCCTCCTTACTGCCTTCTCCCATCCCCCACTATCGCATTAAGGGGCTACCTTGTAACTAGTTGAAGCCTACTGTAGTCTTCTTTCGTTGAGGCTACCAGTTTCTCAAACATCTTTACTCACCCTGCCAGCCCAGTGAATCCATATATCCTGAAGGTTTTATTGCCTAAATCTTTTCAGATCTGTCCCTTCTCCATTTTTACTACCAATATGTAGGCTTAAGCCCTTTTATCTTGTCTCCGGAAAACGGCAATATAGGTTATTTTTCTGGCAACAGTATTCCCCTCTGTCCTACCAACTATCCTTCATACTGATGACAAAATTCATTGAAATACAAATCTGATGCCACTTGTTTACAATCTTTTAATTTTGTCCCCTGCCTACAGGACAGAGTTCAAACAGCAACTTCTATATAAGCCAGTGGTGATATTTACCTCCACTGTCAAAAGGGTGTATGTCCTTTCTTCTGTGTGTTTTCATAGGCTCTGCGTATATTTTGTTTACAGCACACTTCTCACTGAATTCTTTAAAGAAACCAATGCATCTGGCAATAATAAAGAAACTGTACAGAAGGGTATAAAAGTAAAAATTTTTCTCTGCCTCCCACCTGCCACTCAATAACTTTTTAACTATTTTTAGTTCTTCTGTTGGTCCCTTTCATAGTGATTAATGTGGATATATCTATAGTTCTTAATACACCAGCTTTAAGAGATTTATTAATCCTGTCCTCTTTCCAATTTTTATTTATTTTATTTCTAACTCTTTTAGTGGGTACCTTCCTAACACTGGAAATTATGTTTTAGCCCAATAAAATATCCTGCCAACTGCATTCTATCTCCATGCCTATTTGGCTACTTGACTTCTTGAGGACAGTGATTACTGTGTTACTTTGACATTCTCAAAGCCTACCAAGAAGAAACATTTAGTGTATAAACAAAGTTTATTTTGACTCTGAGATAGGTATGTCTAGGAAATTAATTGTAAGACAGCCTGGAAACAGAACATGAATTACTTTAACATTTTATTTCCTTTTAAAATATTGTAACCTGCAAATGTGATTAAAATGTTTTGCTATGCTTAGATAGAACCTTGATCCTAATTTAGAAATACCTAAAAAAACTGACATTTTTAAATTAAAGACAGATGAAATGCTATTTAGAATATACTAATTATTTTCAGTTCAATAACTACAAAATATTTTAAGACTTGTTACATAAATAAAATTTTAAGACTTGATACATATATTTATAACAATTTACTAGCTGAATGACTTTAGGTAAGATCTCTATGTCTTAGACTCAATTATAAAATGGGGATAATAATGGTACTTATTGCAGAGTTGTGAAGATTATATAAATTAATTCAGATAAAGGACTTGCAACAAAAGGACTAAACTTCATGTAACAAATGTTAGTGGCTATTAAGTAAATATTTGTGTTGCTATGCAAGAGCCTTAGTGATTCTTTCAGTGAATTAGAACTGTTGCCAAACATTATTCAGATCTTTAAAAACAGCTTCTTAGTGAATAACGTTTTTATATTATAATTAGAATACTCTGTTGAAGATTTATATTTGTTTCCTTTGAAAAAATCAGTTCATGTATTGATGCTATAGACACACTACAAAAGTGAAGCTATTTTAAGCAACTATGAAATTTCTTTAGTGACTACAATTTCACGCACAGTTGGCTTAACCTCCATTTTATCCTTCTATGTTTTATACGCCAATAGTATCTCTACCAGGAGTAGATAGGCTAAAGCTTAATACATGTCACTTTCTTGAATAATGCTGCTTAAGCTGACTTCTAAATTACTCTGAAATTGGCTAAAGATTTTCCATGTAAATTGAACAGAACTAAATGTTTTTTAGAACAATAGAGATGTTCTTTTCCCTGAATTATGAAATACTATGTGACTTATTTAGAATGTTTGTTTGAGCCCTAAAAAAGCCAAATTTGTTAATATATCCTCGAAAAACACCCCAAGAAATGGGAGTCATTGAAGTCTATGGTCTACCGAAAAATAAAGATTAAGTAATTTAAAATAAAAACTAGTGATGGACTTGTATAACTATAAATACAAAAAGGACCTTCAAAAAGTCGGTCTGGTGTTTTATATTTAACTCATTCATTTTTTTCCAGTAAGTCTGTGAAGTAGGTATTCACATTTTCAAAATGAGAGACAGAATAGAGGTTTAAAAACTTGGGGCTCTAGGGTGCCTGGGTGGCTCAGTTGGTTATGAGTCTGCCTTTGGCTCAGGTCATGATCCCAGGGTGCTGGGATTGAGTTTCACTTTTGGCTCCCTGCTCAGTATTGGGGCCTGCTTTTCCCTCTCCCTCTGCCCATCCCACCCACTTGTGGTCTATCTCAAACAAAACTTTAAAAAAAAAACACAACACACACAAAAAAACCCTTGGGAATCTGGAGTCAAAAAGACTTGAAGCCAGATTATGGCACCTAATTCCTTGGGTAACTTTGGATAGATAACACCCTAGTTTCCTTTTCTGTTAAACAGGGATAGTAGTATTAGATTATAGAGTTGTTGGAAGGATTAAATGATATAGGTAAGATACTTTAGCATATAACCAAGGTACAATAAACACTCAAAGGTAAGCCAGTGTAATTACTAGAACAAAAGTGAAGATTCCAAAGTAATTGCTAACTCAGTCACAAAACTAGTAGCTAATAACTAAACTCTTTCAAAAACTTTTATAAATAGGGAGAAGAGGATAAACTTCTAATAAACTATACATATATTAATATTTCCTCTCTACTATCTCTGGCTTGCCGGGAATGCATGTAAATGTGAAGGAAGAGTATTATGCATAGAAAATGGGAATGCTACTATATGCTATATAAAGTGGATCAATTAACATTAATCTAATTCCAGTTAAGTAACTGAGTGGGAAGTGGAAGGAATCTAACTATATTTTAAAAATTATTTTATGCACTATTTACGTCCATTTATTAAAAATTTAGTGTAATACAATCATTACCAAAGATAAATATTTTTTACTTTTTAATATTATCGGAATAGTGTGTTTTTAAGTGAAAATAAAAGCCCTTTATCAAATACCTGAACTGTTGAGCTATTTTCCAGAACCAGTAATGGTATAATTTGGTGATCTGCAGCCTAGGCTTCTACTTATATTCTGTGAATGAGACCAAGATGTTCCAAAATTCAAATAAAAGCAATTTATAAAGTCACTTTTAAGCTTTTCTCTTCCAAAATTTTCTTAAACCTTTGAAATCTGTTACCATGTATTAATTTACAAAGATAAGCAGCAGAGGAATGTTAGTAGGAAAATAAGTCCAATGAGTCTGATAACTTGTTTTTCACAAAGTGATCATTTTTATACAAACATACAGTTTAATTTATTTGTTATTTCTGCTTTCAAAGAATATCATAGCTTCAAACTGATGGGTCATCTGAAAAAGTTTGAAAACCAGTAATGTATTTTATTCTAAATTTATTTTAAAATTTATTTTATTTTATAAAGGATTTTATTTAATTTGACAGAGAGAGAAAGAGAGAGAGAGAAAGAACGCTGGAGCAAGCACGAGCGGGGGAGCAGCAGAGGCAGAGGGAGAAGCACGCTCCCTGCTGAGCAGAGACCACCCATGCGGGGCTCGATTTCAGGACCCTGGGATCATGACTTGAGCCAAAGGCAGATGCTTAACCAACTGAGTGACCCAGGCACCCCCTTAACTGACTTTAAAAAAAAAAGGGTCTCATTCAATTTCTGGAACAGGTTTGTCCTAAGACAAAACTCCACTTTATCAATTTTTTTTTTGAGGCGGGGGGCAACATGTGAGTGGGAATGGGTGGGAGAAAGAATCTTAAAACAGGCTCCATGTCCAGCAAGAGTTCAATGAGGGGCTCAATCTCACGACCCTGAGACCATGACCTGAGCCAAAAATCAAGAGTCGGATGCTTAACCGATAAGCCACCTAGGAGCCCTGGTTTTGAATTTTTTTTTTAGTAAAATCCTCTCTCTCCAAATGCAATTTCCATATGCATTTTAAAATGATCAGATGCTATTTTTAAAAGTAGTACTTTTCTTATTAAAATATGTCAATCAGCAGGACTCAAAATTTTGAAATCAGGGTTATGTCTGGCATAATTTATTTCTGTATTTTTTTCCACATAAACAAGTAGCTGCAAATGGTGAAAAGTTTTCATACTACTAATTATTATCATGTTTCCTTTTTTTTAAGATTTTACTTATTTATTTGACAGAGGGAACACAAGCAGAGGGAGTGGGGGAGGAACAAAACGGGCCTTCCGCGGAGCAAGCAGCCCAATGCAGGGCCCAATCCCAGGACCTTGGGATCATGACCTGAGCCAAAGGCAGATGCCCAACCACTGAGCCACCCAGGTACCCTGTTATCATGTTTTTTCTTGTTCTTGATTCAATTGATTCAGGAGCTTGAAAGCAGAGTAACAAAAAATTTTCTTCCAAATTTTTAAGACTGGCAACTGTAATAGTTTTATGTTGTATCTCTTATTTTTTTAAGTCCTACTTTGCCAACAGCAGTTATTATTATGCTATTCTTGGGTCCTCTAAATTTTTGGTGTTTTTAATCAGCAAATCAGATGCTGCCACCAGCTCCAACTATTTACCTAGGATTTATTATACTCCAGGAACTACTCTAAGCAGTGTATACACATTAACTCGTTTAATCCTCATGACCAGCCTATGAGATATTAACTATTATTATGTCCAATTTATAAGGAAATGGACTAGGAAATGGTAATTTGTCCAAGATTGTCAGCTGGGTAAAGACTTTTTTTTTTAAGATTTTATGTATTCATTTGAGAGAGAGGGAGAGAGAGAGCACACATGTGAATGCGAGCAAGCACATGAGTAAGGGGGGGAAGAGGCAGAGGGAGAAGCAGACTCCCCACTGAGCATGGAGCCCGACGTGGAGCTAAATCTCAGGACCATGACCTGATCCAAAGGAAGCCGCTTAACCATCTGAACCACCCAGGCGCCCCAAGACTTTCTGAACCTAGTTTGGTTCCAAAGCCTGTGCTCTTAACTACTACTCTAAATTCCCTCCTTATACAATCAAGAATGAACGAACAGCAAATTAAGTTGAAATCATTTGCTTATGGGTTCATATTTTTGACTAATTCAGCTAACTTAATTTTTTTCTCTCTGAAGGTACGCTGGTTTCATCACTAGCCAAATCTTCGGAAGGATAACTCACTGATAAGGTAGCTGTAAATGCGAAAGAATAGGAAATACTAAAAACCAACTAAATAACTGATAATTATTTAATTAAATAATAAATAAAAATATTCCAAAAGAAAAAGGAGAGCAGTGGGACTACAAGGATTTTGATGAACCAAGATCTTAAAGAGAATAGGTGCTATCTAAGGAAATAGGGGCAAACAATTAAGGAAAAACAAAAATCCTATAGTAACTATGTCCAGAAGAAGCTGAAATCATTAAAATATGAAAACCCTAAATGAATGAGAGAGGAAAAAAGCACTAGCTGGCTTAATCAAGTTCAAATTCACAGAACTACAAAGATGATAAAAAGACGAGAAAAATAACCCATCTATTGAAATATTATATTTAATCTTATAAACTTTAGATAATAGAAGTTAAAAAAATTCTTAATAGAAAAAAATATTTGCTTTATGCTATCCCCAGGAAGATTCCAGGAAACTTTTAATCTGATAGTGAAAAAATACCTATTAAGGTTAGCAATCAGACCTCAATCTCAAAATCTGTTAAAAAATTAACTTCTCTTTTTAAATTTGGGATGCTTGTAGCATCTTAATAAAACATACAAATGAGAGATCTACACTTAGATGAACAGTTACAACAAAAGTGTTATTAATTGATAACTGTCAACATAAAGATAAATCTTACTTTTATATCCAGTGTAAGTGAAATATATGAACATATATACATATGTATTTTTAAATTATCTTTTCTGTGTCTACCAGTAGTTGATCAAGTTACTCTCTAGCCTACAAACTTCCACTGGCTCCCATTTTCTCAAGATAGAGTCCAGACCGCTTAGCGTGGCTTGTGAGACTCGTGATGTCCTGGTTCCTACTTTTATCTCTGAACTCATCCCTTGCCACCTCGCACTCTGCGTCCATCTCCTGCACTCTGGGTCCGTCTCCTGTATCCAGAGATGCCATTTCGATTTCTATTTCTTTTACTCACCTGGGTACATTTTCTGTCAGTTCTCAACCTAGATTCTTACCTCTCCCAAGCTTTGTTTCCTTTTCCCCTAGCACACCACACCTATCACTCTAGCCTTACTTGCCTGTTTACAGGTCTATCTCCCTACTAGACCATAAGCTCCTTGAGAGTAAGGACTGACATTCAATTTTTTTCTTAAAGATAGATAAATAGATTTATTGATTGAGCAGAGGAGAGTGAGAAGGAGAGAAGGAGAGAGAGAATCTCAAGCCAACTCTGCATTGAGCGTGCAACCTGATGCAGGGTTTGATCTCACGACCCTGAGATCACGACCTGAGCTAAAATCAAGAGTTGGATGCTTAGCCCACTGAGCCACCTGGGTGCCCAATACCATTCAGTTTTTTTTTTTTTTTTATCAGCAATGCCTAGCTTGGTACCTGGTATATAAAAAGCACTCAGGAAGTGTTCAATGGGGGAAAAAAAAGATCACTGTTTCCAACTTATTCTTAGTAAAAACAGTCTCACTCAAGGACAAAAACTTATGAAATACTATATGCTAAAGGAATTCAGAGGATTTCAGGAATTTCAGGAATTCAGAAAGACACTGTCCTAGACTTCAAAGAGGATAATTTTATGGGACGACAAAGAAAAGCAAAATAATAGATACAGTATAGTGAAGGTAAGTGCATATCAAGGTATCCTTAGTCCTTTGAGAATACAGAGGTGTAGCTAACATAACCTGGGAGTGCTAGTGGTGGAGAGGTAAGGGAGCTGAAATTAAGGAAGCCTTCCCAGAAGGGTGGACACTTGAGCTAAATCTTTAAAGACAGCTCAAGTAGAAGCTATTTACTCTAGTCACTGGGGCGGAGGGGGGCGGGTAACAGTTATCTATGGGATTGCTTATCTAATATCTGCTCTTCAGCGCTTCATCTCTCTGTACCCCAGTGCAACATTCCACGTAGCTGCCACAGCAGCTATATTAGCTAACAATTGGTTAGAGATCTAACTTGAGCTAGTAACAATCCCTGCCTAAAATATGTCAAAAATAGTCAATGAGAAAGAATTAATCCTTTTCTCATGGGAAAAGCCAAAAGATACAACACTCGGGAACTGGCAGTTACTATGTTGTCCCACCACAAGGAAAAAGTCAGTCAGTAGTGGAAAAAAGAAATGTTCCCTTCCCTTCCATCTTAAGATTCTATACATTAAGCTGAAGTTATTCATGCTATCTATATAAAATCCTCATATAAATATATAATATAAAGATAGAAACAAAATTTAAGTATTTAAAGTCAAATTTTTAAAAATATTTCTTTCCTTAGTTTACTTTTCTTCAAACTACAAATCAGTACGCTCTTTACAATTAGGCCAATATTCTGATGTATATAAATGGTACCTAGTTATGAACAAAACTAGTGGTAAAATAACTTATCAAAAAAATCTCATTCTAGCTAGTATTTGTGATACTTACTAGTAGGTCCTTTATGAACAGAATGGGTAGGGGAGAACGAGACCCAATAAAAACGGGGTACATATGTACAGAATAAGAGATTTCAAAGACATTTTCTGCTATTTTTTTTTTAAAGCAAATTTTATGCTTCTGGCTATCAAAGACTAAAATTCAGCCTGTTAAGTGAGTAAGTATTACTAAAAAGGATTAGCCTCATTTCTGGAAAGGCTTATAAACCATATGACTAAACAAGAACCAAAATGAGTGATTCTGGTTATATTTCTTTATTATATATAAATTGCTAAAATACTCCTGTATATAAATCAATTTTCTCTTCTAAAGAATTTATACTCACAATGATTTACCTAGACACATACACACAAAGATATGTTTAAGTACTTTAACTGTAAGACACTAGTCTATGCAGATTTTTACTTTTATTAAACTAAGACTAAATTAAACTATGATTTCAAAATTAAGCCTTAAACCAGGGCTGAGGTAGGAAAAAAATACTGTATATAATGTTACATATGATAATGTACCAGTAATCTAGCCAGTAGTACTGCACACATTAAATCAAGTATTACTTCTATACTTGAATGTGGTTTGCATCTAAATGGAGGCTTGTCCAACATGCCATACTTCTGTATGTCCAGCAATATTTATAAGTGTTTCTGACATGTTTTGGTTGTACCATTCATCACTTTTATGCACAGTGTGCTAGCAAATGCTTAATGAGAAGTAAGTACATTGTAGAGATGAGGGGCAAGGAATAGAGAAAAAACAATGGATATAGCATAAAAGTTTTATTAGGCTACAGGCTCTCTTGAACTTTCAATTATTTCAGCTTGTAATTAGTTAGGCAATAATTAACTGGTAGACTATTTGCTGACGATTATTGCTGAACTCCAAGTGCTGAGAAGTGTCAAGATACCACACAGAGCTCAATTAATAGTTAAAACTGAACGGGTATATAATTTGAGAAGTGTGTGATTCAAGCTTGGTTTTAATAAAAATATAACATAAAATGGTATGCTATGAAGGATTACCGAGAAAGGGCAATAAGTAAAAATAGCTTTTATATGCACCTGGTATACAATTTAGGAATATTTGATATCACTCAGAAGGATAGAGCCTCTCAATTTACCCTAATTACAAGACGTTGAGTGTGATAAACATTGTTTATTATTATAAAACAACCCTTGTTATTCAATTCTTTTAAGTTTGGTGTCTTGGGAAATCATCATTGTTGGCTAAGTAGTAGTATGGACCATAGAATATCAGCATTATGATTAAAGGATGACATATAGATTCCTTTGGCAATTTGTCCCACACGAATGTCTCAATATAAATAAATAAATAAATAAATAAATGAATCCCCTCAAAAATCCAGAGGGAAGGGTCTTACTGAAACTAGTTAAGTCGTACATCTTAAATTTATTTAAAATCAAGTTTTTAAAACTTGTTTAGATATGATCTTACATGCAATGAAGACTAATTCATATGTACAGAAATCTTTTTTTTTTTTTAAGATTTATTTTTTTGGCAGAGTGAGTGAGAAAGCACAACCAGGGGGAGTGGCAGAGGGAGAAGCAGGCTCCCTACTGAGCTGGGAGTCCAATGCAGGGCTTGATTCCAAGACCCCAGGATCATGACCTGAGCCGAAGGTAGATGCTTAACCAACTGAGCCACCCAGCTGACCCTAGAAATCTTCTAAACATGAAAATATATCAACGGTAGATGTGAACCAAGAAAATGAAAAACACAGAAGACTTAGAAGCTATTTTGGGGACAGCATGAATTTCAGGAATATTTAATACTGAAAAATACATTTTTAAATTTTGGTTAAGTATTAACATTTTTAAAGCTTTGCTTATTTTTTTAGAATGGTAAAACTATACTTGGTGTTAGAAATAAATCTTTACTACCCAGTCAGATACAAAACCCTTTACTACCTAGTAAGATACAATTACAGAAAGCTTTACAAACTGTAACACCTCAAAATAATTCAGTATGTACAAGTGAAAGAGAATGTGAAAAGGAAACCTAACAGAGATGCTAACTTTTTTTCTCATTCCAAACAGAGGGGAATCACTGATTCAGTTTTATCTGGTTTATATAAATGATCTTTTTAGGCCACTTCTTGATTTTAAAAAGTATAGGGGCTTTATAAAAAAATTTAAGAATTAAGCAAGTTAACTATTAATTTGAACAATGGGACAAAACAGATTTTATTGGACAGTCAGAACTATGTATCCTCACCTGTTTTCAGGTGTTAAAGATGAGATTAGGTGTCTATAAATATAAGTAACAGCCATGTAAGTTAACAGACCATATTCTTTGTTAACTAAAGTTTATCACCTGTAATTATGTGACAGGTAGTAAGTGCTATACTTCCCTGCCCACTCCCCCCTTTTTTAAAGATTTTATTTATTTGGCAAAGAGAGGAAGCACAAGAGAGGTGAGGGGCAGATGTAGAAGCAGACTCCCCGCTGAGCAGGGAGCCTGATTCGGGGCTTGATCCCAGGACCCCAGGATCATGACCTGAGCCAAAGGCAGACACTCGACTGAGCTACCCAGGCACCCGAGGTGCTATACTTTCATCTCAAATTTCACTGTAAGACTGAGTTTGTACTACAAATGAATAGAAGGATCTTCATGTGGCCAGAAGGATCCAAGCATGCTATAGTAATTTTGTAACCCCTTTGCTAAACCACCATGGTAGAATGGGGTTCTGGTATATAAATCTTAACTTTTGCTTCCTAGTTGCTTCAATTGGTCTAGTGGCCCAGAAAGAAAGTAGTTGACTTTCTAAAACTACAAAATGTAAAAGCTAGAGATTTTATATTTAAGTTGATGAGGCAAATTAACATTTCACATTATCTCAACTACACCAACTAATGGAAGAGAGATACTAGAAAACAATACCTTTTTTGTTTCAAATTGTGCTTCTTCCTGACAGCATCCTCTACAGTCAGGATCCAGCTGGAGCAGGTTAAACTGTCCAAGAAGATCACAAGAGCTGCAGAGCAAGTTGCTGGAAAAGCCCAACTCTCTGCAAGCCTCTGATGAAAACTCTGCCCCAAATGCAGACACCTGAAAATAAACAAAATGAGAACTAAAACACTATTCCATATTTATATTGGAAAGCAATAATTTTTACATAAAACCGACTGAGGTAAGATGGATGAAATGACTTATGCAACCAATCAAAACAACTAGCAAAAGCAGGCTTTCAAAAATATGTTTTCTTCCCTTATCCATTCTCTTATGCATGTCTCAGTGAATATGGTATACCTTCATTTAAGGTCAATCCCTCTACCTGTGCTTTGAAACTTTTCTTCTGCCATTTCCACAGAGATTTAATTTAATTGGTAACTCAATTCTTCAGCGTATTCAAACCTTATGGTTCTAATTGCTCTCCCCACATTCTGTCATTTCTCAATTGTTACTATGGCGTAGCTTCTAATCCTACCACTTGACTAAACTTGCCAAAACCACTAAATGCAAAGGCATTCAAAAGGCTCCATCTGTTCTTTCCATGGGCCTGTCCTCCTTCTTAAGTGCCGCTGTTTCCCATTTCTATTTCGGGCTCTCTCTTTGCTTTACATATTTTCCTTTTTTTTTTTTTTTTAAAGATTTTATTTATTTATTAGGAAAGAGAGAGAGTGAGAGAGAGCATGAGAAGGGAGAAGGTCAGAGTGAGAAGCGGACTCCTCATGGAGCCGGGAGCCCGACGCGGGACTCGATCCCGGGACTCCGGGATCATGACCTGAGCCGAAGGCAGTTGCTCAACCAACTGAGCCACCCAGGCGCCCCTGCTTTACATATTTTCTATAGATGACTGCATCTTCCCCAAGGCTTCAAATACCCACTTATTGAAAACTCCTAAGTCTTTTACTTGAGTATCAAACTTCCAAAGCCATCAGCCTAACTGACCTCATTTATATGTTCCATTGGCTTTGCAAATTCAAGATCTCTGACACTGAAACTTATCTTTTCTGCTTAAATCTATTCCTCCCAATGTATCTAGTATCTTAGTAAAATGGCACCATTTTCCCTGACCATGTAGTTGTCCAGGTCAGTTATCCTAGATTCTATATTCTCTGCCGTTCTTACAAGCAATTAATTAACAAGTTTTGACAATTCTGTTCCTTAAAGAGCTTTCAAATCATTTCTTGATTCAGTGGCTTAAATGGCCACTGCCAGTCAGACCTTTCTTTACTTCTCCAATCCCATTCTACCTTTCAGCTATAATGAATTCCTAGAAGAATAAAATTCCTCTTCATACATTTGCTCATACTTTTCCTACAGCTAAGGCTCCCTTTTCACCTTTTTAATTTCAACTTATTTCCAAGAACCTGATCAGTATGTCTTCCAGGAAGCCTTCTGGGGGGGGGGGGGCGGGGAGAAGGGGGAAATCCAAATGTAATCTTTAGCCATAGTGCTTTTCAAAGAAATAAATTTGTGCACAATTCTAAGATAGCACCACTCATGACACTGTACTATGTAAGTGTAGAGTTGTCTGATTCCCTAGTATGGCCAACTCTTTTGAGGGCAAGCATTAAACTATTATTACTCTGTATTTAAAGCACTTGTGCTAGTTCTCATGCGTGCTGAACAAATGAACTGGTAAAAACTACAGCCTCAAATAGGGGGAATTGCAGGTTGTTTGACTAACTGATCGTCTAGATCAAGGGTATGCAAACTTTATGTAGAAGGCCAGATAGTGACTGTGTTAGGCTTTGGTGGCTAAATGGTTTCTGTTCCAGCTACTCAACTCAGGTATGACAGCACAAAAGCAGTACAGACAAAAATAAATGAGTGGGTGTCTTCCAATAAAGCTTCACATAAACAGGGCCAGCTGGACTTGGCCTACCAGCTGTAGTTGGTCAAACCTCTTCTAGAGAAACCAGGTAGATAAAAACCCAAGGGCACTTGCCAGTGTAAAAAACTAAGGAGTGCTGGCACACTCTCCCAAAATGCTGATCATCCCATTGGGCTTGTGCCAGCCAATCAATATCCTAATTTGATACCTTATACTTCTTTCATCTTATCTCAGTAATAATGTGGAATGTGTAATATTCAAAATAGATCGCAGTCCTGTGGGAGCACCTAAGACACCTGCTACTGTACTAGTACTTTGAGTCATTTCTTGATTAGTAGTGATATGCTTGATCTATTTCACAGGTTAATTTGTATTTTCCAAAGATGGCCACACCAATATGTAGACATCATCCCACACGGTGGTCTTAACAATGTGACTGGCAGTCTTATACTGAGAAGTAGGAGTCTATTTTCCCTCCCCTTGAATCTAGGCAGGGGCTTGTGGCTGATTCTGACCAAGACAGTACAAAAAAAGGGATACTATGTGGTTTCTGAGGGTAGGTCATAAAATAAGGCAACAGCCTACGAGTGGCTAGTGCTCCTATACACTGTCTTTGCCTCTCTCAGAACACTCAACTTTGGAACTTAGCCACCATGCTGTAAGGTAACCTAAATTAGAGGGACAACATGGAGAGTCCCATGTAGAGAGCAACTGAAGCCCCAGCGGACAACCATCACCAACTGGTACACATATGAATAAAGAACTTCGTATTTCAGACCCATCTTTCAGCTGAGACACTATGGAACACACAACTCTCCCTGTAAACCTGTCTGAATTGCTGACCTATAGAATCTAAAAGCAAAATAATTGTTTTATACCAACAAATTTTATGGTGATTTGTTTTGCAACCATGGTAACTAAAATAGGCAATAAAAGTGAAATTACTTCGAACCCATGAACCTCTTAACAAATATAAGAAATTGTTATTGCCAAAGCATGTTTTACCGAACAAAAATTTCAAATGAATGATCATGCAGTCATATTACTGGTGTTATTCTGGCATTTACTGAGCACCTACTGACAGGTGGCATAAATATGCAAAACGTGTTTTTGGAGACTAATGACATCTTGATTCAAATGCTAGCACAGAGCAATCTTACTTCTGAATTTCTGAATAGGAATAACTATCATTTATCTCACAGTTTTGAGGACTAAAGGAGAAAAAGTACATGAAGCATCTAGTTTTCTACCCAGGACACAGTGGGTACCTGACAGATGTTTGCATTATTCCCTTTCCAGTACTCTTAAAAACGCTCTTAAGAAATACAAAACACTACTTATGTTTTGATTATTAGATGTGGGATAGAGTAGAAGTGTAGTAGAGATACAAGGTTAACTTGAGTTTCAGGAGTGAATTACTTCTTTCTAGCTCTTCTATCATTAGTTTTGCAGACTCAAGGCTTTGCTTCTTGAGGGGAGGGGCAGAGAGAAGGGTGGCCAGAGAATCTTAAGCAGGCTCGATGCCCCCCAGCACAAGCCCGACATGGGGCTCCATGTCACAACTCCGAAATCAAGAGTAAGACACTTAACCAATTGAGCCACCCAGGAGCCCCTTAAGACTTTGAATCTAAGGATAACACAATATATTTTTAAGTACGTCACCAGCTAACAATAAGTAACAAATGCTAAATAATATACAAGTTCAAAATTATAAGTTATGCCTGTTAATTCTTTATTACCAAAACCCAAGAAACATTTAGATGTGCACGTTAAGGCTAAACATTAAAATTTAAAATAATCAACCAAACTTGTAAGAAAGACAGAGTCTAGGGACAGGGTGAGATAACCCTGATTGGGATAACCATTTAAGTTTAATTTCCTTAGTTCAAAGTAGGATTGACAAACTAAGACACTCCTTTCTTTTTTCCAAGCATTACTCACTGATTTATTTTTCCAGTATTATTATTTCTTTGTAGATGAGGGCTCTTGGCAGGAAAACTGGATTAACCATATTGTAACATTACCTTTTTAGGCAAAAAGTCTGGTATAGGTATGTATTTTATTCTACATACATACGATTAGTTTTCTCTTAACTGGTCCTTAATCTCAGAAAACTCATCTTAGGTTTCTCATGTAATTGTGAGCAGGTTTCAAATCTGCTAATTTGAAATTATCTACACTAAACTAAATGGATGGGTTTACAGATGAACATCATGAAAATTCCAGAAACACTGCCATGACAGAAGGCTCTTACAAAGCACCACCCTGCTAAGCACTTTATATCATTATTCCATTTAATCTTAACTTTATGAAATAGGTTTTATCCCTATTTTACAGAGAGGGAAATAGAGGTTTCATTAGAACAGTTAACGTAATCTAAGACAACATACTAGGTGGCACTATCAAGATTCTAATCCTGATCAGCCCTCAAAACCTTATTATTAACTACCATATCTCACAGAATCCTTGATGCACCATTATCATAGGAACCACTAAGAATAATAACAAAAACGCTGGCAATTATAATTGCATGGCCCACTGTAACAACATGGATGGAGGTTAACCTGTGAAGAAAAGGATGAGATGTCTCAGAATCAAAGATACACAGTATCATTCTATACTGTTTTCAATACAGTGCCTCCTTTAAAAACAAACATTCTTTTTAACAGATAGATCATCCAAGCAGAAAATCAATAAAGAAACAAGAGCTTTGAATGACACATTGGACCAGAGGGACCTCATAGAAGTATATAGAACATTCCACCCTAAAACAACACAACAACAGAATACTCATTCTTCTCAAGCGCACATGCAACTTTCTCCACAACAGACCTCATGATGGGTCACAAATCAGGACCCAACTGATACCAAAAGATTGAGATTATTTCCTGCATATTCTCAGACCACAAGGCTTTGAAATTGGAACTCAATAAGAAAAAGTTTGGAAGGAATGCAAACACTTGGATGTTAAAGACACCTACTCAAAAATGTTTGGATTAACCAGGAAATCAAAGAACTTAAACAATTCATGAAAACCAATGAGAATGAAGACACATAGGTCCAAAACCTATGGGATATGGCAAAGGTGGTCCTAAGGGGGAAATAAATAGCCATCCAAGCCTCACTCAAAAAAATTGAAAAACCCCGAATACACCAGCTCTCTTTACACCTTAAAGAACTGGAAAATCAACAATAAATTAAGCCAATCCCATGCACAAAAAGGGAAATAATCAAGTTTAGAGCAGAGATCAATGAGTCAGAAACTAGAGATACAGTAGAATACATCAATGAGACCAGAAGTTGGTTTTTTGAAAGAATCAGTAAGATCGATGAACCACTGGCCAAACTAATCCAAAAGAAAAGAGAGAGGACCCAAATTAATAAAATTACGAATGAAAGGGGAGAGATCACGACTAACGCCAAGGAAACAGAAACATCATTAGAAAATATTAACAGCTATGTATCAATAAGTTAAGCAAACTAGAAGAAATGGATGCATTCCTGGAAACCTGTAAACTTCCAAGACTGAAACAGGAAGACATTGACGATCTGAATAGATCAATATCTAGTAACAAGATTGAAGCAGTGATCAAAAACCTCCCAAAAAACAAGAGCCCAGGAGCACCTGGGTGGCTCAGTGGGTTAAGCCTCTGCCTTCAGCTCAGGTCATGATCTCAGGGTCCCGGGATCCGAGTCTCGAATAAGCAGAGAGCCTGCTTCCCCCTCTCCCTCTGCCTGCCTCTCTGCCTACTTGTGATCTCTTTCTGTTTAAATGAATGAATGAATCAATCAATCAAACAAAAAAACAAACAAACAAGACAATTCCCTATGGGGAAATTCTACCAAACATTCAAAGAAGAAATAACATCTATTCTTCTGAAGCTGTTTCAAAAAATAGAAACAGAAGGAAAACTTTCAGACTTTTTTTTTTTTTAAAGATTTTTATTTATTTACTTGACCGAGAGAGAGAGATCACAGGCAGGCAGAGAGGGGGGAAAGCAGGCTCCCCGCTGAGCAGAGAGCCCGATGCGGGGCTCAATCCCAGGACCCTGAGATCATGACCTGAGCCGAAGGCAGAGGCTTTAACCCACTGAGCCACCCAGGTGCCCCACTTCCAGACTTTCTATGAAGCCAGCATTACCCTGAACCCCAAACCAGGCAAAGACGCCATCAAAAAGAATTTCAGACCAATATCCCTGATGAATATGGATGCCAAGATTCTCAACAAGATCCTAGCTAACAGGATCCAACAGCCCATTAAAAAGATAATCCACCATGACCAGGTGAGATTTATCCCTGGGATGCAAGGGTGGTTCAACATTCGCAAATCAATCAACGTGATAGAACAAATCAACAAGAGACGAGAGAAGAACCAGATGGTCCTCTCAATTGATGCCGGAAAAGCATTTGACAAAATACAGCATCTGTTCCTGATTAAAACTCTTCAAAGTATAGGGATAGAGGGAACATTCCTCAACTTCATAAAATCTATCTATGAAAAGCCTGCAGCAAATATCATTCTCAACGAGGAAAAGCTGACAGCCTTCCCTTTGAGATCAGGAACACGACAAGATGCCCACTCTTGCCAATGTTCAACATAGTACTAGAAGTCCTAGCAACAGCAATCAGACAACAAAAAGAAATAAAAGGTATTCAAATTGGCAAAGAAGTCAAACTCCCTCTCTTTGCAAATGACATGATATTTTATGTGGAAAACCCAAAAGACTCCACCTCCAAACTACTAGAACTCATACAGCAATTTAGTAATGTGGCAGGATACAAAATCAATGCACAGAAATCAGTTGCCTTCTTACACACTAACAATGAAAATATGGAAAGGGAAATTAGAGAATCGGTTCCATTTACTACAGCAGCAAGAATCGTAAGATACCTGGGAATAAACCTAACCAAAGAAGTAAAGCATCTGTACTCGAGGAACTAGAAAACACTCATGAAAGAAACTGAACAAGACACAAAAAGGTAGAAAAGCATTCTATGCTCATGGATCAGAATAAATATTGTTAAAATGTCCATACTGCCCAGAGCAATCTATACTTTCAATGCCATCCTGATCAAAATTGCACCGGCATTTTTCAAAGTGCTGGAACAAACAATCCTAAAATTTGTATGGAACCAGAAAAGACCCTGAATCGCTAAGAAAATATTGAAAAAGAAAAACAAAGCTGGGGGCATCATGTTGCCTGATTTCAAGCTTTATTACAAAGCCATGATCACCAATATAGCATAGCTCTGGCACAAAAACAGACACATAGACCAATGGAACAGAGTAGAGAGCCCAGAGTTGGACCCTCAATTCTATGGTCAAATAATCTCCAACAAAGCAGGAAAAAATATCCAGTGGAAAAAAGAAAGTCTCTTCAATAAATGATGCTGGGAAAACTGGACAGCTATGTATAGAAGAATGACCATTCTCTTACACCATACACAAAGATAAACTCAAAATGGATAAAAGACCTCAATGTGAGACAGGAATCCATCAAAATCCTGGAGGAGAACATAGGCAGTAACCTCTTTGGCATCAGCCACAGCAACTTCTTTCAAGACATGTCTCTAAAGGCAAAGGTAACAAAAGTGAAAACGAACTTTTGGGAATTCATCAAGATTAAAAGCTTCTACACAGCAAAGGAAACAGTCAACAAAACAAACAGGCAACCCACGGAATTGGAGAAGATATTCACAAAAGACACCACAGACAAAGGGCTGATATCTAAGATCTATAAAGAACTCCTCAAACTCAACACTCAAAAACCAGATAATCACGTCAAAAATGGGCAGAAGACATGAACAGACACTTCTCCAAAGAAGACATACAAATGGCTAACAAATGAAAAAATTGTTCATCATAATTAGCCATCAGGGAGATTCAAATCAAAACCACACTGAGATACCACCTTACACCACTTAGAATGGCCAAAATCAACAAGACAGTAAACAAGTGTTGGAGAGGATGTGAAGAAAGGGGAACCCTCTTATACTGTTGGTGGGAATGCAAGTTGGTGCAGCCACTTTGGAAAACTATGGGGAGATTCCTTAAGAAATTAAGAATACAGCCACCTTATGACCTGGCAATTGCACTACTGGGTATTTACCCCAAAGATACAGATGAAGTGAAAAAAAGGGCCACATGTACCCCAATGTTTGTAGCAGCGGTGGCCACAATTGCCAAACTGTGGAAAAAGCCAAGATGCCCATCAATAGACGAATGGATAAAGATGTGGTCCATATATATAATGAAATATTATGCCTCCACCAGAAAGGATGAAAACACAACTTTTCTATCAACATGGATGGGACTGGAAGAGATTATGCAGAGTGAAATAAGTCAAGCAGAGAGTCAATTATCATATGGTTTCACTTACATGTAGAGCATAAGGAAAAACATGGAGGACATTGGAAGAAGGAAAGGAAGGGTGAATAGGGGGAAATCAGAGAGGGAGACGAAACATGAGAGACTGTGGACTCTGAGAAACAAACTGAGGGTTTTGGAGGGGAGAGGGGTGGCAGGTTGGGTGAGCCTGGTGGTAGGTATTGAGAAGGGAACATATTGCATGGAGCACTGGTTGTGGTGTATGAACAATGAATCTTGGAACACTGAAAAAAGAAAAGAAAATAAATAGAATATGTATTCTCTTAAAAACAAAACAAATATATTTATTTGTCAGAGTGAGAGCACAAGCAGTGAGAACAGGAGGCAGAGGGAGAGGCAGGCTCCCCACTGAGCAAGGAGCCAGTGTGGGACTAAATACCAGGACCCTGGGTTCATCACCTCAGCTGAAGGTAGACACTTAAAATGACTAGGCCACCCAGGTGTCCCAGTATAGTGCCTCTTTGAATGAAGCCTTGAATACCACTTAGTTCTGGGGTGCTCCAGACAACAGTTCCCATAGGCCATACCAAAATATTACTTTTCTAATGCTAATGCAGAGTCATAATATATTTTCAGATTAAATTACTTTATATCCTCCCCCTTACTTCATTGGAATGCTGAGAACAAGGCATTGCTATTAATTTTAAATCACTGCTACACATAAGCACAGTGATAAAAACTTGTCTAGTTTAAGGATTCAGAGGTGTAAAGTAGGAACTAAGACCTCTATCCATCTTGGGAGCTCAACCTCAAGATGCCAAGAAATTCTTCCCCTCATTCCTTTTTTTTTTTTTAAATTTTATTCTTTTATTTTGACAGAGAGAAAGAGAGAGAGAGATCGTAAGTAAGCAGAGGGGCAGGCAGAGAGAAGGGGAAGCCGGCTCCCTGCCCCTCATTCCCTTTTTATTCCTCTGTCAGGTTTCAAAGATTTGGCTTTTTTTTTTTTAAACCACTGCCAACAACTTATTCTACCTGGTCTTCCCCACTCCTCCCCTTTGCTCCCTGCCCCAAACTGTAAAATGCAGTTTTCTAACTCTAGCATTTTTCCAACAATCCTCCGTACTTTCCTTCTATTTCTCAAAAAATTTATTGCCTTATTTCCTTAAAAACACTACTCGTTACCCAAGAAAGAAACATAAACAAACATCGGGGAAGGGTGAAATGCTCAGGACTCTATTTTTGGAGTCATTTCGTATTTGTGGGAGTGAGTAGGGTTCATTTTCAATCTATACAAACTACAGATATCCTGAGGATTTTGATAGCAAGGAACAAACACAAGTGAAGGAAGCCATTCACAGCTCTAAGGGATTTTATTTTTTAAAGATTTTATTTATTTTTGTGCGCACACATGAGTACAAGGTGGGGTGGGGTGCTGCAGAGGGAGAAGCCAACTCCCCAAGGAAAAGTGAGTCGGATGTAGGACTCGATCCCAGGACCCTGGAATCATGGCCTGAGCTAAAGGCAGACAATTAACTGGTCCCCACCCAGGTCCCCCACTCTGAGGGATTTTAGTGAACAAACACATATGAGGCACAATATGAAAAAAACCCCACAAAAACCAAAATAAGGTCTTTGTATTCCCTTTAGCTATATTCTTGGCAAAGGAGTAGGGGGAGTGGAGGGATACAGCCACAAGGTATGGTGCTGTTAAGACTGTGGATCTGTCGGGGGCGCCTGGGTGGCTCAGTGGGTTAAAGCTTCTGCCTTCGGCTCAGGTCATGATCTCAGGGAGCCTGCTTCCTCCTCTCTCTCTGCCTGCCTCTTTGCCTACTTGTGATCTCTCTCTGTCAAATAAATAAATAAAATCTTTAAAAAAAAAAGATCGTGGATCTCTGTAATACAGTGTAAGATATGATGACAGAATATGCAAGGGAGAGTGTATCTGACTTTGCATATCTGGAGATGATATGTAAATTAAGCTTTGCATTTAATCTAAACACTTTACTTTAGGCCTGATGAGGGAAAACATGGTATGTGAGATAGGCTAAAAAATATGACCCCAATTCTTCACCTTAACTTTTGGCTCTTGCAGAAGAGGAAAAGTTCTGGGAATTAAGCCTGAGAAATAAGTGTCAGGTGAAACAGGCCTTGTTAGGAGAATACACTTCACCTTAAAAGCAACAGGGAACCACTGAAGAATTATAATAAAAGTTCGAAAAAGATGACTATGGATGCATTGTAAAGATTGGATTAGAAAGGGAAAAAATGATATATGGAACCCAGTTTAAGGAAACTGTTGTGGGAATTCCAGGCAAGCAAAAATGGTGGCCTGAATTTAGGTACTGCCTGTGGACATAAGTGGGCTGGCTTGAAGATTTTCAAGGGCTTAATGACTAATTGGATTCAGAGTGAGAAAGAATTTAAAAATGACTACTTGCTGGCCTGAGCAATTGGGAAGCTGACAAAGGCAACTATTTAGGTTCTGATAGTTAGAAGAATGAATCAGGAGGCTATTAATGCTCGCAAGAGAGCGAGAGAGAGTGAGAGCGAGCGAGCGCGCGCATGATATTGGTGGCCTGAATGAGGGATTAACATTAAGTGAATGGATCGGAGAGATATTTAGGAAGTAAAATCAAAAGACTTGGTAATTGTCTGATGTGAGGTATGTAAAAAAAGAGTCAAAGAGGATACCCAACTTTTTGACTTCCGTGATAGTCACGGTAGTAGATAATTCAACAGCCATAAATTCTACCTATCCTGGTTATATAATTTCTTTGCCAAGTTTGTCACTCCTCCCATGCAGAGATGGAGTCTGTTTCTCCATTCCCGAAATCTACACCAGTCCTATGATTTGCTTTGACAAGTATTGTGAGGTGGAAGTGATATATGTGATTTTCAAGGCTAGGCTTCAGGAAGCACTGCAGCTTTTGCCCTTTAGGAGCATTGTTCTGAGACTGCCATGAAAATAAGTTGGGCTGAAGGATGAGAGGTCACACCGAGGAGAACCAAGTCACCCTTCCTTACAGCACCGACTAAGAATGAAGCCATCTTGGACCTTTCAATTCAGCCGACCTACTAGCTCAACACAGCCACATTATATGAGCCACAGGAAAACGGAGGAATTGCACAGCAGACTCACCAAATTATGAGCAATTGTTATTTTAAGCCAACAAATTTTGGAGTGGTTACACAACACTGATAATTAAAGACAGAAATCAGAAGAAGTAAACGTGAAATGTTATTCCTTATCTTTGCATGCGGGTAGACTTTATCTAAGATTGGCAAAACAACAATAAAAATTCTCCGATAGAAAGTTTAGAGAGGGGTCTTTCAGTAATTTCTAAATGGGCACCAAATGCCTGAATAACAAAGTACTATGACACTAATTAGAGAAGTTAAAAATCTCCCTTTAAGGTATGGTTGCAAAAACAAAGGGCAGGAACTTCAAAATCTTTGAGGAAAGAAAAGCACCAGCTTTTTATGGAAGTCTTTGGTAGAGGCATTAACTTCCTCAAACCTTGGTGAAGTCAATGAAATCAGGTGTCCTAGGAGAAAACTTTTCAGCAGGCTCAGTAAACGAAAATACTTGAAGAATTAACCTGATTAATGAAATGTTTAAAAGGTCCTGCAGTGCCTAGAAAAAAAAGTTATTCACAGAGCAAAACATGGATAAGCTTCTTGGAGAAGTCAACTAATATTAAGTTGTACATGAATGAATAGAAAAATAAGACAAAATTAGGCCTTCCCCATTCAAAGATTAAGAATTCGTCTGTTGTGTTAACGAACGAATTTAAAAAGTTGGTTAACACTGCCCTTTAAACGGGAGGAAGGCTATCATTGTAGAAAATCGATTTCAAAGATAAATTGTGCTTTAATATAGAACAGCTCCTTTTACTGCAACAACGTAGTCTAAAACCACAAATGGTACTGAAATGCATCCAGCAGCACGTAACAGAGATCAGATAAAAGGCTGTCTAACAGTAAATTAGAAACCACTACAACTGAGAGAAAAAAGAAAACAGGAAGTGTACCCTGGACCACAGACTTGGGGGCTTTCTTCCAAGATTTAGGAAGCCTTATCACAAAGAACGTAGTCCCTTGTACCGTGCCCGTTTAAAAACAATCTTCATTCCTTTCTAAGATTCACTGCCTTCTTCTCTCCCCCCGCCCCCACCCCAACGTGCGGCTTATAGGCTGTTTTTAGCCGGAACTCTGGAAAAAAAGTACAACTCAAGATATTCTGAAGTCAGGAGAAAGAACCGCTAAAAAAAAAAAAAAAAACCGCTAGAAATCCCCACCACAACATGCGGTTTATAGGTTGTTTTTAGCTGGAACTCTGCAAAAGTAGTACGACTCAAGATATTCTGAAGTCAGGAGGAAGAACTGCTAGAAATCCGGGGCGGGAAAGGAAAAGCTCAAACGAGGAATGAAGCCACGTAGCATTCCAGTCAGAGCAGTCCCTAAGGAAGCCCAGTCCTCCCACCCTCTCCAAGTGTGGCTACCATGCAGGATCCAATCTTTCGTATTTCTCAGCGCAACAGTCCCCACTCGCCCTGGGCTGCTGCTGAGATGATCTCCACTTACCGCTTGAAGTACAGCAGCCAAGAGCAACCGCAGCGCAAACGCCGGCCGAACCACACCGCCCAGCCCAGCCGCCATCGTGACCATCTTCCGTAGGTTTCCGACTGCCTGGAGGACCCCCTCAGCTAGGGGCGTCCACTCCAGAGCCTTATCCAAAACAGGCTGCTACAAGCCGTTGCAACCAAGTCTCTAACTCTGCAGAGACGGGTATTACCTAAGTTATATTGAAACTTAAAGGTAGTCAAATATCTTTATATGTGATATAAATATAAAGTCGCAGGGTTGTTTTTGAAAACCCTTATCAGGCACTTTCCTAAACTCCCCAAATCTGTGTCGCTCCGAGTGCCTTCCTTTTATTCACGACATTTCGTCAAGCAGCCAAGAAGCCCCGCCTTCGCCGGTTTCAGCCCGCTTCCTTTACCCAATCGAATGCCGCTTTGGTTGACACCCACGACAAAGGAAACCAACCGTAACTCGAACCAGGAGTGAGGCTTCTGGTTTCTTCGGTCCAATAGGCACAACTGAACGGGAGCAGAGGGTGGAGCCTCTGGTTGCCGAGCAGCGTACGTGGATGCGTGCGCGTGGTGGCGGAGGGGGATGGGCAGGGGGCGGAGCCGAGGGCGGCGCAGCCGCAGCCGCATCGCTGGCGGAGGAGCGCGCGGCCGCGAGCAAAGGAGGGAGGGAAGGAAGGAAGAGAAGGAGGCGGGCAGCAGGCGGGCGCGGGGGTCGGGGACTGAGGCAGCAGAGAGGCGAGAGCCCGGCAGCCGCTTCGCGCTGTGTTTGCTGCGCGGGCTTTTGGAGGGGGCGGCCGTTGAGTCGGTCCAGGAGAAGCGGGCACCGGCGGTGTTGGTGCTGGCGCCTGGGGGCGGGGGACTGGGGAGGCGAGAAGGGGGGTCGCTGCGGTGGTTCTCTCGCTGTCGCGCTCTCCTTGCCTTTCTCCCCGTTCAGTGGGCTGCCCCCTGGCGTATCACTCGTCTCCGGGGCCCCGCTCCCCGCCCCCCGCGGTATGTCTTGATCCCGAGCAGCGGGTTTCATGGGGCTCCTTAGGATTATGATGCCGCCCAAGTTTCTGCTGGCGGTGGTGGCCTTCGCAGTGGCGATGCTCTTCCTGGAGAACCAAATCCAGAAACTGGAGGAGTCCCGATCAAAGCTAGGTAAGGAGCAGAGCCACTCCGGGGTGAGTGGTGTGCAAGGGGCCGGGCCAGGGAGGCATGTCCACTTACTCCGGTCGCAACCTGCGATCTGGCTCGGGGGCAAGAGAGTGAAAGAGCTTGCCATGAGAGCTGGGACTGGGGGCATCGAAAACACAAGCTCCAAGAATGGTATGAATTAAGCTTGAGTGGCTTGCTGGGCTCGCGATGTCACGGGGCAGAGGTTGTTAAGGTGGCCTTTCCCGTGCCTAAGGGTTACCAGAAGTAGGCATTCCACCGGGGAGTAGCAAGAGAAGACCGAACTCGGTAGGGAGCGGGAACTGCTGGAGGAGGCAGGAACGCTCAGCCTTCTGTGTTTTCCTGAGTCTACAGAAAGCTCCGGCAGTGTCAGTCAAGGGGTATTCTAATTTGAGTTGTAGGCACCTGGATACAGATCTTTTGTGGATCGGGAGGTTCACCGAGGGATTGATGGCCGGAAATGGAGGGAGATACTGGGAATGATGGTGAGTAAAAGACACTGTAGTGAGTTGCACTTTTGTACTGGAGGCAGCAAGGGGCCACAGAAGCGACGGGAGAAATAGGCTGCCAAGGTAGAACTGGAAAGCAAATAAAAAGCTTCAGCGTAGTACTGAAAGGAGGCAAGAGGCTTTTAAGTCCTTTTTTTTTTTTAGTGGAGATACATTCTATTAATATTTTGGGCTTAAGAATAAGAATGCTTGTGTATGTGGCCCCCGGCGATGTTGATGTAGTGCATTTAGGAGAGAAGGGAACGTTGAAGGGGAATTATAGTGAGATTTAAGTTGGTGATAGGAAAAGTGAGATTATGCAATAGATGAACCATATGCTTAAGTACCTTAAGGAGTTAATAGTGCTTACTTTAATGAGAGAAGGGGCCTGAAGTATGTACTGTTGGAGTATGAAGTTGTGAAAGACCAGAAAAATGCACAGATAGGTATTTTCAGATTAGTAGGGAACTTTGGCATTTGGGAGAGGTTTGGGATGGAGGAGGGAGTGTTAAAAGAATGCGATACATTTTGATTTAAAAATGTACATGGCATTTAAAAATCAGCCCAAGAGGCTATAGTTTGAATATGGAAAAGCAATGTGAAGTGTTTTTATATATACTTTAATTTCAGCATTGTTTTAAATACTTTTTGAGAAGCAAGCAGTAAAGTTCTAGCAGCAAAATCATTTAACAGCTAGATGCTGCTGTGGGTGATAATTAACATTAAGGAAAAATGTATGAGTAAATAATTGAAATATTAGAAGTATAGCTGCCTATTTGCAGTTTTGGCAGACTTTGTAAAAAGCCTTGGAAACATTTTAAAGAGCAGTCTATCAAAGAGTATCAAATAAATCTAATTCAAGTGCACTAGAGTTGAAGGAGGAGCTCAAGATAATTCCATTCTTAAACTCTAGGGTAAAACTTAACCTGTACAGTTTTGAAGAGATATCAAATTTATTTATTTTTTCGAGATATATCAAATTTATTTACCATGATTTTGTTAATTATGTGTCTTGTGTGATGGAAAAATTATTCACCTTAAACAATGAATGTTGGCCAATACACTTTTCCTTTTTGTTTGGATCCACTTAGCATTCGGGGTCATTTTCTGGTTTCTTTAATGATACAATTTTACAGAAAAAAAATGACTCCTTTTAGAAATTTGAAAGTTATATTAAAATTAAGATTTGTATTTTTTCTTTGTTGTATCATTATATTTCTTGAGCACATTACAGTGGCTAGGATAACTTCAATTTTTAATTTTCTTTTTTTGCCTCAGATTTTTTTTCATAACACTTGAAAGTGGTTTCCATAGATACAACCTAATTTATTTTAAAAAGATTATCTTAACATGTAGAAAGCCACAGGTAGAAAATAATGTGTGTTTTTTTTCCCATGATTTTTTACAAGAAACCTTCAAATTCTATCAGAAATAATAAAAAGAGATCAAATCACATACTCACAGAGCCAAAAAAAAGGAGCTCAAATACAAATCACTTGGAGGAACTAATAATGCTCTGGAGCTGCAAAAATATGGCAGGTGAAATGTATAACTTTGTCAGCAGTCTTGATTTCTTAAAAAGAAAAGTCTTACAAAAGACAGTACAAAAACAGATGTTACCAGTTGGTAATCTTCCTTAGGGAAGGAAGGCAGAAGGCATAGTTTGACAATCAGACTCTGTACTAGGCACTTCCATATGTGATATTTTTATGTAATCTTCCAAGAACACCATAGAAAGCTATTTTTACAGATGCAAGAATAGGCTCAAAGGTTATATAACTTGACCACATAGCTAATAGTGGCTGAGTCAGGATTGGAACCCAGGTATGTGTGATTCTAAATCAAGTGCTTCTTTAATTATACCAGGCTGCTTGGGACTTTATATTGACATTACACTAAGATTTAGCAGTTTGAATAGAATTTTTAAACGGTAATATCAGTGTTTAATTGCATTTATTGCTAAGAATGAATATAATTCTGGGAAAATCTAATTTCTGACACAAAGAAATTGGTTTAGTGTAATGTCTGCTTGTTTATATCCAAATAATGAACGTAATTATATTACCCAATGAAACGACTGAAATAGTTTATTTCTGTTATAGGGAAAAAAAAGTCTGCAGTTGTTTTCTGTAAGTGTAAAGCTTTCTGTAAGCTTATGCATAGGTTAGAAAATTTACACAGTCAAATCTATCATTTTAGGCAAATAGGTTTCTTCTGTTACTTGAGAATATTGTCCCCAACCAGGATTATGTACATTCTCTGTATTTTGCCATAGTATCTTATAATTTTTGTTTTTTACATTTAGTTCATTAAAGCATTCATGTATTTATAGAGATTTATTATAATTTCTTTCAATGAATAGCAACTTATGGCAAATAATATATAAATAATTCATTTCCCACTGTACATTACCACTGTTCTTTTTTTCATATATTACAATTCCTTTTTTCATGTATTAAATTTTCCTATGTTTTTGGATTGATTTTGGACTCCACTTTTCCGACTAATTACAGATTCTTTAAACTTGCAGGACTTATATATAGGCTTCAAGGTATCCACGAATTCCCTGAAATTATATGCATAGCTTTCATCATATTTGCAAAGGCATATGCCTTTGCAAATGGTAGGAAACACTGATTTGCAGTAGATGGTTTGTATTTAATGAATACAACTTTTTTATAGCTTTTTAAAAATTTTTTTCTATGTCGTTGCTTTTATTTCTTTGCTTTTAGTATTAATATAGTGTGCAGCTTGTGAGTTACATTTAGGATACAAACACGTTATGAAAAAAGTTCTGTGGAGTATTGTGTTGAAAAACTTCATTTTACTAAAATGTATACTTAATTTTTCTAATGAGATATGGAAGATGACATGGAGTCAATGAAAAGTGTTGCTTAGCTTAATACTTAGGTGTTAGAATTGTATATCAGGATTTGTTGCTTTTACAAAGTATTTTTTTCTGAATTTCAAGAGACACCTGTTAATGCGAACTGATGGAATAGTGCAATGAAACTGCTACATAAATGTTAGAATTAGTATGCTTGATTATTTGTTTTCTATAGAGTCTAAGGATTTAAAATAATATTTGCTGTTCAAATGCTTCTAATACCACTATGTGAGTTTGCGAGTATTCTAGAGCAATCTTTTAAATGAGGACAGTAACTCAGAATGGACTATTTACTGCTCTTAATTGGTGAAAATTATGTTACTCTGTGTTCTTAAAATCTTCCTTAACTAATGAACTAACTCCAGGACTAAGGTTGAGACTGCCCATTGGAATTTGGTAGTATTTAAAGTGCCTGAAATGATACAACAGTATCTGTAATGTTGCCAAGAATGATAGATTTCTCTACTCCTGAAATTGTTTGAAAAATTCACAGGAGCTACTGTTTAGAAGATTTTGGATTAATTGGAATGCATTTATTCTAGAATTGCTAATTAGTGCCTTGCTTATGAGTCCTGGATACGAAATCTAGTGCTATGAGTAAGCACTAGAAACAGTTGGTCTCAATTAAGGTAATCCCAGGATGTCTGTCTACCACTCTGTTAAGACTTCGAATAGCTTTTTGGCCCCTAGTGGAGTTGAAACAATAATGAATATTCCAACACTGCTCTCTAGAAGACCACTTTTGAGGGACATCTTATAGATACCTGGACTTGACAGTCATGGTTCACTATAGCCTAATTATTTACAATTATCTACCCACCTGCTAGTAACTGTGGTTATGTATTCCACCTTTCTGCCTGTTAACTATAGATTATCTGCCTGTTGGACCACTTGTGCACCTAATCCAGTTTCCTAACCTACAAGGCATGGGTCTGGAAGTTTTCCTTCATGCTCCTATAATCATTACTTCTCTTTCTGCTTGAGTATTCTCACTGGCATATGAACATGCTATTATTTCTCCTACCCCAAAACCAAAGCAATAGTTTCTCTTGACTACCCTTTTCTTGGCCAACCTCTGTTCCATATTTTAGCTTCCCTTTGCAGTAAAAACTAAAACTTGTCTTACTGTAATTGTCCTACTCAACAGTAATTTCCTTCAATCCTATGGTCAATTTTTGGTCTTCGTTTTATTTGAGCTATCATTGGGATTTGACACAATTGATTACTTCTTTTTCTGGTAGGTTTTCTTTACCTTGCTTCCAAGATACCATGCTCTTGGTTTTCTTCCCACCTCATTGGTGGTTACTTCTCCAAATCCTGTGTAGGCTCTCCTTTTCTCCTCAGCCTCTTAGCATAAGCATAAACCAGGGCTCACTTCTTGGCAATCTTCTCAATTTACTCTCTCTTAGTGGGTGATTTATATGCTGACAACTTCCAAATATATATTTCTAATTCAGGCCCATTTCCTAGGAATTTGGCTGCCCACTTGAGTTTGTCTTTGAGTAATTAATAGACATCTCAAACTCATGGTGTCCAAAATGGATCTTCTGATAACTCTGTCCACTGCCTCATCCTACCTGAATCTGTTTTATCTTTGACCTTCCCCCTCTCAGTTGATGGTAGCTCTATCCTTTCAGTTGCTAGGGTTTTACTTGACTTTTCTTTTTTCACATTCTGCATCTAATCAGAAAAATCCTGTTAGCTTTACCTTCAAATATTTCTAGAACATGACTACTACTCAACACTTGTACTGTTATCACCCTCATTCAAGATACCGTCATCTTTTCCCTGGATTACTGCCATGTCTTAACTAGTCTGTCTGCTGCCACACTTGCCTTTCTACAGACTATTCTTAATATAACAGCTAGAGTGATCCTTTTAAGATGTAAATCAAATCCTGTCACTCGGCCTAAAACTCTTTGGAAGCTTCCTGAGTTAGAGTGATTCTAGCTGCTTTTAAAACAAAGCCCCCAGTTTTATTGGCTAAACATGGCAAAGGACTTTTTTTTTTTTCCATTCACTTATTAGGTGATCATTTTGGTGGATGGTTTTCTTCTACATGAGTGATTGATTCAGGGTCTTGGGTACCTCCTGCCATGAAGGACATAAAAAGTTCGAGGAGGTCCCCCTTTCTAAGCTTTTTTGGCCTCTTTTATCCTTAGTTTATTGATGAAGACTGTTCATTATATGCAAGGGGGAGGTTGGGAAATGGAGTTTTTAGCTGGCAGTTACTTACCAATTACAACTCTGTATTATGGAAGGGGGCAGCATACATTTGAATTTTTTGAATCTCTTTGCATAAATCCTAAAATGTATTTAGGTTTGTTTTATGCCTCAGCATATAAACTGTCTCAGTAAGTGTTCTGTGTGAACATGAAAAATGTATTTTCTGTTGTTATAGGGTGGAGTATGCAGTACATGTCAATTAGGTCTAGTTGGTTGGTAAAGTTGTTCTTCTGTATCCTGGATTTTCTTCCTGCCTACTTGTTCCAGCAATTATAAAGAGAGGGGTTTTGAAATCTCTGATGATAATTATGAATTTGTCTATTTTTGCTTGAAGCTCTGTTACTTTTTGCTTCATGTATTTTGAAGTACTATGATTAGGTGCATAAATGTGTAGGAATGTCATGTCTTCTTGACTAACCCCTTTTTCATTATGAAATGACCCTTTTTATCCTTGGTAATGTTCTTTGCTCAGAAACCTTCTTTGTCTGATTAGCCACTTCAGTTTTCTTTTGATTAGTGTTAGCATGATAGATCTTTTCCCACTCTTTGATGTTAACCTGTGTCTTTTTATTTAAAGTGGATTTCTCGTAGGCAGCATATAGTTTGGGCTTGCATCCCATTTCATAATCCCCCTTGTAATTGGTGGTGTTTAGAACATTTCCTATTAACGTAATTATTGATGTGGCTGGGTTTAAATATGTGCATTACTATTTGTTTTCTATTTGTTCCATCTGTTCCTTTTTTCCCTTTTTTTTCTGGCTTCTTTGTGATTAAGTATTTTGTTATGCCATTTTATCTTATTTGTTGACTTATTAGTGTTATACTCTTTTGTGATTTTTTTTTAGTGATTGCTTTAGGGTTTATGGTATACATTATACTATGTCATGTATAAGAACCTTATTATACTTTCCTCTCACCTGGCTTTTTGCTATTGTTATATATCTTATTTTTACATATAGATTCTATAACATTGTTATTTTAAACAAACAGTTATCTTTTAAAGAAAGTAAAGATTCCTGTTTTATATTTACTCATCCATTTTCCATTCCCAGTGCTCTTCATACCTTTGTGTAGATGCAGGTTTTCATGTGGTACTATTTTCTTGATCCTGAAGGATTTCTTTTAAAATTAGTTATACTGGTGTGCTTGGGTGACTCAGTCTGTTAAGCGTCTGAGCCTTCAGCTCAGGTCATGATCCCAGGGTCTTGGAATCAAGCCCTGCATTGGGCTTCCAGCTCAGTGGGGATTCTGCTTCTCCTTCCTCTGCCTTTCCCCACTGCTCATTCTCTGTCTCAAATAAAAAAAATCATAAAAAAATTGGTTATACTGAAAGTCTACTGGTGATGAATTTTTTTTCACTTTTGTATGTCTGAGAAAGTCCGTGGTTGCCTTAGATATTTTTGCTGGGTATAGAATTCTATGTTAATATATATTTTTTTCTTTCAGTACTTTACAAATGTTGCTCCATTGTCTTTTGGCTTATGTTTCTTATGAGGCTGCATCATTATTATCTTTGTCCAGCTGTACATAATGTCCTTTTTTAACTGCTTTGAAGATTTTCACTAGGTTTAAGTTAACTAAAATAGGCCTTGCTGTAGTTTTCTTCATGTTTTAGTATGTATGTTATTTTAGTTAATATTGTGGATACAGTATATGTGTTATTTTGGTTAATAGTTAACTTTTAAAAGATAATTAAAAAATTAGCTGCACAGTGTAAATATCATAACTGCAAAAATGAATTTTTATTTGGTCTTCAGTAGGAGTTGTAAACTCGACCCTATTTTTCGTCAAAAAGAGCTTAGTGATTAATTAGGGCTGTCTATGGTTTTTTCAATTTCTAAGGTGTGATGTAAAAGGTAAATATCTTAAGTAGTCCATGATAAATATAATATTTTGAATATAGGGAAGAATGTTGGAGCTTTGAGTAAATTGAGTTGAATTAAAATCGATAAATCCTCCTTCAAGCTTGCATTTGACTTAGTTGTTTTAGCTTTGTCCATATCATACTGAAACTAGTTCAGCAGTTGGTTTAGACGTGAAGATTGTTGATTAAATACAACTGAGAAGTTTGTAATTATTTTGTATTTAGATTTTAGGAAGCTGCCTCTAATTGCCAGCATTTTTTATTTCACCATAGTATTTTTTTTTTTTTTTAGTAAAATACAGTCTCCAATAAAGTGTTGCATGTTCCTTGTGTATTATACACCTGTGGCAGAAAGCCAGTTTATTCAATTGTTTCTTCCATAGAGGAGCTGATTAGAAAAACTGGCTTGACATGATCTTCAGGTATATTTTAGTGGACAGCTTCTTCATTTTGTTAAATAAGATAGAATAAAAACCATTCACCATTATCCTTCTTTCATGTTTCGAAGATTAAAACAAAAGAAGCAAACAAACTTCTAGTGACATTTTATTGTTTCAAAATAGATTTCTGAGCAAAGAAAATTAGGAGTATGTGTGACTTTTGCTCCTGAACCTGGAAATTGTCAGTGATAGTCTCTGATTTGGGATGAAGATATCCAGGAATGTCTGATTGATGAGATGCCATTATGCTCCCTTTCTGTTCTGTCCTAGGTTAGAACTCTGACTAATTAAGCTTGTGACTAGCAACAACTAGTCTTCCTCATGACCGCTTTAACTTCCCTTTGATCTTTTTTTTACTTGATTTGAATCTCTTCCTTCTTTACTACTGGGCCCATGTTTCTTCAGTGGTTTTCTGCTTTTCCTACTAGTGGCAAGCCATCATGACCTTTGAACCTTCATCTGTAACAGACAGTAATAACTAACGTTGAATACTTACTAAAAACTAGGCGTATTTTAAATGTTTTATATGTATAGCTTCATTTAATATAAATGTTGCTTATTTCTCTGCTGTCCTCAGAGAGTAGAAAGATAAAATGATCCTCAAATGATGTAATGAATGTGAAAATGTAAACTATAAAAACTACAATAAAAAACTACAATTATAAGTTGTTATTAATGGTGATGATAATATATTTATCTTCTTTTTGTTGCTGTTGTCTTTTTGGTTTAATATAGTTTTCAGTTTGTTTTTTTGCTGCTGTAGGCTTTGCCCAATGCCCTACCTCATAGAATTACACTTGTCTTATAAATGTTTATGTAAATCAAATAATGATGTTACATGAGTTAAAGGTTTGACATTCAGATTAAATATTTCTTTCCTCTCTTAGGAAGGAATAAAAATCACTGGCAATTCATGTTATTATTTGCTTCTAAAGATAGACATCTATTTACTTTCATAAAAATTACAGAAAAGTCCTCGCTCTTTAACATGACTGAAGTTCCTTCATTCTTGCCTACTAATCTTTGCCAACTTGGCAATTTAAGGATAGATTTTTATAAAATGCACATTAAATCTAAATCGTGACAAGGAAATTTCTGTGTGTGTGTGTGTGTGTGTGTGATCCTTAGCTTCTAAATAATTTTTTTAAAGGGTTGATAGTCAAATTAGTGGAGAAAGAAAGAACCCAAGCCTATTTTTCCATATGGAAAAAGTTTTGTGTGATAGTTCCTTTATTGTCAATTTTCTCACAGTGATTCATTGTCATTTTCTCAAATACAGGGGGGAAAATGTGTTTTGTATCGTTTATTTTAATTGAGGAATTTCAACTTTTTCTTTCTTTTTTATTTGACTATGGAATAGATTGTATTATAGATTTAATGCTGAAATTATGAGAATCCTAAAGAATATAATTCTTGAATCTTACACAGCATGAGACTTTTTCAACTTTCAACTACAATTAAATATAATCCTTAATTACTTCAGCCTCTGAGGTAAATTTTGGAGAAATAGCATCATTGCTGCCTTTTATTTAAGGAGTCAGGAAAACATTCCATATTTATATTTGGTTTACACAATAGAAGTGAAGTGGAAAGGTCTTATATTTAGTAATAACAGACAGTTTGGGAAAATCAGACATCTAATCATAAGAAATGAGGTTATACAATATTGTAGCATAAATACTTTGTGATACTGCTCTTCTTACTATGATACTACAGGCTCTGACTGTGATTTAAGGTTTTCACTGTAAAACCTAGTAAGGATAGAACCTTATATATTGATTATTAACTACGTTTTAACAGAGAATTTAAGATCAGTGTTGATTATTTAGAAAAAAATACGGTATGTAAGTAATCTTTCTATGGGTTTTTAATTTAAGAAAATCTGAAAATGTTTATAACTTACTATAAAGCTATAATAGCTAAGAAAAATTGTATTAAGTTGACATTTCTAAGCTACTATTTCCAAATATGATTTAAAATAAGTATTGTTAGATTAAAGGCTAAAAATAAATTGTGAAAGCTTAAATTAAAAAGTTTTGAGGAGAGCTGTTCCCTTAATTTGTTTGTTTTTTTTTTTTTTTACCATTCCTCTGGTTGTTCAGAGTATAGTACACTGGTATAATGTACTAATTCATTTTATAGTCTAAGCAGTAGCAACCTAATTATCTTGTCTGGGGATGAAAATATTCCTGAATAAATAAAGTGATGCACAAAAGTCATATAGTGTTTTGTTTTAGGCTAGGGTCATGATCAAATATATTATGATTTATAAAATTAAAATTACTGATTTAATAAGTAGTAATACCTAATAGTAATAGTCTGCTTTCTGTATTAGAACAGCATTAATAATAGGAGATAAGATCTGGTAAGATCTGGTTACTGAAAGCACATGCACTATCAGACAAAGAAGTAGTAGGAGCTCTTTTCAAGGGAGAAGGCAGAAGGCAGGAAAAATGCAACAATCTAGGTTAAGATAGTATGGTGAAAGTCTTCCTTAAAAGATTCTGAGCACAGTTCTGAAGAAAGTAATGCAGTTGTGGTATGCTTATAATAGGATAAAAAAATGATAGTATTTTTCAGAGTAGTCACTGTGAGAAAGTTATACATTAAAAGTAATATAGTTGCTGAAAATATTTTGGAAATGTGTGGAATTGGTTTTAGAAGTTTTAAAACTACACAAATCATTTTTTTATTTTTATTTTTTTTAAAGATTTTATTTATTTATTTGACAGAGAGGAGAGAGATCACAAGTAGGCAGAGAGGCAGGCAGAGAGGGGGGAAGCAGGCTCCCCGCTGAGCAGAGAGCCCTATGTGGGGCTCTATCCCAGGACCCTGAGATCATGACCTGAGCTGAAGACAGAGGCTTTAACCCACTGAGCCACCCAGGCGCCCCTCATTTTTTTTTTTTTTAAGATTTTATTTATTTATTAGAGAGAGAGAGAGAGAGAGAGAGTGAGAATGAGAGGGGAGAAGGTCAGAGGGAGAAGCAGACCTCCCGCAGAGCCGGGAGTCCGATATGGGACTCGATCCCTGGGACTCGATCCCGGGACTCCGGGATCATGACCTGAGCCGAAGGCATTCGCTTAACCAACTGAGCCACCCAGGCGCCCGCGCCCCTCATTTTTATTTCTTTATAGGCATAGCTTAAAATTATAATTTAAAATTTATAAAAGTAATTATAGGTTATTTGGAAAAAGAATAAAGAAAAGGCAATCTTTGTTTTACATACTAACAAACCCATTCTTTGCAAGTTTCTTTCATGTAGGTTTTTAGATAAAAGTGATTATAATATTTTATATTTTCATTTAACATCAGATCATAAACATGTTCCTAGGTTGTTATCACAATAGCTAACATAACAGTGGCATGATAAGCTCCCTTTCTGAGGTGGGGAAATAGAAGTCTTTTAATAGGGTTTCAGCCTTTCATTATGGTAAACTATGTACTGATTTTGTTTCATTTAGCTATAATATTTAAATATAATAACATATGAGTTTCAGAATCTCCTTACTTGGATTGAGTTTAAAATCCCAATCTAGAATGCATTTGGTTTTATTCTGCTTTCCCTTGTGGGTTTCATCCAGAACTGATCCAGGTGTTATAGGGCCTCTAGTTTTTATAATTTTGGGGGTCCTTTTAAGAAAAAAAAAGTGCAGGGCGCCTGGGTGGCTCAGTTGGTTAAGCGACTGCCTTCGGCTCAGGTCATGATCCTGGAGTCCTGGGATCGAGTCCCACATCGGGCTCCCAGCTCCGTGGGGAGTCTGCTTCTCACTCTGACCTTCTCCCTTCTCATGCTCTCTCTCACTCTCTCTCTTTCCTAATAAATAAATAAATAAATAAAATCTTTAAAAAAAAAAAAAAAAAAGAAAAAAAAGTGCAAAATTATGAATATAAAATCATGCCTATAGCTTTTGGAAGGGGCCCATGCCAAGTATATGAACCAAAAGTTTAAACTTTATTAGCTTTATAGTGTAAATCCATGTGTAATTCCATCGTTCTGATGCCTCATGATACTCAAAGTCCAAGAAGGAAAGTGCTTTCTGATTTACTAAAGAGCTGTTTCTTTTTTTTTTTAAAGCAAATTATATATCTTTCCATCTATGTATTCTGTCTTTATACCTTGTGAATACTTGGTTTGTGAAACATTTAGATGAAAATGTAAAACATGGTTGATGTGGAGATAACTGCTTGGGTCTGGGGAGCAGATAATTAATCCACTCCCCCGCCAACTGAAATTTTGTACCAGTTGAGCAAATACATAAGGGAATCAGATGGAGATCAGAAATTTGCGTTGGAGATCAGAATTTTGGTTGGATAAAGCTGGATTGGAAGGTTTAGCTTAGATGTGTCACCAGTGACCTTCTCAGTACTCTTCATTTATGATTACAATTTTTTTTAAAGATTTTATTTATTTTTTTGACAGATCACAAGTAGGCAGAGAGGCAGGCAGAGAGAGAGGAGGAAGCAGGCTTCCTGCTGAGCAGAGAGCGCAATGCAGGGGCTCGATCCCAGGACCCTGAGACCAGGGCCCGAGCCTAAGGCAGAGGCTTAACCCACTGAGCCAGCCAGGCGCCCCTTGCGTTTTCATGTCTTTAAACTTAGTTTCTAACATCTATAATTTTTTATCTCTAAAGAACTTTTAACATTTCTTGCAGGCAGGTCTACTGTTAACAAATTTCCTCAATTTTTGTGTCTCTTAGAAAATCTTGATAATGTCCTTCACCTTTGAAGAATCTTTTTGCTGGATCCAGAATTCTAGGTTGATGTGGTTTGGTTTTTGTTTTTGTTTTTTTTTTTTTCCTTTCCACACTTTAAAACATTTTACTTCAGTCTCTTGCTTGCATAGTTTCTGAAGAGAATTCTGATATAATTCTTAATGTTGTTCCTCTTAGATAAGGTGTTATTTCCTCTGGTTTCCTTCAGAATATTCTCTTTGCTTTTCTGTAATTTGAATATGATGTGCCTAAGTGTAGATTTTTTTCAGTATTCCGTTAATGGTCTCTGAGCTTTATGGTGTGTGATTCGGTCTCATCTATTTTGGAAAATTTTCAGCCATTATTCAGATTTCATCTTTTTTTTCCCCTCTTTCTTCTCCCAATATTTTTATCGTGCATATGTTACACATCTTGTAATCATCCCAGAGTTCTTGGATATTGTGTTTTTTTGTTTTTGTTTATTATTTTTTCCTCTTAATTTTTCAGTTTGGGAATTCATATTGATATTTCTTTAGCTTACTAATTCCTTTCTTGGCTGTGCCCAGTCTGTTAACCCATTAAAGGCATTCATTTCTGTTACAGTGTTAAGTGATTTCTGTCATTTCCCTTTGATTCTTTCCTAGGGTTTCCTTGTCTCTGCTTACATTGCTTACATTATCCACCTGTTCCTTCATGGTGTCCACGTTTTCCATTGAAGCCCTTAGTCTATTAGTCATAGATATTAAATTCTCAGATGTAATTCTAAAAATACTTGTTATATCTGAGTCTGGTTCTTATGCTTGCTTTGTCTCTTCACATGTTTTTTTGCCTTTTAGCATGTCTTGTGATTTTTGGATAGCTGGGCATGATGTATTGAGTAAAAAGAACTCAGGTAAATAGGCCTCACTGTGAGGTTTTATGTTATCTGGCTAGGAGGCTCTATTTACTGATTATTTTAACTGTGGTGTCCCAGGTTAAAATTTCCTCTAATGTCCTTCCCGTCTTTGGGTTTCTCTAGTAACTCCTGAGGCTTGTTTTTCTTTCAGCTATTAGATATTCTAAGATATGAGCCTTATCGCTGGTAGGTAAGTATGGGGGGAAAGGAAGTGTTCCATTAACCTATAATTAGATCTAAGTCTTTTTTTTCCCCATAAATTTAGAAATTTATTGTTTAATCCATAGGCTTTATATGGCTTTAGTTAAAAACTAGAAGAGTGAAAACAAGACACTATTTCCAAGTCTGGGCCCTCTCAGCCTTCCAAATACGAGCATTCTGAAAGTTGTACATACCAACTGGAAGAACGAGACAAAATTATGAATGGAGCTATGACATTTCGTAAAACAAACTTTTATATAACTGAAGGATCTTTCCCAGTCTAAGTCTTTTAGTGAGCCTGTGCCTCTTGGCAGTGACTTTGTGGAGTGCTTCCCTGCCCTTCTCCCCTCAACACTTAGGTGACACAAGAAGTCTAGAGAGGATTGAAGTTAGGTATTTCCTTTACTCTAGTTGGTTAGGCTTTGGTAAAGTAGTTTCCTTTGATTGTAAAGTAGTTTCTTTTGATGGTAAAGTAGTTTCCTTTGAGAGCCGAACTTGGTTATGGAGAACAGAGAGAGCCCTGAGCTATTTCAAATGGCAGCTTTCCCCCCCATCCTTGTTTGGAAGTATGAGGGAGTTTTTCTCGGATCTTCATAGTGTAAACCTGTTGGTGCACCTGGAGGTAACACTTAGGAAAGTCCTCCTCCCCAAGTCTGCCCATTCCCTGATTTGTTGTTGTTCTCAAGTTAGTCCACGCTGAACTTTCAGTAGTTCCATCAATTGTAGTTTCTGTTCCCAGGGATACTGGCTGCACCTCTGGGCTTCACAGTTTCTATAAGCTGTGATTCTCTATATTCACCTCTCTCTCCAATTTTCAGGGCAGCAGTTTGCCTGGTCCTCAGTTCTGTGATGGATCTAGCAAGAGTTGATTTTCAGTTTGTTCAGCTTTTTTCTTACTGTGAGGATAATAGCAATAACTTCTAAGCTCTTTTCACATCTAACGAGAAACACCCTTAGTGATATTTTGTAAGTAGTCATATAGTTTTATTCCGTTACTTTTATTTTTTGACTTTTATGTTTTTAGTCCATCTAGAATTTAGGTTTCTAGGGATATAGGGAGTAGGATATGTATCTGGGCCGTTTGTTTGCACTACTTTGCTTAACAATTCTTGGCTGTTAGGGTTTTCTGCTTTCAATTCTCATAACCTAATTATTTTCTTTAGTACCTGGTAGAGGTAATCTTTCCTGCATGATTCTTTGCTTGTTTGTTATTCCAGTTAAATCTCAGAATCATTAAAAAAAAAAGCATTAGGATTATTGTGACAGAATCATTTTGTTAAAAAAAAATGGACATAGGATAATTGAAATGCTTCAGATAAATAATACGATTAGAATGATAGTGTTATGTTTGGACTTCCCCATTTGGAAATATTTATCTTCATTCAGGTTTTCTTTTATATTTGGAAGTTTATAATTTGTTTTCAGTTACACAAGTTTCCTGTGAGATATATTTTGTGCATTTTTAAAAAATATTTTATTTATTTATTTGACAGAGAGGAGAGAGATCACAAATAGGCTGAGAGACAGGCAGAGAGAGGGGGAAGCAGGGCTCTCTGCTGAGCAGAGAGCCAGATGCGGGGCTTGATCCCAGGACCCTGAGATCATGACCTGAGCCGAAGTCAGAGGCTTTAACCCACTGAGCCACCCAGAAGCCCCTATTTTGTGCATTTTTAAAACCTTTTTATTTTGAAATAATTTTAGATGCACATGTAAGTTGCACCGATAGAGTACACAGAGTTCCTGTGTACTGTTTAATGTTATCTAGTTCCCCCAATGATGGTAACTTATAAAACTATGATCTACTCATCAAATCCAGGAAATTGACACATTGGTATGATATTATTAACTATGGCCTTTTTGGATTCCATAATTTTTTACATGCAATACACACCTCTTCCCTGCCCTCTCATCCTTCCTCAACCCCTCCTCCCCTCCCTCACTACTGGAGAGTGAGAATGATGATAATTTTCAGGAACCCGCTTTGCTAACAGATTTGAAATTCTAAAAGCTTTTTGGTTGCCTTCATTGAGGTTTTTAGGGATATAATCTCATTGGCTAATAGTGCTATTTTTGTTTCTGTATCCTGTCATTGCACTGGCTAGATTCTAAGTTATGCTTATTTTGTTCTGATTTTTATGTAATTGTCCTTGGGCTTCACATTTAAGTGTAAAATTAGCTATAGATGTATATGATTAGTTGATTTCTCTAATATTTGGTATTAACATTAATCATTGATATGTAATAAGTGTTTTGCCATGTTTCTGGAATTCTAATCACATTATACGAATCATCTCATTTAATCTTCTCAACCTCCTAAAACAAGTGTCAATATTGTTTTTTTACAGGTGAGTAGTAAATTGGTTTAAGCTTAAAAATTAACTTAAAGTTACATAGTTTGACTCAAGCTCAAGTCTAAAAAATTTTTATTCATTTTGCATTTAACCATTCTTCTTCGTTATCTCCTATAGCAATACAAAAGATGTATTTTAAGTTATTCAGATGAATTTTATTCTGGGGCATGTGTTTATTCCGTGGAAATGGTATTCTAGAATTAAATAAATTATTTTTATAAATTTCAGATTAAACACTTTGTGAACTACCATTCCAGTGTTTAATTATACTTATCAAAGAAGTATATTCTTTAAAGGATAGAAGTACTAAGCCTGTTCCTCCCTCCCTCCCTTCTGCAGGTATTCATTTAGAGGTGTAGCCATTGTTGAGTATTTAAATATGTCAAGATTGCTTTAGTTAGATGGATATGGAATTAATTATGGGAGTACAAAGAAATTAATATTTTATACCTGATTATAGAGAGCATTAACTTTCAGGAACATCAAATGTTAACTCCCCTGCAGTTTAAGTGTAGTATGCATTCTTATTTCTGATGACTTTAAGATGATGTCAGAGTTTTACTGTGACTTAGCATTAATGAATCACAAAATAATAGACTGTTTTATTTCAGATGAACCTTGAAGGACAGTTTACTCATTTTTCTTCCCATTTAGGAATGCTTTCTTCTACTTTTTTTAGTATGTTATTTGTGGGAAAAGAGTTAATTTTTTATTCTAGCTTCAGTCTTTAATAATTTTTAAAATCCTGTGCGTTTCCTTTTATCTTGTATGTATATGTCTCTTTCGAACTTGAGCCAGTTATAGTGTACCTATATTGTTTTCTTTGGGCACCTTTATCTTTTGTATTGACATTCATTGGTTCCTTCTCTTCCGCCTGTCTTATACTTATTTCAGTAACTTAATTAGGTAAAAGCTGTTAAACCATACTTGTGCTTATATATCGTAAAAATGTAATAAATTAATCCTTTAAAATGAGTTTTATTTTCTTATTGACTTTGGTTACATGTGTACACAATAGTTATTCTCTGGTATCTAACTAGATCACTTGTTAAATGTTTTTAGCTTGCATGCCTTTCACTGAGCTGTTACTGTAACATTAATTCTCTGAAATCCTTTGGAAAGAAAGGTAAAGATTGTAGGTTCATTTCTTCTAGTCAAAGAAAAAGGTGCATTGGTAGAAAAGGGCATATAAAGTATATTATATGTTTGAAGATGGATTATACAGATCTCTTTTTTTCAGAAGTTCTTTGGTAAGTTAATGAGAAGGTAGGTGATCTTATTAGGGGTAAACAGTTTGGAATTTTAAAATCAAAGTGTACATAGACTTTTCTCTTTGGCATTAGGGATATTTTCTAGCACTGTTGCTTATTTTTTAAATTAGAATCTTCTTTCCCAGTACAGATATCAATCACTTTCAATTAAGTTGCTATGAATAATTCCTCCTGCTCATTTCTCTTTTAAGCTTTTTCATTCTCTTTCCAGTTGAGTTCTTTATACTCATTCTTTTTTGACAGTTTTTTTTTTTTTCCTTTTTTTGGAAGGTGAGGACTCCCTATGTAGCTTTTGTGATAGCCCAGTTATGAAAAACAGTGGGATAAATGTTCACATTATAAGTTCCTTTTATTGGCTGAGGTGGTGAGGATTAGTAGAAAAGCAAAAACAAAAATGGTGAATGTTGGCAAGTGTTCAGGTATTTCTTCTTTTGTATCATTAACCTTTGGCTCAGATCAGTAACTGCTTATAAGTAAGTTTTTCTCAGCCATAGAAATAAGGACTTGGGTAAAAATATAAGGACTTGAGAATAATGTGTGGATAACTGATAGTATCCACCTCAGAGAAGTGTTGGGTAGATTGATTTTTAGAGATCCTGAGAAACATCAAAGCAGTATAAATGCAAACTACTATTAGGATACAGTAAAAGCTGTTTTGGGAAGAAAAAAAACACAACCAAGTAATTGAACTGGTAGAAGAATCTTCCTTTAAGGAGAGATTGGATTTTAGTTTCGGTATAGTCTTTCATTCTGAATACTAATTAGTCCTTGAGCATATGTAAAACTGAAGTGTTTTTTTTTTTTTAAGTTGTGAGGTGTTTATGCAAATAGGTTCACTTGCCATATAAAGTGTGTAGGAAGGCTTCTTGAGGTTTGCTTTCAGACTGGGTGATTTCTCATCAATAGGGCTATGCCATTTTCATTATTAACCTTTTGGACTTTTTTCATTAAGAGCAAGAGTTAAATAGTAAGTCCTTAGGAAAGGTAACTGTTTCATCTCACACTTATTTCAGGGTACAGACTAATTGCAGCTCTGTATAATAATCAGTTGTACAAGGTGTTTCCATTTGTCCCGGATCTGCGGGTTGTCTCTCATCCATTTGCTGAGTCTGTTTTTCTGATGGAAAAATTAGTTTGAGCTGAAGTATGTCAGGATCACTTAGAAAAAAGTTACTGTATGTTGTATCACAAATAAAGACTACTTAGTTTTTTTACTCCATGTCATGTATGTGTTTGCATTTTCTGTTTGTGGAATAGTGAATCAAGTTAATACTGTTATAATCCTAGAGTTGGTGGTTCTCAATGTTAGTCACTTGTTGGAGTCACCTCAGAAGCTTAAACAAACAAATGAAGAAACAAAGAAACGGTGCTGGCCTCACCCTCCAAGGATTGGTTAGTTTGGGGAATGGCCTGGGCATCAGTTACCAGTGATTCTCACATGCTGCTAAGGTTGAAAGCCTCTGTTTTAGAGACTCAGACTGAATCAACTCATTTTGAGCACACGCTAGTATTTTTTTTAGAATTAACTCCTAAAAATTCTTCTCATAGTTACAAGACTATTATGAATATTTTAAATTATGTTTTTGAATTTACCAGGGTTACCTTAAAATGAGCATTGTTGATGCTGTATTTTGCAGGTTTACCACATTTGGTGAAAAGATTAAAAGGCTTAATAGTTAAACTGCCTGCCTTCCTTCCTTCCTTCCTTCCTTCCTTCCTTCCTTCCTTCCTTCCTTTTTTTAAAGATTTTATTTATTTGAGAGAGCGAGTAAGAGAGAGTAGAAGGTCAGAGGGGGAAGCAGACTCCCGGTGGAGCTGGGAGCCCAATGCGGGACTCGATCCTGGGACTATGGGATCATGACCTGAGCTGAAGGTAGTTGCTTAACCGACTGAGCCGCCCAGGCACCCTTAAATTGCCTTTCATAGTGAGCTATTATTTCCTTCAAAATATAAGAAAAAGAAAAGTAAAGAAATACTGTTTTTTTGGTTAATTTCATAATTTACATAATTCAGGGGGATGACTAAAATCCCAGTTAGTACATTTCCTGTTAGCAGTATATTTTCACAAGGTGTTTTGTAAATGCACCATGTGCATTTTAGTCCTTTTTCTCTCGTTTTTCAAAATTGGAACAGATTGTTGAAGTTGTATGTGCAAACGTTATTAAAATAGATTCATCATTCTAATAATAGTTAATTACTGTTTACTAAAGCTGAATATTTAAGAGCTTGTTTAGGTGACTTCATATAGGTTTCCAAATTCTATAGGCTATGCTAGGAAGGTCAATTAGATTTAAACTGACATTTAATGTTCTGTTCAGAGTAGCTGATGTCACTTGGGGAAAGGTGACCATCTTTGGATATGGGAAAATTAAACCAGTATTCCCATATGACTTTGGGAAATGATTATTAAAAAGATATTGGGAGGTAGGTAAGCTATTCACAGACCAATCAAACTTCTGTAATCTGTAAAACTGGAAAAAGATGATATTAAGGATAATTTTAGAAGCATGGACAGTTACAGATCAAGGCTGATTGATTCTTGGCAAAATTATATCATTACTCATATTTGGTGCTTACCTGTTTTTTGGAGTCTTTCCTACTCGTTCCTTGTGCTATGACACTATTCTTCTAAGTTAACTTTTGTCAACTGTGTGGACTTGTCTTCCTATCAAGTATATAATATTCCCCACATTTCTTCTTTCCTTTTGACCAAAATTTCTCTTACACGTAGGGTTTTTACTGGAGGTGTGGGTAGGAATGGTAGATTGAGACACAGAGAAAGCAATTCATAAAATTTTCCTCCCGACCATATGCTTACCATATAGCCTGTGTATCCACCATTTGGCTTTATTAAGTATTAAGATATTTCCACATTTATACTAAAACATTACAGATACGTCAAAACTTCTGGTAATTCTAACTAAACCCATTTCCCTCTTTTCCTCTGCACAAGTTCCCACTGTGTGGGGTTTATCCTTTACAGAAGTATTTTCATAAACCAAATCAATTTCTTAAGTAATAAAATGAGTGAAATTTGGGAGGGAAATTGTTTATGAGCAGAAACTTGAAACCCCACTTAGAGGTTATTAATAGTGATAAAACCAATTCTGCATCTAGATTTTTTTCATCCTGAATCTGAATGTTCTATACTGATCGTTTAAAGACTTTCCTGTTAAAAACTTGTAAAAGCTTGTGAACCTAGGCTGTAAGGGGACACAAAGGATTAATTCTACTTTGTTAAAATCTAGTAATGTGTGTCAAAATGTGATTATGGCTTGTTGACAAGGAACCATTGGATGAACAGAATTCAGTGTTTATGGGACTAGGTTTTGGCAGGCACAATTAATAGTGCTAGCATCACCGAAACCAGCCAACTCTTTTATCTCTGTCGAATGAGAGATCAATCCCTTCAAATTTTAGATAATGAATAGAATTCATTCAGACTGTAGTTTATAGTGCATTGCTGAAATAGGTTGTTGTTGATTAGATTATCTTGATTCTTTATGCTGTTCTATTTGGTTCACATGAAAAGGGGTGAAGTAATTCAGAAGAGGGTAAAACAAAGATGATAAACCATTTTAGAGTTCAAAAGTATAAGTAAAATTATTTCAGAAATAGTGGAAATGATTTTGTGTTATTTCTAAGAAAACTTTTTGGAGGACTTTTCCTGGGGCACTTCCTTACTTAAAGATTTTATTATTTGACAGAAAGAGACAGTGAGAGAGGGAACACAAGCAGGGGCAGTGGGAGAGGGAGAGCAGACTTCCCTGCTGAGCAGGGAGCCTGATGTGGGGCTTGATCCCAGGACCCCGTGACCATGACCTGAGCTGAAGGTGGACGCTTAATGACTAAACCAAACAGGCGCCCCCTGGGGCATTAATTTAGCTCTTTGTGGGTAATGAAAAAGGACCCACGTATGTATCAGAGACAGACAGATTTCCTGCTTCAAGCTGAGGCAATGAATGGCCTCTTCACCCCCTGCCTCTATCTGTCTCTCAAAGAAATATACTTCTCTTCATTGATAAGGTAAGGTTAGCATCATACTCCGTTTATTTAAAACAACAAAACAACCTTTCCTGCATTCCACTCTTCCTACCCCCTATTAGTTTCCCTTTTGAACTCTGCTTTGGTTAGTGATTCCTTAATATTTCCTTATCTCTTAGACTTGAAAACCAGGATGATCCTTGACTCTTTTTCCCTTTATGTATAGTCAATTTCCAAATTTCCTGGACTCTATTCTTCTAGGCTTACTATAAGGTTTTCATTTCATAACAAGCATGAGATGTTTGAGGTTTCTTCCAGCTTTAAAATACTGTGATGACCTTTACAATCTAAAATTAAATGTTAGAAAGTCATATTAAAGGCTTATTGAAGGAATATTAATAATACATTTTGAACAAAAAATACTGATTTTAGATCGGATTGATCTAACTAAAAGGATCCTAGAAATTGAGAATAAGACATTTAGAACTTTGTACTTAGTGTGAAGTCTTGGTATTAATATTACAAAGGAATCATTGAATATTAATAAGGCTTAAATGTCTGATACTGAGCTTTGTATCTTTTTATGAAGAAAGAACTTTGAGTTCTTACTAAAGAAAGAAGAGTAAATTTACTCTAATCTTGTACTGATCAGCATATGGGCAAGCGGGAGAATCTGGCCCTTAAAAGAAAAAATTTTAATTCAGAATTATTTTTTTAAGATTTTATTTGTTTATTTGACGGAGAGATCACAAATAGGCAGAGCTGCAGGCAGAGAGAGAGGGAAGCAGGATCCCTGCCAAGCAGAGAGCCCCTCACGGGACTCGATCCCAGGACCCTGAGATCATGACCTGAGCCAAAGGCAGAGGCTTTAAACCACTGAACCACCCAGGCGCCCCTAATTCAAAATTTTTATTTCTGAAGTCTTCTTGCAAAGGATTTCAAAAGTCGCTTTGAAAGATTTATTGTATTGTGCATTTCCTTTGGGGATCATACATTGTGAAAGAGGCTATTGGTTGGTCTTATGAAAATACTAAAAAATTATGAAAATACTTATTTGTTAGTGGAAGATGTTTGTGAGAATGGACAGGAAGGCTAAACAAAGTTTTGAGGACAGGTAGCTGCTTTTGAGGATTTAACTTTTGAGGTAGAATGAGAAGTAAATTTGAGTATAATCAGAAAATGTTAAGTGTCAGAACTACATAACATTTTTTGACCTTGGGGATTGAAAAAATGAAACATTAGTGAAAATTGACATTTTTCTCAGTGGTATCTTGATATTTAGGATTTTTTTTTTTTTTTTAATGGCAGAAAGCGTATTTGCTTAAAGGCTATAATGGCTGTAGTGGCCTTTTTCTCTAACATAGGTATCCTAGTTCCTGAATCTGCATAGAAATGTAAAAAATAAAATTTTTAATTTTCCAGATTTTTCCCCTTATGTTCATTAACTCAAAAAGTCATGAAGCAACTCCTGTGTATACTGGACTTTGTGCTGTCTTTGCCCCACTTTTGCTGTAAGTTTAACTTCAAAGTGATCTATTCCTTTGGCTTATTTCTCATGTTCAGGCTGTTAGTTTCTTCCTTCTGCAAAGCAGCACCTGTTATCTCTTAGAGCCTTCTAAATTTTCTTGGGGATTAATAATTTATTTCCCTTTGAGCACCAGCTGCAAACACCAGCATTCTAACTGACTTTCTGAAAGGAGTAGGTATTTAAAGTTCCTTTGAAAGGAGAGTGGAATTTGATCAAGGATTTTAAGAATGGATAAGAATTTGACAGGGAAAATTCAGGCAGAGAGTATAGCATGATCAAAGGTATGAAAATGGAAAAAAAATGGAAGTGGAGGCACATAGAGTTCATTTAACATATGAGATGTGATATGGTAGGATAAAAATGTCCAGTATTGTTAGGTTATAGGAGGTGATAACCTTGAGAAGATAGGTAAAAGATCATGGAACTCAGTGAATTCCAGGTCATTTAGTGGTATTATCTATCAATTATTGACCACCTACTATGTAGCCAAGTCTTTGTCAAGCCCTTTATGAAATAATCTCATTTAATTTTTACAAGCAGCATTCCTATGTAGCTCATAATAGCCTCTGAAGAAACGGGTTTAGGTTAAATAGGTTGGTAAGACCCAAAAGAGTTAAGTTGGATTTGAATCCACATCTCTCAAGATATGTGGCCATCACAGGCCTCGCTAAATTACTTTGTAGATTTTACAGATACCTGTAGATTTTATACAAGAAACCTGCAATCGTCTTGATCTTTGTTCTCATAGACTAGGAAATTACTGTCATACTGGACTGAGAGAGGAGCCATGATTATTAATGTGCCAAGCTATGTTCTTCTGAAAGAACTTCAAATATAAATCCACTAGTACAGGATCGTGAACTGATGGCCCCAAAAAGAAGACTGTGTTTATTTTGGATAACAAAATAACTTTTTGATATCCAAGGCTCTTTGAAATAATAGGAGGTCTCTGGGACAGATGCTCCAACCTATATGTTCATGGAGATCCTCATCCCTCTAAGTATTTGATAGTTTAGGTCTGGGCCAGAAAGCATCTGGTTTTACTAATAATGTGGCTACTTCTGCCTCCTTGAATTTAGAAGCTGATTCGTATGTGTTTGTTTTAATTTTTTTCTAACCCTGAAGTGGCATTCTTTATATTTTAAAGGAATGCTAAACAGAAGTATTATTGTTATTGTTGTAGTAGGTGAATGAATGTCTTCCATTGAACTACAGCAATTTTAGTAACTGATAGCATGAGAATTAGAGAAATTTGGAGTTGAAGGGATCTTAGTAATCGTCCACCAAAATCTTCTCATACAGGTGAGGCGGATGAAGCAAGAAATTAGATGATGTGGCTGCAGCTACTTACTTATTTAAGGCTGTTAGAGCTAGAACTGTTTTCACCAAATGGCACTACCCTAGTACAGCTCCCCCCCTTTTTTTTTTATTTCTCACTGTAGCATTTAACTCCCCAACGTCCCTTACCCAGCTACCCCCGTTTAATATATGTAGACCAATGCTGTAACGGTCAGTCTCTTAATGGTTATGAGGTGGGACTCCTAAAGTGAGGGTCTTAGCAGGATGAGATATGTGTGGTTCTATGTTAGAGTCTTCTGGGAATCTTTCACAAAATATATATACTGACCCCTCTTTGAAAACTGCTTGGCAGAAGAGCCCATCATATCGAGAGCATCTTTAACCAGGAAGCATAGGCCCTGTGTCTAGAAAGTATGCAAAAGATTCTTGCGTTTTGGAAATAGGTATCTGAAAACATGTAGCTTAATAACCCAATGACTGTATTGCTGATGGATACCATGAAGTTACCCTTTCCAGTGTTCACAAAAGATATCCATTTATATTCTGAAAAACTGTAAGTAAAAAAAAGATTTGTGAGATCTCTGATTCTTCCATATGATTACTTTTATGGATAGGTAAATTATGAGATTTTAAACTGGTCCGTTAGACTGTCATAGCTTCATGGATGCTGGTAAGAAGGCATCGGTATCAGCATTTTTACCAGTTTCCTGAGTGCCACTTAATGTATGATGGGCTGAGAAGCCTCATGAAGTGGCTTGAATGACAGCTGCACCCCAGTGAGGTGCATTCCTGGAGAGCAGTCCTGACTTTAGGGAGCTCAAATTTTTGCTCCAGAAGGAGACGTTATCCCCATCCTCTAAGGCTGTTGCTTTATAGCCACCTTTGAAAAAGCAGTCTGGACCAAAGAGCGATCATCTGGCGGCTCAGAGAGCCTGAAGAAATGTGATAGACCAGTGGAAAACCGTCTCCCAACAGGCATCATATTATTTTAGACAAACTAGGCCATCGTTTATTCCCAATATGAATGAAATATGTTAGAAAGTAAACAGGGTGTCAGGAGCGTGACCTCTGTGCACTTTTTTATTTTGAGAAAAATACTTCTGTTTACACATTACATACCCCTGCAAGTATAGTAACGTGAAAATTAACTTGCTTCCTTTTCTTGAAGGGTGTCCTGTTTAACTGAATTTTCTCTTAAGATATTCAGATTCTTGTATGCTGAAAGAACATACCCTATCCCTTTAATTCCCTTCCCTCTTTTCACCTCAAAACATTTTTCCTTTTCAGCAGGTGCTTAGAGTATGCCTATCATGGACTAGATACTGTGTACTAGCTGTATGGAGAGAGAGGAAAGATTGCCCTTTATTCAGAGTTTATATATGCCAGACATTTTAATTTTTATTTCATCCCCTCCATACCAATCTATGCAAATCGAGGGAAGGAGAGAGGGTAGGCTAAGGGTTAAAAGGGTATTCCTGGGGAGAGTGAACAGCATATACACGGAGTTTGGAAAAGACAGGGGATCACCAGCAAAGGGCTTTCCAAGAAGAAGAGCAATGTATGTTGAAGGTCCAGAAGAGAGAGAGAATGTAGAATTGTGAGTACTTCATGATACTGATACTACACTGTTAAGCTAAAGTTCCAAACGTAAGCTGTTGATAGGTTTTTCGCACATTGTACCATATCAGAGACTGAAGTTCTGATTTTATGGATCTCTGTGGTTGTATTTATCATATATGAAACCTTCCAGGCAGACTTTTCAGATCTTTTTTGAGGGGGGAGGAGGACAGGGGAAATATTTCACTGTATATCTTACACGTATAAAAGTTATCAGTGTTGGAAGGAGACCACTTGTGATCTTGCTGTTTAAAGCATAGTTTTTATTTAACCAGACCTTTATATTTGCTTATTGACTAGAATCATGGGTTTGTTTTTACATTTGAAAAACTTATCACTTGCTCCAGGCACAATATGGTCCATATTCTTAAGCTATCTATGACATTAGAAATTAAACTCTGCCATTTTTTTAACATCAGAATAGTAGAGGTGTTGATAATTTTTTAAAAAGTCTAGCAATTCGAGTTGATTTCCTCCAGCTAGTCCTTTTACTTTTGTATTAAAATTTTTAGCATATTAAAATACAGATCCAATTAACAGTTTAACTGACCCTAGACTTTCTAAATGCATTTTGTTCCAGGGAACTATGCTCTAATTACATGGCTAATTTCATTATGAAACAGTTCTCAAAATGGTATACTCTTTTTTTTCTTACCAAAATGATGTACTTTTGATTAGAGGTTTATGGTGAGGATTAAATGAAAATACCTGTAAAGCATCTTATGTAAAATGTGGCATTTAGAAAGTTCTCAAGTGATAGTTATTACTCCTTTTACCATCTTATTATTTTTTAAAGCTGTTTTTTTATGTGCGTATATTTGCATTTAAGTGGTAAGCTTTCCCAGAAAATGATGATACAGATTTTAAAGTGGAGGGTCTTTAAGCCTGTGTTCAGTACAGTACCACTAAGCCACATGTGATTATTCAAATTCAAATTAAAAAATCTGTTCCTGTGGCGCCTGGATGGCTCAGTGGGTTAAAACCTCTGCCTTTGGCTCAGGTCATGATCTCAGGGTCCTGGGATTGAGCCCCACATTGGGCTCTCTGCTCCGCGGGAAGCCTGCTTCCCTCTCTCTCTGCCTGCCTCTCTGCCTACTTGTGATCTCTCTCCTCTCTCTCAAATAAGTAAATAAATCTTAAAAAAAAAAAAAATTCTGTTCCCAGGTTATACCAGCCACATTTCAAGTGCTTGAGGGTTGTATGTGGCCAGTAGCCACTGTTGATGGTGTAGAACATTTTCATCACTGCAGAATGTTGAATTGGACAGTGCTATTCTAAGCTAGTGGTTTTTAGTATTTTTCTCCCAATTAATAGAACCCTTTAATCATGAAGTTTTAAACAGAATCTCATATAAAAGTAAGATGCAGAGATGCTCTTCAGGAGATCCCCAAATCACTTCATTTAACTTCCCCTTGGCTGTCAGAACACAGGACCTTTAGGTCCATAATTGGAAAGGGGCCATTGCTCTTTTTTTTTAAACCAACTACTAAATGTAGAAAGAATTACAGAAATAGAAAAATCTGTACATGGAATAAGCACCACAGAAACATTTGATTGTGATAAGATGCTGAAACCATTGAATGGAAGGATTAATGGACAGGATATGGAGAAATCTTAGTAGTTTTTATATAGATGATCAAAATAACATTATAGAATGAACTGATATTAAATGTTTATTGATGTGATGCACCAAGAAGAATGCAACTTCACTTATGTAGTACTTATGCTTTTTAAAATTACAGTTTAATGAAAAACATTAAGTACAAATAAGAAATCTACAAAAAATTAGCATATACTCTTCAGAACTATTGGTATCATGAAATACTAAACAGGGAAATTAAAGGAGACTACAGAGACAAGGCAGTTAACTGTGTGCTAGATCCTTCATTGGGTCTTGGAGGGTCGAACAGATAGGCCATTTTTGGAGTGGTTAGAGAAATTTGAGAATGGATAGTAAATCATCAACATCATAGATTTTTCTGGGTGTGGTAATTATATTGATTTTAGAAGAAAACACTCATGTTCTGAGGACGTATATTGACATATTTAAGAGTGAAATGTCATAATGCTGCAGGTAACTTTCAAATGGTTCAACCAAAAAAAAAAATGTGTAAGTAAAGACAGAAAGCAAATGTGGCAAAATGTTAACAGTTGGTCATTCTGGGTTTCACAACCTTCTTGTAATGTCTGAGATTTTTTTATCCTCCTCAGGAACCAATTTTGCTCCCACTAAAACCTTATGCTCGGGTGAAGGACATAAGGGTGTTCATTATACTTTCTTACAACTTATTTTAGGTTTGAATTTTTTCAAAATAGTAAGTCGGAGTAAGAGGAAAGTCTTATTTTGTTTGCTTAGCAGATGATTCCAGAAATGGAATCCATCCTCCATCTTTCGTGTTATGTGATTGCAATGGAATAGATTTGTCAAGTTTGTATAGCCTTTTAAAGAGAAAAGGTGCAACATGTGAGTGATAATAGAAGGTGGTATTGAGTTTAACCTCTCTCTGATCAGGAGTTTTAAGTTGTTTCAACCACGTGAAAGGAAGATAGGCATTTCAGACAAGGAAACAACACAAGTTAAAGCATTTTTTGGTAGTTTATATGTTTCTTTTTTTTAAGAAATTTTTATTTTTAATTATTTTTATTTTTTAAAAAGGATTTATTTATTTGATGCAGAGAGAGATCGCAAGTAGGGAGAGAGGCAGCCAGAGAGAGGAGAAGAGAAGGAGAGGAGGAAGCAGGCTCCCTGCTGAGCAGAGAGCCAGATGTGGGGCTCGATCCCAGGACCCTGAGATCATGACCCGAGCCAAAGGCAGAGGCTTTAACCCACTGAGCCACCCAGGCGCTCCAAGGTTTTATTTTTAATCTCTACATCCAATGTGGAGCTCGAACCCACAACCCCGAGATCAAGAGTTGCATGCTGCACTGAGCCAGCCAGACACCCCAGGAGTTTATATGTTTCAATATTCGTTTCAGTTGTAATTTAAAGACAGTAGATTATTTAGATTTGTTCTTTCCTGTTATAGCAAATTGGAATGCTTATGAGAAATACTCACATATAAACCCTCTATTTATTTGTTTGTTTGTTAATTTATTTAGGGCAGGGGCAGAGGGAGAGAGAGAATCTTAACCAGACACTGCTCAGTGCAGAGCCAGAAGTGGGGCTTGATTTCACAACCCTGAGATCATGACCTGAGCTAAAATCAAGAATTGATCAGTTAATTTACTGAGCCACCCAGGTGCCTTCTGCATTTAAATTCTCTTAATAGCACTTAACTACTAACATTCTTTTTTTTTTTTTTTTTTTAAAGATTTTATTTATTCATTTAACAGAGTGAGAACACAAGCAGGCAGAGAGGCAGGCAGAGGCAGAGAGAGGAGCAGGCTCCCCGCGGAGCAAGGGGCCCGATGTGGGACTCGATCCCAAGATGCCGGGATCATGACCTGAGCCAAAGGCAGCTGCTCAACCAACTGAGCCACCCAGGCGTCCCTTAACTACTAACATTCTGTCGATGTCTCAACTTTTTAGCATTGCCCACTTTCAGATATTTATTATAAATAATACCTGCTTGAGATTCTTGAATTTGGATTTTAAGCTAAAAAGACATTTGAGAATAATTTAATAGATTTAATACATAGCGTTAATAGAGTTACCAAATTGTTTAATTATACAGTATGCAATTATAAGTAGCCCGTATGCTATAAGCAATCAGTATGAAATTTATTTCTCTTCTCTGGGAGATTGATAATTCACTGGTCAGGATTGGCTGTGTCACAGCTCCAGTCTGTTCTGTTTTGCGTCTCATGTATGTTGTAGGACATAGGACTCCTTTCCAGGAGTCCTTAATCATTTCTTAGTTTGGCATGAAAAAAAATTTTTTCAGCTATAATTTACAGTACCATGTGTAAGTCTAAGTGTACAGTTTGATGAATGTGATCTGAGACTTTGGTTCTGAGAATTTCCTTCTCCTGTCTGAAGTCAAAAATAAAACACGCTCATTCCTTGGAGGGGGCAAAAACTTTGCTAGTGCATATTTCTAAAAGAAAGTTCTTGAATGGGGCTTCATGTGGGGAGTACTGAATGATGTAGTGGGTTTCACAAAGCTGTTTTCTTACTGTGTCCTAAGTGAAAGCTGAGGTCATGATGCCAAGGTGTAATTTTTATTGGAGGTGTGGGGGTAGGGAATCTAAATAAGTAATCTTGATCCAAAAATAAAACCCAGAGTATATCAAGAAATGATTAATCTGTATATCCTTCAGATAAAAATTCTTTCTCTCCCTCTGTATTTATGTATATGTATACACACATTTGTAAATTATGTATATGTTTATATACATATCAATGTATAGTACATATATATAGTTTTCTTTAAATCTCTTTGTTAAGAATTGGGCAAGGAAAAAGCTCGAATGACAGTTATTTTGTGTTATCAACTATACACTAGGTGTGTATTTACTGCTTTAAGGGGTAAATATTCAAGTGATAATTTATGTAAGGGAAAAACTCTCTTTCCCACCTTCTGTGTACAGACAAAATTCAGTTCTTCCCTACTAGGTCTGTCTTCCTTCTGAGTCTTCTTTACTACTTACGTAGAATTCATATTTTTGGTCACCAAATGTGTGTAGGCTTTTTTCCCCCACAACAGGAAATTCTCTGTGACACCAGATGGATCTTCTACAATTTAACTCAATTCTGGCACTATCTTCCTGGAGATAGCATCAAATCCCACAGGTTCAGGACAGTCCCACAAAAATGCCCCCGCTGCCTTCGGAGGACAGTCACAAGCCCAGTTACACCTGTACTTTATCCAGCAGCTCAGCCACAGCCACCTCATTAGAACAAAAGACACTTCTATCACCCAGGAAACTATAAGGGATTTGGGAGCTCTATGCCAGGAACTGGGGGCAGAGACCGATACATGTTTTCTGTTATCTCACAATCTCTTTTTCTGAAAATTCAGGATTTAAAAAAATTTCTTTTTGAATTCAAGGTTGTCCCACATTCAGAGGAAAGTAGGCCAATAGAGAACCTGCAGGTAAAGCCAGGATTTTTCTGAAGAAACAATTCTATGTCTGATAACAGTGCTGAAAAGGAATCAGTCAAGTCCTTAAAATTCTCTAAAACATAGTGTGGCCTAGATACTTTTAGCTGGAAGATAGTTTCAAACAGTATTCCCAGTTGGCCACTGTGATTACAGAAAAATATCAATAGTACTTCCCTGAAAATCTGGTTTTGGGCTTTGTGAACCTGCCCAAAAGCAACTAATGGTAGAAGGAACTTTTTTTGTTTTCTTCAGATTATATCCTTGTGATGTCTTTACTTCAGTTTGTAAGATCTGACTTTTTGCTTTGCTGTCTTGACTTGTGATTTTGGTCTATGTGGAAGGATTGGCAGATTCTTTATAGGGTGCCACTAAAAAGATTTCCCCACTAGGAAAAATACCACCTTACTCTATGGTGCTTGATACATCTCCATTGTAAATTATCCTGCGTTTAGAAAGGTTTATATTGCTTCATGATTTTCTCTGTTTAGACTTTGAGTATCATTGTCTTATTAGTTTCACACAGATCCTTGCTAGTTGAATATAAGGAATTAGGGAATATATTCAGAAACTGTAAAATAGGACTCCTCATCCCTGAATCTTTGGACAATAAAAATGCATTGTATTTAACATTGAAATGTGTCTAAAGTCATCTCAAAACCCATGGTCATCTAGATTTTCTTCTGTGTTTTCTTCTAGGAGTTTTATAGTTTCGTGTGTGTGTGTGTGTGTGTGTGTGTGTGAGAGTGAGTGTTTAAGTTTTATTTATTTAAATATCTCTATACCCAAGGTGGGGCTTGAACTCATGACCCTGAGATCAAGAGTACATGCTCTTCTAACTGAGCCAGCCAGGCGCCCTGAGTTTTATGGTTTTGTGTTTTACATTTAGGTCTATCATCAACCTTAAGGTAATTTTTGTAAAAAATGTAAGATCTGTGTTTAAATTCTTCTTTTGCATGAGAATATCCTATTGCTCCAGCACCATTTGTTGAAAAGACTATGCCTTTCCCATTGTAGCTCCTTTATCAAAGATCAGTTGACTCTATTTATGTTGGTCTTTATCTGGGCTCTTTTGTTTCTTTTACCAATACTACACTGTCTTGATTACTATAGCTTTATCTGAAAGTCCAGTAATGCCTATTCTCCAGACCCCTTGTAATCATGAATCTGATTTTTGTCTCCATGGATTTGCCCATACTGAATATGTTATGTGAAGGAATCATACAGTATGTGACCTTTTTGTCTGACTTCTTTCACTTAGCATAATGTTTTTGAGATTGATGCAAGATGTGGCATGTATCAGCGCTTTATTCCTTTTTATAGCTAAGTAATATTCCATTATATGTGTATACCATGATTTATTCATTTGTTTATTGAAGAACATCTGAGTTTCTACCTTTTGGGAATTATTAATAATTCTATAATTCTGTACATTTAGTTTTTATGCAGTATAACATATGTAAGATATATATGTAATAATGAAAAAGTAACAGGAGAAAAAAGATCTTATTGGGACCATATTTACTGTCATCAGTAGCATTGTGCTAAATATTGAGAGGTACAAAGATGAATTAAGCGTGGTCCTTATTCCCAAGAAATTTAAACATAATTCAGCATGTCATAAAAGCAGTAAACGAATAGTACACATTTTAAAGAGCCACAGGATAGAGTTGAGGCTATGCATGAAATAATTTTAAGATAATAAAGACTGAGTTAATACAATTATAAAATGTGAAATTTGCACACAGATGATTGGTTAGGATATTAACCTCACCTGGATGCAGTGGTCAGCTAAGCATTTGTGATTCCAAGTGAAAATCTGATGATTGATTTTTCTTCCAAGGTTGTGTTTCTCCTCTGCTCCCCAGCCCCTGGCTAATGATGGCAGTATAGGAACAAGTGGTTTTGCTGTATTTATTTTTGAATGAAGGGTAGAGGCTAAAGTTTTAACGTAAAACAAAGAGTCTGAAGAAATTTTGAATGCCTGTCTCAGTTTGTCAAAAAGTGAGAAAAATTGTCAAAAATTTAAATCTTTAAAATACCTTTCAAAATACTCTTCAGTAATTTTATTTATATTTTTAAAATAATGAATAAGTAACAGTCGATTCAGTGTCAGTCTTTGGATGTTCAAGTCATAATTCTTCAATTTATTGTTTTTAGTAGGCAGGGATATTGGTAGTGATAGATATATTGTGTCTTCATTTATAAAGAATGACAATCTCCCATATGCTTAGGGCAGTTTTTCTGATCGTCAGGAGGGATTTGTACTGGTAAACTCACACCAGGACTCCTTTTGAGTATCATGGATTTGTAGTATTCCTGATAGGGCTTATAAAGTACTAAGTGATCCAATAGCAAAGGTTAGATGAGTCTGGATCGTATTTTAATTGATTCCTGTAATCTCAACCTCATTTCAAAAAGGATTGTATTCATTTTTCACTGATACGATAAGATAGAGTAAATAACTAAAGAAATCAGGATGACTGGAAAATGAACACAAGTATTCTAAGGATAATGTTAATACACAAAAATATATGCCATAACGTGTAACCTTCAAAGACTCAGAAGAAACGTTCTTAAATGCTCTGAGTTTCCCAATGGCCAGTGAAAGGATTAGTTTATAAAATGAGAGATGTGTTTTTTTCCCCAAAATAGATATAGGATATAAATAATTGTAGGTAAGTGTCTGAATTGGGATGTCAAGCATCCTATAGAAGAGGCATATGAAGTCTTAATACCCGTTGCTAAAGGTTCTGTAGTTTCAATTTTATTTATTTATTTATTTATTTATTTTATTTATTTATTTTTTTGTTTTTAAAGATTTTTATTTATTTATTAGAGAGCGAGAGACTGAGAATGAGAGGGGAGAAAGTCAGAGGGAGAAGCAGACTTCCTGCAGAGCCAGGAGTCCGATATGGGACTCGATCCCGGCACTCCGGGATCATGACCTGAGCCGAAGGCAGTTGCTCAACCAACTGAGCCACCCAGGCGCCCTGTAGTTTCAATTTTAAAATGAGTATATGTTCTTCATTATGGGCGATTCCAACATCTCCTGTTAGTCCTTTTTATTGTGTTGGCCAAGATTTTTTAAAGCTACCTGTTTTATGCTAAAGTTACTCTACTTTCGTGAATTCCAGAACCACCTCTCAAGAGTCACACTGTTTTTCTAGTTCCTCTGGGACTATTGTTGAAGATGGAGGCTTCGAGAAACTGTTCTAGCCTCTGTGTTCTTATTTTGGAGAATTACCTTTTGCTTGCTAGTGAATCTAAACTCTGTATCCATTAAGTGGTCTTTTTTCCATCAGGCACTTCTTTGGCATTTCCTGTTTCTCTCTTGTTCCTTCAACTTCTGTTTACTGGCTTATCTCTTGGTTCCTTCCCATTCCTTTAGTTCCCAGTTGAGGTGTGGCTTTACTCCACACTTGAATTTCCATGGGGTCTTTCCCGGAGGACAGCGTCTTACTAGCACCTTATCTTTCCTAATGTGACTTTCCATGATAGCTCCTTGCTGCCCTCTTCTGGCTGTGATATTAGGGTGTCATTGAGTATATTTTAGTATTTAATCCTTAGAATTTTAGCAATATCTTGTATAGACTAGTGGTTCTCAAGCCTAGCTGCACATTAAAATCACTTTGGGAAGTTTTAAAGAAACTGCCAGTGCCTGGGATCCACTTTTGGAGATTCTGATCTAATTGGGCTCGCGGGTTGGGGAGGAGCTGGGAATTTTGTTTTTTTAACTCCTCAGGTGATTAAAATATCCAGTCAGTGATTAAAATTTAACTAGTGGAGTAGATGACCCTTGAAATACTGTAGTACTTGAACTGCCTTAGAAATAATCCTTAGATTTTTAGATATCATAATGAATTTTTTAAAATAGCGTTAAAGTGAAGAATACAGGACTATTTTTCTACCCTCTTTAGGAGAAAGTGTAGTGTAGACAAGGATATGATACGAATAAGTGATAAAATGTAAGGTCCTTATGATATCTACTAATACTAGAAGAGAGTTTCGGGTGTATTTTGTGTTATCATTTGCCTTTTAGCTTTAGATTCATTTCTGGATTTTCACTTCTATCTTGGACTGATCCCATAGGCTTCTGCCTGGATGTAGCCACTGGGAGATAACTCATACTAATGAGTAGAGGGGGGAATTCTTATTAATATTATTTCTCAGTTGGATTAGAAACCTGATGGGAAGTATATCTTTATAATGGACTTCTTAAATAAAATTTATTGTTAAATACATTTGTAATCTTTTAAGTAATATTTCCTGTCTATTTTGTTAAGAATATTGTTGGGGGGGGCGCCTGCGTGGCTCAGTGTGTTAAGCCTCTGCCTTCAGGGTCCTGGGATGGAGCCCGACATCCGGCTCTCTGCTCAGCAGGAAGCCTGCTTCTCTGCCTACTTATGATCTCTCTCTCTCTTTCTCTCTCTCTCTCTCTCTGTCAAATAAATAAAACCTTAGGAAAAAAAAAGAATACTCTTGGTACTGCTTTTGTTTTTTACATTTTAACCTCTGGTATAAATCTCTCTTACTGAACTTTTTTTTTTCCTCAAAGACTTTATTTATTTATTAGAGAGAGAGAGAGAGAGAGAGAGAGAGATCACAAGCAGGCAGAGAGGCAGGCAGAGAGAGTGGGGGAAGCAGGCTTCCTGCTGAGCAGAGAGCCCGATGGGGGGCTCGATCCCAGGACCCTAAGAAGGTAGAGGCTTTAACCCACTAAGCCACCCAGGCGCCCCTCTCTTACTGAACTTTAACTTGGATTATTTTAAAAAATAATGGAATGTATTCCATTCTTCAGGGATTTAAGATCACTGTAGCGTAAAAGGGAGTTATTTTAACAAGGAGTCTTTATTTTCTTTATGAAAGGAAGAGTGTAGTAAATTATATTGCCTTATTTGTTAGAGCATATTACTAAGAATTTAATTGATTCTCTTGATTTTTTTTTAAACTATTAGGGATCTTGGGAACACAATACAAAAGCAGCTAACACATGAGATACTTGCTAAGTTTATTAATATAATTATAGTTCTTTATGTAGTCTTTGAACAAGTTTTAGGATATTTAGTTTTTTTAAGTGTCCTATTAACTAGTTAACTATTAGGGGACCACTTTCTCTGGAGATTTATTTATTCAGATATAGGCTTTGCATGATATCCAAAGCATATATATGTATTTGGTGGCAATGTTCTTGAAGTTTTGGCAAAAACGTAATGAATGTTTGTATGGTTTTAGCTTAGGTCACCTTTGAATCACTTATCTCTTCAATCTTTGGAACACAAGTGGTTCTTCTAACCTTGATTTCTGTGAACGGTTTAAGTATCTTTGGTTTGCTTAAAAAACAAAACAAAACTTCATGCTGCCATATTTTAAGACTTAAGATGTTAAAAATGATATATTTTGAAATTTAATTTCAATCCTGTTGAAAATAAGAGTTGTAAACTAATTTTATTCTTTATTTTGAGACAGGAATATGAAGTCATTAGTACCATTCAGCCAAGTAGGGTAGAAAATTAGATTTTTTGCTTAAAGAATGGAATAAAGACATTTTCATCAAATTCTTTGTACTAATTCCATCTAAGTAAGATTGTTCCAAACATATGATTTTTTTGACATATAGATATCCTTTAGGTAGGAACATGTATTTCTCACTTCTTTTTGGAAAAGCCATAGAACTTATTTTTTTAGCTTTTCCTCCTCATTTACCCCATGACTTCATCATTTCACTTCCCTTCATGATTATAGACTTCTGTTCTCCTACTGATTAACTATGTCTTACTCCAAAAGCAGGGCAAACACTTCTGGGTACTACCAGTACCTACATATTCTATCCCTGTTCCCTAGACTAGGTATTAGGGTTTCTGATGCTATATAAGCATGTGAGATAAGGAAAGGAGAAAAAGTACTGTCTTGTACCTGGCAACTGAGGAAAAGGTTTCCTGACACTGAAACTCAAGCATTTTCTCTTAGACTTAAAAAAATAAAATAAGACTGTGTCATTGTCATTGCAACCTATAATTCTCAAGTGTAGTATGTTTTTGTGGAGTTGCCTGGGAATCTCATCTCTATTCATCAATTATAACTTCTTTGGTAAAATGTGTTTTAAGATCTAAACAGCAAGTTTCCAGATGAACTTTTAAAATATTTTCCCTGAAGATGAATTATGTTTGTGTTCAGATTTTTACCAAAAATACTGTGGCGCTAGGGTTGAGGGTGAAGAGTTATAGAGCATGGAGCCTCATACCATATCTTATGTGTTTTGGGAGGTTTGGTTTACTTGGGATTTTTACTTCTTTTTTTTTCCAGTGTTATTGTCTTGAACCAAGATTATGGGACTTAAGATTTTTTTTCATTTCTGAAATTGATAGATTTCTCTTCTTACCCCTAATTTCCCGTTCCTTCCCCTCCGTTCTTTTCCTCTCTTCCTTTTTGCGTTCTTATACCCCAGCCTGATTTCTTTTCATTCCATAGATGCCCCAGGACTGTCCATTTTTATTTGGTCTTGTCTACTTTTACTATTTTCTACTTTTATTTATCTTATTTTATTACTTTCTACTTTTACTACTTCTAGGGTATTTTTTTCTTTTTCCTGAAAAAATCTTTCATTTTTTTCCTAAGTGTAGGTCTTTATTTTCCTTTCTAATAGGCTCCTGGGATATGTGGACTGATATACTTTTGGAATATACATAGCCATGATCTCTTGAAATGTTGTCTCTGCCTCATATTTTCTTTTTACTCCTGTTAATTCCTCTTAAATGTATATTAGAATATCACATTGTTTTCTCTGTCTTTTCTTTTCTTTTCTTTTCTTTTTTTTTTTAAGATTTTATTTATTTATTTAACAGAGAGAGAACACAAGCAGGCAGAGAAGCAGGCAGAGGCAGAGAGAGGAGCAGGCTCCCTGCGGAGCAAGGAGCCCGATGCGGGACTCGATCCCAAGATGCTGGGATCATGACCTGAGCCAAAGGCAGTTGCCCAACCAACTGAGCCACCCAGGCGTCCCTTCTCTGTCTTTTCTGTACTTTGTTACTTTCTGTGTCTGCTTCTTTCAGCATAGTTTATTTTTATATTTTAATTCAGTAAAGCTCTTCAGATGTACTAATTTTTTGTTCAGCTCATTGGTTGACTTATTTAGGTATTCCGTTTTTTCACTATAGAATTTTTGGTTGTTTCTTTTTGAAATCTGCTTAGTTGCTTTATTTTTGTTTTGTTTTGTTTTTTAAGATTTTATTTGAGAGAGAGAGAGAGAGAGAGAGAGAGAGAAGGAGCAGAGGGAAGGCAGAGGGAGAAGCAGACTCCCTGCTGAGCCAAAGGTGACCTGAGCCAAAGGCAGATGCTTAACCAACTGAGCCACCCAGGTGTACCTTTTCTACTCTTTTTAAAAAACCTGGTGGTGACCTGAGCCAGGGCAGGGTTGGTGACCTGAGCCAAAGGCAGATGCTTAACCAACTGAGCCACCCGGGTGTACCTTTTCTACTCTTTTTAAAAAACTCCTTGAACATAAGCATAATTGGTTCATAATCAATGACAGACAATTCCAGTATCTGGAGTCCTGGTAGGTTGTTTGTGCTTATATACATCACCTATTGGGTCTTGCAGAGTGGTCTCTCCTTTGTGTGTTGGGCTTTGTACTTAAGAAATTATTTATAGAGATAATTTGAAGCCTTGGATGTTGTTACTTTCTTCCCCGCAGGATTTTCTTGTGTTTACCTGGGTCAGGTACCTTGGGAGTACTAGCAGTCAGAATCCCCTTCAGTTTGGGGACTCGAGATTTTCTGGGTCAGGGAGATGACTTAAAACCACGATGCTGCTGGCTGCACAAGGGCTATTTCACTTATGAGTCACATGATTGCTCCTTAGGTGTGGCCCTTTAGAAAGTGCACTACCCCCATTTCTAAAGCTTTCTTTCACATATTTTTTTTTTCCTTGCACATAATTTAAGTTTTTCTATGTCGGGCCGAGGGGGCTTCTGCTTTTACATTCCTCCCAGTATTCAGCCAGTATGCCAAAAGGAACCCTGGTATCTCAGTTTGCTCTTACCCACAGGGTAGAGCCTTGATCATTGACTTTAGAAGTAATTACTTCATGGACCTTCCTCCTTTTTTCTCCTTTTAATCTCATGGCCTTGGTTAGTTCTGATTTTTGATTCCAGAGGTGTTTTTTTGTTTTTTGTGTTTTTTTTTTTTGGCTAGTGTTTCTCTTATGTAATGTTTGCTAATAGGATTCATGATTGTTGATAGGAACTGCTGAAAACTCATGTAACTATCTCCTCCCCTCGAAACCCTTACTATTTAAAGCTATGATTCTCAACCTTGTCTCCAGCAAGAATTACTAAGGAATTAAAAAAAAAATTATGTGTGAGCCCCATTCTCAGAGATTCTGATTTAATTGGATTATGATAAGGAGGAGTCTTAAACTATAACTCTGGTGGTGGGACCTGGGTATTGGTATGTTTTAAAAATGTCCAGATAACTTAATATTCAGCCAGGATTAAGAGCCATTGATAAGATTGTTAAACCTTTATTGACCATATCAAAGTTCTGTGAAAAACGTGTGTATGCTATCTTTCTTTGCTTTGAGTGGACATTTGGAATAGATGTTGCATGCAGAGATTAAAAACAAAACAAAAGCTCTCCACAAGTATAGTTGACACTTAAGCAACATGGATTTGAACTTCATGGATCCACTTACACACAGATTTTTTCTGATTAAGTACAGTACTATATATATATATATATAGTCTCTTTCATATGATTTTCTTAATAATGTTTTCTTTTCTCTTTATCGTAAGAATACAGTATATAACACATAAAAAATGTTGATCAGCTGTTATTATAGATAAAGCTTCTGTCAACAGTAGGCTATTTGTAATTAAGTTTTAGGTTGACTTAACTATAGTTAAATTATATGCAGGTGTTTGTGCGGTGGAGGGAGGGGGACGGGGGTGCGGGGTAGGTCACCACCCCTAACCCCTGTGTTGTTCAGGGAGCATCTCTGTGAAGGTATAGCTCAATCCAATCAAGATAGTAACCTAAGTTTTTTGCAATGTTACTTTCATAGCCTATGGTTAAGAGCATTTGTACTGGAACTGTGTGGGCTTAAGTCTTGGTTCTTTCTCCAGTCATTTGATTTAGGGTAGGATATTTTATCATTTCATCTCTAAAATGGAGAAAATAAAATGATCTACTTTATAGAGTTGTGGATTAAATGAATTCATATATGTTAAGCACTTAGAACGGTGCCTGGAACTTAGTAAAGCATTATGAAAATTGTTAGCCATGGTGGTGGTATTCATTTGTGATTATTGATTATTGTGAATATTGTGAATATTGAGTATTTTTTTAACCAGTCCTCTATTATTAGACACTTATATTTGTAGTTTTTCAGTATTATAAGTAATGCTATGACAGACAACTATTTATATACATTTTTTCAATTCCCAGAATTAGTTCATTGATCTTATTTGAAAAATTTAGGGTGAGAGTAAGTGTTAAAGGAACTTCTTAGAACCACCCCTCATGAGAATTATTTTTTTAGGTTGGTATGGTTAATCTAAGGTTGAGCTTTAAATGGGGACAGTTGGTCCTTAGAAAAATTGTCTAAGACACAGCAGTGTCTTTAAGTAATGTAAAAGATCTCCATTACTTTACCTAACAGCTTTTTAAAAATTACTAGCCTATATTAACGTCTATGTGCCAGATACGTCTATGTGCCAAATAGAGTTCCAAATGTTTTGTGTGTAACATTGCATTGATATTTACAAACCTATGAGGTGTTTACAAATCAGGAAATTGAAGCATAGAGAAGTTAAATAATTTACTCTAAGATATACATCTGATACAAGGTCACCAGGATCTAAGGTAATTTGATTTCACATTTCATGGTCCAAAATCCTAAGTATAATTTTCTTACTTACAGCAACTTTACTTTGATCTACGTATAGCAATTCTTTCTTAAAAGCCTGTTCATAAACAAAGTTACATTAATCTTTGAGGTTTAAAATTGCTTTTCAGGTTTAAAATTCTGTTCTCCGTTACAAATATCTAGTTAGATTCTTTGAAACCTCAGTTAGGTTTTCTTTTAAGGATAAATTTGCCTTCTGTGCCTTCTTTTTCTGAAGCAAACATCTTAAAATGGAGCCCATGTCTCTGATTCTAACTTGCTGAAGTAGCTTTATAAACAGTTGTACATGCGTATAAAATGTTGAGGATGGATGGGTTGCAGCTGCAAGTCATTCTTTCTCAGCTAACTTCAGATAATTCTCAATTTGAAGGTTGGAATGACTTAATGGTTTTCTTTCCAAAGGCTAGACTTTTATATTATATAATGTTATATTTTAAAACATTATAAACAAATAGGTATTTATATAGGTATTCTGAAATTTAGAATTATGATCATATGAAGTGGAGGAGCTAATATTATAAATTTATAAATACAATTTGATAAATTAATCTTTGTTTACTTGACTTTTGCTTTTGAGTTATAACAATTAGATTAAACCCATTTACTAACACTACTGAGTTACATAGAAATCTTAAAAAAATTTTTTTTATAATTAAGAATATTCAGTAAAAGAGATAACATTAACATTTCATAACAGAACGATTTAACCTTGTTAAGGTTATTCATTCTTCCAACGAACATTTTGCAAATAATAATAAATTAATTTAAATAAACATAAACGTAATTTTCTGTGTTAGTAATCTAACAATATGGGGAAGAATCTGAAAGAAATACAGATCAGTTACAAATCAAAAACTGAGTGAATAAATCTGGTTAATGGAAGTTAAAAGATTTTAAGCCTAATTTTAGCATTTATGCTTTTTATTCAGTTTTGCCAGTAGTGGCATGGGTGATTGTCCATGTTTATCATACATGTTGTGTTTTGTTAGGATTTTCAAATTGTATTCTATAGTTCGTATGTTTTTATTAAGAACTTAAGGAATTTTTTGAAAGTTAGAATCTAGTACTTATCTTTAATATTCTGTCTGAAGTTGAATGCTATACTCTTAAAAGAGGAAAAAACCAAAAATATTCCAGTTCAGAAGATATGAAAACTGTTACTGTTCAGAGTAAGTGGTTTTGTGTTTTGAACCAATGCTTTCAAGATTTTGACCTTCAGCATTTTGTATTTCTCTCCCTCTCTCTTTTTTTAAACAGTTTTATTTATTTATTTGAGAGAGAGAGCGGAAATAAGGGGCGGGGACAGAGGGACAGGGAAAAGGAGACTCCCTGCTGAACAAGGAGCCCAACATGGGGCTTGATCCCAGGGCCTGAGATCATGACCTGAGCCAAAGATGGACACTTAACCAACTGAGCCACCCATGAGCCCCTCTCATAGCTCACTTATTAATTCATAAGTGGCTTGAAGGCAGTCACCATGTCACCGCATTCTTTTTTTTTTTAAAGATTTTATTTATTTATTTATTCCAGAGAAAGAGAGAAAGTGAAAGAGAGCATGAGAGGAGAGAAGGTCAGAGGGAGAAGCAGACTCCTCATGGAGCTGGGAGCCCGATGCGGGACTCGATCCTGGAACTCCAGGATCATGACCTGAGCCAGAGGCAGTCGCTCAAACAACTGAGCCACCCAGGCACCCTTTGTCACCGCATTCTATACCATCTTACATAGAGATGATGTTCAATAAATGTTGGCATGTTTTGAATATAACAAAAATTGACCATACATAGTTTCATTACAAGCTTGGTTTAAGTGCATTCATTATTATAAGATTTTGAAGTATTTTTGCAGAATATAGTGAGAAAATATAATGAGGTATATAATGAGGGTGCAGAAAATATTCAAGGTCCTCCCTTTTCTTAACTTTTTATTTTGAGTTAATTTCAGATTTAACAGAAAGGTTGCAAAAATAGGACAGAGTTTCTATATATCCCTTGCCAGCTTCATTAATGTTAACGTCTTGCATAATCATTGGACAGTTAACATAACTAGGAAATTAACAACCGTATACTATTAAGTAAACTGTAGACTTTATTTGAATTTTACCTGTTTTTCCACTAATGCTCTTTTTCTGGTCAGGATCCATTCCAGAATCCACATAGGATTTAGTTGTTATTTCATCTTTATTCTTCTGTAATTTGTAATAGTTCCTCAGACTTTCTTTGTCTTTCATGACCTTTGTTTAGTTGTTCAGTGTTTTCGCATTATATTATATTGCCAGATCATTGATCACTAAGGTCAAGAAAGAATTCCTGGGGTGCCTGGGTGGCTCAGTCAGTTAAGTGTCTAACTCTTGATTTGGACTCAGGTCATAATCTCAGAGTCATGAGATTGAGCCCCTACCCTAGTTGGGCTCCACGCTCAGCGTGGAGTCTGCCTGTCCCTCTCCCTCTGCTCCTCCTTGCACTCATTTGCTTTCTCTTTCTCTTAAATAAATAAATAAGTAATCTGGAAAGGAAAGGGAAAGGGAGAAAGAAAATTGTTGAGTATTTCACGGCGCAACTTAGTAAGTTTATTCAAGTAGTATGGAGACAGGACCCATATGCAGAAAGAGCTGCGCTTTTGCTGTATGAAGCTGGTGGTTGTATATTTAATGCTCAAGGGGGAGGGGATGTGCAGGGAGTATTAGATCATAAATGTTTTCTTCGAATTTCTACTCATAAAACTGCTTTCCCGGGCGCCTGGGTGGCTCAGTTGGTTAAGCGACTGCCTTTGGCTCAGGTCATGATCCTGGAGTCCCGGGATTGAGTCCCATATCGGACTCCCGGCTCTGCGGGAGGTCTGCTTCTCCCTCTGACCTTCTCCCCTCTCATTCTCAGTCTCTGTCTCTAATAAATAAATAAAAAAATCTTTAAAAAAAAAACTGCTTTCCCAAGATTTCTCTGGTGCTTAACTTGTCATTCAGCTTGATACTAACTATTGGTGAGATACAGGCAGTCAGGCAACTCTTTAAATATATAGAAACCAGCATGTACTTGGCTTCTCATGGAAACTATGTAGGCTATAGGTCAGCCTTCTGGGCTAAAGGTGAACATTTTTCTTCCTCTCTCCCTCATCAATCAGACTAAAGCTATACAGGTTTGACAAAAATATCACAGAAATGATATGGGTTCATGAAGTCAATATGTTTTATTTACTAGTGATGTTGATTTTGTTCACTTGGTTAGGGTGGTTTCTGCTGGTTTCTTCACTGTAAAGCTATATCTTTCCCTTTGTAGTTCTTGGGGATACTTTGAGACTTTGCAAATAACTGTCAAGGACCCTTTATCTTTTTTTTCCCCCTTTCCCAAGACCTACTGATTTATCATTCAAAATGGATCTTTTTTTCCTTGGATCCCATCCAGTTTCAGGTCAGTCTCCTCAACTTCAGTTCTTTGTTCAAAGGGTCAGGTATGCAAAATGCTAGAAATGTAAAAATGAACAAGACCCAAATCCTGTATTATTACTTAATAGTATGCTTTGGCGTCAGAGGGACCTGATTTCAGATCCTCATTTTGAGTCTTGGAATTGTGTGAAATTGTGCAGTTTGCTTAACTTGACTGAACCAAACATTAATCTCACAGAATTATTAATGAGGAATAAATAGGAAATTCTAGAAAAGGCAGAACTAATCTGTAATGATAGTGCATCATTAAATGCCTGGGGCCAAGAATGGGAAATTTGAGTTCAAAGGGGGCTGAGGAAGCTTTTTGAGATGAAGGAAATTCCTAAATCTTAATTATTTTTCCGAAACTCATCATACTGTACATTTGAAATTAGCATATTTTATTGTATGTAAATCATATGTCACTGAAGTTAATTTAAAAACCAAAGTTGTTCTCTTTGAACGTGGTTGGTTTTCCATTTAACGATACAAGATAACAATTACTTGGAATCCATAAGTCTTTGGTTTTCGAAATCATCTAGCTCTCACCCAATTCAGAGGATCCTTGTGATTTGCAGGGTGATCTAAGAGTTCATTCAGGTCTGTAGTCTTTATATTTTAGTATGTCTTAGGTCTAAGATTCTTAAGTCACTCTTTCTTAAGTGAATTCTAAACCCTTAGGACCTTCGGAATGCTTAGAATCCAGAGCCTTTAGTCTTCTTAGAACTTTTTAAATGAATTATCTAGGAGGGGTTTGGGTTTATGATCCAGGAGGTCAAGTTAACTAAAATCAACTTCTTGAGACACTTTGAGTTCAGAGTTTTGTCTTTCCTTTGCAACTCCAGAACTTGCTGGACCCTGACGAGCCTGTAGAAGTTCTTACTTGGTAATCTGTAGTTTTAAGATTCATTTTGTCAGTGTACCCATGTATGATATACATATGAGCTTTATGTTTAATTTATTCTTAGATTGCTTAAGGACTTTGGTAGAGAAATAATTTTTATATGTGTATATTTTGTATAAAGATTTATCTTTTAGAGAGTGTGTGCATGCACGAGGGGCAGGAGGGGACAGAGAAAGAGGGAGAAGGAGAGAGAGAATCTCAAACAGACTCCCCACTGAGTGTAGAGCCCAACAGAGGGCTCAATCTCAAGACCCTGAGATCACAAGCAGAGCTGAAATCATGAGTCTTGACGCTTAACCAGCTGAGCCACCCAGGCATCCCTTAAATGTGTATTTTAAAATCTTGTTCCTTTTTGTGTAATTTAAGAGTCATATTCTATAGAAAATAGATTAGTATTTTATAATTCTGGCTTATTTTAATGTTAGACAAAGGAAGCAGTGCATTTGGGATTCATAGTGCTCAAAATGCTAATTGGCAGCATCTCAGAGGCCGTTTAATTTTGTTTTTCTCTGAAGTAAATTCAATTGGTAGCTCTCCCCCTGGAAGGATCAAAGGCCAAGAGAATTAAGTACAAACAATGACATAGTTTTTTAGATAGTAATATATTTAAATAGAAATTCTGAATCTACACAGAAGCTACTAAATGATAGACTGTAAAGGCAAGGGCGGAGCTTTTGACTCATATAGCTGATGCCTAATATAACTTTGTTAGTGATATCAAGATGACTTTGAACTGTGCCGGATAAATTACAATTACGTGTTGTTTTTACATCTGAAGTAAAATCAGTATTGGATTTTTACCTCAAATTTAGGTTCACTTTAAGATACTGTATATTTTATACCTTCTACCAAATATTATGTCGTTTTAAATGTAACTGATGGCATTTATTAATCATTTTATTATATATATGTTATATTCTACTAGCTATTTCTATAGGCTATACATTTTGACAAATACTTCGGAAGATTTAAATTTAGCACTCATGAGATCCAGCTTTCCAACCCCAAACTTAAAAAAACACAACAAATGTGTATTTGCGATGTTTATTTGTCTTAATTCTCTAGAATAAAACCAAAGTACACTTTTATTAAACACATGATTAAGATTAATCTCAAATGCTGCAATTTATATATCTATAGCTGAAACATAGTTTGGAATGATACATTTTAAGCTTCTGTATCTGTTCAGTAGCGTTCAGTAGTGGATATTGTTACACATCCTAAGTTGGAAACTCTCATGGTAATAGATTTTGATTGAGAACTAGTCAGTCACTGTAGCAGCTGCTTTAGATTGCATTTATATTTAAATAGCAGAAAGTGATCTGTTTAGAATTTTAAAAGTTGTTGCCATGGCAAAGTTACTTGCTATTTCATCTTTTATCTTTGCCATTGAAGTGATCTATCTGGCTGCTTATTCCCTTGAGGAGGAAGGATGAACTGTTCTGTTAGAAAGCTTCCATTGGGACAATGCTGAATACTTCCTAATGGGATGTATGTTAGAAAGACTAAAGCTTAATAAAACCATTGGCTTTGGTTAGATCTAATTAGAATGGATTCCTCTCAGTTAAAAACAGGTAGGATAAAGCTAGACATTTTTAGAGAAAAATATGGGCCTAATACAATATTACTTTTGACTAATTCAGTGAAACATATCCAATTTGTATGTTATGAAAGGGTTTACTTTTCAGTATTATTTCCAGACCATGAGACAAGTGCAGATTGATCTTTTCTTTATAAAATTATATATCCATGTTTTTTTTTTTAAAGATTTTGTTTATTTATTTATTTATTAGGAAACAGAGAGAGAGTGAGAGAGAGCATGAGAAGGGAGAAGGTCAGAGTGAGGAGCGGACTCCCCGTGGAGCCAGGGGCCCGATGTGGGACTCGATCCCGGGACTCCGGGACCATGACCCGAGCTGAAGGCAGTTACTCAACCAACTGAGCCACTCAGGCGCCCTATATCCATGTTTTTAAAAGAAAGTAACATATCCCAGCATCTCTTGTTCCCATAACCCTTCATTTTCCACTTGTTCTTTTGAAAACCATGCCATTATAATCTGTTGGTATAAGTGATTTTTGAAGACTAACTGGATATTTCGTTTTACATTACCTTATTTGTAGGAAGAATGGTCAGCTCTTGCCAGATTAGTAATTATCTATATAATGGATATTAACCTCCAACTAAAAATCTAGTCTTTTTGATTATGCATTTTTTTGTCATCAGACAGTAGAAATAGTGGAGAGAATCTTCTTACTCCATTGTGTGTATCTCGAAAAGTCACATTCTTTTATTTGGGAGAGAGGCCTTTATTGGTAAATGACTATTTTTATTTGCGTTACCCTCAATTTATGTGATTTTGGTTCTTAATATACACACTGAGCTATGTGCAGTGTCTCAGTGTATTGTAAGGCTAACAAACATGTCTTTGATTAATTCGATGTATTTTGTGTCATATTGGCTGGGCAGCTTTAAGACACGTTACATATTTGTAACGTCATATCCTGAGATGACGACGCTATTGTGGTAATATTTACTGAGACAGATGATGATTCTTTGGTCATTTGAGCATGTGAAAGACCGACCATCTAATAAAATACTAGGAGTTTTGTATTTAAACGAGGATGTCACTTAAACTTAACCTTTCAAATAGGAAAGGCTTTTAATCTGAAGCACAAACAAAAGCAAGACCGTGTCACCAATTGATTGGGGTCTTGTTTCTCAGTTCTTTTGGCTATTTGATAATGTTTTTAAGGTTAAGTACTTGAGGGAATGAATGTAATAGCTGAAGGCAACACCTATTGTTTTTGCTTTTGAGACATGAAGAAATATTGAGATGGACATCATGGAAATTTAAAAGTAAAAAAAGTTCAGAGCATTGTTTTCTTGTGTTGTTCAGACACATGTAAGATTTAGTAAAAATCTTGGAGAATTCTAAGTATTTTTAAATTTTTAGAGTATTTTAAGAATTTATCAACTATTATGTACCTTACCTGTTTTAGTCATTAAATAATATTGTGCGGTGTCAACGGTGGCACAAATTCAAATGTATCTGTACTAGACAAGTTTTACTCTAAAAGGTAGGAATATGTAATATTAAAAGGCAGGTTTTTATCCTGTTTTTAAGGTGTAGAATATCAATTTTAAATTCCTTGAGAAATGTTCTTTTTTTGTTTTGGGGTTGTTTTTTTTTTTAAAGATTTTGTTTATTTGACAGCAAGAGAACAGGAGCAGGGGGAGCAGCAGAGGAAGAGGGAGAAGCAGGCTCCCCGCTGAGGAGGAAGCCTGGTGCAGAGCTGGATCCCAGGACCCTGAGATCATGACCTGAACTGAAGGCAGATGCTTAGCCAACTGAGCCACCCAGGCATCCCTGAGAAATGTTTTTTTTCTTGTGCCCTATATTCATATGGCCAAGGGGTCAGACTGAATATGAAAATAATAGCATCTAAATCATCAGATGATACTATAATGTTTAATAAATCTCTGGTTGTATAATTTGGCATGCTGTAGAAGATCTGAACATTGAGAATATCTGATTTGCCATAATTACGTTCCTAATTGAACAATGACGCATAATAATAGAGATGGAATTATTTGTGATTGAGAATAAAATATACTGATGATAGTAAAATGGATATTGAACTATTTCTTTGTTCCTTTTGACAGTGTTACCTAAGAGTTGAAATCTTTTAATTGAAAAACATTGATTCTTGGCTTGGTTGGTTGGTTTGTTTTACTCTGAATTTTTATCTTTGTAAGTTTCTGTATTTTATTTTTTGTTATGATGAAATATATTTATAACATAAAAGTTTGCAATTTTAACCGTTTTTAAGTGTATACTTCAGTGACATTAAGTACATTCACCACTGCTATTGCTAGAACTTTTTCGTCATCCCAAACTGAAACTCTACACCCATTATACAATAACTCCCTATTGCCCTCTCTCTCCAGTCCCTGGTAACCACTGTTCTGGTTTTTATCTCTGTGAATTTGACATTTCATGTATCTCATTTAAATGGAATCATGCACTATTTGCCTTTTTATGTTTCATTTAATGTCTTCAAGGTTCATACTTATGTATCAGAATTTCATTGCTTTTTAAGGCTAAATAATACTCCACTAGATGTGTGTACTACATTTTGTTTATCCATTCATCAGTCAACACTTGGATTGCTTCTACCTTTTGGATGTTGTAAATACTGCTGCTATGAACATGGTGTGCAAATATATCTGTTGGATTCCCTGCTTTCACTTCTTTGGGGTATATACCCATAAGTGGCATTGCTGGATCATACTGTAATTCTGTGTGTAACTTTTGAAAAATAACCATACCATTCTTCCACAGCACCATTTTACATCCCACTAGCAGTGCACAAGGGTTGACTTTTTTCTGCATCCTACTAATACCTGCTCTCTTCTGGTTTTTTGTTTTGTGTTTTGTTTTGATAGTAGCCATCCTACTGCACATCCTAATGTGAAGTGTATCCTCGTTTTTACTTCTACTTAGGATTATCCCTCTCTTCACTGGATTTATTATGTTTTCCTTAGAAAATTTTGATCAATGTAAAAGATTATTACACTGCACAAACTGTTGCTTTAAAGGCAAAGAATTATTTCACAGTACAAGAATGGCTAAGTTCTTTTACTCATTCATTTATTCACAGACATGTGTCATACACCTACTTTATGCCTGGCACTGTACTAACCAGTGCTTATGCAATGATGAATAAGAAAATCATAGCCTCTAACCTGAGGGAATCTTTGATTCAACAGGAGAAACAGACAATAAACTAATGAACACAGAAGTAAAATATAATAACTGTTGTGGAATTTATTTATAAAACACTGTGACTTCAAAGATGATGTATACAATATTCAGGGAAAATGGTTAACATATTAAAGCATACATAATACAGCATTTTATCTTGTATATATTCCAATTACAACCTCATTTTTTAAAATGGTTGTGAAAAGACACTGTTAGATAATATCAAAAAATGCTAATCGTGGTTCTAGGATGATGAGCCGCTTCATTTTTTTCCCCTAAATTTCCTGAAATTTCTATAGTGTGCACATACTATTTCCTTAGAAATTATGAATAATTATATATACAAGAAAGGAAAGCACTTTAGGGATGCTGTTTAATTCTACTTTCTCTTATGTTGCTCAGTATTAACATTTTGTTTACCTTGAATTCATGCCAAGTAAATCCAGAGTTTATTGTGATCAAAGAAGAATGTTAATTTTAGCTAGGAAGGTAGTTTTTAATTTTGGTCAATTTCTGTCCAGCAGTATCTGAATATTCTAGCATAAATAATGAATTAAAAAACCCCTGAATTTTTATTAAGGGGAACTTGTCATTTTAATCAAGAAGAAAAGAAATAGTGGAAAATTCACTATAGTCCATTCTTTCTGTCTAAAAGAGATATGCACTGGTAATATATAAGACCATAAAATGCCACTAAATTTTTAATGACCTTGTTATTCTAAATTGATGTCACATTCTGATTTGAAGAGTACCCCTAAGCATAGCAAGTACAGTATATTACATAGTAATAAAATAATATTCCAGAAAGGGGCTCTGGGGAGGAAGCTGTTTGTATGGCAGGGATGGAAGGAAGCTATGGCAGGAATTGGAGCTTCAGATGCTTTTGAAGGAAGAAAGGAAGAGAGCCAGTCAGCCCTGACCCTTGCACTCTCACTCCCTTTTATCCTGGATTCTTGTTTTCTGACTGTTGAAGACCACCAGGGCTAGAGAACTCTTCAGTGAACCCTTCCTCTCACCTTTTCCTGACCAGTACAAAAATGCCCCTTCTAAAGAAAAAAATTTCAGCTGAGTAATAGCCATTTACTAGACGCCTGCTATTTACCAGGTCTTACAGAGCAGGCAATGTCTCTAATCTTGTAAAAGTAGATATTGTAGAAGAGAAAGTTTGGGCCTAACAATGTGACTCAGTTTTTCCAAAGTTACAAGTTAGTATTGTATATTTCAGGTTTAGAAAAACAGTACCGAAGAAACTAGATAAAATGTCCAATAAAGCCTAGAAATGGATGTCTTCATAGATTTGTGATGTCTGATTCAAAATTCCTAGTTATGTATTGTAGCTGCCTAGTTTACATAATACCTAGCTTTAAATTCATTTTGTCATCTCAGCTCTCTAGGGAGAAGTTTTTCTCAAAAGCGATTGTCCCCTGTTGTCATTCCCCCTGCACCCCGCCTTAAAATTAAAGAAAGTGGAAGTAAGGTGATTAATTAGGATTTGAAAAGGCAGGAAAATGAGAGATTTAAGATATACTCAGCTTAATCCTATTTTCTTATGGGATTTTTCAAAGCTTCATTTTCATTAAGTGTTTAAAAGAAGTAAGTTATGGGGCACCTGGGTGGCTCAGTGGGTTAAAGCCTCTGCCTTTGGCTCAGGTCATGATCTCAGGGTCCTGGGGTCGAGCCCCGCATGGGGCTCTCTGCTCAGCAGGGAGCCTGCTTCCCACTCTCTCTCTCTGCCTGCTTGTGGTCTCTCTCTCTCTGTGTCAAATAAATAAATAAATTAAAAAAAAAAGAAGAAGTAAGTTATGCAACTTCTTAAAGATAACAGTGTAATCCAGTTGAATACAATAAACTATTAAGTATCCTGTTAACATTTGTAAGAAATTACAAGATGTATAAATCTCCCTTAATTCCCTAGATGTTGATATCCATTTATTGTTTTATTCTTTAATCACTAATATTAATAACTAGTTAAATATATTTTAGCTTTTTTTTTTTTGCATGGAGAAGCTTATTGAATGGTTATTGACAAAAAGTAATAGAGGCTCCCATGTCTTAGTTTTGTCCATTAATTAATACTGTAGATTGGCATTGTGGTTTATAAATCAAGATCCATTTTAATGTGAATTAGTTCCTCAAAGTTATTTATGAATCTGTATAATGCCAGTTCTTGGCTAAATTTAAGCCAGTTTGTTTAGATCCAGTGTTCTTTAGGTAAAGGTGATAGAAGTTGTTAATTTAAACCTATCCCATACTGTGATTTCTGGAATTTGTGGTCAAATAGTTTTTAAAAGTATAGACCTTTATTTTTTTAAAAAAGATTTTATTTATTTATTTAAGAGAGAGAGGGGAGGGTCAGAGGGAGAAGCAGGCTCCCTTCTCAGCAGGGAGCCCAATGAGGGCTTGATCCCAGGACTGCAAGATCATGACCTCAGCGGAAGGCCGTCGACTGCCCAATCAACTCAGCCACCCAGGCACTGGTATATACCTTAACAGAATAATTCCTTTTCCAACACGGTACACATCTACAATTGATTTTTTAAAAATGATAGTAAATTTCCTCCCCCCCCCCCCCAAAAAAATCCTACATTGTTTACTTGACAAAATATCTGACATCCTAAGTCTTGTTAGTTTAGGGATATTTTATTGTTAAAAAGAAAATATTTTCAAAGGCCAGAGCTTCTAAATCTTTTACAATATTTTACTGCATCCTTGTCCTCCTTCTACCTTAATTTATACTAATTTTTTTAACAACTCCCACCATACATAATGACACATTGTTTTTTCTTGTGATAACTTTTAAGCTGTTTTAGTAACTTTCAGATATAAAATACAGTATTACTGTATCCACATGCTGTACATTACATATCCAGGGCTTATTTATTTTATAAATGCAAGTTTTTATCTTTAGACTACCCATTTTGCTTACCCCTACCTAATAATTCTGATCTCCAGCAACCATACAAAGGAAATGAACCGTTTCTGTTAACTTAGAAGTAGGAATTGGCATCTGTTTTTTAAAATGTAACACAAATTATTTTCCTTTTATAAAATCCTCTTTTAAGGTTATGGACTTTGCATGTTTATGGTATGTTAAGGTGTTCATTATGTTTGTAATGCATTAATGAGCTTGGCTTTATTTCTTCAAAAATTGAAAAAGCCTCCCAGATTTTCAGAATAGCCCTAATTTCATACAATTAAGGATTATTTTGTCTGATGCATTTGATATTGTTTTCTAAAGTTATTAAAAGTAATTGATTAAATATGTGATTTAAGGTTTGTATCATGTAGTGAGTTTTTAAAATAACTTTATATAAAAATATTCACATATGTAAATCCACAAAGTAAAAACCCTTTCCTGGCCCATGTTTGTTAGTTACCTTGGCTACATACTTTGTCAACTTCAGGGTTGAATTAGTTCCACTAGATTGGTATCTTACTGCTAAGCAATTGTTCCATCCTGAGTGTCATATTACCCAGCCAGTCTTTTGATTCTCTTGCCTGTGGTAGGTATGACAAAGGGGAATTAAGGTAGCAGATGAAATTAAAGTTGGTATCAGCTGACTTTAAAGATTGTCCTGGATTATCCCGATGTGCCCAGTGTAAACACAAGGATCCTGAAATGTGGAAGAGGGAAGCAGGAGTGTCAATGTCAGAATGATGCCATTTGAGAAAGAGGTGACAGGTGTGGCTGCTCTGAAGATGAAAGGGGCATGAGCCAGAAAATGAGCGTTCTAGAAAATTGGAAAAAGCAAGGAAACATTCTCCCCTAGAGACTCTGGGAATAAAGGCAGTCCTTTTGGCCCCTTGAGTTTTGCCTAGTGAGATCCATTTGGGACTTTTCTCCAGAACTGTAAGATAATAAATTTGTGTTGTTTTGAGCCATTAAATTTATGGTGTTTTGTTATGGCATCCATAGAAATAATACACTACTAACTCCCATGACCTTTGCTTTTTGTTAGTCACTGTAGGCCTAGGTGATGCTCTCTAATGGGCCTGGGAGGGCTTCTCCCCCTGCTGACTTCAAAGCTACAGTCCCTAGGCTCTCCCTCTCCTTTATCAGGGTTGGATTTGACAGGATACTTAGTCACAGATAAAGAATGCACTGTAGCTAAGTTTTAACACAGATTTTTAAAAAGGGTTGGTTTATAACACAGGTGATTGTTGGGAGGGCTAGAGGAACAGGTTGAGCTTCCAGGAAAGACTCAAAACTTTAGTGCAAAAGTAGAGTAAGTTGCTACTCCTTTTGCTTTGCTCTGGAAGCCACTGAATCTGGAAGCCGCTACCATAGCTGCTTGTTCCACATCATTTTGCCTTGGCCATGATCGAAATCTTACTATGATCCCCTTTTCCATAAACTATCTGACCCTACCTTTACCTTTCTGACCGAATCTCCTGTTCCTTTATCCCCATTCACTTTGGTCTAGGAACATTGTTGTCTTTTTGCTATTTTTAGACTGTGTCCTGCTTTTGCTACAGGGCATTTGCTTTTGCTGTTCTTTCCACCTGGCACCCTTGCCTCTCATACCTGCATGACTGATTTCCTCACCTTTAGCTTTTCCATTAAATAACACTATTGCAGTAAGACCTTCCCTGCCTATCCTGTTTAAAATTACAGTTCTAACCCATCTGTGCATCTAATCCTCTGTTTTATTTTTCTCCTTACTATTTATCACTTTTAATATGCTATATAATCTACTCATTTGGTTTTCTAAAAAATTATGTTTCATTCCACTAGAATAATTATTTTTGTTGATAGATCTCTGGTACCTGTAACAGTGCCAAAATATTATTGGTTCTCAATAAATATTTCTTAAAGAAGTAAATACACATTTCTGAAAGTGCTTTTGGTTTTTCAAGAATTGGAAATGCTATACAACCCATTATGTATTTTTCAGTCTCTTGAGATTTTTTGATTCTAAATAAGACTTTCTTTGAATGTGGCTTTATCATTTAATCTGTAGATTAAATGATTATTGTGAAAATATAAGCACCCTACCAGAGTGTTTTGATAATTTAGAGGAATTACTTTTAATTTTATTTCTCCTACTATATTTACTGCTGTGTGCATGCGTCACGCACATCTAAATCTTTAACCGCAGTCACTCACTTCTCTATCTTTCCTCACAGCTCTTCACTAGTATTGTATAAATTCTAGTGTTTGTCTATGGTAGAATAAGAAACTTTTTACTGACATGATTTATCCAAAAATAATATGGCAGGGCATTTGAACAAATTTCAAAAGGTTATCTCTATTTTTGATTTTGTGGAGAGATCTTTATTATTAGATACATTTTTAAAAAAATATTTGCTTGCCCTGGAGGAAAAAATAGACAATCCTGACACTCATTTCAAAGTAGACATATGAAGTGAACTCACTGTTCATTCAAAGAGTGGTTATCCAAATTACAGATTTTTTTTTTAACAGAACCTCTCATTTCTATTACCTGTCTTTGTATGTTCTTTAACATTTCAGAGGTTAGCAGTGAATGGTAGTAAAGGTTGAATCAATCTTATGACTTCTTAGGAACTGAAGAACAGTTTTTGATTGCTAAGTTAGAAGATAATGATCAGAATTAGGGGTTTTGTTTATCTGTATTTTAATTTTTCAATTATACCCTATTATGGATAACTGAGTGGGTTTCAAGAAATCTGTATCATGCTCTTTCCTTAGCTCTGTATTAAAATTCTCTCAATTTTTTACCCTTTATGTGTTCTCTAGTAAGAGGAATACTGCTTTTTCCTATTTGTTTTCGTAAAAGTTGTTTGCCCTTTGAGTGAGCTTGAGCTGTATAAACCAGAGGAATTAACGATAAGGAGCAGTTTTATTTCAGATCTCCCTGAGCCATCCACGTGGATCAAATAATTTTATGCATTCAACATGAAAAGCTATTTATTTTCCAAACTAGTCAGAAGAGGAAAGAGCACCAACCATTCTTACCTTGTTTCCATCAATTTTCCAGGCTAGATAATATCAACTGTTAACAGAGGTGGCTGATGGTGGATACATTGTCAAGAAAGCTTGCACCGTAGTTTGACTGTATCAAGGCTCCTGTGAGGGATTGGGGTGGATCTCGGGCATTACTCATACAATAAATATTTAAAATTGATAGACCTACTTCACATTACTTGCAGTCCATACTCTGACTGTGCTCTCCTTACTTTATTTTCCCAGATATCCTCGAACAGAATTCTGAGAAATTCCATAGTACAGCCGTTATTATTTTTTAAGAACAGGTGTTGTTTACATTTAATTTCTAAGTGTACCTATTGGCACCTGCATATATTCTTTTCTCTTCTCTTTTGAGACTATACAGGTCATTCTTATTCCCCGGAATATTTTCATGCTACTCAGTATACTCTTCTACTTAAGTCTTTAGATTGTGCTTAAGAGTATATGCACATCTCTGCTGCATAGTAACAACCCATTTGCTCAGTGTATAAGAGAAGTTACCCTTAGCCAAGCACACACACCTTCTTCCTTTCAATTTATAGCATTGTTCCTCCCCATTTGCTAACATCCATCATCTCCATTTTGCTTTTGAGTCTGTGGCTACTGGGTTGCCATTCTCCCCCTCCCCCTTTACAATTCAAATTTCCAGGATGAGAGACTCACTTCTGCTGATCCAAATAAGAGTTGCTGGTCTCTCTCACTTCTGCTTCATTTCCCATTCCCAAAGTCTTTTTAAGAAATACAATTCATTTTGCGACTGCTTTGATTTTTTCCATGTCTTTTTGCTTTTATCTCTGAATTTGTTTTCTCCTCCTATCTCTTCACCCCAGCCTACTTAGATCTGCATTATTCTTTATTTTTCATTTTGTTCTTTAAGTCAGTTAATAGATCAATCCCAAATCTCTTGGGGTGAGGGATTCAGAAGGACATGGGCCCATTGTCTTAAAGACACTTGCAGTTTAATTTATATTACAAATATATTTTACCTTTTGTTTACAGTAAGAAATGTAAGGAAATAGTAGAATATAACACCTCTATTTTCCACATTTTTCAAGATTCTGGCTCTTAGTATATAGTGGGCCTACCTTTCCTATTGAAGCTGTATTTATGCATGTCAGATAAAAAAAAGAAGCTCTGTGTATATGCATATCAGGTAAAAACCATGGTAATAGTTTTTTTTTTTTTAATTGGGTGAACAGCTTTTTTTGAAAAGAGTTTGTGGAGTAAAACATGCTTAAGGGTAAATTGCAAGCATGCCACTTCCTCTGACAAACATTTCCAAGGCTTTATTTTCTCACCTGCAAAATGGAAATAAGTCCTGTGTCATGGAGCTGTTTTATGCATTAAATGAGACAGTGTATGAAAATGTCCAGCATAGTTTGGCCCTTTGATATCCATATTACTGTATTGTAGACCGGGAACAATGATTTTCCCTCTATCCATGGAAGTTCTCAGCTGAGAACTGTAATGAAAGACAGCTTAACAAGAGAAAAACAATCTATTCACATGTATGCCTCGTGTATATATAAAACATACCCAGGGAAAAAGGAGTAACTCCCTGAAATGGTGTAGACTTAGTTACCATCTAAATGGTAACTGGGACATGGAAGGGACATGGAAGCATTTTAGGGGAGTGTAAAGGGTTTTTAGGAAAGGTAAGTGAGTCCTTACAGAAGAGATGTGAGGTATGATAACTTGTGACCAAGTTTGTCAGAGTGTGGTGTTGGCTTCTAGTCTCCTCCTCTGTGATAGGAGTCAGTGCTCTGGTGGATGAAGCTGGGGAGGGGATTTGTGACAGTGGAGTTCCTTTAGAGGATCTGTCTTTAGGCAGATCAAATTCTCCCTGCATTTGCTGTTTCACAATTTCTTATAGCTCAAATAATCAATAACCAAGGCAGCATACATTAAGGTGGCATGTCCTGAGGTGCTGGTCCTATTTTGTGGTGGCGTCTTCTGCTAACCTTCAGTATCAGGAGGATAAAGTTCATCCAAAACACTCTAAGAAGGAAGATACATTTTGGTAACCAAAATTGTTAGATATTCTTTGAGTCTCAAGAAGATTAGATTGCAGTTATCTGGAAAACTCTTCCTTTTGAGTAACTAATACTCTGAAAGTTAGTTGGAGCTTGGTAATACTTTAATTTTCTGTTGCTTTCTATGTACTGGCTTTCACTTCAGAAGCTTTTGAATCCTCTGATAAAAAGTCCTGTTGGTAATCTGTGCAACCATTCTTAGAAATCTAAAACCTCATAAGGGTATGGGGAGGTGGTGCCCCTAAATCTACACGTGGTTGTCTTGTACTTAGATCAAAATTGCTTTCTCTTTGCAAAAACACAGTAGTATTTTTTGTCTCCTGTTCTCATGTCTGTGAGTGCATGCTATTTTAAAGTTTTGTTGTCTTAGGGTGCCTGGGTGGCTTGGTTGGTTAAGCGTCTTCCTTCTGCTCAGTCATGATCTCAGGGTCCTGGGGTAGAGCCCTGCGACCAGCTCCCTGGTCAGCGGGGAGTCCGCTTCTCCCTCTCCCTTTGTCTACTCCCCTTGATTGTGCTCTCTTCCCCCCTCTCAAATAAATAAAATCTATAAAGTTTTGTTGTCATTATTTCTAGATAATTGAAAAGCTGATTACATACTATATAACCATATTGATACTTAACAGTTTATAAATGTAGTGTTTTAAGAAGTATGTTAAAGAGGGACCTTAGTCCCATTTCTGTATGAATTATGTATAAATTATCATTGCACATTTACATAAATTAACATTTGCCAAATTACACCAAGAGGGAAAACTTAATATAATCATTTCATAATCATAAAATCTATTCAATATGATTACATTCTCTCTTGATGCAATTTGATAAACTGGTGTTTGTATAGATACAAACTAATGTTTCACAGAATATGCATTTTTATACATTTTGCTTTTCAGTGCTCTTCAGTGGGTGTATTTATTTGTGTGGTGTGTAGATAAATTGGATGGGGTATTTGTTTTCTCTTAATTATGGACAGCAAGATTGTTTTGTTACAGCTTACTATGTCTCATAGTGAAAACAGTTGACTGTTGATTGTTGGCTGATTCTAGAATACAAAATATTTGTGATAAGAGCTGTAATGTGAGATTTAAATTTTTAGCACAAAGATGCCCTCCTCTGCTTTTGAAAGATTCACTTTCTTTTAAAAAAAAAAAAATGGTAATAGTGGTTTCAAAAGGAGACTGTGGGAATGGCCTGTGATCTTTGGGAGATGTGAGACTTTGTAGGGGGATTGCAGTGCTTGAACCTAATGCTGGATATGTTGAAGCTAATGGTTTAAGCTCTTTTATTCCAAAATGGAAGCTGTATTGTTTCCAACAGAAGTGGTAGACTAAAAATGGCATGCTTTATTACTTAACACTCTGATTTGCGGCATCTTGCCATGGACCTTCAAACAACAAAAAGTACATATTTGTGTTAAGTAATGAAGTTTTCTGGGGTTCTGTTAACTGAATAAAGGTACTTAGAATAGGAATGTGAATATTTCACATTTCTGGTTGTTTTTTTTCTTGTTGACAAAACTTTTTTGGTAACATTAATTATACTAAGAATAAAGTTTGTTATTTGTTTAAAATATTTTTAACATAAAGGTTAAAAATTGAATGTTAAAAATTGAAAATTTTCAGGGGCATCTGGGTGGCTCAGTTGGCTAAACATACCACTCTTGATTTCGGCTCAGGTCATGAATGTGTTGGGCTCTGTGTTCAGTGGGGAGTCTGGGATTTTCTCTCCCTCTCCATCTGCCCTCTCCCCTGCCCTCCATTAGCACATGCTTGCATTCTCTCTTTCTGTGTCTCTCTGTCTCTCTGTCTCTCTCTCTCAAATAAATCTTTTAAAAAAATTAGAAAGTTTCAACTTAGGAAGCTTTTCTCCCTTACCTAGTTCTCATCTTATTATTACACTTTGAGATGAAAGTGTCCAAACCTGTCTGGTTATTTAGTTGTTGGATTTCTTGTTTCTCAATTGGGAAATTAAAACAAACATTTACAGTTGGTTTTGTAATTGACCTATTTGTTTTCAGAAGTATATATTTAGATATAACAATTTAAATCTGTTGTGAACCATTTACCTAAGCATTAACATCCCTGTGTAAAACTAGCTACTGGTAATGCATGTATGATTACCTCAGTGTTTAAGAGTTCTTTAAGAGTGTTAATCTGGGGGCGCCTGGGTGGCTCAGTGGGTTAAAGCCTCTGTCTTCGACTCAGGTCATGATCTCAGGGTCTTGGGATCAAGCCCCACATCAGGCTCTCTGCTCAGCAGGGAGCCTGTTTTCCCTTCTGTCTCTTTCTCTCTCTCTTTCTCTGTCAAATAAATAAATAAAATCTTAAAAAAAAAAAAAAAGAGTGTTAATCTGTTTTCCAGGATATGATCCACAGTCATTTTCATAGTCTGATACTTGAAGGCTCTTAAAAACACCAACATTATATTTTTCTTCTTTCTCTATTCGCAGTTCGTTGGCAACACAGAAATGTGATGAAGAGTTAGATAGAATGGATTAGATTTGGTCACTTGGGACTGAGCTGTTAGAAACTGGAGGTTTGTCTAAAGAGAGAAATGAAATGAAAAGTGTTCTCCACTCCGTTCCCTGCCCTGTCTCCCTTGACCTTACTACTTTCTTTGGAAATTTCAGATTTGTAACCTAGTTGGTTGTTTTAATATATTCCTTTAAATGTACTGGAACAACCATACCATGTCAGTAACTGTGTTAGGTAAATTCTGGGGATGTTTTGCTATACAAGATACATGATAAACTTCCTCCTTCATCGGAGGTTATGTTGTATTCAGGGATAGCAAAAAATAAGTAAACAAGATAATTTCATAGAGCAATAAGTGCTATGAAGAAAACAATAGAGGATAAGAGTGATAAAGAGTGATTGGGGTAGTTATTTTAGATTCAGTGCTCCCGGAAGGTCTCTCTGAAAGGGCGGTAATTAAGATGATGAGAGAGTACCAGTGGTGTCTGGTTTCTTAAAATGGTAAGCTAAATTATTCAGATCAGCTTTTTCACTGAGAGTAAATATACTGGAGAAAATATATTTTTAAATGCTTTAAAAATACTGAAGCTCTGAAAAAAATAGCCACTTTTTACATAACAGCCTGTGACCAGATAGGAATGTTTGAATGCGAAGCAGAATAGAGAATTAAATGGAAAGATATTTTTAAAAGAAATAACTGGGAAGTGTGACCACCAACTGCCTTTCATACATACTTGCATTGCAGATACATGTAGCCCAACTTGGCTGGAGACGGTCTAATTTGGTAGTGTCTCCCAAAAGCCAATGTAAACTTCTATAGATGAATCACATTATCTTACAATGAACTCTTAAAAAATACACTTTTGACCGGGTGGTCAAAGATCACAAGGCAATTGAACTAATCAGAGCCAGCAGAAATAAAGAGAATCAAAACTGCATATACTTCAGATACTGAAATTATTAGATGCAGATTTAAAATAACTGCTGGGGCACCTGGGTGGCCCAGTCGGTTGAGCATCTGACTTAGGATTTTGGCTCAGGTCGTGATCTCATGGGTCATGGGCTCCACTGGAAGTTTGCATGAAGGAGTCTAGCCCTCCCCCTACACTCTCTCTCTTTCTCTCTCTGATAAATAAATAAATCTTAAAAAAAATTGTGCTTACAAATTGTGACACACATGAAAATATCTGTAAGGAAACCATACAAAGCAACATAGATTTGAAAAGAAACCAAACTTAGAAATGAAAAACACAGTAAGTGGGTGAGCCTTCAGGTTCAAGCTATATTGGTTAGCTTTTATCAGATGAATGCTTCTACTGAAACCAATTATAACAGTTGGGCCATGTATGTAAAACTAGTCGAAGGCCTTGGAGAGCAACCAGTGTTAGCTGGATTTGAGAGACTATGCTTCTTCAGAAAAGGAAAGCTCATGAGCGATCTCCATATTTATTCTGGTTTTTCTCTTGAGGAAATTTTCCGCTTCTCAATGCCCAATAGAGCTCAGGCAGAAAGCAATATTTTCACTGGGTGAAGGGTCTAAAGAAATGGAACTGAAGCCAAATCCCTGAGATAAGAAAGCTGTAGGGAATTAAATATTCTACATATATTATCTGCATGTAAACTCTTCCTTCAAGTGTGGTACTTTAATAACTACCAGGCCCAGAGTAGGACTTTGAAACCCATCAGACAACTCTGAATGTGAGGATAAAGAGCTGAGCAGAAATTTCAGCAACCCTGGGGATACAGATTAGATTTCAGGTCCACCAAAATTTCAGGTCCATCAAAAGTGGTCCACTTAAGCCGTTATCTAAAAAATACACACCTGCAGGGATATATTCACCTGTGAATAGTTACTTTATTTTTAAGAGCTAAAGATGAAAGAGAATCTCTTTAAAGAAATATAATAGACCAGATGTTGTGATTTTTTGTCTTATAAAATAGAGAAGAGTTAGGGTATGTCCCAAATGCAAATATTGCTTGAGTTTTTAGAGGTTAAATAAGAAATTAATACATCTTTGGGTCATAACTGCACATTATCTGAAAAAGCAGTATATGATTCTTACTAACTTTTCATTTGCTGTACCTGATTGTTGCAGGAGGTAAATACTTAGAGCTCACGGATATCCTTTTGTTGGTCCATATATAGTTCTTTAAGTCCTTTTTTGTTTGTTTTTATTTTGCTAAAAGTTTTCAATTTGTTTTTGCTCTCATATACAGCTGACTTTTAAGTGGTTAGGGAAATTTGATGTAAGCACTAAAATGTGCTCAGGATTGACCAGCACATTTAATGCATGACCAAATGCATTCAGCATCCACAGGAGCATACAGCACTGACGAGCGTGTTTTTTCCCCACAGGTCAGTGAATTTTCTACAGAGCTATTGCTGAGAATTATTTTTAAAGTACCTTCTCAGATATGCTTGTCTAAGTCGATAAGCCTAGCGCACTAGAAAGTTTTCAAGCAATATGTAAAAAGAAACACTCAACAAACTGTTCTCTCACGTGACATAATGTCTCTATTTCCTTGATGTTCACACTAAGCTATACTACAAAAGTACAAAGGTCATTCCTGTTTTCTCCTTAATGGGAATTATTAATTTGTTGGGTTTTTTTTGTTGTTGTTTTTTTTTTAAGATTCTTCTTGTTAGGTCTTGAGGAGGTCTTCAGTTTTCTTAGGTTTCTTTTCCTATACATGTGTGCATGCACGTACAGACAATACAGCTTTTTAAAAAGTGTTTTGATCACAGTGTATGTTTGTTGTTGCCATGTGTCAAGCATCTTCAATTGAACTTTTCAATAAAATTCACAGATGTGTGAGATACTGTTACTTCTTTCCCAAAATCTTACCTCATGGCCTGTTTTTAGAAATTCATCTAAAACCTTGCTACTCCAACTTAGGTCCTTGGAATGAAATTCTCTGGCCATCACCTTGGAGCTTATTAGAAACACAGAATCTTGGGTCCCATTCCAGACTTATTGAATCATAGTCTGCATTTTACTTTATTTATTTAAAGATTTTATTTATTTGACAGCATGGGAGGGCGGGGAGGAGCAGAGGGACAAGAAAAAGTAGGTTCCCTGCTGAGGAGGGAGCTGGATCCTGCCGCCTGCTGCCACTGCTGGGGGACTCCGTCCCAGGGTCCCAGGACTCCGGATCGTGACCTGAGCCAAAGGCGGACCCTTAACTGACTGAGCCACCCAGGCGTCCCAATAATCTGCATTTTAATATGCTCCAGTGATTTTTATACAAATTAAAGTTTGAGGAGCACTGATCCTGTTTCCTAGTATTTATATTACACCTATCTAACCCTTAAAGGGAAAGGGCCCTGTACTTTAAAAAATGTAATCTTTAAAAGCACAAAGATCAGCTTTCTTTAAAAGCTTTCAAGGAATATCTCAGAGGCTGATGTAAACTGTGCTTTTAAGAAAATAATATTTATTTTTTTCCTAGTGGTTTTACTATGCTTTTTGTTATATCTCCTTCTTTTCTTTTTGCTGATCTAATGCAGTCACATCTTTACTGTAGACTTTTTAAGCCATTATCAGCCTTAACTTCTCCATCTTGGTTCTTATCTTATATTTCTGACCTTCATTGTGACCCAGATAGAATATATTACCATCCTTTTCAAACAATCCTTTCATTACTAATTTCCTTTTGTTGTATATCTGTTTTAGGCTCAGTAAAGCCTCAAATTCTCTGAGTCTTTTCAGTTTTTCTTGTATACAGATATTTCCCTTTTCTTTATTTCTGTAACCCCCCTTCATCCCTTCTAGAAGATACAGAATTAGAATTCATGTCTTCAGCACAACTTCCTATTTTCATAAGACTTCTGTAAATAAAGTTTCTGACAAAATGGTCTTCGATATACATCTTTTTAAGTTAAAAAATTATTGTAAATCATTAAGTTGAAAATATGCCAGCAAGTACACTTTGCCAGTTGGTTGATTGTGAACATCGAGTTTTTAAGTTTGTGTTTCACAGTTAACGAGGTTTCCATGTTATGCAGTAACCAACCCTTACCAAATCTGACTTGTCCAAAAACTAAATGAAAATCCCCAACAATAGAATGGTTCTTATAAAGCAAATACATCAATGCATTTACCCTTAGGTACCATTTACATTTGATTGCTTAGTATAAAATGGACAGGAAGTTACTTTTTTAAAAATTTTTTAAAAGATTTTATTTATTTATTCGACACAGAGACAGGGATCATATGTAGGCAGAGAGGCAGGCAGAGAGAGAGGAGGAAGCAGGCTCCCTGCTGAGCAGAGAGCCCGATGCGGGACTCGATCCCAGGACCCTGGGATCATGACCCGAGCAGAAGGCAGAGGCCTCACCCACTGAGCCACCCAGGCACCCCTTTTTTTAAAACTTTATTTGACAGAGAGATCAAAAGTAGGCAGAGAGGCAGGCAGAGAGAAAGGGAAGCAGGTTCCCTGCTGAGCAGAGAGCCCAATGCAGGGCTTGATCCCAGGATCCTGAGATCATGGCCTGAAAGCAGGTCATGAGCCCACTGAGCCACCCAGGCGCGTCCAGGAAGTTATTTCTTAAGTGTAAGTTAAATCATACAAATGGAAACTAATACTAACTTAAACAAAATTTTAGAATGGAAGAACTTTAAAGATCGTAGTGCCCTTATTTTGTAGTAAAGGAAACAGCAGTTAAATGTTTACTTCTATTTCATGCCAAAAAAGTATGCAGGGCACATCTCTCAGCTTTGATTTTTAGTCTAAAGTCCAGAAACTTGAAGGTGCAAAATTTCCAAATTCTGTGTACTTCTGATTTGGAATAAAAGGTTCACACTGGGATTAAATGACAACATTTGGAATCAGGCTGTGCATGTGAGTAGTTTTAAACACAAAAACTTCATGTTCTAAAAAATGATCTGAAGAGTAGGATGTGCTTTGGTAGTTTGTGGTTAATGGATTGTTGGGAACATCTACAATTGTGTGTTTAAAAGTCTATAAGATTTTGCCAAGTTTCACTCGTTGCATTTTTTTTCCCCAACTGTCTTTTTCTTTATAAGACGTGGCAAGCATTTTATAGCTTTTATAGCTTTTGTATGCTTCAGCTATATAGCACAGTGGGAATGTATTCAGTTTTACACTTAGGAAAATAACTCCCTTGTTTTCTGAGTTATTAACTCCTGAAACAGTTTTAACAATTTTACTCTCAGTTTTTATTGAAGAGTAGTTAAATATTCCTACTATTTTCAAGATATTTAAGATACCAGTCACTCAGAATAACAGGTAATGTCTGCAGTGTATTGGTTTCCAGAACTTATTTCGTTTTTGTTGTTGCTTTGTCGAGATGGGTCAGTCTTTATTGGTGAGTGCGTTGGTGGGTGGGTTGAGGTTTCCCAGGTGAGCCTGGGACTCTGAAGAGTAAGGGGAACCTCATCCCCAGTTGGGGAGGAGTTTTCTGCACTTTACATGAGTACAGATGTGAAATGGGCCCGAGTCACAGTGACTTCTGCTCACTGATGGTTACCCAGACATACACCCCTCCCCCAGGCGTGGGGGAGAACTGGGCAGTGAGGGGTACCCAGTGAGCAGCCACCCAACAGCCTAGTCTCAAGTATAATGGAGGAAAATTTTTGTGTTTATTGAAATGAACATATCCCTGATCATCTCACTATATTAGTTTGGGGAACTGGAAAAACAGATAAATGAATAGCTAGAGCAAAAATACTCCTTAAAAATATTTTCCTAAAATGCTAAAATGCTTGGTGGGGATGGCCAGGAGAAGAGAGGCACTGTGGGTTTAGTGTATAGGCCATTTCTCTTAATCTGTTGTTTAGCTTTTTGAACCAAGTTCCTGTCTCTAAAATATATCCATATAGTTTCTGGGTTAAATTTTGCTAGTCTCAAGATGTTCAAATCTTTATTGCTGTTTGAAAAGTAAAGTCTATTTTAGTGGTTGTTTTAGAAATCTTCCTTGCCCCATCCTTTTCTCTATGGGCTATCTGCGAGGAGGATATTTGAGATCTAAATTTAATGTAGCTTTAAATATTTACTTTTAAGTGACTTTTAAAGATTCAAAACAGTTATGCTCTGAAATTAAGTGAAGTTGCCTTTTAGAACTTTAGAACTTAGAATAAAGAACTTTAAGGTATAATTTTGAAAAGACAAAGTTTTTTTATTGTAATCAGTTCCTGTTGTATTTTTTTAGTAACACTTGTAAATCTTTGGTAGTGACAATTTTGTATGTAGCTGCTATTAGATTTAACATGGTAAGCCTGTGTATCTTAGTGTAGTTTTTAGATTATTGTTAATATATAAAATTCTTATTCTTTTACATGCTTTTTCAACATAATACCAATTTCTTTTTTTTCCATTGAATACTTTGGTCCACTTTGTGGTCACCAACAATTCTGAAAATCCTTGTTTTACCCCTGATTGGACCTTTTGGGGATCATCGGAGGCCTTTTGGGAATCATGGATCAGTTTAGCATATAGGCTAGAGCAGTAGCTCCTCAAACTTTTTAGCAATGGAACTCTTTAAAATCTTTCATAGAAGTTTAACATGTGTTGATGTATTGGTGTTCTTTTGAAGCGATAGGTGTAGAGGTGGGGTTGGAACTCCATGGACTGTGTGAGCTAGGGAACCCTGATGGTCCCAGGATTCCAGTCCAGACTAGGAATAGGTTTTGAATAAGTGATGGGTCAGATGAAGAAGGATCTTTCAAAAGGGAAAGCAAAGCATGTTGTCTCAAAAGTTTGAGTAATGGTTGGTTGGTTACGGTTGATTTCCTTGAAGTAGGTCATAGGATTAAATCAACAGCTGTTTAAGATGCTTTACATCTGTTTTGTGTTAGATATGAAACTAGTCAAGCCTAAGTAAGGTTCAGGAGAGAAAAGAATGTTTACACAGACTTGGGATCAGATAGGAAATTATCATAGTATTTGTACTAGATGGGATTTTATACACAGTTAAGCAAAGTTAAAAAATAAGCTTTGAATGCATAGTGTTGACAGAAAAAAAAGCTGTCGAGGTGCTCTTTTTTTTCCCTCTTTTCATGAAATGGCATTATGGAGTTAAATGTTTACATTATAAATGACACATTTAATCACATGTGCTTAGGGGTGCGGATTCTTGGTTTGTGTTAGAACAAAAAGAGTAAAAAAAAAAAAGAACAAAAAGTCAATTTTTATAATTTTGTGCTTGTCTTGAATTTTGGTTGATGCGGTTACCTTTATAGGCACTATCAGATGCATAATTATGTGGATTTCAGTCATCAACTTAGTGTATTTTGTGTTTTTTAGCAATAGGATTCTTAGTATGTGGCTAAGAAAGTGTTTGCTTATGCCACCAAACGTAATTTCCAAATAATTTTATTATTTAAGTAATAATATTTTATTATTTATTATTTGCAAATTGATGCAAAAAATATTGAATGCCAGCCATTCATCTCAAACATTTAACTTCAGGATCTGAACATTACTATATGTCATTATTTACTAAGGAGATGCTTCTCTATCAGAGGAGTGCATCATATAGCAAATATTGTTTATAAGCTTTTATAAAAGAAATATTTAATTCTGTGTGGAGTCACTGTCATCTGAAGAATGACCAAATAAAAATTTATGCACAGGGGCGTCTGGGTGGCTCAGTGGGTTAAAACCTCTGCCTTCAGCTCAGGTCATAATCTCAGGGTCCTGGGATCGAGCCCCGCATCGCCCCACATCTGGCTCTGTGCTTAGCAGGGAGCCTGCTTCCCCCCTCTCTCTCTGCCTGCCTCTCTGCCTACTTGTGATCTGTCTCTCTCTCTCTGTCAAATAAATAAATAAAATCTTTAAAAAATTTTAAAAAATTTATGCACAAATTTGATGTGTTCCCTGAACTTACCAATATAGTTTGATAAGAGAATATAAAAGAAAAATATCCTATCTAGAAATATTGGCAATGGATTCATTGTGAAAACTAAGCTGCCAAAGAGCTTCATGTATTTCAAATATTATGCATAGAATGAGAGAAGCTACATAGTTCACTCTCAGTCAGTATAGAAATCTCCATATTATTTTTGATAGGCCAGCATAAGTTATCTACTTAAAATTTCTAGAAACAGTAACATTAGTGAAAGATGATCAATTTCATTTTTAAGTAGCTGTCATTATTGGAAAATTCCTTATTAGTTAAGTAGAGGTGCCTCTTATTTTCCATTCTGTGGTCTCAGTTTTGATTTCTGGAGTTAACTTTCTTTTTCTTTCTTTTTTTTTTTTTTTTTTTTTTGAGTTTACAATTTAAGCTTAATCTCATCTAGAGTTCCACATGATGACAGTTGACCTGAAAGATACTTACCAAGTTCCTCCAGTAAATTTTTTTAAAATACCCCGTGTATATCTTTGGCTATAACATTCAAATTCAGAAGCTTCATTTATTATGTATAAATTCCCTTTTGCCCACTTACAGGTAGAGTCTCTTCTATGTATTTTGGCTTTGTCATTTTTCTTGAGCTCTTCATGTTTTATGCCTTGATAGTTTGAGAAACTTTGCAGGGGCGGGGGGTATAACTGATGCTGTAATTTTTCTAAATGTTTGGATCAATCCCAGTAACTTTTTAGGCAAAGAAGATATTTTAATCTAGTTTCGTGTATTTAAAAAATTGACCCTTCAGAATCACTGTATTTAATGATAAAACGAATAGTAATGTATAGTCTTTAAAACCTAACTACAATAAAAGCCAAAATTGAGTGATATTAGAAGTTCTGTGTTTTAATAGATGTCAATGATTTACACCAGTTGAAAGAATAGTTAACACTTACACATGATCTCTTTGTAAGCAGTCTTGGTTTCAGTAATTAAAGACTAAATGAGTATGTATTTTAGTTAGCCTCCATTAATGGAGAGAACTAGGGAGAAAAACAATTTAGGGAGATGCAGAGTAGCTATAAAGAGAAGAATCTTAAAAAAAATTATAGTAAAAAAATCAATGAGGCAGAGGCATTAATGGCAAAATTCTGTACATTTGCCTCTAATGTTTTCTCAGCCCATTCAATCATGGATTGTACAATAGGAATGGGGTTAATATTTTTAAGACTCTTCCATTACAAATCATCACTTGTTGGACAGGAGTATTTAATTGCTTTCGTGGTGTGTTTAAGAGATTCTCTTTTATTAGAACTGAGATGCTTCTAAAATGAAATTAGTGAAAGACATCACATGCCAATCTTTATTTTCCTCTAACCGCATTTCCAAAACTTGTGTTTGGAAGAATTCTCTTCTAGTGAAATAACTTTTTAGTCCCAATTTTTTAGAATGGGTATACTTGCAGAAAAGAGTAGATTTCTTTTTTTTTTTTTAATTATTTATTTATTTATTTATTAGAGAGAGAGAGAGAGTGAGAATGAGAGGGGAGAAGGTCAGAGGGAGAAGCAGACCTCCCACAGAGCCAGGAGTCCGACATGGGACTCGATCCCGGGACTCCGGGACCATGACCCGAGCCGAAGGCAGTCGCTTAACCAACTGAGCCACCCAGGCGCCCAAGAGTAGATTTCTATTAGCAGTTTTGCAAGCAGTGGAAGATTACAGTACCTTTGCCTGTACTTTCATGTAAAGAAAATATTGCTAGAGCCGTATTATTTTTGTATAAAAGTAGAGGTTTTCTTAATATTTTAAATACCAGATAGAACAGGAAAAATTCCTTTCTAATTTGTTATGAAAACAAAATTTTAGGGGAATGGGTGGGGGTTTCGGTGAGCCTAGTGGTGAGTATTAAGGAGGGCACGTATTGCATGGAGCACTGGGTGTGGTACATGAACAATGAATCTTGGAACACTGAAAAAATAAAATTTAAATAAATAAATAAATCTTGAACAAGCCTCAAAAAACCCCACAAAATTTTAGATGAATATTTTTATGAAATTCTGAAAACATGCTGATAAGCTTTTGTCATAGCATCCCAGTGAGATTTGAGAAGTACTTACTGTTTTCCTTGTAATATTTTCCAATACCTTAAAATGCACCACTAATGCCTGGGGACAGTAGTGAATTAATGAAAAATTTTAGCATTGACATAACCCACTCAGCTTATTTTTTTATTGTCAGAATATCCAGGAGAAGACATTTAGTAATGCTATGAGCCATAGGAGTTGCTGAGCTAGTTCACCCTGACAGCACTACCGAAATATGCAGGGAATCCTTAAATAAAGGGTATCAAAGTAAATAATGCACACAGAGCACTTAGCAGTCAGCAGGGTCCGGTTTGCATATATAGGCAATACCTGCCTACTGATTGATGAGGCCTATTACCATGAGATTGTATTTATTAAAGGTAACAATTCCGTAATTCTGTGCAGAAATGATTAATAGCCAAATGATTATAGATTTTAATTAATTAAAATGGTCAAGATGAAAATTCTGATTGGAATAGATTGAATCATTTTATTATATTGACTCATTCTACTTGAAATTATTGACGTTTAAGATTGCTACTTAAAGGTAACTCATGCTGTGAGTATTCTAATAAGTAAAGTTTGAATGATTTTAGTCATTTTTTTCTAATGTTAACATATTATTAATCTGAAATGAATCTTCAGATGTTGACTTAATCCCTTTACTAGCAATAATTTTTGTTCACTGGCAGCTGCTGAGTTAGCATTAAAGACAAGTTCATTATTAACATTCTGTTGTATAATTTTTCTAGTCCTTTCATTATGTGGTTAGTAGTATTTTTTTTTAAAGATTTTTATTTTTTGAAGTAATCTCTACATCTGATGTGGGGCTCAAACTCACAACACCGACTCACTAGAGCCAGTTGCATGTTCCACTGGCCGAGCCAGCCAGGTGCCCTGATTTTATTTTATATATTTTTAAGTAATCTCTACGCCCAACATTGGGCTCTGACTCACAACCCTGAGATCGAGAGTTTCATGCTCTACGAACTGAACAAGCCAGGCGCCCCTGTGGTTACTAGTATTTTTTAACTTGAAACTTTTTCCCCTCTGTTACATAGATTGAAATAGCAATCTTATAAAAGGTAAAGCGTTTTAAAATGGTGCTTTTCAACTAGGTAGATAAGGATATCCATTGCGTAGGAGGAAGGTTAAATTCTGTTCTAATAATACCATCAAAGTTTGTTGGTTAACAAATTCTGTATGGATTGTACCTAAATAACCTCTTTCTCTTCTTCAAACTAATGGCCACACCAAAAGCTAATGGATCTCAGCTATTTAGGAACTCCACTTCATCAGAGTTTATGAGACTATTTCCTATAGCTTACAGAAAAAAAAGCTGTGCTCTCAAATACACTTTCATACATATACCCTCACATACATACATTCATATAAAATCCTAAGTGATACACATATAGGTATGTGCATCTTTCTCCTTTAGATTTTGTGGTCCTTGGCTTCCTAGCACACAAATAAAAAGATCTACCAAATATTTAATTTGTAGATCCTGCCAGGATTCCCACAATGATGGGCACAGGCTTCTGGGTATCAGAGAACGCACAGAAGAATGCAAACTGAATCTTTGTGAGACAGTTACACCGGTACTCATGCACTGCAAAGTTGGTTAAAATGTCGTGGAGAAACCATCTCTTTTGCTTTACTTCTCATCTGTTATTCTCCATTCAGAGTTGTTGTTTTTTTTTCTCATTTCAAAATATGTGGCACTCCTCTGACATCTCCTGCGTTACACACAGCTGATACAGTATGTTTTTTAACTCTGAGCTTATTCCACGATACATGGCTTCGCAGTATTTTTTAAGTAGTATGTTACTATCTCTTATCACATAAACAGTGGCATAGAAATCTCCTTTAAATGCTATACCTAGGATTTTTTGTGTACTTCTGTTCATCCAGTTTTAAAACAATCATCTCAATTATGTTATCTCTATTTTCAGTAAAATAAAATGGTACAAATCATTCTGTCTTCTAATCTTACTTATAAAATTAATCTAAAAGTAAAAATGCTTCTTTAAATTGTAGCCGATAATGGCTAAAAGAAGTATTCATGTTTCTGAATTGTGGAGAAAAGAAAACAATACCGTATGAGAAAATTACTTAAATCAAGCATTCTCCATCGCTGCTTTAGGTCTAGGCTTCCTGACAAATGGTTTAAATCAAATAACTCCTGTATTAAGTCTCAGAGTCAACTCATAAAAATCTTTCCTAAATAGTCAACATATATTGGGGAACTGAATAGTTATAAGACAAGTTCAACAAGCCTTACATAGAAATATGTTCATTTTTCTTTCCACAACTCATGTTCTCAAAGCAAAATAACGGATGACATGTTGAAGTTCATATATACCATTAGGTAATGGCTCCTATTTGACATTTGATAATTAAATTATATCCAGCACTCAAGCAAAAATGAAGACTGATTGCTTGTACCATGTTTTGACAAAGTATTTATATACTGCGGTATTTTGAAATGTAATTGCTGAGCAAAAATGACATGTGAATGCCTTATTCAGTAGCATTTATTCCATTATCAGTTGTCTGAAAGCTTCAACACATTTCTCCGGTGAACTTTCTAAACTCAGCAGTATGTAACCTTTTAGCCCAGCACGTGAATTAATGTTTTGACAAGCCTTTTAAAATGGCAAGTGGGTGAATTTATTATGAAACAATGCCGAATAGAATCAAAAAGAATTTGAATAGATGTAATGAGTGTTTATTGTTTGGCTGCTATATCTTAAGAAGGTTAGATAAGCCCAATTATATTAAAAATCCCTCACACTAATGTTAAATAACTAATTCTGAACCTACCCAAATGCAAAATTGTGTAGGTACAGAGGAGTTTGAGATCAGAAAATTCCTGTGTCCGTGATTGTTAATGTCTAGCTGGTTGCTACCCCCTCTGTTGCGTCCGATCTGCATTATGTTTTTACCTTTCCTCATCCCTTTACCCTGTGTGTTCTATAGGAAGTGTGATTATTGACCTTCTGTAATCTTTGAAGAGTGGTAGAAAGAAAAGTTAAGCAGGCTCAATTTAAATGCAATTTCAGACATCAGAGGGACCCCCAAGAAAATGGGAACAGCTGGCCTTGTTATAGCAGTCTCCTGACATTTAACTAGGCTCGTACTTAGGAATACAGAAATGGGCTTTATATTGAATGGTTGTCACGGATACATACCATTCAATGCTTTAATGTCCATGTTTATAATATCGGGTACCTCTCTCACTTGCCGTAGATATGGTGTATTCGAGAGCTTTTGCTGTACTGTGATACTACACAACTCTAAAGCTCTGAGGCTTGATGATTCTCCTGTTATGTATACTTTGTGGATCTGCTGTGTCTCTCTGCTGGGTGTGTTCTTCATTCTGAGACCTGAAGGTGAAGGAAAAAGGGATGAAACTTTATGATGGGTCTTCAACTGGTGTTTGTCACTTTCACATTTCAGTGGTAAAAGCAGGTCAACCAGAAGCAAGAAATACCACTCTCCTATAGAAATAGACCCAGGAAAGAGGGGCCCCTAATATTAGGACATTAATAAAATCTATCACATAGATTTTAAAATTTCTATCTTCCCACCCTTACCTCGGGGAACTATTCCGGTATAGTAAAAAACAAAACTCCCCAATCTACAAATGAAGTAAAACCCAGAATATATTGAGATATACCAAAAAGTAAGCTTTGTGAAAAAGACAATACAACTTATAATTAACCTTGACAATTTCCAGGCAGAGTGAGATAGAGAGAGCGAGAGAGCAGTTGGTTGCTAAACTTGTGTGACAGATCTTTGTAACCCACTAAAATTACAGTACTGCCCTTTTCCAAATGCTAACAACAAATGCATGATTAACATTATGTAACTATACCCCCTTTCTGGTCAGAACCAGGCAGAATATTTCATTAAGATATGTACACAATACACAGAAGTTATCTCACCGGCCTTACCAACCAGCCCTTACCCCTACTGTTATAGAGAAGTATAGATATCTTTTTAGTTTTTATAGGATTCTTGACTTCTTTTTCTTAATTACTGTTTACATATTATTGAACAGGAATTAGGAACTAACAGTAAAATCATTGACATAGATTAGTTTACAGAGCATATGGTGTCATTCATATTTATACTGGTGACCTCTTCTGAGTTATTATAAAAAAAGTTGACAGTAATATAGAAAAAAATGATCTTTTCCTCCTCTTATATATTTGATACAGTACCTTTTAGGGGATTAAGGAACCAATAGAGAAATTTAGAATAACAAATTACTTTGGATTATACATTTTTATATCTCATATTGGGAATTTTCATAAGACTAAAAGTAGATGTTCTGCTCTTATATTCATATGGATATAAATTAAAAATCTTTTGAAGTACCAAAGCTTTTAAAGTAAGGTGTCTTATTATTTAAAATTCAATAAAAGCGCATAAAAATCAAAGTATACTTCTTTGCTTTCACTTTGATAAAAGCAATATACATTTTCTAATTTTTACTGTTAGGTATTTGTTTATTGTATTGCCTTTCGTAAGCCAACATGGATTCTGCTTAATGCTTAGTTATTACTGCAGAAATGTTATTGTGGTAATATGAACTGACTTCTGTGTATTGTGTGCATATCTTAGTGAAATATTCTGCCTGGTTCTGACCAGAAAAGGGGTATAGTTACATAATGTTAATCATGCATTTGTTGTTAGCATTTGGAAAAGAGCAGTACTGTAATTTTAGTGGGTTACAAAGATCTGTCACATAAGTTTAGCAACCAACTGCTCTCTCTCGCTCTCTCTCTCTCTCTCTCTCTCTCTCTCTATATATATATATATCACTCTACCCTGGAAATTGTCAAGGTTAATTATAAGTTGTATTGTCTTTTTCACAAAGCTTACTTTTTGGTATATCATTATTTTTAAATTTTGTTTGGTTTGTATTTATTTGATTTAAAACCAACTAGTACATTTTAGAAGGTAGACTCTTTTTCAAAGTGCCTTAAAAAGCAAAAGATTGATTTAGCAGACTGTTGACTGATGATTATAATCTTTTAGGTCCTGGGTTCCAAGAAAGACTAATAATAAATATACAATATTAGTGCTATAATGGAGGTTTGTCCTAGTGGTTTATTTTTTTAAAACTTAATTTCTTAGATTTTATTTAAATTGTCCTAGTGGTTTTATATATTATAAAGCCATGTTCCATTTCAGTTATTAAACTGTTTGGGGGTTTTGGTAATGTTATAATGGTCTTACACTTCTGCATAGGCTTCTTAAAATCAGCTCCTTAAACAAGCAACCCTCTCCTTAGAGATTAACTCATTAAGAACTTAACCAACACCACTTCTGAAACAGTATTTTCACTAGTTTTCAGTATATTTCTCTTCCACTGTAAATGGGGAAAAATGCTTCTCTTATCCAGTCAGATTAATGGGATTGTTGAGCTGAAGTCATCCCATCTGAACCAAGTCCAACAAAACTTGAGGGGTACTCCTTCAGTAGTGACTGGGACCTGGTAGTGATGTGTTTCAGATTTTCCAACCTCCCTCCCTCCCTCCCTCCCTCCCTTCCTTCTCTCTTCTCTTTTCTTTCTTCCTTTCCTTTCCTTTCCTTTCCTTTCCTTTCCTTTCCTTTCCTTTCCTTTCCTTTCTTCTTTCCTTCCTTTTTTCAATTTATTTTTCAATTTTATTTTATTTTTTCAGTGTTTCAAGATTCGTTGTTCATGTATCACACCCAGTGCTCCATGCAGTACGTGCCCTCCTCAATACCCACCACCAGGCTCACCCAACCCGCCACCCTCCTCCCCTCTAAAACCCGCAGTTTGTTGCTCAGAGTCCACAGTCTCTCATGTTTTGTCTCCCCCTCTGATTTCCCCCAGTTCACCCTTCCTTTCCTTCTCCCGATGTCCTCCATGTTTTTCCTTATGCCCATCTTTCATTAAACGGGATTAAAAAAACAGTGCTTATGTTTCTTAGTCTTTCAGGCACCTTATAGGATTAGAGAAGAAAATTAGTCTCAAGATAGTGAAGTATAGACAAAGTTGGAGTAGTCTCAGAATAAACCTTAATAAGCCATATTTTAAATAGATAGCTTTTTTCCCCTTTTCCCTCCCATATCCTTGATGGTTTTGGTTAAAAAGTTGTCAACACATTTCAGGTGTTATGATTGTAATAATAAATGCTGTGTTTAGTTGCTAGAGTAATCGAAACAGAATTCTTGGTTTACTTGATGCAGTCTTCTCTAAAATTAAATCACTAAATTCTAACTCTAATTCTGTATCACTGCAGAATATCATCCATTCAACCCAAAATATTTGTGGAAATTAAAAAAAAAGTTTCCGAGCAATTGCATTTGTTTTACTTTTAAGTGTTATTTTTAAACGTTTTTAAAAATAACTTTTATGAATACACTGAGGCAACTTATGGGAAAAGGAGAAGCAATCTAGACTAGAAAAAACAGGTAAAGATGAAAGGAAAAGACTAAATGCGTATATAAGCCTTCAAGTAAGTCTACACTGTCTATTATAAATAGTTTTTAGGAGAATAAAAAGGAGTCTAGAAATTTAAAAAATGGATTTGGTGTTAACATGCTAAGTGTTAATGTATGGTATTGTTAACAGTGCTGGAGTTTCTGCTTAGAATTAGGAAGCTATCGTTAAACGAATATTTGCCACTTAATGAATGCAAGAGACTTTGGATTTTAGGATATGGAGTTATAAAATGATATGAGATAATGACAGAATTTTTTACTTAGTGCCCATCTGGTGCCATACGCCTAGTGTTAGCAACTTTGTGTGAGGAGGATTGGTACAGAAGATTGACTGTATAAAGAAAAATAATAAAATGCTAAATAAAATAAAAATATTTTAATAAAAATAAGATGTTAAGTCGACTAGAACGTAATATACCAAACACTGGTTAAGTTTCACCTTTATGATTAAGTAAACAGAAATAACTATAATTGAATTAATATTTTTTATGTGATACTAAAGCTAGCTAGACAACTGAGATTATCTGTGTAATAAAATAATGTAACAGATTACACTAGAAATTAGCAATATAGGGGCCCCTGGGTGGCGCAGTTGGTTGAGCGACTGCCTTCGGCTCGGGTCATGATCCCGGAGTCCCGGGATCGAGTCCCGCATCGTGCTCCCAGCTCCATGGGGAGTCCGCTTCTCACTCTGACCTGCTCTCTCTCACTCTCTCTCTTTCCAAATAAATAAATAAATAAATAAATAAATAAATAAATAAATAAATAAAATCTTTAAAAAAAAAAGAAAAAAGAAATTAGCAATATATAAATACTGCTAATGTATTGCTAAACTATTAATATGTAACTATATAAGCCTATATAGCTATGAATAACATATTGGACTTTATAGTTTACCATGCACTTCTATATGCATTTGTCTTATTTAAGAAAATGTTGGATTTAGGATGGGGTTTGATAGTTTCTGTATGATCCCGAATTATTTTTTTTCTCTTAATGAGAACTCTTGCCAGCGCTTAAGAGTTGATATCCTCAAGCTTGATAGGATAAGTTTCACTGCTCTCAATAAATCAAATTCCTCAACAATTCTTGGCTTAGAAACTGAAGTAATGTTTGTTTCTAAGAATTCCATCAAGGACTTTGACTCTCTGACTTAAATACCATCCGGAATCTGGGATATCAGTTCTCATCTCCTGCCTCCCACCTTCCCCTCACCCCTATAGTGTGTGTGTGTGTGTGTGTGTGTGTGTGTGTGTAAGAATTTATTTTAAAGAGGGAGAGAGAGGGAGGGGGAGAGGGGGAGAGAGTGGAGAAGAGAGAGAGAGAAAGAGAGAGAGAGAGCACGTCCACGAGTGGATGGGGGAGAGAGAGTCCCAAGCAGGCACTGCACTGAGCATGGAGCCACATGTGTGGAGCTTGATCTCACGACCTTGAGATCATGACGTGAGCTGAAACCAAGAGTCAGACACTCAACCCACTGCACCACCCAGCCGCCCTACTCCGTTTTTAAAAAAATCTGTGGTTACCACACAGTGAAAGTGATCCCCAAGCCCCTCTCAAGGGTACAGCCCTATCAGTCATACTAGATTTTCCTTTCCAGGTTCTTTCTGTTCAGATTTTAAGTATGCTTCCTTATGTTGACATATCCTAATTTACACTTGTTAGTAATTTGACACCATCTCCATTCTGAATAGTATTGCCACTTTGAAAGTTGCCTCTGCTTAAAATATTTCTCTTTGTGAAATTACCCATTTCAGTCCTAGCAACCTGAACCGCCTGTGACTGGCCGACCTATATAGCACACTCTTCGCCTTTTCCCAAGATAGTCTGTAGTGCTCCCAAAGACAGGTCATTGACATTTTAGTGTTTTAGTTTTTTGTTCTGTTTGGGGTTTTTTTGGTGCTAAGCATAAACACGTAACATGAGAGCTACTCTCTTAACAAACTTTTAAGTGTAAAGTACAATATTTATAACTCTAAAGTATAGTGTTGTAGAGCAGATCATTAGAACTTTTTCATCTAGTGTAACTAAAACTGTACCCATATGCATAGCAAGTCCTCATTTCCTCCCACCACCCCCATTCTCTGGCCACCACCATTCTACTTTCTGATTCTGTGAGTTTGACTACTTTGGATACTTCATAAAAAGTGGAACCATGCAGCATTTGACCTTCTGTGACTAGCTTATTTAGCAGAATGTCCTCCATGTACATACATTTTGTTGCATATGATAGGATTGCCTTCTTTTTTTAAGTTTTTATTTTAAAGATTTTTATTTGACAGAGAGAGAGAACAAGCACAGGCTGGGGGAGTGGGAGAGGGAGAAGCAGGCTTCATGTTGAGCAGGGAGCCTGATGAGGGACTCGATCCCAGGACCCTGGGATCATGACCTGAGCTGAAGGCAGGCGCCCCTCTTCTTTTTTTTTAAAGACTAAATAATATTCCATTGTATGTATATACCACATTTTCTTTATTCATACGTTGAGGGACCTTTAAGTTGTTTCCATCTCTTGGCTATCGTGAATCATGCTGTAATGAACATGGGAGTGCAAGTGTCTGTTCAAGATCCTGATTTAAATTCTTTTGGATAAAAACCCAGAAGTCGAATTGCTAGATCATATGGTACTTCTATATTTAATTTTCTAAGGAACCTTAGTGCTGTTTTCCACACAGCATTTTACATTCTTACAACAGTGTATCAGGGTTCCAATTGCTTCATATTTTTGCCAGCATTTGTTATTTTTTTGGTTTTTTTGGATAATAGCCATCCTAACAAGTATGAGGTAATATCTTGTGGTTTTGACTTGCATTTCCCTGATGACTAGTGGTGTTATTTCCAATGCACGAATGTGATTTGTATGCCATTTGTATCTTTTTTAGAAAAGTGTGTATTTAATCAAGTCCTTTGCCCTTTTTTTAATTCAGATGTATTTTTGTTGTTGAGTTATAGGAGACCCTTATATATTTTGGATATTAATTCTTTATCAGATATATGGTGTGCAAATATTTTCTTCCATTTTGTAGGTTGCCTTTTCATTTTGTTAATTGATTTGTTAACAGGAAGAGTCATTAATAGATTTTAATTTCATATAGTCCTGCTTGTCTATTTTTGCCTTGTGTTGCCTGTGCTTTTGGTTTCTTGTCCAAGAAATCATTTCCAAGACCAATATCACAAAACTTTTCCCCTGTGTTTTTTCTAAGAGTTTTATAGTTTCAGGTCTCATATTTAAGTCTTTAATCCATTTTCAGTTGATTTTTATGTATTGTATAAGATAAGGGTCTGGTTTCATTCATTTGCATGTGGATATCCAGTTTCCTAGCATGATTTGTTAGAGACCATCCTTTCCCCATTGTGTTGCCTTGGCACCTTTGTAGAAGATGATTTGACTGCATATATGTGAGTTTTTTTCTGAGCTCGGTTGTGTTTCATTGGTGTATATGTCCATCTTTATGCCAATACCATACTCTTCTAATTACTGTAGTTTTGTAATATGTTTTGAAATCAAGAAGTGTGAGACCCTCAGCTTTGTTCTTTATTCTCAAGACTCTTTTGGCTCTTTGAGGTCCTTTGTAGTTCCATGTGAATTTTAGGATTCTTTTTTTTTTTTTTTTTTCCTGAAAAAAGAAAAAAGTTGTTGGGATTATGATAGGGATTACATTGAAATCTACAGAACATTTTCAGTAGTATAGGGGTTTTAACAATATTAGGTCTTCTAATTGATGAACATGGATGTCTTTCCATTTATTTGTGCTATCTTTAATTTCTTGCAACAATGGTTTGTAGTTTTCACTGCACAAGTATTTTGTTTCTTTGGTTACAAGTAAGGTTTGACAAAAACTAGTTCATCAGGTATTCCTTCCAAAAATCCAGAATCTTGGTGCATACTCCATTTTTCTCTCCCTCCACCCCCAGGGAGAAGTTCAAAGCCAGGGCTATCTTCTGGTGCTTATCTGTCCTGCTGGGTGAAGGGATTGATGTGGGGATAGTGAGATTTTCTTTTTACCTATTTCAGCACAGCTCTTTTTGGCCTTGTGCTTGCCTGGGGTACTTTAACTTTTTAACTGGACTCTAGAAATCTTATAAAGTATTTTGGTCTTTATGTTGTTAAATTGATGTTTCCATGAGGAAATAAAGGCTGGGATTTCTTATTCTACGGTCTTGCTAATGTTACTCCAATATGGTACTTTTAATTGCTTGAACAGCGAACACTAATCAGGTACCTACTGTATGCCAGACTTTGGATTAGAAGTTTGGGTTATAAAGATGACCTAGATGTCTGGGGTGGAAGACAGACATATGAATAGTGAATAATTGTAAAATGTGTTCTTGCTGTATTCTAGATGGAAGCAAATTATTGTAACTTAATGTCTAGAGGCCTTCCTCTGATGTTTTCAAGAAAAGTGAGATTTTAGCCGGGCCTTTTAGGCTGAGCCTTTTAGGCTCACTGTGGAGAAGGAAGTGGAGATGGATAAAGTGGAAACACTTGCTTGGGGCTTGATTACCACAAATTTAGTTTGCCAACCTAAGGAGTTTGGATTTATGGCATCAAGAATTTTTTTTTTTTAAATAGGATAAAATAATAACCCTCTCCAATCATAAAATCCTATCTCCTTTGTGGAACATGAATTACAATGAAGACTTACTGTATTTAGGGAAATCAGTTGTTAATGTTCATGCTAGAGATTTTAAAAAGTAAGTCTATGACAGTGGCCTTGTAGATAGAAAAGATAGGATTTGACAGAGATTTCTGGGATAAAGCTAAGAATTAATAAGTCAAATAGTAGGAGGCAAGAGAAATGTTAAAAAAGTACCCTCTTAGGGCCATAGGAGGTCACTTGAGGCAGGAAAATGGATAAAGTAACAAATAGAGGTTTTTAGCTTTGCACAGTGGCAGTATCGTAGCCAATGAGGTTTATCTGAGGTGCGATTATTGCTATTTGAAAACAAATGGAGATTTGTTATCAGAGACAGAAACATTAGACAAAACTCAAATTTGTGTTGTTTACTCTAATTCTTGAGTTTTGTAAAGTCTTCAAAATAAAACAGTATAAAGGGAGGGCTTGGGTAGCTCGGTGGGTTAAGCCTCTACCTTCAGCTCAGATCATGATCTCCGGGTTCAGTTGACCCCATGTCGGGCTCCCTGCCTAGCAGGGAGTCTGCTTTTTCCTCTCCCTCTGTCCCCATTCATGCTCTCTGTCTCTCTCTCAAATCAATAAATAAAATCTTAACAAAACAGGATGAACTGTGAATTAGTATTTCAATCAGACTGAATTGAATATATGCTTGCTAAGTTCCAAAGCTTGCGTTACTCTCTGATGCCACCCTGCCTGGCTCTGCTGGCCCAGGCTCCTGCGAGGCATCTAGCTAGGCTTTGCTCCCCACCGTACTCCCTGGGGAGCTGGCTCCGAGCCGCGAGGTGTGATGAAATACAGAAAGAGGTCCCAAGTCACAGGAGAGGTTTTCTTTTGTAACAGTCGTTCTTTATTTGTAATTTAGAATTGGTTTTCCTGTGGAAATTCCATTTAGCTAACAAGACCAACTCACCTAGAAAACTATCAGGAAAATGGAAGGGATTGAAACCAGAAACTTTTCTGTTTGCTTTTAGGCTTTCTTTCTTTTTTTTTAAATAGGATTTGTCACTTTTTTTTTTTAAGATTTTATTTATTTATTTATTAGGAAAGAGAGAGAGAACATGAGAAGGGAGAAGGTCAGAGTGAGAAGCGGACTCCCCATGGAGCTGGGAGCCCGATCTGGGACTCGATCCCGGGACTCTGGGATCATGACCTGAGCCGAAGGCAGTCGCTCAACCAACTGCGCCACCCAGGGGCCCTGCTTTTAGGCTTCCAATCTCAGCTCTGTTCCTCACCAGCTTTGCCATCTTGAACAAGTTCCTAAACTTCTCCATGGTACAACTTCTCATCTGTAAGAATAGCACCTATCTTATAGCATTGTTGTTAAGATTTGTGAGGAAATTTTTAGGCAGAATAGTGTCCTGGTGATAACCAAGTGAGATTAAAAAAAAATTACCCTGAATAAAAATATACTAGAATGTGTGGGAATAGTGGCAGTCCTATAACCTAAGTATTTTTGAGGCTTCTTCACGTTTCTCTTGTTAATGAACAGCAAATCATGCTGAACATAACATAGGGATTTTAAACTTCCTTTCTACACCAGTTTCATTGTGTTTTTGTTCTGTAGTTATTAACATTAACTTTTTGCCAAAATTGTAGCCTGAGCTTTCTTCAGTCTAATGTCCTTCCAAAGGAGCTATTTCTGCTGTTCTCCCCAGTGTTCTTGATACCATTTGAAAGGTTTAATTCTATAAACTTATTCTCTTTCCTTTTCATTCCTCAACTCACTCATTAATAATAGAATTAGGGCATTGTGTGTTGTTACTTTATAGGACAGCCATCTATCTTAGCTAGCAAAATCAGCATAATTTAAATCTTAATATTATATTGAGCACCTCTGTCAGGGACAAGAATTTTTCTTACTTGGTAGCAGTACAGTCCAAAGCTAAAGGTAGTTTGTCAAAATGACAGATTTAGGTCTCAGGTATGTACTTTGAGGAATTGATGCTGAAACTCTCTATACATAATTTTGGAAATGCAAGTGGCATACCTAGGACATATTAATTTATATATTTTTAGTGGCTAGGAAGGTTCACTTGAATTCTCACTCCATTTATATATCTGGGTAGTAATGTAATTATTGAACTTTTCCTTCAGTATATGAGCAATGCATTTATTCATAACTAATTGATTTACACTTCTCCATAATAATTGTCTTTCAATGCTTTCAGGGAATAGAAACTGCCAACAATGTTTAGAAGTTGTCTACCTTTTTTTTTCTTCACCTGAGAATTACTTCCCCAAAATTTATTTTTACCCATAAAAAAATTTACCCATAAAAATTTATTTTTACCCCATATTTTTACTGGTACTTGTATCCAAATCATAGATTTTTCTATCACTGTCAACATTCATTTCACAAAGTATAATTTTGGAGTGCTTATATCATATGCCTTTCCTCAGCAGTACCTTTCTTTGATATCAAGCTTTAGGTTAGTGTTTTCTAGAAGGGCATTTGGAAGAAAATACCTTAAGATGGCCCATCTGACTCTAGGTTAAACTTTATGGCTTGGAGTGGTACAGTTTTGGATTTATATCACAGAGTTGAAAATTACCACCAATGAAAAATAATTTTGCTCTTTTTCTCAAGGAGACTGAAAGTTTTTCTAAGTATTATTGCTTCATTTAACTCAGATTTTAAAGCCAAATATGTCAATCCACTCCACATAGACCCAGTTAAAAACAGAGTGGCATGGCTTCTGGAAATCTTACTGTATCATCGGTGATATTTAATTTTCAGGTCATTCATTATCTCTTCACCTCCCATTAGAAACCTGGATGGGAGAAGTTGGTTTTAGGAAAGATGATGTCATACAATTGTTTTCCAAATTAGTAAATTAATTACTCCCTCTGTTTTTACTCCTTTCCTCTCTCTACTTTCCTTTTTCTTTCTTTGCTCCTCCCATACTTCCCATTTCCCTCCTTTCAGTATAATTCTTTTTACATAAAATGTTAGAGAAACACAGTACGGTTTGTTCTGTTATTTCATTTGGCATAGACACAGTTGGTAAATAAGGGAATGATGTCAGTGTAATATGGAAGTAGGGTTGATTTATAGTGGTATTTCTCAGCACCTCCAAGTTGAATGAAAATTTCATAAACTGAATCCTGAAACTGCCCGCAGCTCATTCACCCCACATTCTGCCTTTTGATTTTAACTACATGCTATAATTTAAAAGATTTGTTCCTGTGCTCTACAGTTTTCATTCATTTTGCCCTTTTTCTTATAACCCAACTGTTTGTTATAACCTCTTCTGTCAAGCTCTCTTCAATTTTATTGTTAAAATAATGCTCTATATTTACCATAGTAATTATTTATAATTATTCATTAGGTCTTTTTATTTGAGTATTTTTATTTATCGTATCTTTTTGAGTAGTGATTATGTCTTTTAGTTCTCTGGTTCAAATTACATAGTGTTCGAATAGCGTATACTAACCCTGTTTTTCCTCCAAAGGCCAATTACTTATAGTGTGTGACTTTATAGAAGACAAAAGGTTTTTTCCTAGGACTCATATAATACCTTATGGCTTAAATGCTTGTTTATAGACACAGAGGTAGAGTCACAAGGGTATTAGAATCCTACTTGTTCTCTCTGCTTTGTGCCCTGGATCAGCCTGCCCTTTGTGGAATTCTGGGGGGAACTACTTAGGATCTAATGAATAAGGTATAGAAGCATTTTGTCCAAAGAACAGGCAATCCATCCTTTCCTTAGGCGCTCTAAATCCTTTCCTTATATCCATTTGGATTCCTAGGAGAATATATACTTGAACAAAATCACCCTAATGTTCTGTAAAATTATTGAGCTGTACCTCAGTTTTATACTTTACTTTTTTTTTTTTTTTTAAGTTTTTGGAAAAACCAGCTTTGTAAATTCTCTTTCTTTACTGGAAAACTATTGTTGAGGACACTGTTAATTGTATTATATAATTTCACACATGGAAAGTTTCCTTCTTTTTTCTTTTAAAGATTTTATCCATTTATTTGACAGAGAGAACACGAGCAGGGGGGTGGCAGGCAGAGGGAGAAGGGCAGAGCAGGGCGCCCGACATGGGGCTCCATCCCAGGACCCTGGGATCATGACCTGAGCCAAAGGCTTAACCAATTGAACAGCCAGGCGTCCCCCCATGACAGGTTTCTAAGACAGTTTATTTTGGGGTAAATCTTAAAGGAAATGGCATGTTTCCTCATTTTTGGTAATGAAGATTTCTGTGAACGATTGGATTTTCTTTTCTGCCTTGAGTGCTTGGAAGCTTCGCAGTTATGGCAGGTGTGCTGACCCTTAAGGTTGACACAGTTGTTTTCTTTTTTCTCTTTTTTTTTTTTTCCTTTTTATTCCTTTTTATCAGTCATGTTGCAGATGCCTTTTTATTTTTATTTTTTTTTTTGGCAGATGCCTTTTTAAAATAAGCTTTCTCTTTTGGAAGAGAGCAAGTATATAAAAACATTCAGTACCTAAAAGAAAAGGAGCGGGAAGCAGAGAGACTCACAAGTAGACTCTGAGAATCTGGGCATGAGATGGTGAGGGTCTGTTTGGGGACAAAAAATCAAGTAGAGTTGTTGTATTTCTGTTCCAGTAACCAAGGCACTCTGGAGGGATGATCAAGAGGAATTCTGGGGATGTCATGTACAGCGTGATCACTACAGTTAACAGTATTGTATTATATATTTGAAAGTTGCTATGACAGTAAATCTTAAGTTCTCATTACAAGGAAAAAAAATTTTAACTGTGAATGATGGCTGTGTTAACTTAAACTTGTAGCGAATGAATTGATCCATATATCCTACTTAAGCTAATATAATGTCATATGTTAATTATATCTCAGTAAAACTGGGAAAAGGCTAAGAAGGATTTATCTTAGGAATGATAGGATGGTTTATTAATTGGAAAAGCTCAGTATAACTTATGTTAATAAATTAATGGGAAAAATTTTAATGCATACCTTGGTTTTATCTAAAACCAAAATTAGTAGCTTTGGCTTTAATTGAATTATTCCTCCTGTTTTGTAGGTAATCAGATGTACACATGCAAACTTTTATATAGTTCTTCCTCTCTCTTTTCTCTTCCTCTTCTTTCATCCAATTCCTCTTGCATCTTATAAGGTGAATGTTTTTGTTTTTTTCACAAGTGTGTCGTCATCGTGTCCCCCCCCCCCCCCCGCTTAGCCCAAATTTCCAAGGGAAAACAGGCCCCAAATAATCTTCAGTTCTGTATTTTATCAATCTGTCCCCCTCGAATGAGTCTTAAATGTGAATGATTATTCTTTCATCAGTAAATTAGGGAAATTGGAATTCAAGGAATGAATTTTATCTAAGATTCTTTTGTTCCCGACTCGTTCACTTACATATTTTAGTTTGGTAGGTAAAAGGTTACAGCAGTTTAGAATTCTAGCTGGGTGTCCCACTCATCATCAGTTTATTACTTCTCAACTCCATATTCACCTTTCACTGACTGCTCTGGAAAAATTGAGGTGAACCTTTCAAATGTTATTCCTTCTCCTGTTGGCACAGTGTCAGATTTTGTCAGTGGAGGGTGCTGGCACAGTCCCATTGAAAGACGAAGGGGAAAAAAAAAAAAAGAAAGAAAGACGAAGGGAGCTTCTTTCATGCTGCTGGCGGGCTTACAGCTTCCCTGGCCCCTGCGGTGCACAGCAGGTAGCAGCCCCAACAGCCGGCACCTTCCTCCGCTCTGTCCTTCTGCACCCGCACCTCCAGCCCCCCCCCACCCACGCAGTTGTGTAGCAGAGTACTTCGGTGGCCTGTAGCACCTGCACTAACAGCGGGGTTTCCACGTGGTTTCCTAAGGAGGGCTTCTGGTAAGATACCTCCCCATGAACGGTTTTCTTTAACATTCTCGAGAATAGATTTCCAGCACGTTCTGCTGGTGCCGTACCCCAGCAGCTTCTCTGCCATCCAGTGAACTGTAGCTGTGATCTTTCCAACAATATCTGGGTCTTAGCCAGGCATGGGATATGGGATTATCTCTGGGTCGCTCTTTCAGTCCTGTGGGTAGTGGTTGCTCCTTATAGCTACTGTTCTTATTCTTCAGAGTTCTCTTCTTGGTATGCAATCTCTTGTTGCTCCAGTACCCTGTTTAGTTAATAATTCTTTATGTTAAATTTTCTCTTGGGGTTCCTGAGTGGCTCAGATGGTGAAGTGTCCCCCTCTTGATTTTAGCCCAGGTCTTGATCTCAGAGTGGAGAGGTCAAGCCCGGCATTGGGCTCTACAGTGGGTGTGGAGTCTGCTTTAAAACAAAAACAAACAAACAAAAAACAATACACTTGCTCTGTTCAAATTGCTGGTGGTTTTTAATTCCTAATTGGACCTTGACTGAAATACTATGTTTGTAAAATGCATGAAGTCTAATACATATAAATTTCTCATTAAGATATTTCTTTAGATTGCTGTTCTTGAGCAAGGGAGTGGAATATATTTCATCATGTTAATTTTGATGACTGTTGGTTTTTTAAACTGTAAGTTGAGAACTCAGAATTTTAGGTATATGCATCAGCAATATGACCTTATTTATGTCACGTCGAATAGATGAGACATCCAACTACCAAGTTAAAAAAAAAAAAACTCTATGCAGTTTATAGTATGCTATATAAATGTATTAGTTTCCTTAGTAATTTTATGAACTTGGTTGCAAGTATCATCAATCCATTTTCCATAAGAAGAAATTAAGACTCTGAAGTTCAAAGAGTATTCCCTAAAATTCTTCGATATTTCTTAACCATTAAATGGTAAGTTCACTGGAACATCTATCGCTTGATCAGTTAGAACTATTATGCACAGTGCCACGCACGAGTATTATACATATCTCACAAATCACCTCTTCGCCAGCTCTGTCCCCACACATCACCGTCTTGACTAACTTCGTGAGGTATCGTTTTAGTATTTTCTTTTCCCTGGATGCTGCAGTACATTAAATTGAAGGCATTTCTATTCCTGTGTCACATTAGCATCACTGTAGCTTACGAGATAGTATTTTGTTTTTAGTTGAATGCAAATGTTGATTTCTCCTTTTTCAGTTTGCAAAACTGTATGACAGGAAATCTGTAGCTAAATATCACTTTATGATTTCCATCTGTTCAAGTACAATAGTGTTTATGGCATAGTCCAGATTGTAGTGTGATAGAAATGTCCTATTGCAGCAGATAGAATTTAAAACGATCATTGTACATTCTAATGAGAAAACATTTTTAAACAAGTACTTCACGTAATTTCAAAGCCGAGTAACAGAATACTACGATTTGATGACAGCATCTGCTCTAAAGTGTGTGTTTGTGCTGTCAACAATAAAAACTTTTTCTGACTCTCATAGAAATTGATCAGTTTGCTCCTATCTATACTAATAATGGAAGCTGGGTAGGCGGGGAGGATAGTGTAAGTCAATTTGGATACCCTTAAAAAATATCTTTTTTCTATTACCATGGAGAATATCTTCCCTCTTTCGTGTGGCTTAACTACAGGAGTGGGTGGGGTGTTGAGTTCTTAATTATGTGGCAGTATGATTTTTGCTAAATTTTATTTTGGGAATGTGTTCGCATTTACCAAATAAAAACAGTTCCCCTTATCATATGGAACTCTAACCATTTCACATCTCTTTGGCTCTATAGTTGAGAGTAGAAGAAAGGTGATAAAAATGATGGTCCCTGGAGTACATAAAGTGTTGAGCAATTCCAACTGATTTTGAGTTCCCATGGAAATATATTCCACTCCATGAGTTCCCTGTGTCACATTACTGCACATGTACCTCTCATTCTGAGGTCTGACCGGCTGCTCTCTGGTCATTCTCTGATCTGTTTGCTGTGCCAGCAGATGCAGTGCTACAGTGAGGAAAACCATACTTCCAGACCCTGATGCTCCACTGCACTCTTTTTTTTAAAAAAGATTATTTATTTGAGGCAGAGAGAGCCAGCACGTGAGGGAGCATGAGTTAGGGGGGGAGGAACAGAGGGAGAGGCAGAGGGAGAGGGAAAGGGAGAAACATGTTTCCCCACTGAGCAGGGAGCCCGATGTGGGGCTCAATCCCAGGACCCTGGGATCATGACCTGAGCTAAAGGCAGACGCCTAACTGATGGATCTACCCAGGTGCCCCTCCACTGCCCTCTTAATTACCAAGTAGCACTGTGTTTTCTGAGTTTCAAACTCGTTTTAGTTACTGTTCTTACTTTGATTAATTGTTTTCATTGTCCCTTTTCTTTAGGACTGTATTAGTTTGTTAGGGCTGCCATTGTAAATTAGATTGGGTGGTTTAAACAACAGCAGTTTATTTTCTTACAGTCCTGTGTGCTAGAAGTGTCAGATCAAGGTGTGTTAGGGTTGATTTCCCCCTCCCCCCCACGCTACTCTTTAGTCAAACACACATAAACAAATCTAATAAAAATTTTAACACAGTGTTATATGTGTTTAATGGCCTTTTACCCTGAAATAGACCTGATGTTTTATTGTGGAAGTGGACATTGGCAGAGTAGCACCTTGTGAGTTATTGCGAGGTTGCAGAGGGTAGGTTATCTGAAATGGGTTGGAAACTTGTAATAGGAGATGTGAACGGGTGTGGCTCATGACCAAAGCAGTAAACTGAGGTAGCTGGTCTATGTGTGAGGTGTGTGTGACTTGTGTTTTCCTCTCCTGCTCAGTTCTGCTGGGTGCATTTTTCTGCACTTATCAAGAGCTTCTTAGGGGTCAAATCAGTCCACAAGCACACACAAAGTTTGTGTTGTGCTCACCTTGTACCCCAGTATATCACTTGCGTTGGAACAAATTCACATTTCAAAGTGAGACAGAATTCATGAAATTGCCATAACTTTTATAGATGGTAATTTGGGAATATTTATCAAATTTTAAATGTATATACCCATTTACCCATGAATTCTCATTATCCTAGAGATAATAAGTACTTATGCAAAATGATATATTTACAAGTATATTCAATGCAGCAGTTGTTTGTAACGAAAGAGATTGTAAACATCTTAAATGTCTATTCACAGGTCAGTGGTTAAATAAGTTATGGTTCATGCATTCTGAGGAGTACTGTGCTGTCGTTAGGATAACCACTTACACAAACTGGTGTGTAATGGTCCTCAATATATGTTTATAAACCAGGGTTTAGAACAGTATGCGTAATATGCTATCACTTACCTAGAACATATTATTTTTTTGTGTCTTTATATAAACAGAATAAAACTGAGATCCATGCTAATATCTTGATAATACCAGACTTTGAGTTCCTTAAAGACAGGAACTGTGTTTTATTAATATTTCTCTCTTCAACAGGGTGCATAGTACCTAGCTCTTACCAGGCACATAAATAAGGATATGTCTCTTAACATTCATATCTGTAAGAAAATTTGATACACACAATATGAAATGTAAAACAGACTGACGATGATTGAGTTACTAAGGTATTCATATTGCTGGGTTTTGTTTTGTTTTTTGTTTTCAAGCAGCCAAGCTTTCCCTAAACTTAGAACATGATTCTGCTATCAGGATTTTGGTTTAAATGTATCTTTTAGGGTGATGCTACTGCAACATAATCCATTGTAGAGAAACGAAGTGATTAAGAGCCATTGAAGAAATTGGAGGAGGAGGAAAACAGGATGAAGGACAGACATGTTAAGTTTTTAATATTTGAAGAACTGTCATCAGGAAGCATTATTTATGTTCTCTGTTTTCCAAAGGACAAAAACAGGGCTATAATAGATATGGAAGGTACGGGGAGACACATTTCAGCCTAATGCAAGAGCATGCTAACTAGCTATTAACAATTGAAAAAGCATTGATATAAAGCCTTTTGGTAGCAGTTGTTTGTACAGAGATTCCTATCAAGATTAATGGTAAAATGGAGAGATTTGTAGTCCTTTTTTAGAACCAAGCATATTAGGGTTTGAATGCTGTGCCACTTAGGAACTATTGTGACCTTGGACAAGAAACTTAGCTTTTTAAATTTCCTTAACTATGAGACAAGTACGATAAAATATATTTCATGGGCTTGCTGTCAGAATTAAGAGAAGTACCCAATACCATTTTATATTATGCCCTCAGTAAATGGTAACTGTTGCCGTTGAAATAGGAATGCTTTCAGATACAGGTTATATTGTTTGGGTTCTAGGGTCCATTTTAAAGCTGATATTTTTGTAAGTTTTATTTTATGTATTGTCTGTGGTTGAATTTGTATGTGTGTGGTTGAATTATCATAGCAAAAATAAAGTTTTGAACTGGGAGAATTTAGTTACTGCCCCTATAGTGTGCTCACCATGCTTAATGTGTATTTTAATAAATTATAATATATGTTTTGCAGTTAAGGTGACTAGCTAAGGTTACATAGGTACAAGCATCACCGTAGAGACTGTACCAGCCAGAGTTTAAAACAGAAATGTGCCATGCATTTCTATAGAGGTAACTTAATATAGGGAACTGGTTAAATAAGTGTTGGAGGGTTGAATGAATATAAGTTTGCACATCCCTAACTCCAGGATCACTCAGCAGAGTACAGAAGGGCAAATTTGGAATTAAGAGACAGTAGGTGTTAAGAATGGCTCAGAGAGGGGCCCCTGGCTTAGTCGGTTAAGCATCTACCTTCAGCTCAGGTCATGATTCTGCAGTCTCAGGATCAAGACCCACATCGGGCTCCCTGCTGGATGGGGAATCTGCTTATCCTTCTGCCCCTCACCCCACTTGTGCATGTTCTCTCTCTCTCTCTCAAGTAAATAAATCAAATCTTTAAAAAAAAAGTGGCTTAGAAACCTCTCAATGGAATATCTCTGTTACCGTGTTTTTAATACCACATTTATTTGTGTTTTCATGTTGAAAACTTGCTTTTTGAGGTCCTTTTTTCTCTAGATGGGACTTACCTGTATACACACTTTTCCTCAGTGATTTGAAATGTGTTCATTCCAAAAAGGCTGAGTTCACCAAGAACTCCAAACAAATTACTTCCCCCTCAACTCTTTGTTAAAAATTTGATCTAGGGGCGCCTGGGTGGCTCAGTTGGTTGAGCGACTGCCTTTAGCTCGGGTCATGATCCCGGAGTCCCGGGATCGAGTCCCATATCGGACTCCCAGCTCTGTGGGAAGTCTGCTTCTCCCTCTGACCTTCTTCCCTCTCATTCTCAGTCTTTCTCTCTCCAATAAATAAATACAATCTTTAAAAAAAAAAATAATTTGATCTAAACTTTCATGAGTCTCTAGAAAACCTTCCCTTTATTTTATATGATTCTTCCAGGAATTAAAATTGTAGAATGTAACATTAAAATTATAACCTAAAGCATGACTTTCATTTTCACAGTCACAGATTTTATCATTTGAATAAAATTACTAGTGTGGGTTTTTTGCTTTTTGTTTTTTGTTTCTTGCAGTTAGAGGAGGGTGGACTTATAGGGATAAGTGTGTCTTTATGATTTAAAACAGATGTTTTTCTTTACAGAAGTGAACCAATAGATCACAGTTGTATTTTTTATTAAGTATAGTTTGGTATTTTTGAAGAAAGTAATTTTTTCCCCCAGATACTAGAATCCATAGCAGATGTGCTGATACAATGAAGACATATTTCAACTAGACATGTCCACTGCATTTCAGTTAGTTATACAGTCCCTGGTGAAGCCACAGTTGTCTGTTGGCCCTTCCTGTCACTGGGATATGTTCGTGTCTTTTTTTGTGTGTGTGTTCGTGTCTTCTAACGAGCAATCTTGTAGTTGCTGTTAAGCACATGTTAGCATGCATCTCTTGTAAAGATATGGAATGAGCATCCTTCTGAAGCACCTTTTCTTTTGCCTGAAGGAACACTTTGGGTGAGTTGTGTGTCTTGGTCACACACGACATTGTAGTGATATATAGAAGTTACATAAATGTTAGTAAATAGTCTTACTGCCTTTAAAATACCTCAATACCTTTATTTGAGGAAGGTAGGTTTTACAGTATTAAAACAAATACTCGAAGCATTAAAAAAGCATTCAAAATTTATAAGTTTGATTGCAATTGTTAAATAAGGAATATCTGATTAAGTAAAAAGCAAAAAAATCGGCAAAGTTTCTTAGAAGTTCTTTTTGATGTTTCCTTTCCATGTCATCAGTTATGAGCTTTAAATTGTATGCCTGCTTTAATGGCATTTTAAGCGTGGAGTTTAGGGGATATTTGGCTGCTTTGGATGTGTGAAGCCTGTACTTCAGCCTCTGGATGAATGGCAACATAAAACTACATAAACTCCTCAATTACCAGCTTAGAAGAGAAAAAAGATATTAGGTACAAAGTTCAGGAAATTCTTGATTAAAATAATCCTAAAATTTAATGGAAACCATTTATTAATATGTTGATTTTAATAGTGAGATTTAAAATCAGTTTGTTTTTCTGATTGATATTAATCAAAACCCTCCTCAGTGCTATGTTCGTAATAGTCTGAAACAGACTGAAAAGTTTTTGCCAACTATGAAGTTGAGGAAGGTAAGTTAGTTAATACTAGTTAAGGGGCATCTGGGTAAAACAGTCAAACATCTGACTCTTCATTTTGGCTCAGGTCTGATCACAGGGTCATGAGATCCAGTCCTGTGCTTGGGTTTCTCTCTCCCTCTCCCCCTCCCCCTGCAAATAAATGATTAGATCTTAAAAAAAAAAATACTAGTAGAGAACAGTGCAGATTTTGGTTATGGAATAACATTAGAATGCCAGTGTCAATTTTCAGCACTGTATATAGCTCCGTGTGTTAACCCTTTTTTCTCCATCTGGAATTCTGTCTAACCAGTATTCTCATGAGCCGCGTCCACATCCTTTCTTTAGTCTCCACTTTCTTTTATCACATAAGGACAGTGGCTTAATTAAATTATTGTGGTTTTATGCCCTGAGTTACTCTGTGTTTTAGAGATTTATAAAATAAGTACTGTAATTAAATCACTTTACTACTGATCAGTGCAAGGAAAGCATACAGTAGACAACATGTTTGAAAATTGTAGGAAAAAGACATGATTTTAAAAACATGAATGAGAAATCAGCATAAAGCACTTATATCATTCTTTCTCAACTAGAATCATATCCTAGAGATAGACCAGAATAGGTGGTGATACTGTTTGAAAAGCATATTTAACACGATAGCATAATTTTATATTGGGAAAATGAAAAATAAGAAGATAGTGTTTTGTAATACAATCCACAGGAGTAAAATTCAGTAACTGGTGGGGATGAAAAGTTACAGCTCTTCAACTGAGAAGAATGGGAAAAAAAAATCTTTTTATCAGAATGGGACAGAAGTTTTTAAAATACTAAGAAATTGTGCCTTAGATTATATCTGGATGTTTTCTGGCATTAATTTACCTCCCTCCTTACTTCTGCCAGGTCTAATAAGATTCTTTGAAGGGTGAATAGTACAGGATAACACTAGAGAATAACCAAAATGTTAAGTAGACCGTTTAGATATCTCTACCAGTCAGGTGATTTTCATGCCAGGAGAAGTCCAGATTAAAACTCTCAGCTGAGGTAAATCTGCACAGTGATTTCTAGATCGTGTACCAGGTAACCTCAGGGTCCTATGAATGTGCCTCACCGCCAGCTCTGAGAGCCATGGTAGAAGCCTTTTGGGCTTTCAGTCACCCTACAAATCAGCATTTCCACGATTTTATGTTTTTTATTTATTTGGTTTACTTGCAAAAGACTTTAATTTACTAGGGGAAGAAAATAATTCTACTGTTGTAAAAAAATAATTTGGATAACCATGGAAGAGCCTTCCCACAAATAACACCATTTTCCCTTTATGGTTGGCATACTCAGTTTGGGGAATTTTTCTTTCTTTCTTTTTTTTTTTTAAGATTTTATTTATTTATTTGACACACAGAGAGAGAGATCACAAGTAGGCAGAGAGGCAGGCAGGCAGAGAGAGAGGGGGAAGCAGGCTCCCCGCCAAGCAGAGAGCCCGATGCGGGGCTCAATCCCAGGACCCTAGAGCCGAAGGCAGAAGCCTTAACCCACTGAGCTACCCAGGTGCCCCTTGGGGAATTTTTCTAAAGAGAGTTTGCTCTTTATTCTTCCGCATGAAACTGAAAACATCGTTTTGTTTGCCACCCTGTAAATAAATAGTGGAAAGATGAGAGGCTGAATTAAAACTTCTTTTGGATATTTTTAACAGTGGGAAATATACTATATATTGGATACATATACACACCTTGCAGAGCTTAGTTTTGGGAGGATAGCAACATATTTTAAAGGATTTCCTAAAGAGCATATACCGTATTTGAGTGGGACATCCTACGGACTGAAATGTTATTGCTCTTTCCAAGGCTAAAGGTAATATTGGCCCATCATTTTTAGACTCCATAGTTGAAAAGGATTATATGAAAAGAAAAACTGTAAAAACAGGAAAGCTTATATTTCTGAAGTTTACTGCCACCATTCTTTTATTGTTTTTCTACTGAAAAATAAGTTTCAGCTAAAAAGTATAGTTGGTAGATTTTGTTGTTGTTGTTGTTTTACCTCTACTGAAATCAGAACCTGTTTTCATAAAGGTAACAAAATTTACTCTAGTGTTCTGTTCCTGGTTGAAATAACTGGATTATCCTCCCTTCTGACATGAGAACTAAACCTTCCCGAGGGTTTTCTTTTATATTAAATTCATAGTGATGCTGGAAAGTGGGTGTGAGTACAAGGGGTACTTGGTTGCTTTTTCGTTTTGTTTTGATGGTGATAGGATGAGGACAATGATGTTTGAGAAAAAGTCAATCAAAAACAATGATTGTGAAACAATAAAGTATCCAAGGAGTCCATATCCACATTTTCAACTTTAAGGTTGTTTTGTAACTTCCTTAATATCCGATACAAAATTACAGGTTACAGTGTGGTTTACATACTTATCCCTAGGCCACCTCAACTCCTGAGTCTCTAGGGCCCCTGTGTACTGAGTTAACTATGGGCACATGTTGGTTTAAAGTTGTTTGGGTTTTATTTTGTAACTCTTTTTTTTTTTTTTAAAGATTTTTATTTATTATTAGGGAGAGAGAGACTGAGAATGAGAGGGGAGAAGGTCAGAGGGAGAAGCAGACCTCCCGCAGAGCCAGGAGTCTGATATGGGACTCGGTCCCGGGACTCCGGGATCATGACCTGAGCCGAAGGCAGTGGCTCAACCAACTGAGCCACCCAGGCGCCCTTATTTTGTAACTCTTAAACTGCAAGCCAAGCTTCAGTTTTGCCATTGCTGGTCTTAAAGAGTGTTTTCCTTTTGTCACTGCTTTGCTCTGTAACATTTGATGTCCTCTTATTTCTAGCACAGTCAAATCTTAAGCTAGCTTTCTAGATCTTCCATAATCTGATCCCATTCTTTATACCCTTGAATTTCTTGGAATTTCTCATATTCTAAGGTTTATTGGATCTAAAGAATCAGATCTCTGCCTCATTCCATTAACATGCTATATATATTCATTATCGCCTCAATGCTTTCACTAATGTCATTCTTCTCTGATGGAAATACTCTGCTATGGACTGAATTGTGCCCATCCAGAATTCATGTTTTGAAGCTCTAATCCCCAGTGGATTATATTTACAGATGGGGCCTTTGGGAGATGATAGTTTTATGTGAGGTCATGAGTGTAGGCCCTTATGATGGGATTTAGTGCCCTCTTAAAAATAGAAGAACACACCAGAGAACTCTTCCCACCAACAAGATGGCTGTCTTCAAGCCAGGAAAAGAGCTCTCACCAGGAACCAAATCAACGACACTTGGACTTGGACTTCCCAGCCTCCAGAACCATGAGAAATAAATGTATATTGCTAAAGCCACACAGTCTGGTATTTTGTTATAGCAGCTCTAGCAGGTTAATACACCCTGCTTCATTCCTTTCCTCCATCCTAAAATTCTACCTACTTTTCAAAGCTCAGGTTAGAACCCATCTCATGTACAAAGCGGTCCTAGTTGTTTGTCCCTGTTTCTTCTGGAATGTATGACTTTTACTCTCTGAACCATTATAATTGAATACTTGGTTATATGCCACCTTATATTCTTCTTTAATGGTTCCATGTAGACTCATTAGAATGAGATAGCTCTCTGCATGTTGGAGGCTAAAATAAAGAGGACAGAGGTACCCAATTCATCTAGGCCACAAAGATGATGTTAGGAAAAGTGGCTAGATTTATCCAGATTAGGAAACTGAAGCTCTGAAAGGTGAAGAAACATTTTTGAAGGACACATACAGATGGATAAAGACCAGGTTTAAATATACTGATCTTGTAAGTAATTCTGTTTCTCTTATAATATATACACTACTCTTTGGTTTCATGCCCCAGAAGAAAAGTAGTTCAGTAAAAATGAAGACAAATCAGCATACAGTTTTATTTTCAAATGCAGGGGAAGCAAAGCATTCCAGCAGTTAGAAATGTTTGTTCTAGCTTGCTCCCATCTATGCTTTTGCTGGTTTATAGGCCTTACAGAAAGAGTTACAAAGTCCTGGGGTTCTTATTTTAAAACATCCTCATCAGTGACCAGGACGAGCTGGTTGGCTGTTTTCACAGTGAGAATTAAATCAAGAGAGAAAGAAAAAAAGTCCATTTGCTTTTGATGCTCATAGGATCTTTTCAAATTAGAAAAAAATTGTATGTCTTTCCACTCGACATTAAAACAAGTTAATTTGCTAATAGCTTGTTGCTCAAGAATTAATAAGTCAATATTTTAAAGAAAAGCCCGGAGCATTTAACTTAGTATTACCCACTTTTGGATTTTTCTCTGGTAACAGAGATTTATTTTGTATCTTAAGGTAGATAATCCAAATTTAACTTAAACTTAGGTAGTCTAAATTTAACCACATCATGCTTCCCTTATACTTTATTATCCCTTATTTCAATAGTAAGAAACAAATTCATAAACGTTACCATTCTTACAATATCCCGATGTAAAATGGTGCTATAATAATTGTCACTAATCTTTTGTGTTTGGGGTGTAGTGAAAAGTATTTTGTAACGAATGAATGAATGTTCTTTGATCCTCAGGTCTCATAAATTGGGTATAAGTGGTTTGGTTCTCCAAGCCTCAGTGTTCTCATGTCCAGAATGGGATGGGCCTAGATTAGCAAAAATACTTCTGCCTCAGCCAATACCAATTAAATCCAAATCTCTGCAACAAAGCCCAGATAATTCATATTTTCTAGCACTTCCTGGTTGATTCTCCTGTGGGTTCAAGATCGAGAACCCCTGAACTAGATGATCTGTAAGTCATGCAACTCGGTGGTGGTCCTAGAATTGCCTGCCAGTCTATTACCAGTTTATTACCAGTCCATGAGGACATGTGGAGCTTGTGCCAGAATGTAAATCAGCTAGAGCACTAGTGCACTATTGAATTAGGCTGAAACATTTTTTCGGTAGTGAGAGTTTGTTGATTAGGAAGTAGTGAATTTAATTTATACTCAGGCACAGGGTCCATATCTGCTCTTGGATGAGCACTTCAAATAGCACTTTCTCCTTGGTCTTTCCTGGTTCTTAAATTGTGACTGAATATTCACTATATAGTTGTCAAATTTGCTGATTAAATTGCCACTGCAATATTAATTAAAATCATAATAAGAATGTTATTTAGATAGTGGAAATGGCAAAGTTTGAAAGGTTAAAAATATTGGGTAACAATTTTTTAAAGGACAAATGAAAAAGTTTAGGCATCACTTCTCTAAAATGGAAAATGTTCCACTCTGCAACCATGATATTATAATTCTAATATTTTATGGCATAATTTACTGCTTCAGTGCATCATTCGTTCTTCATTGTCACAAGAGATAATTGAATTACACATGGTTAATTATTAAAAATGATTGCAGGTCAGTTTTAAAATGTAAAAAAAAATCTGTGAACTATTGAATAGGACTCTAGTAGTGATAACTGAAGAAAATTAAGAAAATAGTTGCTCTTAAATGTATCAGTTAATCAATAAACATTATTCTGCAAAAAACTTATACCAAAAGGACTGTTCATGAGTGGACTGAGAATACCAGGCTCATGAGAAAGTTCTATTACAGAAAACTAAAACTGGTTGTATGACATTAAACTTACAAATTTATAAACTTCTTTATATTTGAAGAAGATGTTTGTGCTATAGAGTATTGGAAAAAATTCATCTATTTTAGAGTAACTGTGGTATGTCCATTCTCTTTCCCAACTCTGTGTAATTTTATATATTAAAAGTCAAAAATGGAGCTGAATATTAAAATGCTAATTTAATTGAAGCTCTAATTTGAACTAACTTTTAAAAAAGATTTTATTTATTTATTTGACAGGGTGCAAGCAAGCATAGGCAGGGGAAGTGGCAGGCAGAGGGAGAGAGACGTGGGGCTTGATCCCCGGACTCTGGGATCATGACCTGAACTGAAGGCAGATGCTTAACGGACTGAGCCACCCAGGCACCCCTGAACTACTAACTTTTAAGACACAGAATTAAGGTCATCTCTGTTTCTGTTACTGATACATTTGAAACTTTGTTACTTTGATTCACTTATAGATGTTTATGGGAAATTATTTGCTTTATCTCAGAACAAATATAGGTTGCTGTAGGTTCTTCTAGATTGGCTAGGATAGGTCTTTACTATCAGGGGTTAATTTCCAAAGTACTCAGGGTTCTTTTTATTTATGGTCCTGCTAACGGTTCATGTATTCTGAGTTCTTACTTTGAATAAGAACGCATTTTCCTTTTCCTTTCCTTTTGTTGCTGTTTTTTTCCCAATTATTTTGACAACAAAGGTAGTCCCAATAGTACATATTCTTGGCCTAAAAAGCTATGAAATACATATATTGGAAGACCAGTGTAATTAAAAGTCTTGAATAGGCTCCAGATTAACTCCCACAGATTTTATGGATGAACAGCTGGCTCCATTTGACCATCTGTGATGACTGCCCTTTATAAAAATAATTTTCTCCCTTTCATCTGACTCATTTTCAGTCTTTGGTTTTCCTAATCCATTTAATGTGTTGTAAACCCAGTCTTCTAATTATGATGAGCTTCTAGATTGAAAAATGATGATGATAAATGCCATTGTTCAAATGTTTTAATAAATTATGAAAGCTGAGATTATATATATTTGTGAATCATTTTCAAGATGCGTAACTAGAATAGGAAAACGAATCCCCCTGTAGCATATCTCAGACATTGTATCATTTTATTCATTAAATACTCCTCAAGGGCGTTAATGACACATATTTGGCAAACTAGAAAGAATGAAATACAAGAACCCCATCAGGTGTTCAGAAGTAGTAAATAATGAAGAATTTTTGCTAGGGGGGAATATGAATTTTCTCCTGGAGTTCAGTGACTGAGTCATATGGTTAACTACATTACTAAGACCCTGCAGTATGAGTGGGCAGTACCCTTATGTACTCATTGTCATATTGTCAATCGTTTTCGGGTTGTTTTTGTAGTTCCCCATTTCTTTTTCCTTCTCTTGTTCTCCTTCCATGATTTTGTGACTTTCCTTAGTGTTATGTTTGTATTCCATTTTCTTTATTTTTTGTGCATCTATTATAGGTATTTGAGTTGTGGTTACCAAGAGGTTTATATATAACATCCTATGTATGTAGCAGTCTGTTTTAAGTTGGTAGTCTCTTAAAGTTCAAGCACATTCTCCAAGCACTACATTTTTACTCCCCTTCCCTTATATTTTCTGTTTTTGATATACTTTACATCTTATTTTCTGTATTCCTTGACTAATTACTGTAGATCTAGATATTTTTACTACTTTTGTCTTATAACCTCCCTACTAGATGTATAGGTGATTGATCTACCTTTCCTATATGTTTACTTTTGCCAGTGAGATATTTTCTTTAATAATTTTCTTACTCTTATTCATGGTCTCTCCCCCCCCCCACCTTAAAAAAGTCCTTTTAATATTTCTTGTAAGGCTGATTGGATGTTGAACTTAGCTTTTGTTTGGAAAACTCCTTCTCTCTCCTTCAATTCTGAGTGATAACCTTGCTGGGTCCAGTACTGTTGGTTGTGTTTTACTTTCAGCATTTTGAATATATTTTGCCACTCCCTCTGGCCTGTGAAGTTTCTGCCGAAGGATCAGCTAGTAGTCTTATGGGGATTTCCTTGTTCATAACTAGTTGTTTTTCTCTTGCCCCCCCCCTTTTTTTTCCTCTTGCCCCTTTTAAGAGGGGAGTAGTTTTTAATCTTGATTAAACCTAAAAAATGAGTAGACCACCTACCTTTTAATTTACTTCAAGGTGTTAAAACAAAAATGTGATTTGTTGTAAGAATGACTTAATGAGATACCAGTGAAGACAGTCATAGTAATTTACTACTCCATGACAAATGAAAATGTAAGCTCTTTGAGATTGGAAATGTTAGTATTACAGGAAAATAACCAGTATATATTGTATGCTTGGAAAATCATTATTCTAGAGCAGTTAGGATTTTTTTTCTTCCATTAATTTCTGTGATCTATGGCTTCTTGGGTAACTATTATGTATGGTTTTCTCAGATTTGAAAGGGGAGAAAATAAATTAATAATGGGTTGATAATTTTATTCTTCAAGCAATTGTAATTCTTTTCATTATGGGATTTTAAATTATTCACTAAAATCATCCTCAAGTTGTAAATGTGCTAATAAGTGTGGCCACTTAATGAACTACATTCTCAAAAATATAAATATAGTGTGTCAGGCTAGTAGAATAAGGCTTTAAGAAATCAAAATCTTTTGCAAGAATCTTGAACTTTCAAAAACCTTTCAAGTTCTATCAGTTGAGAAACTATTACAGTTTTACCGAGTATTTGTAGTAAGCTTTTCCTTTTAAAAGATTATTTTAAAATTGGATCAAAGAATTAAAGTGTCAGTAATCTTTATAAAAATAAAGAGATAAAAATATCCATTGTGTCAGGTTGAATAATAGACCCCAGAACCTGTGAATATGTTACTTTACATGATAAAAGAGATTTACAGTCATGATTAAATCAAGCATTTTGAGATCTGGAGATTATCCTGGATTATCTAGATAATCTCAGTGTAATTTCAAGGATCTTTTTAAGAGGGAGGCAGGAATGTCATAGAAAAGGAGACGAGAAGATAGAATCAGGGGTCATAATCAGATATTTGAAGATGCTCTGATGTTAGCTTGGAGGGTAGTGGCAGATGCTGTGAGTCTAGGAATGAGTACAGAGAGCTCTTAGAAGCTAGAAGGCTCTAGGGGAGTGGATTTTACCCTAGAGCCTCCAGAAGGAATATAACCTTCCTAACACCTTGATTTTAGGACTTCTTTTTTTTTTTTTTAAGATTTTATTTATTTATTTGACAGAGAGAGAGAGAGAGAGAGATATCACAAGGAGGCAGAGAGGCAGGCAGAGAGAGAGGGGGAAGCAGGCTCCCCGCTGAGCAGAGAGCCAGATGCGGGGCTCTATCTCAGGACCCTGAGATCATGACCTGAGCCAAAGGCAGAGGCTTTAACCCACTGAGTTACCCAGGCGCCCCATTTTTAGGACTTCTAATGTCCTGAATTATAAGATACTAAATTTCTATTCTTCTGAGCCACTAAATTTGTGGTAATTTATTACAGCAGCAATAGGAATAATTTTTAATAGTGTCACCTATTATTTTAAGCATTACTTCTAAACGTTTTTTTAAAATATGTTTTTTCTTGAAAAACTTTATTTTCCTTTAGGATTCAGACTTTCCATGTACTCAGATAAGTGAGTGAGCCCCTGTTGCAAATGACTTTTTTCTGTTGAACATATCACATAGTTGCGTTCCATGGCCAGATTTTCTAATGGTCCTAGGTGCCCACGAAAGAATGATATTGTCATGATAATTTGGCAAGTAGCTTCTCGACTTGGTTTTCCATTTGTACTGTAGATTATATTTATCAATTTTTCATGTCTCTATTCTATAACCATCGTTGCTATAGACTATATATATAAAATCTGTTATATATATATATATATAACAAGTTCTATAATAACTTTGCAAGTTTGGCATTATATATATTTTATAAGTGAGGATCCTGAGTGTGACCCAGTGACTAGTTTGAAATAAATTGATATTTGTTGTGTAAATCTTTTTTCCAAGAAGGATTTAAAATTCAGCTTCCCAGGGCGCTTGGGTGGCTCAGTCAGTTAAGTGTATGACTCTTGATTTTGGTTCTAGTCATGACCTCAGAGTTGTGAGAGATGGAGCCCTACATTCGGCTTGCGCTGGGTATGGAGCCTGCTTAAGATTTTCTTTCTTTTTCTCCATCTGCTCCCTCTCTCCCTCTCTTCCTCTCCCTCTTCCCTTCCTCCCCTCATAAAAAAATAAAATAATAAATACAATTCAACTTCTAATACTGTTTAGGAAATAAAACAAGTTGTAGAGGAAAGTAAGTATCTTTGATTTTTAGCACTGTTGATTTAATTGGGAAAATAAATACCATTCGTTGTGTAGTGGGAATTTGAGATGGACTTTGAAGGATGAATAGGTTCTTGACAGCAGTTGGAGGGACAGTATTCCAAGTGGAGTAAACATTGAGCAAAGGCTCAAAGATACGAAACATGAACTAGGTTATGGGGACATAACAGTTTTGCCAGAGATTTATTTAAGGAAAGAGTAAAGTACTAAAATGAAGTTAAAGTGCTTAAAAATTTCTATTTTGTAGAATTTTATTTTTAATTAAGTTGATCAGTAGTAAAATTACCTTAATCAGACTATTTAATATCAAGATTAGAGTATCTAGATTGCAAGCTCTGTGAAGACATATCTAATTTGTTAAATGAGTGAATGAATGAATGCCGACCTCTAGTTTTCAAGGAAAATCTTGAAAACCTTGTTCAGTGTATGTGTTTTAATTTAAACTACAGGCAGGTATGTAATTTTTGAGGGATTTTCATCAGAATAGTTAAATGGGAAGGTTTCGATTTTAAAAGGATGATTTCTAGTTATCTGGAAAATTCACTTGTATATATCACATCATTTCCCAACAATATTTGTTAAATGACATGTTATACATTTTGGTAATTGAAGTGGTTTTTTTTTCCCTCTCCTAATGAATAAATAATATAAATTGATTTCTTTGATTATTTAATTTATCACATTCACAGATACTGACATTTTCTTTATCTGTTTACAACTTCTGCTTTGTCATTTGAATATGCTCATTTTCTAGTAAAAGAGGTACTTGAATGTTTACTAATTATATAATATTTTAAATAGTGACTATCTTGGTGATAGTTTGCTTTTGGTCCAAAAGTGAAAGATGTCTCCTTGTGATGTGAGACAGCCATTGGCAGTTGCGAAGGTGGTTTGTAATCATTCAACATACCTTGCTGTTGAAAAGTGCAAGTTAAAATGTTTTCTACTCATTCTGTTTATTCTGCATGTTTGTAATTATAAAATAAAGTTCTCTTGCCTAATCAGTCTGTACTTAAGTTGTATTCTATATTTTTCTTATAAAAAACATTTTAGGGGCGCCTGGGTGGCTCAGTTGGTTAAGCGACTGCCTTCGGCTCAGGTCATGATCCCAGAGGCTCGGGATCGAGTCCCATATCGGACTCCCGCCTCTGCGGGAAGTCTGCTTCTCCCTCTGACCTTCTCCCTTCTCATTCTCAGTCTCTCTCTCTCTAATAAATAAATAAAATCTTAAAAAAAAAAAAACATTTTAAAAATTAAGAGAATACAGAAAAGTGTGAATTAATAAATTACTTCTCTTCTCTCAGAATTATGAAATGTTGACACTTTGGCATACTTACTTCCAGACTTTTAGCCATAGCTACATTTTAAAAATTTCATCAATTATTTCTTAAGTATAGAAATTTCTAATAAAGCTAAAGTTCCTTTTGATGACCATTTCTAATTCTCCATCTCTCTTTTAGAAGTAATATATTAGATGTGTATTTATCTACTATTTTTGGTAAATATTTTCACTCACATATATGTAACCGTAGAAAAAATGTTTTTTATTTGCAGAGATGTTTATCATTCTGTATGCGTCATTCTGTATACAGCTTGCATTTTCACTCAATTCTGATGGCTAGCCATGTTGCTATTTCTAAATTTAGTTCTGTTAGCTATGATGTAGTTTATATGTACTGTCTTTCATTTATTCTCCTGTTGATGGACTTTTAGGTTGTGTCTTTTTTTTTTTAACCAATTATAAGCAGTTCAGCTATCAGCATTATTGTTCATGTTCCTTTGTACACATGAATAAATGCTTTTCTAGAAGGTGCCTGGAAATAAAATTGCTTGGCACAGAATGTACATTTTTATATTGCAGAGTTGTCCTCAGTGTGATTTGTACCAGTTTGTACTCACAACATATTGTGCGTGTATTTGTATGTGTCTAAAAATTGAGATTCTACTGTCTGTATATTTTTGTGGCCTCTTTTCTCATTTAACATGTTATTGGGAGCTTGTTTCATGGTCGGTGTTCAATTTATCTAGTAGAATTTGATTTTGGATGCTTTTATGGGAGAGGAATGATAGGCAAAAGCTTTGTAGCATTAGTGAGCAATGTATTTTATTTTAACCAATGGTATTTTAGTCCTAAATAGACATAAACTTTATTCTCTCTTATTATTGCAGTTTAAAAAGTTGCCAAGTTATGTTTGGTTTTGTCATGATCATTCTTTTGATCAGGTTGTCTTTGATCTGTTCTATGACAATATGCTGTGCTGTTAACACCCAGCAATTATCTCATAATGATTCTTTTAGGACTAAGGAAAATAGTGAAATGTATTGAATACACAGATGTGTGTATCCATCACTACCATTGAAATAATTATCTTAAGAGCATACTATAATTGGTAGTCCATGCATTTTATTTTGGGATTGGACGTGCCATCCTGGAAACTCAGCCTACATGGAAGTAATTAAACTACTCTTGTGTATTATTCTAACATTTGCTTTTAAGGCTGTTGTCATGAGAAAATTCAAAATTAAATGTCAAATGAAAACATGAGTTCAAGAAAATTAATTGAAGTTTATAAAACTAAAGCTAAAAATACTGTAGTGACGATGTTACAGAAATTCTGGTAAAAATTATAGAGACCATAGAGCTCTTATCCAGCCCCAACCCTCCATTTTATAGATGAGGGGAAAATTTACTGAAGGGTTGTCAGCCAAACCTGTTGAAAAAGGGTTTCTGTACCCAGAGTTTTGAGCACTTTTACTATTGTTCTTAAGGATCTGAAAAGGTCTGTAACTTGATGTATCGGCCTGATTATGACTAAAGAACAGAAACCAGCCAAATGCCCGTCAGTACGATTGATTGACTAAATTATGGTACATCTACGCAGTGAAGTTCTGTGCCGCTTTACAAAGGAAATGGAACAAAGAGGGTCTTTATGTTTTGATATGGAAAAATCCTTAAGATATATTTAAGTTAAAAAGAAATAAAGACAAGATGTAGAGTATATATTATCCTAGTATTTGTCTCAAAAAGAGGTATTTGTTTTTGCTCAGATTGGTATAGAGTGATTTCTGACGGGATAACTAATCATGGTGCTTACATATTATGAAGAATGGAAATTGGGTAGATAGAACAAGACCTCTCAAGACTTTTTGTTGCATATCCTTTTAAAAATGCTTCTTAATATTTGAACCATTCAAATAAATGGCTTTTTCCCCTGTCAAAGTAATCTATAATTTTAATAAAATTCCTATTGTATACAATTGTAAATTGTTTTTAAATTTCCAATGGTAAAGGAAATTGGCAAAAATAATCATGAGCCTTTTTTTTTAACCCTCGTAACAATTTTGGGGTGTATAGTACATTACTGTTAACTATAATCATGATTATTGTATACCTGATCTCTAGAACATTTTTTTTTTAATCTTGCATGACTGAAACTGTGTACCCACTGAACAAAAATGACCCATTTTCCCATCTCCCAGCCCCTGGCAGCCACCTTTCTACTTTCTGTTTTTGTCAGTTTAACCACTTCAGGTACTTGGTATAAGTGGGAATCAGGCAGTACTTGTCCTCCTGTGACAGGTTTATTTCATGTAGCATAACGTCCCCCAGGGTCATTCATATTGTTTTGTGTGACAGGATTTCCTTCTTTTATCAAGACTAAGTAGTATTCCATTGTATGTATATACCACATTTTCTTCATTTGTTCATCCACTGATAGACATTTAGCTTGTTTCTACCTCTTAGCTATTATGAATCATGCTGTAGTGAACACGTGAGTACAAATACCTCTTCAAGAGCCTGATTTCAATTCTTCTGGATAAATACCTGAAAGTAGAATTATTGGATCATGTGGTACTTCTCTGTTTAATTTCCTGAGGAACCTCAGTACTGTTTTCCATAGTGGCTACACCATACGTATTCCCACGAACAGTGTACAAGAATTCCAATTTCTCCAGATTCTCATTAACACTGTTTTCCATTTTTTTTTAATTATGTTCACCCTAACAGGTGTGAAGTGATACATCTTTGTGGTTTTGATTTGCATTTCCCTGATGATGAGTGATGTTGAGCATCTTTTCCTATACCTCTGGTCCTTTTGTATGTTTTTGGAGAAGTGTTTATTCAAGTCTTTTGTCCATTTTTTAATTGGGCTTTTGTATTTTTGCTACTGAGTTATAGGAGTTCCTTCAGATAGTTTGCCAAGTAATTTCTTCCATTCCATAGATTGTTTTTTCACTCTGTTAATGGTTTCCTTTGCTGTGCAGAAGATTTTTAGTTTGATGTAGTCTGGCTTGCCTATTTTTGCTTTTATCCCTTTTTTTTTTTTCCCCAGACAGCACACGCATGCACGTGTGTGACCAGTGGGAGGAGGGCACAGGGAAAGGAGAGAGAGAGAATCTCAAGCAAGCTCCATCACTGAGCCCACTGTGGGGCTCAGTCTCACAACCCTGAAATCATGACCTGAGCTTAAATCAAGAGTAGATACTTAACCGACTGAGCCACCAAGGCACCCCTTCATTTTTGCTTTTGTTGCCTGTGCTTTTGATGCTGTAGCTAAGAAATCATTGCCAAGACCGATGTCATGAAGCTTTTTCCCTGTTTTCTTTTGGAGTCTTATAGTTTCAAGTCTTACATTTAAGTCTTTGATCTATTTTGAGTTTCATTTGCTTTTTACAGCAGTTAATATTTTTAAAATAAAAATGAAAAGCCCATTTCCTTTTATCCATGCCTCCTTTTAGTATTTTTGGACAGATAGGCATTGGCTATGTTAAATAAAGAAAAAGTGCTCTCTTGCATTGCCCACAAAGCATGCCTAAACATATAAGCCTTTTTCCTTCAAAACAAATTAACTTCCTGATGAAGAGAGCTTGTGCTATTACTTAGTTCTTTTAGAGCATCAAGTCATTCATTGGAGATTATGTATTTCCATATGTATTGAATAGATTATAATTGGCTATATTTTATAATACTGTAAGGGAATATGTTAAATGAAATACTGTGTAAAAAAGTCTATGATTCATGGGAATTTCCTTTCCAGATTTTTTTTTCAGCTTTATACCACATGAAAAAATTAAATGAGTGCATCCTTGCTAACAGTATGTCTAAAACCCAGCTCTTTTTATGGTGGCCATTTTTAAAATGAAAGTGAAGAGGAGCCATGTTACTTTATATTCTCACTTTTTTTCACCCTTCAAGATTAGATTTTGCATGTGGAAAGCAACATGTTTGTGTAAGGGGATGCATATAACAAATCTTTCCATATAGAGAACAGTTCTTTTAATTGTGCCTTCTAACTCAAAAAATGCTTCAAGGCAAAGAAGTAATACTCGAGAGGATCTTCATGATGATTTAAACACTGTTTTATGTGGAATAGTGGGACTCATGGAAAGGGATAATAACCTAGATCTATAAACTTAGAATTAATCCTATTTCTGGGTACAATGTAAAAAATTTTGTAAATTCAAGAACTGTTAAACTTTTGAGATGAGCATTCCGAAGACTAGTCTTTAGTGTTACTTTTTATGTGGCTTTAAGTTAAGCCTTTAGATTGGATCATTTTATAGACCAAGTAAACCTCTTTCAAGTGCCTTTTACTTTAAGTGACTGATTTAGTAATCAACAAAAAATGTAAATTTAATGTAAAGCAAAACAGTCCCTTTCTTAAACAAGTGATGGAGATTTGTTGTTTATTCCATTCTAATGTAGTCAGAAGTGAAAGTAAAGATTTTATTGTTACATTCCTGCGTTATATTCAGCATGGTTAGTCCATGCCCTGCTGTAAGTATGGTCATTTGGAACTAAAAGAACATCTTTCTTACTGAAAATGTGGATGTTTATGTTCTGAAGTCCATAAAAATGCTTCTAAAATAGGACTTTACTAAATGCACCGTGTCTGATTCTAAGTATCAGCTTTAGTGTTTATCAACAAAAGGGTGTATGTAGCCACAAAATGCATGTGTAGAAATACATAGGAGTTTGTATCCTAGCTGAGTGATTAAATTGTGCTATAATATATTCTATGAGAATAAATTTTCTTCGGTTTCCAAACGTAATGCTTATTTTAGGCGATTTGGGAAATAACTGGAAAATACCCTGCCTTATATTTTAAGTCTCAGAGAGGTTAAACTTTGAATGGTATGTAGATTCATGAAAGTTGAGCTTAGAACAAATTTTTGGTAATCAGCAGGCTAAACCAGTTGGTAGAAGGGTTTTGTGGTATTGAATGCTAGCCTTATTCAGTCATATAATTTTGAAATGTGCTGTTACTCTTGTTACATGGAAGTAGAACATAAGAAAATGAAGGCCATTAAATAAATAGCAATTACAGGCAATACTCACATTTTGGGGGCATTTCAGCTACACTTGTTCTTAGCTTCCTAGTTGACATCATTAACCATTGCTGTCATCTTTATCATATTTATTTCATTGATTCCCTGGAAATCAAACATCAGAAAGTGGCAGTTAGACATCAGGCATGAGATTTCAGAATATATTTCTGTCTTGACACGTAAACGAGGGTGTTTTAGAAACTCCACGTAGGTAATTGTCTTTACTGTTCTTTGAAGTGGGAAGTGCTTTGATAATGCCACAGGTTGTTATTTGAGAGAGCAGCGATTTTCTGGTTGTTTCAGTCTTTCGGAGGAACCGCTTTTATAGATTTAAATAAACTGAGATGATAAATGAGAATAAAGGGAAGAAATAATAGAGCCGGCCTTGTTTTTAAAGTAGCCATTTATTGCCTAGTATGTCTCAGGAATCTAGTTTTTAGCTGTTCTTAGACTATATTATCTTTAATTTCTGATTTTCAATTCAGAAAGAAATGAATGACTCTCTTAGTACCTCAGTATAGTTAGACATTAGTATGTACATGTATGGCTTCTGTAATTTTAAAAGCCTGGGCCAAATGCAGGTTTGTGAAATAGAGATTTTTTTCAGTGATATGGGAGAACCACCATGTTTGTAAAGTTAAGGGGGAAGAGGCAGGTACAAAAGTGTTTCTATGTTATGATTACTGTTTAATAAAAGCATGGGGAAAAAAACTGAAGAAATGTTCATGGGTATTTACAAGGGTTATATTTGGATGGTGAGCTTGTGTACTTTCTTTTCTCTGTTTTTGTGAATTCATCTTTTTCAGGAGTGTATCAGCTTTTATAGTAGGAAGAAGGTAAACTCAAAAGACCCTAGAAACTCTCTTTATTCAGTGGGGCTAAGCCCCTATTTTGTCGTTTGATGCATGTAGGAATTGTACCTTCATATTTTAAGTCAGAATATATAAGCACATTCATTCATGCACGTATCAAAAATATATATATATTTTTTTACTATGAATCTACTTAGGGGAGTGCCACATTAGTTTTGTTTTATAAAGCACATTTATAATACTTAGTCTGTATTTTCCACTTTGAGCTTCTTTTAATATGTAACCAAAAAACCCTAATACATTTGCAGTTTGCAGCAAACTTTTGGAGCCTAGATCTCCAAAAGTTTTTCTCAAGTTTTTTGCAGTTGTCTTGTCAATATCTGATTCAAGAGCACTTTTTACTTGATCTTCCCAGAGTATCCAATTTGATTTTCATGGAAGCAACAGTCCTCTTACTTTTTGCACTCACGTATCATTGATTTATACAATTACGATATTAAATATAACTGGTCGTAAACTAGTTTGGGGATGAACAGTTGACTAAAAGGTGAACTTAATGAATCTAGCAACTTTGTTCTTTGTTACTGTATATATTGTATAATATGTATTCTTCTGGGGAAGGGGGATGCAGGGATCTGGCTTCTTTAACTTACAATAATATTTTGAGATTCATTCATGGTGCATATATCCATAGGTCTTTCCTTTTAATGAATAGTAATTCATTGTATGGATATACTGCCATTTGTTTAGTCATTTATTTGATGAACATAATGATGTTTTCTGTTTGCAACTATTAAAAATAAAGGTGAGAAAAAAATAAAGGTGAATATTTGGTCACAAGACTTTGGATATATGTTTTCATTTTTCTTGGTTAAATACGTAGTTGTGGAATGGCTGGGTTCTGTGGTCAGATGTATGTTTGACTTTTTAAGAAACTGAGTCTCCAACTTTTCCAGAGTAGTTGTCCAATTTTATATTCTACCACTTGTTTATGAGAATTCCAGTTTCTCCACATTCTTGTGAAGTTTTAGTATGGTATGGTCATTCTTTAAATTTTAGCCATTTTAATAAGTAATGTGTGGTCTATCATTGTGCTTTTAATTTTCTTTTCCCTAATGAGTTAGAATTTTGAACATCTCTTCGCATTCTTATCTGTTGTTATCCGTATCTCCTTTGGAGAAGTATCCAACTCTGTGTCCATTCAGAAAATGTAGGTCGGTTGTTTTCTGCATATATTACATGCAAATTTTTTGTTAGTTTTATATTTTGCTAATATTACCTCCTCTTCTGTGACTTAATTTTCATGTCTTTTGATTTCAGTGAAGTTGAACCTATTGATTTTGTTTTTGTAGTTCTTCCTTATGATATATTTAAGAAAAATTTGCAAACCCAAAGTTACTAGGATTGTATTTTTTCTAGAAGTTTTATAATTTAAATTCCATTCTGACCTTTTTTTTCCATGTAGTGTGAAGTAAGAATTCTATGTAGTGTGAAATATGTTTTTAAGCACATGACTATCTGATTGTTCCTATATCATTTATTAAAGAAGTGATGTCCAATTGAACTGCCTTGCTAGCTTTGTCAAAAATCAATTGATCATGAATGTATGGTTATATTTTTAGATTAACTGTTCTGTTTCTTTGATCTTGATGTCTATCTTTATACCAATACCACACTGTCTTGATTACTGTAACTTGATAATATTCTTGATATAAAGTAGTGTAAGCTCTCTAATACTGATCTTTTTCAAAATCATTTTTAGCTATTCTAGATCCTTTGCATTTTCATGTAAGTTTTAGAATTGTATTATATCAAAAAAGCCTGCTAGAATTTTGATTGGAAGTGCATGGCATCTATGTATAAATTCGGGAGAGAATTGACATCTTAACAATACTCTTTCAACCGTGAACATGGTATATCTCTCTATTTAGGTCTTATTTAATTTTTTTCAGTGTTTTGTAATTTTTACTGTATGTCTTATATATATCTTTTTGAAAAGTTATGCATATTCCTGTTATTTTAAATGGTAGTTTTGAAATTTTTAATATTTGATTATTGGTATACAGAAATAAATTGACATGTTTTATTACTGATTTTTGTATCCTGTAACCTTGCTAAACTCATTAATTCTCCTAGGTCTTTTGTAGATTCCTCAGGAATTTCTGCAGAGACAACTATGCTTTCTGCTGTTTTACTTTTTGCTGTTTAATCTGTGTCCTTTTAGTTCATTTTCTCGCCTTACTGCATTGGCTAGAGCCTCCAGGATAGTGTTGCATAAAAGTAGTGGCAATGGACGTTCTTGCTATAATACCAATCTTAGGGTAAAAAACATCCAGTATTTCAATAATGATGTTAGCTACAGAGTTCTCAAAGGTATCCTTTTATCATTTTGAGGAAATTCTCCTCTATTCCTACTGTGCTTATATTTTTATCATGAATGGATGTTGGATTTTGTCAAAACGCTTTCTCTGTATGTATTAAGATGATCATACGGTTTTTCTTTTTTAGCTTGTTAATATGAATATTAATATGACTTTTGAATGTTAAACCAACTTTGTATTCCCACATTGGTTTAATGAATATCCTTTTATGTATTGTACTCATTTAACTAAATTTGTTAATTTTTGCCTCTGTGTTCCTATGGGATTTGGTCTGTAGTGTTTTTTTTGGTGAGGAGGAGGCATATGATCTTTATTGAGCTTATCCACTGGAATGGAAATAATGTCTGTATGGAACTAAACATTTGTTACTATAACTTCTGCCTCACAGTTAACATCCAAACAATTTTTTAAAAAAACAGTCAACTCAATCAAAATGTACTACTTAAGAATCAGTATCTTCTTTGAAGCCATAGTAACACTTAAACATGGTTGAGGTGTGAATGCAGAAATTTGATTGGTTGGAAAGCTAATTAAACTTCTAACTTGCTCAAATAGAATTACAAAAAGGCAAAATTATGTTTTTCATGGAGATACAATACAGTCCCCTGGAATCACAACACTGGACAGCTGTTAAGAGTATTTAGAGTCCTGAGATAATAAGGAATCCAGGCATCCTTTTAGCAGTCTTCAGTTGTCCTTTCTGCCCAAACAGAGAGTTGTGGGTGTGTGGAATGACACCCCACCAGCAGTTGTAGCCTTGACTGGAGAGTCCAACTGTTCATCTCCAGGAATACCAAATTGCAAGCAAACAGGGGTAATAAGCTTTACCTTCAGCTCTTGATGTTGTCCTGCCACTTCTGGTACCCCTGCGGTGAGGTGCTCCAGGATGGCTGAACCGTCCATCCACCACGGCAGGTGCCGATGAGTACGCCCGCTGGCAGCTGCAAGCTGGCTCATTGTGAGTGGAGACCCCCTTTGTCTTGGCCTCTCCAGAGTCACTCCAGCCTTTCCGCCAGCCATTTTGAATTCTGCTGAAACTCAAACAGGCAAGGCAGAGAGCAAGGACTAGTCAGCCAGCCAGTGAGATCTGTCTAGTCCTTTGTTGCAGTGCGCTTCCAACTCTGTAGTGTCCTGTAATATCTGTCTCTCTTGGTATCACAATAATGGTGGCTGTGTAGAATGAGTTGGGAAGTGTTCTGTCTTCAGTTTTCTTTAAGTTTGTGTTGAATTGGTATTTTCCTTAAATGTTTGGTAGAATTTCCTAGTAAAGCAATATGGGCCTATTGTATTAACTGTAGGAAGGTCTGTTTCTTTGTTTTGTGGGAAGGTTTTCACCTACAAATTTAACTTCTTTTGTAGATAAAAGGTTATTCACTTTAGTTACCTATACTTGAGTGAGCTTTGTTAATTTTTGTTTGCCAAAGAATTTGGCCATTTCTTCTAAGTTGTCGAATATATTGGCACTGTTCCATTATTTTCAGTAGTGACTTCTCCTTGTTCTTGCTGTTGATAATTTTCTTTTCTTCTTTCTTCTTATTAATCTGGCTACAGACTTACCAGTTTTTATTGATTTTTCTGTATTTTCTCTTCTGTTTTGTTGGTTTCTGCTTTTATTTTAGGGCAAATTTTATTTAGTTTAGGGCAAAGCTTATTAGTTCATTAATATTAGACCTTCCTTCTTTTTAAATATGGTCTTGTAGTACTATTAAGTTTCCCTGGAGCCACTGTTTTAGCTGCATCTTAGAAATTCCAGCATATTTTGGTTTTATTAGGTTCAAAATGCTTTTTTAGTTGCCTTTTTGGTGTTTTCTTTGTCCTTGGGGTTACTCAAAGCATGTTCTTTAGTTCAAATATTTATAGACTTCTCAAATGCCTTTTCTGTTATTGGTTGTTAATTTAGTTCCATTGTAGTCAGAGAACATACTTTGTGTGATTTGAATTCTTTCATATTTATCAAGCCTTGTTTTATGACTCAGAATATTGTCTGTCTTCTTAAATGTTCTAGGTGCGCTTGAAAAGAATGTGTCTCTGTGTTCTGGTTGGAATGTTCTGTAAATGCCAATTGGGTGGTTAGTTAATAGTATTGTTCAAGTTTTCTATATCTTTACAAGGTTTTCTGTGTAGTTGTTCTGTCAGTTATTGAAAGCATAATGGTGAAATCACCAATTATACTTGTGGATTTGTCTTTTTTTTTTTTTTTTTTTTTTTAGTTTTTTTACTTGTGTATTTTGAGACCTGAAGGTGCACAGGTTTTTAAGATCATTATGTCTGCTTGATAAAATGACCCCTTTATTATTATGGATTAACCTTTTTTCTCTAGCAGTATTCTTTTTTCTGAAGTCCATGGTATTAATGTTGCGGATTTCTTTTTCTTCAGTCCTCGCGGTTCTTGGTCATGCCACTTGGAAGAATGAATGAAGAGGTAGACCAGACAAAGAATGGTGGCAGCAAAGCAAAGTTTACTGAGCAACAGTACAAAGCTCCTGAAGAGGGAGGGACCTGAGAGGGTTGCCACTGGAGTTTCTAAGTCTAGGGGTTTTAATGGGCTTGTCAGTGGGCTGTTTTACTCTGATTACCCCTCCATACACCTGTCACCCACCCAGATTTTCGTCCACTCACTCATCTACTTTTCAGGTAGTTGTTCTTTGAGAAAGGGTGGAGGGCTCCTTCCAGGGTGGTATAAAATCCTGTAAAGAGTGGTTTCCTCTTAGGGCAGGGTCCCTGCCTGCCTTTCTTCCTACTATCTTTCATTATTATGGCCACTCCAGCTTCCTTTTGATTTATGTTAACGTGATAAATGTCTCATTCCATCCTTTTCCTTTTAAATCATGTGTTTCTTTTATTTAAGGTGGGTTGCTTTTAGGTAGGATATAGTTGAGTCTTGCTTTTTTAAATTTGACAATTTCTGCCTTTTCATTGCAGTTTATTTATATATTATTAACTCTATATGCAAATATCAACTTTCCGAAGATATGAAACTATAAAATATAAAAATATCAAAACTTGTTGTTATTAAAATATGAAAATCAATAATAGTAGGTAATATCTCGTTTATGTGTAAGACTGAAAACTATAATCTGATCAGAATTTCTTCATATATAGGGGCACCTGATGACTCAGTCAGTTAAGCAGCTGCCTTCAGCTCAGGTCCTGATCTCAGGGTCCTGGGATCCAGCCCTGTGTTGGGCTCCCTGCTCAGCAGGGAGCTTGCTTCTCCCTCTCCCTCTGCCCCCACCCTGTGTGTGTGTGTGTGTGTGTGTGTGTGTGTGTGCGCGCGCGCGCGTGTGCGCTCTCTTGCTCTCAAGTAAATTAAAATTTCTTCATATATAGTAGAATCCTGCAAAATGAATACCTTTAACATGGTTCCTGAATTTGTGGTTGTATCCAAAAATTATTATTTCAGACTAAAAGGATGGGAACAGCAGAGGTCAGTTAGAATTAATAAATATTCCAATTAAATGGATTTGTTAACAGTTTATTCTCAAGAACATTTTAAATATTTCATGTATGCCTCCCATAATGATGACTATAGCATCCCTGAAGGAGGAATTGCTTAGCCTTTGGAGACCTAAAGGTTGGTGGGGAGCAGGGAGAGAGATGGGACACACACTTAGCTCAGAAGAATCAGTGCCATAAATGGATGTCTCAACCGGAACACCCTTTCAACTAGTTTATACCAGCAAGTTGAATAGTGTTATTTTTTTACAGATCTAAACTATTGCAAAAATTACTGTAAATTCCAAATTAATGGGGATAGGAATGAACTCTTTACATAGAAAAGAGACTATTCTATAACTGTCTTCTTAATAAAACCAAAAGAAATACGCTATAGAACTTGAATTCTCAGTTCCTGGACCATCATATCAGCATCCCTTGGAACTTGATAGAAACGTAAATTCCTTGGGCCCTGAGTTAGTTAACTGGAGAATGTGGAAAGGCAGGAATCTCTATTTTAAAAATCCTGTAAGTCATTCTGTTACATGCCCAAATTGAAAACCATTGCTTTACAGAATGATGTATATCAAGCTCTAGTGAAATAATGGCAAGTTTTCAGCATCACGAGTTCTAATTCTCAAACAGCTGTTGAATTAGGTTTTAGTTAATGATCTCCAAACCCAGCTGGAGTTGAATCCTAGTTACTCCTTCTTTTTACTTACTAGTCAATGGAACATAGGTGCAGTCGTTGAAATTGAAAATAATTCACCTTTGTAGACAGTATTGGCATTTCTTTCTTGATTTTGAAAATGCTTTAATTTTCTTGGTTTGGTATTTATTTCAGTAATCAAAGCCGTATCTATTTAGATGGCACTTTAGACTAATGCTAAAATTTGAGGACATTTCTGAATTTTCCTGCCAGTTTAATGTTAATAGTTTAGCTGGTTTACAAAGTTTACATATAATTAAGTCCCTCTTACTGTATTTTTTTGTCCAGTGTTTACATTTGTGCTTTAGGAACAATTTTTGTCTTCCCTGAATAACTTACTTTTACTACCTTCAAATCTTCCATATTATCATATCTTTATTTTACTTTAAAAAAGAATGCTAGCAGAAATTTATTTTAATAAAGTGCATTCTGTAGCAAAAATTGACAAGGCAAAAACAAATGTTGGAGAAGTTGTGGAGAAAGGGGAACCCTCTTACACTGATGGTGGGAATGCAAATTGGTGCAGCTGCTTTGGAAAACAGTGTGGAGATTCCTCAAAAAATTAAAAATAGAGTTACCATATGACCCAGCAATTTCACTACTGGGTATTTACCCCAAAGATAAAGATGTAGTGAAAAGAAGGGCCATATGCACCCCAATGTTCATAGCAGCAATGGCCACAATAGCCAAACTGGGAAGAGCCAAGATGCCCTTCAACAGACAAATGGATAAAGATGATATGGTCTATATACACAGTGGAATAGTACCCATCGGTCAGAAAGGATTAATACCCAACTTTTCCATCAACATGGATGGGACTGGAGGAGATTATGATAAGTGAAATAAGTCAAATGGAGAAAGTCAGTTATATGGTTTCACTTATTTGTAGAATATAAACAATAGCTTGGAGGACATTAGGAGAGGAAGGGAAAAATGAAGGGGGAGAAATTGGAGTGGGAGACAAACCATGAGAGACTGTGGGCTCTGAGAAACAAACTGAGGGTTTTAGAAGGGAGAGGGATGGGGGGATGATTGAGCCTGGTGATGGGCATTAAGGAGGGCATGGGTTGCATGGCGCACTGGTGTTACATGCCAACAATGAATCATGGAACGCTACCTCAAAAACTAATGATGTCCTGTATGGTGACTAACGTAACACAGTAGAAAACAGGAAAAAAAAAAAAAAAAGACACTCAACAGTGTATAAAGCGCTCATTTATTTTTAATTTAACAAATACTTATTGAGTGCCTCTACATGCAGTGACTTCTATCCCTTGTAATATATGTTTTACATATACATTATGCTTGTGTATTAATTGTCCATTAATTCTTAACATTAATGAAAATACATTATAAAAATCAAATTTTCTTTCCAAACTTCATCTCACTGATGAACTGACACTAAGAATGTATTGGTTAATGCTCTTGAGATGATTAGGTAAGAACATTAAAGTAGCTGTTAAATGTGCCATCAGTCCAGTGACCACCAATATAATTCTTTTTGTTGATAGGTTACTAAGATAAAGAATATGAATTGTGTTTTACTTAATATACTTGCTAAGCTTGATTATAGTTTTTTACAGCCATTACACAAATTAAAAAATGTGAAATTCTTCTAAATTACAACCTTCTTTAATTATCAATCTAAGAAATGCCCTAATCACCCATATGAAATAGATATATTGGTAGTAGCTAACATCAAGTCCTCACTGTGTATTTTAAATTTATATGTATCATCTGTTGTATGCATGCTCTGTGGTAAGTTTTTATATACATTTTCATGTTTTGATTTTTTTAAAATAGCCCAAAGAGGCACCATTATTACCACCATCAAGATGAGGAAACTGAGTGTCAAAGAAGTGATCCTCACCTGAATACTGATGTCAGGATACTGTTCCCATGTTAATCCAACCCCAGAGCCTGTGTTCCACATTTAAGTGGTTGTCCGAGATTTAGTCTGTTTCTAAATTAGGATGGAGTTGAACCGCATAGTTAAATACAGAATCATGATATTGTAGAAGTATTTTTTTCAGGTACCTATTTTTTAAATATAAAATATTATAGTTAAAAATCATAGGTAAACCAACTTGAAGATTTCATTCTTTATGCATCTCAATCACTTGAAATGAATACTTTGATAGAAAATGGGGACTCAAGCAATCTATTCCTATTTTCAGTTTCCATCAGTGAACAGAAAGAGCAATTAAAATTATAGTCAGAAGGGTGAAAAAAAAACTAGTGAGGAAAGGGAATGGAGCCTTAGGAACTCTATGGGACGTGGGTCAAGAGGTCCAACATATACTGTTAATCTTACTGCAGATCCTTTGTGTATAATAAGTGGCTTCTTTCTTGCTGCTTTCAAGATTCTCACATTGGCCTTGGCTTTTAGCAGTTTAATTTGTCGTGTGGATCTCTGAGTTTATCCTTCTTGTAGTTCATTGAGCTTGAATGTGTAGATTCATGTCTTACAACAAGTTTTGGAGGTTTGCAACCTTTTTTCTGCATGTAATCCTGTGTATGTTTTGTTAGATTTACAACTGGGTATTTTTGTGTGTCATTGTAGATATTCAATTTGCATTTTTGTGTCTATGTGTTTAGTATAGAAATACAGTTGTATTTTGTATTTTTTAAAAAAAATTTTTTTGAGAGAGAGAGAGTTGAGGGGGAGGGGCAGAGGGAGAGGGAGAATTCTAAGCAGGCTCCACGCCCCAGCATGGAGCCCGACACAGGGTTCAATTACATGACCCTGAGATCTTGACCTGAGCCGAAATTAATAGTCAGTCACTTAGCCTACTGAGTCGGATTTTGTATTTTTATTTTATATCCTGGAACTTTGCTGAACTGACTTATTCTGGGATTCTTTTGTTTTTGTAGATTCCCTGTGATTTTCCTTGTAGAAAATTAATACCATCTTCAAATAGGGTTAGTTTCATTTCTTCTTTTTCTGTGTTTATGCTGCTGCTGCTACTTCTGCAGTTTTATTATTATTTTCCTTTAATGTGCTGGCTAGAACTTCCAATACTATGTTAAATAAGAGTAATCTTCCTGATCTTAGAAGGAAAACATTCAATTTCAGTTTTTCACTCTTAATTATAGCTGTAGGATTTTGTAGAGGAACTTTTTCTGTATTCCCTTTTTTCTGAGAGTTTTTATCATGAACAGAAATTCAGTTTTGCCAGTTCCCTGGGTATTTCATTTTCAGGAGTTTCAGAATTATGAATTCAATATCCTTAATAGTTAAAGAGCAGTTCAAATTACAAATTTCATAATGAATGAGTTCTCACAGTTTGATTTTCAAGGAAGTTGTCCATTTTATCAGGCTGTCAAATTTATATGTGTGAAGTTGTTTATAGTATTCTTCTATCCTTTTGATGTCTGCAGAATCTCTAGTGATATCTTGTTTGTCCCTAATATTAATAATTTGTCTTTATTTTTATGTCTTACTAAAATTTTATCAATTTAACTGATTTTTTTCAAAGACCCAGCTATTTTATTCATTTCCCCCCCATATTGTTCTGTTTTTAGTTTCATTGGTTTTTGTTCTTTGTTATTCCATTCCTTCTTGCTTTGAGTTTATTTTGCTCTTTTTCTGGTTTTTGAGGTAGGAGCTTAGATGATTGGTTGGAGACTATTCTTTTTTTGATGTATGCATGTAATATTGTAAATTTCCCTCTCAGTCTTGCATTAGCTGTATCCCACAAGTTTTCTTCTAACTTGTTTCAGTGTCTTTTTAAAATTTTCCTTTGATACTTTTATTTTTTGTTTTCTCTGCTTTTGTTGTTTCTGTTTTCTTCTTTCTGCATTCCTGTAGGTTTTATATTTTTTTAGAATTGTGATTTATCTAGTATATTTGAGTTTAAAGTCTTCATATACCTTTTTTCATGGTTGCTTTATCTATTTATATAAATATCACTTCTCATGGGACGCTGGATGTCTCAGTCGGTGAAGCGGCTGCTGTTAGCTCAGGTCATGATCCCAGCCAGGGTCCTGGGATCAAGTCCTGCATCAGGCTTCTTGCTCAGCAGGGAGCCTCCTGCTCTCCCTGCTTGTGTGCTCTCGCTTTCTTTCTTTCTCTGACAAATAAATAAAATCTTTAAAATACATATATCACTTGTTACAGTCTACCGGTATCATAATTTTACCAATTCAAGTGAAGTATGGAAAGCTCACCACCATTTACATCCTTTTCTATTTGCCATTAAATATAATTATCTTAAATACTCCCTCTGTATATATTTAGAACCACATCACACAATGTTTAGATAACTTTCATTAGCTAACCTTTAAGGTAGATCTACTGGTGGTAAATTTGTGTAGTTTTCTTTTCTCCTATCAAGACTCTGTGACAAAGGGGTGCCTGGGTGGCTCATTGGGTTAAGTAGCCAACTCTTGGTTTCTGCTCAGGTCATGAGCTTAGGGTGGTGAGATCGGGCTCCGAGTCAGGCTCCGAGCTCATGGTCAAGTCTGCGTGGGATTCTTTCTCTCCCTCTGCACCTTCCCCCCCTGCTTGTGTGTGCACGTGCTCTCTGTGTCTCTAAAATACATAGATCTTTTGTTATATCCCACAGTTCTCTGACGCTGTGTTGTTATTGTTGTTTGCAATACATTTTCTCACTATTACTGCCTTTGGGTAATTTCTTTAGTTATGTCTTCCAGTTTACTAAACTTTTCTCCTTTCCTACCTGCGATTCTGCTGTTGAGCCCATTCACAGTTTGTTATTTTGATTATTTTAATTTTGAGTCCTGAAATTTCCATTTTAGTCTTTTTTTTTTTTTTTTTTTTAAGATTTCACTTATCTACTTGACAGAGAGAGACCACAAGTAGGCAGAGAGGCAGGCAGAGAGAGAGGGGTGGGGGAAGCAGGCTCCCCGCTGAGCAGAGAGCCCGATGTGGGGCTCAATCCCAGGACCCTGAGACCATGACCTGAGCCAAAGGCAGAAGCCTTAACCCACTGAGCCACCCCAGCGCCCCAGTCTTTTTTTCTAAATTTTTTTTTAAATTTTATTTATTTAACAGAGAGAGAGATCACAAGTAGGCAGAGAGGCAGGCAGAGAGAGGGGGGGGAAGCAGGCTCCCTGCTGAGCAGAGAGCCTGGTGTGGGGCTCGATCCCAGGACCCTGGGATCATGACCTGAGCCGAAGGCAGAGGCTTTAGCACCCACTGAGCCACCCAGGCACCCCCATTTTAGTCTTTTTTATATTCTTTTTAGTTACTCAGCCAATTTGCTGAGGCTTTCTGTTTATTCATTTGGTTCAAGCCTGTTCAGGCTTGTTCATAATTGTTCATGAAAGCATTTTTATCATGACCACTTTAAATCTTTAATAATTCTAACATCTCTGTCATCTGGATGTTGTCGTTTCTTGATTGTCTCTGTTCATTGGGTTTGAGATCTTTCTGGTTCTTGGTATATTGAATAGTATTTGATTGAAACTTGGACATTTTTGTATTCTGATGTGAGACTCTGGATCTTATTTAAATCTGTTTCATTTTATTTTTTCTGATGCTGCTCTGGTAAGTGAAGTGGAAGTCCAGGTCCCCTATCAGCCACTGTCAACAGCTGGTGGGCTTATTGGACTGCAGGGCAGAGGTGGGAGTGGCTTTATCCCACTGGAGGATGGCCCAAGTCCTGATTCCCCACTGTGTCTACTCTAACACTTTTCAAGAAGGGGAGGGGAAGGGCCCTCGTCACTGCCATGTGGAAGTAAGTAGGTTTGCATGGACCCCCTGAAACTGTAGAAGTAGCTTGATACCTACTGCCTGGGATGAAAGTCCTGGCTCCCTGCTTGGTCTTCTCTGACACCACCCTCTCAGGGACATTGAGTACCTACCTCGTTACAGCCTGGTGGGGGTAGAAGTCTGGCCTGCCTACCTGCTCTGTGAGGGTTGAGATGAGACCAGTTTTTTCTGTAGAGTTTGACTAAAGTAGAGTTGTCACGTCTGAGAGTTTTCAGCCTTGCTTCGCTGTCCCTCCCTTGGTCCTTTGGCTAGAGAGAATACGCTTTTGTTCGGTTCTTTCTGTATGTGCCCATCCCTGGACTGCCAGCCTCTACTGCTCCAAAGCTGGAATATGCGAAGGGAGCTCGCCACTTTGTCCTTCCTGAGTCCCGAGAACCCTAACTTGTTGGCGGGCTGCCTTCTCTCTCTACCTTTTAGAGTCTTGTGCTTGTCTTATGTATGATGTCCGGGGTTTTTAGTTGTCTGTAGTGGAGAGAAGAGCAAAGCATTGGTCTCCTCCAACTCCTTTAAAGTGAAAGGTGCTATCAGCTCTTCTTTTACAGGATAATCCACGTAAACTTATAACTTTTAATGATAGCTCAAGCACCCCTAGCTGACTGCCTGGAAACCACACAAGAAAGCACTGGCCAGTATTCAGTGGCCAGCCTTCAGCCTTTCATATTAGAAATTTACTTTGTCAGTCCCCATGGTGATTGAGCTCAAGGAGACCGATCCAGGCTAAAAATATTCTTAAAACAAATGATGTATACAGTGAGACAACCAATTTATTGCCAAGGACTGCATCTATGAGGATCAGATGGTATTTGGTTAGATAGTACATTCACAGTAAGTGGTGCTGAAGAAAGGATCAGTTAAATAGCTTCATAATAACTTTCTTTTGGTGCAACTTTGCCCGTTCCTACTTTACATAGTATATACATATTTTGGGGTGTAAATTACACTTCATAGTACGGTTGGGGATTTACACAATTCTAGGTTTGTCCCTAGAGTATGCTGAGGATCCACTTTAATTCAAATACGATGGCACCAAGCAGTTAGAGCCCAGTTTATCTAGCTGTGCAACAGCTGGGCCCCCACTTGCCGTGGGGTCTGAACAGGTCAAGTTTTGTGCTGGGGCATCCTTACCCATAGACAATTCTCAGATGGACACTGCTACTTTCCTCAGTGATTTCTCTTCACCTACAGTCCTTACTTCTGAGTAACCTATTTTTTTTCTCTATAGATATACTACTGCCTTAAGGCAGTTTACTATTAAACTTAATATTATACTGTTAGGCTTGCTGTCCTTGGAGCTTTTTTTTTTTTAAGTAGTTAATCTGGGGTCATAGAGCCCCCTTCCTGAAATGCACAAGTCAGTCTTTCTGGAGAGAAGGTCCATATTTTCATCATATTCTTAAAGGATTCCATGACCCAAAAAGTCATAAGGTCACGAATAGTTTTGCTCTGCTCTGTCACGCATATATGGTTTAAACCTCTTATAAACCATCTTAGCTTATTATCACCTGAAGTATTAATGGTGTAATTGCTCATTTCTGTGTTTTTTCTTATAATGGTAAATACTAAAATTTGGTCATTTTTTTCTTAGTATTCTTTGCCTTTTATTTGTTACTTATCTGTATTCTTGCTATATATTTTTTACTTTAACATGCAGAAGTTTCTGTATTTGAAGACAAGGCAATGTATTGCTCTTTCCTTATGTTATTTATTTTCTCCCTTAAGTCCTAATCTGTTATCCACAATGCAAAGATACTACACATTTTGGACATTTGTGAAGTATTTATTTTCTGCTGAGACCATTTTAAAATTGAGCTGTGGCAAGGGGAGACAGTTATATATGCATGGGTCCTTGAATTTATATTAAACACAAAACTTATTTCTCTATAAATGTGTAAGTTAAGTTATTTAGTACATTTAACATTTAATAGCATGTTCAAAGAGAAAAGGTGTTCCCCAAAACAACAATCATTGTTGATTGTTTTTGTTTCTGTAGGGTTTGACTAAAGTAGAGTTGTCACAACAAAAACAAAAAAAAACAACAATTTTTTTTTTTGCTAAAAAAAAAGATTATCGTTAAAAGATGTGATTTAAAAAAAAATCTTTTCTTCACTTCTGTTTTCTTTCATTTTTCTGTGGTCTGAAACATATATATCTTTGTGACTTTAATGCTGTGTAGGATCTGGTTTGGTGTACTTAGTGCAGTGTTTTATAATTAGCTTGATCATTACATTCTTGCACTAAATACGGCCTTTTATGCCTTGCCAATTAATTACTGCTGTTATGAATGGTCTTTGAAGGATTGAGTTTGTTGATAATCTGCCACAGGGAAAGGTTCATTGAGCTGAGAGATCCATGGCACCTTGCACGAGAGCCTAGAACTAGAACCACCGTGGAGTTCCGGGTCTGTCCTCAGTGTTGGATGCATAAGTGCCGGGTGCCGGTGGTGTCTGGCCTGTGTGTAATTTCATGACTCTTGGATTGCACCCCGTGTTGCTTGTGGGCTGTACATTTTGTGGGGGTTCTCAAATAGCTCGCATAGCAGATTCTTTATAATTCATTTCTCAAACATGAAAAAAAACATGACTTCAGAGAGCATCATGAGTATTTTAAATTACTGCCTACAGTCTCTAAGTGCACTACAAATGTGCTGTAACTGATAAAGCTTCCCCACTGATTTAAGAGAGTCTCAGAGGAAGCTGTAGTAACTGGATGCAGAGCATCTTTGATAAAGAGAATTGGAACTGTCGGACACCTAGTCAGTAAAGAATGTGGCTGCACTGCAAACACCCTTACACTTTATATTTGTTACAGGTGGAAAGAGATAGTATTTTACCATCAACAGTTATTACTATTAGTCAACTAAGTGAGATTTGATTTTTTTTTTTTTTTTAAAGAAAAAGCATGAGCAGGGGGAGGGGCAGAAGGAGGGGTGGAAGAAAGAATCTTAAGCAGACTCCCCGCTGAGCACGGACCCCCCCCCACCCCAACTCCAGGCTCCACCACATCAGAACCCTGATATCGTGACCTGAGCTGAAATCAAGAGTCGGATGCTTAACTGACTGAGCCACCAAGGCGCCCCAAGATTTGATTTTATAAACAAATATTACTAACAAAAATGCTCTTGACGTTCCACACTTTTTATCTTTTTATGTAGTTTTAGGCATAACACTATGTTAATAATTATCCTGTTTTTTAAAGCAAAGTAAAAACACTTGAAAAATAGAAAGTGCAATCGCTTCTCGGCCTTTTGGCTAAGATTAAGTGAAAAATAGAAAGTGCATATAAATATGTTATTTGAAAGAGAAAACTAGTGACTCCCATATTTGCATAGAAATCTTGTTAAATTATGTTAATATGCAGTGCATATAATTTAATACACATGATGAATCAAGACCTATGATTAATTTTTACTTATGACATGGTCTGGCTAGAGTTTTATCACTTAAAAAAAAATTAAATCCACAGACTAAATGATCATTTCTTTTTAAAAATATTTTTAAGGGGGGTTCTGGGTGGCTCAGTTGGTTAAGTGTCTGCCTTCAGCTCAGGTCATGATCCCAGGGTCCTGGGATTAAGCCCTGCATCAGGCTCCCTCCCCGCTCAGCAGAGAGTCTGCTTCTCCCTTTCCCTCTGCCTGCTGCTCCCCCTGCTTGTTCTTTCTCTCTGTCAAATAAATAAATAAAATCTTTAAAAAGTAAAATAAAATAAAAGTATTTTTAATTTAGTAGCTAATTTTCCCAACAGTTATTGGGCATGTAAAATTTTATTAGGTAGATGGAGTAATTATAAAAACTATTAATATTGCAGATTTTCTTTTTTTTTTTTTAATTATTTATTTGAGAGAGAGTGAGAAAGAGCACACAAGCAGAGAGAAGGGCAGGAGAGAGAAGCAGACTCCTGGCTGAGCAGGGAGCCTGATGTGGGGCTCCATCCCAAGACCCAGGGATCATGACCTGAGCCAAAGGCAGGGATGCCCAAGCGACTGAGCCACCCAGGTGCCTACAAATTTTGTTTAGCCATTGAGTATTCTGTAGGTAAAATGGGTACCCATATATGAAATAACACATAAAGTCTTTTCCAAGTACTTGATTTCAGAAAAACCATTTAAGGTAAATCAGTATCGTTGCTTTTTTTTTTTTTTAAATTTTTTATTAACATATAATGCATTATTTGTCCCAGGGTACATGTCTGTGAATCATCAGGCTTACACATTTCACAGCATTTGCCATAGCACATACCCTCCCCCATGTCCATATTCCTACCCCCCCACCTCCCAGCAACCCTTAGTTTGTTTCGTGAG